>CM077186.1:24048640-25248640 GCA_039654105.1 Coreius guichenoti | reverse complement strand
TTTCACAGTGAGATGTGTTCAGAGAGTCAACAAAATCCTGATGACAATGCATTGAGAGTCACACTCTCTAAAGGTCAACCACCCACATGAGGGCCAATTAGAGCCTGCTGTCAACTGCTATCACTTGTGAATTATCACCTCAGAACTGCAGAGAAGTGACGTCAGGCGATGAGAGACAGATTTTGATGAATATTCCCTCCTCCATTCTCTCATACTATTTATCTTGATTTCTCTTTTTGTTTTCTGTCACCATTGTCTCCATCTTTCTTGTTAACACAATGAAGAAAGTGCAACTTTTTTTATTCAAAGCTGGTTGCCAATCACAGATGATGGATTCATCTAATCGCCTCTGACCCTGCTAAAGATCCTCTGCTGTACAGTAAATCTTTGAGCTGGAGGTCATCTGTCGGACACATTTGTATTTGTTTTGTTTTTTTCTGAATAAATCAGAGATTAATATGTGCGTGAGAACCCTTGACCTGCGATGAGGACAAAGCATAATGAATTACTGATTGACCAAAGATTAGAAACGACCTTACTATGAAATCCCACATACTGTATCTCTGTCAGGTGTTTGTATTTCATTGACAAAGGAATTTAAAAACAAAAACACAGTACTTCATAAAGAAATCACTGCAAAAAATATAGATATATTTCGTAGATATATTTTATAATATTAATACTTAATACTTTAATAAATAATAATAATAATTATAAGAAGAAGAAGAGATTTTTATTAGTATTATGTATTATTAGCAAACACTGCAATTTATACAGATTTTTATTCTGTAGAAATGTTTTATATAATTAATAAGGAAGAAAATACCAGTGCTTATAAGCAGCAAAAGAATAGTATTAATGTTATGCATAGGTAAAGATTTTGAATGCTGAACATCCAGCAAACTGTGTAGGTCAATGGGAGAGTCTTAAATTAATTTTAAAGGGGTCATGAATTGAGAAATCAACTTTCCCTTGAGCTTTTGATATATAAATGGTCATCATAATATAAGAATATCCTGTACGTTTCAGATCTGAAAACTTCCTTGTTAGTCAAAGAAAAGCTTTCATTGACAGCTGGCTCAACAAACGATCAATCTGCGAATTTGCTTCCCTGTGACGTCAGAGAGCAGCGAAACGCCGCCTCGACAGAAGAAGAAGAATGCCTGATTCTGTAGCCCCGCCCACCGATTCGTGCATGGCATGTAATAGATAAATAACATAGGCCTATGTGGAGCTAAACCGGATCGAACTTCCAAGCAATAAACATGCCATTGAAGATTACAAAATAGTGTGCAGTGCCTGGTTGTGGAAGAACACAGTCGCTGCATTAGCTTCCTTCGGTTTCCAATATTAGGAATGAGGTTGAACTTTATTTTTAATGAAGTTCCAGCTCACGTGGGTAAGACATTGCGCGTTTGTTCGCTTCATTTCACCGCAGATTCGTTTGGAAACAAGAGACTGGATTTGCAGACAGAATGAGATTAAAAAACGATGCTGTGCCTTTTATATTGGATCCAACAGGAATGATGCAACACACTTATGTGAGTAAAAAATGTTTTTTATATGTGATAGTATTGCATTGTTACAGATCGTTTGATATCTACTGATTATGTGCACGTGTCTAACTAAACAAATTAACGATAATTTACCACGCTGTCACAGGCTGGAGTATCCTTTGTGTTTGAGGTGTTGTTGGTTCAATGTCCTGCGATTCGGGGATCAGACTCGAACATGTATGGGCCAGGGCTCGCAAAATCGATATCCCGACGTCCCGGGGCTAATGTGTTTTCCAGTCGGGCTACCAAAATGTATCACCGGCCTGCCCGACGGGCAATCTTAAATAGTGAAATAACATTCCTTTCTTGATGTGCGTTGTTCTCGTATTTAAAATAGCTTTAAAAACATACTAAACAATGTTTTATTAAAAATGTAAAAATGCAGAATGTTTCCTGTGATGGGTAGGTTTAGGGGTAGGGGTAGTGTAGGGGGATAGAATGTACAGTTTGTACAGTATAAAAATCATTACTCCTATGGAATGTCCTCACTTAGATAGCAAAACAAACCTGTATGTGTGTGTGTGTGTGTGTGTGTGTGTGTGTATGTGTGTGTGTGTGTGTGTGATGCACAGTTTGCGGTTATATCCACAGATCAGGCGGGCCAAGTAATAAAAAATAACATTCCAATTAATTGTGGGTGGATGAGAGATAAATCATTGTGTTTGTTTGATAAATACATTTTGCGAGCCCTGTGGGCGAATCATTCCGGTTGCCGTTTTTCCACACATTTTCAAAACAATTACCCACGTGTACTGACGGGGGAGTCGAAGCTCATTATAATATGCAAAACTGTTATCCAATCAAAGCAGTGGCCGTTTACTTCCAAGTCTTCAATGCGGCATGCCCATAAAAACAGAGCGTTCCAGGAGCTAGGCTCAAAACCAGGGTAGAAAATAGCCTATTACTTATTCATTATGATGTTTTTGAATGTAAAAACCACGCAAACGTCATAAGTTGACCTCAGACAACAGTATAAAAAAAATTAAAAAAGCCAGTTCATGACCCCTTTAAAAAATATAAAGTTAATAGATAGAACACCTAAGGCTGAATTGTCTACAAAACAACGTTTGGAGTCTATACTGTAAGCGGTTCAGGGTGAATTAAATGCAGAAGTTTAATACAGAACCTGAGGTTAAGGATTTAAAGAAACACTACTCAGAACGTCTGACGAATATCAATACAGTACAGCCTTGCAAGCGCTACAATAAAAAGTACTAAAAGAAATTTCAAGCACTGTTATATTGCCATAAATACACTAAGAACAACAAAAAGAGGCTCACTTCAACATCACAACAAGTGCCGTCCTACGAGCTGATTTTAGCTCGGCTAAAATAGTTCATCTGACATTCCACTGACACCGCAGAGAAAGTGACACAACCTGAGCACAATTAAAACAGGCTCTTGTGTAAAGTATTGTAGGTTCATGTGTCTGTCTAGGTTTTTAAAGCTGTGTTTGAGACACCTGATTAAAGAATATTGAAAGTTTTTCTGCCTCACACCATAAACACACAGAGAAGCACCACCATGAAAGGATGAGAAACAAAAGGTTTGTCACAAGCCATCAATAAATGACATTGTTATCAATTTCCACTACTTCAATTTTACTCCCTTTACTGTTATCTTTCTCTCTTTCAGTTTAAGGGATGACCAAAGCGGTGTGTCTGCAGTGTGTAAATAACTGCAAACGCATGAGTGCATCTGTCAAACATGGTTACCGGGGTCCAGGCTCCAAGACAGCAGCACACACAAACACACACACAGACACAAGACTGCAGACAGCCTTTGCAGATCCACACAGCCTGAAACACAACCACACCAGAATACAGAGCACCATCTTATAGAAACTGCACTGCTCCCTTCCCACAATGCAAAGTGTCCCTGTGAGAGGGGAGAAGAAATGTTCGTAATAAGACTTCTCACTCGAGGCTGAGTGCTCATGGAGAGGCCACGGACCACAGCTCTAAATCAAACTAATTACTAATTTGTGCTCATTTGCTGACACTTTCCATCCAAAGTGACTTATATCATGTCTTAATTAAGTGTGACACAAAGCATCAAGTGATAAACAACATGTCTGTCAGCAATAAATCTATTTCAGAGGTAAATAATATCTCTTTTAGCAAGACTTTCAGTGAATAATGATGTAAATTTCACTATAATTCAGATAATACATTGTGTGTTCCACAGAAGAAGAAGAAAACATGCAGGTTTCTAAATCATTCTAATATGCTGATTTCGTGCTCAAGAAACATTTCTTATTACTATCATAATAATTTAATATTATTATTATAAAACTTTTGATACATTAAACGCATCCTTGCTGAATAAAAGTGTTAATTTCCAATCTTTTAAATGGTACTGTAGATTCAAAAGTCAACAGCATTGCCTCTCAAGACACTGGTTATGGCCAGCCTAGGCTGCATCAACCCACCAACCAAACATCTTTATCATCTGAAGTTTTTGAGCTTTGCACTTACTTTGATCATTTAGATCTTTATTATGGAAAAACAGGAGCAGATGGTGTTTGTAGATCATTTTGGTAGATTTATAATGTATATGTGAGGCTGATCAGAGAGAGACAATGCAACTCTAATCTCACAAATCTGGAACACACAAGTCTGTAGAACGGTTTACATTCTAATACAAAACCCATCACATTGTGCCAAAGAAATCCACTAAGATTTCCATTGCAGACTACTTTATCCAGACTGTGTTCAGACCGCCTGTGCATTTGCTAAAGCACTGAAGGCAATACTCTACAAAGTCCATTATATTTTGGTTATTTATTTTAGCATGCAAAAGAGACTAAAGGTGCACTGAGTAATTTGTTTCAATCAACCAAATACAACTCACTTAATCTCGTTAACCCCCCTATTAATGGAAACTTTAGATTCTGGAATAAATTAATAATTTTGGGTGATGAAAATGGAAATAGGGAAGTTCTACAATGACAAAAGGTTTGCTTTGATTTACAATATTCCCAACTTCAGTCTGATTACAACAGTTTGTGCAACACATTTCTGCACAGATTATTTTATGGTTAGAAATAAGACCTAACGAACCTAAATTTAGGGTGTGTTTGGTTCGATTAAAACGAACCCTGGTGCGATTGCTCTGTTAGTGCAGTTCATTTGAATAAGTGTGAACCCTTGTGCGCACAAAAAAAGCGAACCGAGACCGCTGAAAAGTTCTTGGTCCACTTCCAAACAAACTCTTGTGCGATTTGAATGAAATATGAATGCAACATTGACCAAAGACATGTAAACGAACCAAAAACGGGACATGATGTCACAAGATGCGACCCTAAAATGGACAAAATGCTCAAGCATTACTGTTTTTTCTCGTCATAGTCGTGAGTTTGCCCATCACAGTTTGGTACAGACATCAGAACCGCGTCTACTCGCAGCAGATCTTCGTTTTTGTGTGTGACGGAGGAATTCCTGCTGGTACTTTGACTCCTGTTTTGACTCCATTACACATTTTATAAGCTCTTCACGGTTCTCAGCTGGTCAAAATACCATCATTCATATGTAGGCTACGCACATACAACGAACGCATTTACCCCAGCACAGGGCGTTGTTTTTAATGGTTGGTAAGTTCCGTCACAAAATATACGTAATAAAAGCTTTGTTTTTTGGTCCAGACCAAACGAAACAAGCAAATCGAACTGCAAGTATGAACACAACCATAGAAGATGTGTACCTTAAAGGGTTAGTTCAGCCAAAAATGAAAATTCTGTCATTAATTACTCACCCTCATGTCGTTCCAAACCCGCAAGACCTTCGTTCATCTTTGGAACACAAAGAGACTTTGTCAGACTCTTACGCTGTTGACGTAACGCAAACAGAGCAACGCTTCCAGAACGTCGGCTTACCATTGGCTGACGCTGTTCACGTAGGCACCATGACGCATGCGCACGAGTCATTCTGCCTTAGAACTAGGAAACACTGCACTGTTTACACTGGGTCAACAGCGTAAGAGTCTGACACAGGTTAGAGGAAATTGTTGAATAAAGTCATTATTTTGTTTATTTTTTGCGCACAAAAAGTATTCTTGTTGCTTCATAAAATTAAGATTGAACCACTGTAGTCACATGGACGATTTTAACAATGTCTTTACTACCTTTTTGGGCCTTGAAAGTGTTAATTAAATTGCTGTCTATGGAGGGGCCTGAGAGCTCTCGGATTTCATCAAAAATATCTTAATTTGTGTTCCGAAGATGAACGAAGGTCTTACGGGTTTGCAACGGCATGAGGGTGAGTAATTAATGACAGAATTTTCATTTTTGGGTGAACTATCCCTTTAAAGACAAAAACAATCATTTAAAGATTGTATACACATGATATGACCGTTTTAAGAAGGAGTCATATCATAACTTCTGTATAAAAAATAAAAAAACTTAATGAATTTACATCATCGAATGGCCTAAACGTTTGATTAGTCATAGCTTACTGTATTCTGGCAGTCTTTGTTAAGCAGCTGGAGCAGGTCAGATTCGAAGACCTCCGCGGAGGGGAAGAGTGCCACACGTAGGCCCTCCAACACACACGAGAAGCTCTTCAACAGACGAGGCTTCCGCAGTGCATCTGCTGCAACAGAGATGGAGTGAATATAACATTAACATTGTACTCATTTCCTGCGTGCACAGCCAATTCCATCCAGCCATTTTATTCTTTTCCTTTATATTTAATGGCTATTCATTTTTTACAGCATGGCAGCAACAAAGGAATTAATTAGACCGTAAAAATTAATTTATCAGCACACTTCAGAATGCCAAGATCCTCTTACTCATGGCAATCAATTCAAATATGAAAAAAACAAAAACAAAAAACAGACCAAGTGCACGGGATAACAAACTATTGAGCGATGCACAAGAGAGCTCAATGTGTTCCAGAAGCTGGGAAAAATCCATGTAGTTGAGGCCAACGTAATGGAGCTCCATGTGGCCCAAATTCCTCTTCTGATTTAAAAAAAGAATTAGGACCAATGATAATTTGTCATTTGGAGTATGTGTCTGGCTGCAGCATCACAGACACATTTCCTCCAGCTGAGATCTTTGGCTGGCCCCATTTCCGCTCTCAGCGGGGGTCTTGCTGAGAAGCGTTTCAAACATTGTCTATTGAGAAAGTCTTCTGCATATCTAAGCCAATGCACCCACTTTTGTTTCTTTTTGGTAAAAACAAAAAATTAGCTCACTTACCCACAGGGGTCTAAGCAACTCAATAATCGATTCAAAAATCATTTGCGTGATATGAAAATGGTCACAATCACATCACATGCTTGTGATTGTCAAGATTTGCCTGGTCCCCCTTGGCACATCCAAAAACGCTCAACTTAGGCGATGATAACCTGTTCTCTTTGAAAAACTCACCCTTGATGTTTTATTTAGACCTCTTAGAAAAATATGCCAAAAAATAAAAATGCAATAAAATAAACCCTTCACATAGAGACAGGTTAAGTGAATCACCCTCCATAATTCATTTAAAGATAAACATCTGTTATACAGCATTAACCCCTAAGCTAACTGTTTCTATAATTGATGTGCATTCCCCAGTGAAAGCTGAAAAATCAGTTTCTTCTTAGAAATATTGGACTTGAATGTTTACATAATACATGATGACTCATTTCAAAGCTCAATGATTTTTTAAAGTGAAATCTAACCTGGAATGTAGGAAGAATTGATACTGATATTTTGTGAGGTACACTGCTGTTGTGAGGTACACTAATATTTTTAATGTTTTTGACAAAAACAGTAATATTGTGAAAATGTAATTAATTCCTAAACATTTCTTAGTACTATTAGGGGTTGAACGACTTCAGATTTTTTAAAGTCGACATTTATGTGATTAAAGTTGAGTCAACGACGACTAGTCGTCATTAAATGAACAAATAAGCCTGAACCTCGAGCTGAGACTCTATGGCATAAGCTATGGCAATATGACACAGCGCTGCTCAAAAGGCTATTGCTCCTACATAACAGAATGTTTCTGTGTGTACGCAATCTGCAAGTGACATGCAAGCTATACTGTCTGTGTGTGCGTGTTACAATGCAGCAGCACATTAGTTTAGAATGCCGATTAACTTAAGCGCTTACAGATGTTTAATACGTGCATTCACCCAATCAATTTTGAGCATCCAGATGGTATAATCAAACATATCTTGTGGAGCGCTCTCGGAGCGTTTTAGTTTTTTTAAACTGTTGGAAACAAAGTGTAAAAGTGGACTTCATAGATTTCTTATCCTGTTGCGCCCTCTATAGGCAATGATCAGTGACTAGTTGACGTCAAGCTTAAAGCGTCATGGCAGAGCATTAAAGTCGACTTGTCTGTGCTCCTAATTACTACCAATGTTGAAAACATTATGGTTTCCACAAAATTATTAAGCAGAACAACACATTTTTTTCAGGATTCTTCGATGAATAAAACATTCAAGACATCCACATTTATTTGAAAAAAAAAAAATTTGTAACATTATAAATGTCTTTACTGTCACTTTTGATCAATTCAATGTGTCTTTACTGAATAAAAGTTTTTTTTTTTTTAATAAATAAATAATGGTATGTGAATGATAAGTGCAAGAGATGTGTATTTCTATCATTTAGTTGTTTTTTTATATAAATTAATTGAATTCAAAAACAGTGTCTCAAACTACCACTTTTTCAATATAATAAAAGTAAATCAGAATTCATAATCTGTCTTCTGAAGCTATACAATTGCTTTGTGTGAGAAACAGACCAAAAAAAAACATTGGGTTTTTAACATTTGCAAACGACTCGCTGAGTCAGTGAGTTAAACATAAGAACGGAACCAGTCTGATTCATGAACAAATCATTCAGACAGGTTTTGTTTGCTGGAAAAAAAAAAAAAATATATTTTTTTTTTTTAGAAAAAAACAAGACTTTGCTACTTTTTTATGATCTCTCACTAAGCAGAGCTCAGACAGATATCAAGATTTTTAGTGAACAACCACAGACATTTAGGTCTGTTTATCACAAAAAAGTTATCATATGGTGTATGTGTGTGTGTGTGTGTGTGTAATAATACATAGGTTGCTGTGGCAGCAGACAGCAGGCCCGCTGGTTTGAATGAGTCACAACCAGGAGAGTTTCACTTTCACGGATCACTCAGCCATACACAAACACAGTCTATCACTGTTTAGCTTTAACACACTCACACAGTCTGCCACTATCAAAGCCAGGCCTGGAGAGCTCCAACGCACTCAGACATTTACTGTACACACAGTCTGTTACCTCAAACACACTGCACAATCACTCTACACTCAACTACACACACACACACCAAACCAGGCTTATCTGCACAGCAGCAGTGAGGCCTGACAGCCAAACAAGTGCAGCATCGTCAGGACATTACAGCATACAAACACTCCACCACTGCAGCCGAAGAGAGATGCGCTACAGAAGGTCTGATAGGTGACGGCTCCAGAGAAGAGAATGGAGGAAATTCAATGTGCCTCTTAAACATCTCATGTTTGCTATTGTTTTTCTAGTCATGCGTGTTGTGTAACTTTAAAGTTTAGGACACTGCATTTCTCTACTGCAGGAGTTCCTTCTATCAGTTTAACCCCTAAGACCTAAATTAATTTACTTCAAATACCACCTGAGATTTCAAGTAATGCTAACCTTTCCATGTATTTCACACTTTTTCATTCACACTTTTATTTTTCGTGGCTTGAAATTATCTTTAATAAGGTATATATACTGTAAATGTGTACATTCAACATCAAGGTTAAAATGTTTTCATTGAAAGTGGCTTACTACTTTCATTCACCTTTTAGCTTTTCTGCAGCCCAATTAAATAGTCCTGAGGTGTGACAAATTAATCTTAACAAGTAATAATACACCATGTAGTCTTTCAGTTAATATGAGGTGATAAAATGTCTTGTAGAATAATTAAACAAACAAATGAAAAAAAGTGTTATTTCAAGTAGTTGTAGTAAATGAAGTACAGAATTTCACACTGACTGTTACTACTTCCATTTTAGACATTTTTGGCTGTAAAATTATTAATTATTAAAGTTCACCCTAAAATGAAAATTCACCCTAAAATGAAAATTCTGTCATCATTTACTCTCCCTCAACTGTATGAGTTTCTTTCTTTTGCTGAACACAAAAGAAGATGTCAGTAACCAGGCAGTTGATGGTCCCCATTGACTGACATAGTATTTTTTTTTTTCCTACTATGGAAGTTAATGGCTACCAGCAACTGTCTGGTTACCGACATTCTTTAAAAGATCTTCTTTTGTGTTCAGCAGAAGAAAGAAACTCATACAGGTTTGGAACAAGTTGAGGGAGAGTAAAGGATGACAGAATTTTCATTTTAGGGTAAACTATTCCTTTAAGATTAATTATTACCTTGGCTGTCAACAGGCATTGACTAATTATTACATATTGATAAAATAGCTAAATAATAAATTAAATAATTTCAAACTGACTCTGCTTTTACAACCCAATTACATATTAGACATTTTATCATGGCTGTAAATATGTATATTTATAAATATGTAAATAATAAATTAAATACTAAATAATTTTAATCTAGCTTAAAAAACTGGTGGGTGTGTCAGTGTTATGATTAATGATGTGCTAAGACTACTGGAAAATTGAAGGTTATTTTTCACTTAGATACAATTAAAGCAATAAAATCAAGAGGCGGCTAGTGAAATTTGGCTTTTATAACACCCACTCAAGAAAAGTTTATAAGAATCATTATCAGACGGAATATATTGCTTTTGGATCTTGGAATGAAGTGCTTTGAATCATGTCTTATTAACCGTATTAACAGTCAGGGGGAAATATCTCTCTTTCTCTACTTTCAGTCTGTGTGGAGGCCCAGGAGGATACAGAATATAGCACTCAAACATTTCAGATGCAGTTCAAAGAGAAACCTGCTCCAGAGGAATCCCATTCCTACATCTGCTCATCGGTTTATAATGAGGCGGAGAGAAAGATAGAAATATCAGTGTGGAATAATTCTCTAATTTCCTGCGTCCCTCTCTGGATCTAAACTGCGGCCGTGGGTCACGCTCCCTGTGAGATATTTGTAGTGCTAGAGGATTTTGTTCAACTTCCAATCCCCTCTCCATGGTGAAACCCACCACGGTTCATTACTACTGTTCATAAAGTCTGTCTTTAACCACCCCTGAAAGCAGCTCAGAACAAAAATCCAAAAAGAGACGAGTCATGAGCACAGTGCTGTGAGTCGGAAAACTTGTGAAAAGGCTTCTGCTTCAAGGTCTCATTTATGAAGTTTGGCATGAAGCGATTCTAAAGCTAATCAAAGGAATGTCCTGAGAAACAGAGGGCACTCTTTCATGAGGCTTCTAGAGTTCCTTCTGCTGTCTCCATGGCAACACACATTCTCTCATTACAGATGAGCAATCATCAAATGTCATTTGATTGTTTTATAACTGTAGTGAACATCTCACACAATAAAGCCGTTTCTCTCTATTCTCATTCTAATGATAAACTGAGAGGGGGCATTGTGGGTAATCCTACCTGTGCCTGTGTCCGTGGAGAACACCACGCCAGGGATGCGGTCATGTCCAGATACTAGAATGTTTGGTGGGAGCAGGTGCATGATGGGAGTGAGAGCTGGGTGTGGCTGTATGGAGTAGAGCAGCTGAGAGCCCTCCATCACTGATAATACAGCATTCACTACAGAGAGAGAAAGAGACAGTCATGATTACTGTTGAACTTCACAGGAAGATGCCACAATTCTAGATTTTCACATTGTCTAAGAGTGCAAAACTCACTGCCACAATGCAAAGGAGTTGCTAAGTGGTTCTTAATGTGTTCGGAGTGTTGCTAAATGGTTGCTAGGGTATTCTGAGTGGTTGCTAGGTGTTACTTACTGTAATATACATTTAGTGAGGCATCATAGAAAAAGGAAATAAATCCTTGTTACAAGTTACTCATTCATTCCAATGAGGAAAATTAGCCATTAAAAAAAACATACACAAAAAAATAAAACAGTTGAAAACGAAAATATATATATTTAATTAAAATAAAAATATATACTCTATCGTTTAAAGGTTTGGGGGTGGTAAGATTTTTTTTATCAAAGATATAGTAAAAAAAGTGAAAAATTATTACAATTTAAAATATCTGTTCTATGTTTTAACATATTTTAAAATGTAATTAATTCCTGTGATCGAAAAGTATTTTCAGCAGCCATTACTCCAGTCCTCAGTGTCACATGACCCTTCAGAAATCATTCTAACATGCTGATTTGGTGCTCATATTATCAATATTTGAAACAGTTGTGCTGCTTTTTGTGGAAACCGTAACAGATTTTACTATAGATTTTTATTATAGACTTTACTCTCACATGTAATAAATGTAATGTACCCTTGATAAATAAAGCAATACATTTATTTACAAAAAATATCTTACTGACCGCAAACTTTTGATTAAAAAATATTATTAAAAAGAAATATGCAATATATAATAGGACTAGTAGGAAACATGTTAGAAATGTATGTATTAAAGGATTAGTTCGCTTCAAAATGAAAATTTCCTGATAATTTACTCACCCCCATCTCATCCAAGATGTTCATGTCTTTCTTTCTTCAGTCGAAAAGAAATTAAGTTTTTGAGGAAAACATTCCAGGATTTTTCTTCACATAATGTACTTCAATTGCAACCAACGGGTTGAAGGTCCAAATCAGTGCAGTTTCAAAGGGCTTCAGAGGGCTCTGCACGATCCCAGACGAGGAATAGGGTCTTATCTAGCGAAACCATCGAGCATTTTCTAAAAAAAAATATGTTGTGCTTCTTCACAACATATGATGTCGTCACGTCGGAAAGGTCACGCACGTGACGTAGGTGGAAGTACCAACCCAGTGTTAAAACGAATGTGCAAAGACTAAATCAAACGCCCTTTACAAAAATAAAGGTAAAACAACGATGTCGGACAATTTTGAAGTTGGAGGAGAACATGAGACGGAGTTTTTCGGCACTGGGTCGGTACTACGTCACGGACATGACCTTTCCGACATGATGACGTCATACGCAGTGAAGAAGAACAACACCAAAGTCAAGCATTTGAGGTTAAAAAGTATATAAATTTGTATTTTTTTAGAAAATGACAGATGGTTTCACTAGATAAGACCCTATTCCTCGTCTGGGATCGTGCAGAGCCCTCTGAAGCCCTTTAAAACTGCATTGATTTGGAGCTAAACATTGATTAACTGGGGCCCAGGTCAGGAAGCAGACGGACTGGCTTACCCGACCGCCTGCTAGCTGTCTCACGTCATAGAAGTCAGATAAATCCCAGCACATAGAGACTCTTTCACCTAGATATTATCACATAGAGACTGTGTCTGTTCCACGAATTAGTAAATACAAAAAACCATCAAAACCATTCAACGGTAAAAACTTAATTGATGTCCAACAAATAAACAACAAATATAATACAGATGATCAAATGATAAAGCTCGGGCTGCTGAATATTCGATCCCTTTCCTCAAAAGCGCTTATTGTTAATGATATGATTACAGATCATAACCTAGATGTGCTGTGTTTGACAGAAACCTGGCTAAAACCTGACGATTACATTACTTTAAATGAGTCCACCCCCCAAGATTATTGTTATAAACACGAGCCGCGTCTGAAAGGTAAAGGGGGAGGTGTTGCTGTAATTTATAATAATATCTTCGGTATTACTCAGAAGTCTAGTTTCAAATATAATTCCTTTGAAGTTTTGGTGCTTTATGTAACGTTATGTAGTGAAATTGATAAATCACATTTGACATTTGTGCTGGCTACTGTATACAGGCCACCAGGGCACCATACAGACTTTACCAGAGAATTTGCTGATTTTCTATCAGAGTTAGTACTGGCTGCAGATAAAGTCCTAATTGTTGGTGATTTTAATATCCATGTAGACAATGAAAAAGACGCATTGGGATTGGCATTTAGAGACATTCTAAACTCTATTGGAGTAAGGCAACACGTGTCAGGACCCACTCATCGCCGTAATCATACGTTAGACCTAATACTGTCACATGGAATAAATGTTGATACCATTGAAATTCTGCAGCAGAGCAATGACATCTCAGATCATTACCTAGTATCATGTACACTTAATTTAGCAAAGGCTGCAAAGCCGTCCCCTCGCTTCAAATATGCCAGGACTATCACTGCTGCGACTAAAGATTTCTTTGTAAATAATCTTCCTCATCAGTTTCATCTCCTCAGCATCCCAGATACCCTAGAAGAACTCAATGTTGCAACAGAAACTATTGACTCTCTCTTTTCCAGCACTTTAGACACAGTTGCTCCCCGGCGCTTAAAGAAGATTAAAGAAAATAGTCTAACGCCGTAGTACAACGAGCACACCCGGGCCCTTAAAACAGCAGCCAGAAAAATGGAGCGCAGCTGGAAGAAAACAAAACTAGAAGTTTTTCGCATTTCGTGGAAAGAGAGCATGATTGCATACAGAAAGGCCCTAAAAACTGCTAGATCTGCATATTTCTTGACTCTCTTAGAAGAAAACAAACACAACCCTTGGTATTTATTCGATACAGTGGCTAAATTAACCAAAGATAAAGCTTCACCTTCTGATGTTTGTAAACAGCACAGCAGTAATGACTTTATGAACTTCTTTACTTGTAAGATTGATAATATTAGGAAAAAAATTATAACCATGCAGCCGTCTACTACAGTATCACATCAGACAGTGCATTGTAGTGTCACTGAGGAAAAATTACATTCATTCACTGCTATAGGAGAAGAAGAATTGGCTAAACTCGTTAAATCATCAAAATCAACAACATGTATGCTCGACCCCATACCGACTAAACTACTAAAAGAGATGCTTCCAGAGGTCATAGATCCTCTTCTTAATATCATTAATTCATCCTTGACATTAGGATATGTACTGAAAACTTTTAAGTTGGCTATTATTAAACCACTTTGACCAAAAACGCAACTTGATCCTACAAAATTAGTCAATTACAGGCCAATCTCAAATCTACCCTTTCTGTCAAAAATACTAGAAAAGGCAGTGTCCTCACAATTATGCTCCTTTTTAGAAAGAAATGGTATCTGTGAGGATTTCCAGTCAGGATTTAGACCGTATCATAGTACTGAGACTGCTCTCATTAGAGTTACAAATGATTTACTCTTATCATCCGATCGTGGTTGTATCTCTCTGTTAGTGTTACTCGATCTTAGCGCTACATTCGATACTATCAACCACAACATTCTTTTGAATAGACTCGAAAATTATGTTGGCATTAGTGGAACTTCATTGGCATGGTTTAAATCATACTTATCTGACCGTTATCAGTTTGTAGCAGTAAATGAAGAGATGTCACACCGAACACAAGTTCAGTATGGAGTACCGCAGGGCTCAGTGCTAGGACCGTTGCTTTTCACCCTGTACATGCTACCACTGGGAGATATTATTAGGAAGCATGGCGTTAATTTTCATTGTTATGCTGACGATACTCAGCTCTATATTTCTTCACGCCCTGACGAAACTTACCAATTCACAAGATTAACGGAATGCATAGCTGATATAAAAAATTGGATGACTAGTAATTTCCTGCAACTTAATTCAGAAAAAAACTGAATTTTTAATCATTGGACAAAAAAACTCCACAAGTAGTAACCTAGAATACTGTCTAACACTCGATGGCTGCTCTGTCAAGTCCTCGTCGTCAGTTAGGAACCTGGGTGTGCTCTTTGATACCAATCTCTCATTTGAAAGCCACGTTTCTAGCATCTGTAAAACTGCATTCTACCATCTTAAAAATATATCTAAATTACGGCACATGCTTTCAATGCAAAATGCTGAACAGTTAGTTCATGCGTTCATGACCTCAAGGCTAGATTATTGTAATGCTCTACTGGGTGGTTGCCCTGCTCGCTTAATAAATAAACTGCAGCTTGTCCAAAATGCAGCAGCTAGAGTTCTTACTAGAACCAGGAAGTATGACCATATTAGCCCGGTTCTGGCAACACTGCATTGGCTCCCTATTAAACATCGTATACATTTTAAAATCTTGCTGATTACCTACAAAGCACTAAATGGTTTAGCTCCCCAGTACTTGAGCGAGCTCTTAACGCATTATACTCAATCACGTCTATTGCGGTCTCAAAATTCTGGCCAGTGATAACACCTAGAATATCAAAATCAACTGCAGGCGGTCGATCCTTTTCCTATTTAGCACCTAAACTCTGGAACAGTCTTCCTAGCATTGTTCGGGAAGCAGACACACTCTGTCAGTTTAAATCTAGACTAAAAACACATCTCTTTACTATGGCATACACATAAAACATTTTTAATTTCTATTATTCAAATCAGTTAAATTATTGTTTTAGGCTGCATTAACTAGGTCAGCCGGAACCGGGAACACTTCCCATAACACCCGATGTACTCGTTACATCATAAGAAGAATGGCATCTACGCTAATGTTAGTCTCTCTGTTTATCCCGAGGATTACTGCAGTCGGCCGGATCCGGGCCGTATCCAGACCAGATGGTGGACCTTAGCCTGGACATGACGACCATATCCCTGAAGTGTCTGTAGAGACCGTGTCAATTAAACCCCTCCCTGTAAATGCCGCATCGACACGACATCCTCATTAAACCCGTCCCCGGCGTGACGACTCCAATCTTTCGAATAATCCTACGAATATCTATTGATCTAATATGACTTCTGACCTGTAATGTTGCCAGAATCATAATCATACACTATTTGTTCGTCGGCCAGAGGAGAACTGGCACCCCGACTGAGCCTGGTTTCTCCCAAGGTTTTTTTCTCCATTCTGGCCCTGAAGGAGTTTTGGTTCCTTGCAACCGTCGCCTTTGGCTTTTGGCTTGCTCAGTTGGGGACACCTAAATTTCAGCTATATTACTGATCTGCCCGCATTGACACTATATGATAATTGAAATGAGCTGGATGACATCACCGTTTTCACCAGAGCGGCTGTACAGCCGAATCAAATTCCGTTGCATTATTTTCTTGTTACCACTGTGAAGCTGCTTTGAAACAATTGCCATTGTAAAAAGCGCTATATAAATAAAGGTGATTTGATTTTATTTGATTTGACCTTTAACCCATTGGTTGCAATTGAAGTACATTATATGAAGAAAAATCCTGGAATGTTTTCCTCAAAAAACTTAATTTCTTTTCGACTGAAGAAAGAAAGACATGAACATCTTGGATGAGATGGGGGTGAGTAAATTATCAGGAAATTTTCATTTTGAAGCGAACTAATCCTTTAATATTGTGTAGATTTTCTCATTTCAGTCCTCATTGGCCGGTGTGCTAAAAAGTTAAGTTTGGATTCTGATGTCCTACTAGATGTCATACTACTACCTACAGTGGGGAGAACAAGTATTTGATACACTGCCGATTTTGCAGGTTTGCCCACTTACAAAGCATGTAGAAGTCTGTAATTTTTATCATAGGTACTCTTCAACTGTGAGTGACAGAATCTAAAACAAAAATCCAGAAAATCACATTTTATGATTTTTATTTATATGAATTTGCATTTTATTGCATGACATAAGTATTTGATACATCAGAAAAGCAGAACTTAATATTTGGTACAGAAACCTTTGTTTGCAATTACAGAGATCATACGTTTCCTGTAGTTCTTGACCAGGTTTGCACACACTGCAGCAGGGATTTTGGCCCACTCCTCCATACAGACCTTCTCCAGATCCTTCAGGTTTCGGGGCTGTCGCTGGGCAATACAGACTTTCAGCTCCCTCCAAAGATTTTCTATTGGGTTCAGGTCTGGACCTTAAGATGCTTCTTACAGAGCCAGTTGCCCTGGCTGTGTGTTTCAGGTCGTTATCATGCTGGAAGACCCAGCCACGACCCATCTTCAATGCTCTTACTGAGGGAAGGAGGTTGTTGGCCAAGATCTCGCGAAACATGTCCCCATCCATCCTCCCCTCAATACGGTGCAGTCGTCCTGTCCCCTTTGCATAAAAGCATCCCCAAAGAATGATGTTTCCACCTCCATGCTTCACGGTTGGGATGGTGTTCTTGGGGTTGTACTCATCCTTCTTCTTCCTCCAAACACGGCGAGTGGAGTTTAGACCAAAAAGCTCTATTTTTGTCTCATCAGACCACATGACCTTCTCCCATTCCTCCTCTGGATCATCCAGATGGTCATTGGCAAACTTCAGACGGGCCTGGACATGCGCTGGCTTGAGCAGGGGGACCTTGCGTGCGCTACAGGATTTTAATCCATGACGGCGTAGTGTGTTACTAATGGTTTTCTTTGAGACTAATTACAGACCTCTACATGCTTTGTACGTAGGAAAACCTGCAAAATCGGCAGTGTATCAAATACTTGTTCTCCCCACTGTACATGCCTCCAGTCCGGCCTTCAGAGTTAGTTTATGGGATTTTATTGCCCTGTTTATCATCCGTCTTTTCAGCTAGTAAGTCTAAAATAGTAACAGCATGTCTCTCCTATACAAGCCATACAATTTGAGGTATTGTTTATGTCTGTAGCTCAAATGGTGCAGGACAAATTACACACTGAAGTTTAATGCTTTGGGTTAGAAGTTTAAAAGCGTTTAACCTCAAGAATGAGCAATAATATCAGTGATGCTTGTCTTAGCAGCAAGCACTACTAATAACAATAAACAGATCAAACGTGGGATACTGTCAAACCCCACAGCACAGAAAAATCTAGATTTATATGAACCCAAGGTTTACACCTCATTGTTAAACCACTGTGTCCTATACTAAGAAAAACATCCCTGTCAAATCTGTGCTGTTGACTGCACCCAATGAAACTCAACATCATAAAAGATGACTAAAAACGAAGAGATATTTTTCTTGAACTGGGACAACATGCAAGGGCACAAGCGGAGAGTTTCATTTCATGCTAGAGTCAACAACTATATTGTATGCTAGCAATCTCCACTTTAATTTAATTTCACATTTTTGCCCACTCTACATGATTTTGAGAATACTTTAACTGTCAGACACTTTCACAGCAACGGAAAAATATCCCACATTGGAGTTGCTAAATCTTATTTACTTTTAAAACAGGCACTTTATGTCTTGTGTTCTCAGGCAAAGCAACACCAATGTGTGAAGGTAACACTTGGATAATGAAATCTCTCAAAGGCAGCATATGTAAGAACTTATATAAGGCTTTTCGATGTGAGCTGTGTAAACAAGGTCAAAGAAAAGTTTCCCACAGCACAACTGGTCATGGTTCCATATGTGTTGTTTTTTTGCTTATGTGCTATTCTTTGTTGTGCGCATCTGTGTGAAAGAAAGAGAAAGCTGGTGTGAAACCACTGAAAGACAGGCCGCTCAAGCCAGTCTGCGTCATTACATTTCAGCAGAGCTTTCCATTTTTCATTAGGCCATTTATCCCAGACACGGATACACGCGCGCACACATTCTGCTCCATTACTTCGAAGCCGTATTACACAGAACCGTGCATCACTGCCGCTCAATCGGAAAAAACACCTTTAGTTCTGAATGGAACGAACACGTGTGCACACATCTACCTCACAGGAAATCGATGTCAGTGACACCTGGTGCCAGGTGACAGCACACATATTTTCATTCACATAACAAACAAGCAGGTCAAGATGGAATCTGCTAACTTATTTTGGATTTTCTGCTGATTTTGGGGAGGAGGGAAATCTGTGCAATGGTAATGTACCAAACATTACCAGACGAACTCCAAAAAGAAAGAATTCCTTCTAAAGGCCCACACATTCTGAAACAATGCCATTGCCAAGAGCAAGCACAGCCACTTTATCAGACAAACTCATTCTAATTGGTCACAATCGCACTTTGCTTATTCTGTGGCACTGTGCAAATCACTGAGTTGTAGTAGGTCATTCTGTTCACTCTTAATAACGGCTCTGAATGGAGCTTGCCTAATGGTTAAGGATCAGGGCTCTTAAAGGAAAGGTCACAGGTTCAATCACAAGTAGGGTGACAAAATTGCTGAGATTACTTATCTAATGGACCAATCTGTACAATTAGAGTACAACAAATTGGATTAAAAAAACATCATAGTAGCAAATAAACATGCTGTTCTAATGATTACGTGTTACCAGGCCCAGAAAGAATCAGCACACTTTTTCTATTTTCTACACTGATTTTGGTGGACAATCTGCAGAATGGAATGATGTGTGATGGAAGTACCAATGCTGAGGAAATCTGTGCACAGATTTTGTTTGGGCCTGCATATTTCTTGTCTGTGTAGCAAAGTTCATCATTGGCTGCTTTATTGTGCAGCACTATGTATTTTAAATAAAACCTGCTGATCTTCTTTTTGTGTATTTTCCTGTTTCACTGTATCTGTATAAATGAGATGCCTGCTAAGGTGTAATATTACTGCAATTACACTATTGTTCAAAAGTTTGGGGTCAGTGAAAGAAGTCTCATGCTTACCAAGGTTGTTAAAAAAACACTAATATTGTGAAATATTATTAGAATCTATTTTAATATATTTTAAAATGTCATTTGATGAATAGAAAGTTCAAAAGAACAGCATTTGAAATAGAAATCTTATGGAACATTATAAAAGTCTGATCAATTTAAAAAGTATTAATTTTTTTAAAAATCTTTCTGAACGGTAGTGTGTGTATTTATTTTTATTTTAAAGCTGTAGTCCGTAAGTTTTGCCGCTTTGTCGCCATCTCTGTTTGAAACCTGCAATTACAGTTATTTGCGGAATTATCATCTTTACGTGGGTTGTGCATCGGCACAGCTCCTCAGCGCGGCTGAATCTAATGTTTTGAGGAGTATGTGTGGCTGTCAGTCACCGTACCGGTGTGGATACTGTACTTCAGAATCACAGAATCTACGTCTTGGAAGTATGACCAAAATAAGAATTTTCCCCGCAAAATGTCATCTGAACAAGTAAGTAACATGTTTGCCACTTTTGTTCTGACCAACTGAGGAAAAAAAGCATTACAATAAATTGCGCTACAAACGGTGATTAAATCTAACGATCGCTTAGCTCACATCACATCAAACCGCAACATGCAAAAATTTGTATTATTGTTATACTTTGTTCTCAAATTAACAACATCAGCATTGCGTGACTACACGTATTTAGTATGTATTAGCGTTACCTGTAGAATTTCAATTTCTGTACACAGTCTAATCTTTTGCTTTTGACTGTCACTGATGATTGTCGTTTGGACCTTTCTAGATTATAATCCGCCATCAAAATGATAAATTTAATTATTCCAGCTGCTGTGAGAAAAGGCTATAAAATGATCCGCCACCAGCATCCTCCTCACATGCGATACTACTACGATCCGGACTCCTCCTTTATGTGTACAGACGTGACGTAATGACGCAACGACATGCTCGAATTTCCCACAGAAAGCTACCAGTACCACTCAAATTATAACACATTATTACAAGTTTACCATTGTGAATCGGGCTAAGGTAAGGAGATAGTTTTGAACACTGGCTGGTTACGTACTTGCTCAAAAATTGATTTTGAATCATTTTTAACCAAAAGTTACAGACTGCAGCTTTAATTTAATAACATAAAAAGCGGAGAAAAGACAGATTTTTTGGAGGTAAAATGTGATCAGGACACATTGCAGTGTAGATTCACACTTGTATCTCCAAATAGGCTCAACATGTGTGAAGCATACACACAAACCACTAGGCCATGGTTCCAAAAACAGCACTATACTTGTTAACATTAAAATATAATATAACAATCAGTGTACCAGAATCTTCAGCTCTCTGTCCACCAGCTTTGTTGCTGATTCCCAGTGAATACTTCATAATTAATCCTATAATTTAACAATTAATTGTACATGGCCTGTTTTTCTTTGGACTTTCAAGGTTATTATGCATTTCTTTCACGGGTAAAGGAACAGCAGATGTAACAACATCAACATGGCTTTGCATCTATTTGTCTATATTCTGAGTGACTAAGCTACTGTGCTTGTCCAAATCAGCCATCTACAAACATTGAAGTGTGTCAAAATAGGCATTCTAATCTTCTGAGATGAAAAACTGCTCATTCATTCTCACAGCTCTCCCTCGCTCTCTTCTACACACACACACACACACAGACACACACACACACAAAGACATGCGCCCAGACAAACACAGCAAATAAAGCACAGATTTCAATGTGCCAGAATTATTAGGCTTTGCCAGTGCTGTTTACATGTCCTCTATGCCAGTAGTTCTCAACTTGTGGGTCGTGATCCAAAAATGTTCTGCTGCAAAAAGCAGGGGAAAATCAATGCTAGATGGAGAAAAAAAAAATTTAACCAACCATGCAAATAATTGAACAATACAGCAAAATAAACCTAAGATCAATCAGTTCAAAAAAACAAAACATGTCCTAATTGAAAGAAAACAAGTTGACAAAAAGATTGAATCCAATATTTGGATTTACAACCAATTTTTAAAAGGCCGGTCATTTTTGACCGGGAACACAAAAGGTGTTACGGGGTTTTCAACACAGCACAAGGGTTAAATTGAATCATACTAAACTAAATTGATTTAAACAGAACTGAACTGGGCCTGGTATTGTGTCGGGCTGTCACGTGATGCGTAACGTAAAATCTGGATCCTGAAGAAAAACCAGTTGATAAGCACTGCTCTGATCCTCCCACTTTCCCCAATGTTTCTCCACCATCCAGAAGGTGGTTTCAGAAGCATTAATAAGCAGACAATGGTTGAATGTGTGTGCGCTGATGTATAAGTTAGGTGAGAGAATGTTTGCACCTATGTTTGTTTGTGTGTGTCTGACAGCAAGTTTGTGTGTGACCCAAGAGGCCCTAGGAGGCTCAGACTCTCAGAGAGACAGCAGGACATCTCCTCCCTCCAGCATGGAGAGGCATAATTGAGACAGAATGGCAGGTAACACAGAGACACACGACTAGAAGAAGAGGCTGGATTCAGAGAGAATTTTAGATCAGCGCTGTTCCCTCTCCCCTCCAACAGCTGGACACCCTGCTGATACACTACATCCATAAATCACTCTCATATGGCGCTCTCAGTCTCCAGATTAACACGTCTACAAAGCAAGCAGTACGATGGGACAACAACAAAACTACATCGCTCTCGTTATAAATCCCTTCGTTTAGTTTTGTCATTCGTGATTATATAAACATCATTGTTTAAGCCAAATATCTGAAGGAAAAAAATTCTGATTAGTTGATTTCTTTCAACCAATATCTTATTAAATTATTTGTTGTAAAAAAAGAAGTGTTCTTGATTGTATTGAATGCACACTTGTAGTGTTCTTCAAATTTTAATAGTACATTTAAAATATACTTTGCAGATAACACAATATTAATTAAATTAAAATCCAAATAAGTCAGTACACTTTCATGACCATGGGCCCTGTTTTAACGATCTGAGCGCATGGTCTGAAGCGCATGGCGCAGGTGCACTTAGGGCGTGTCCAAATCCACTTTTGCTAGTTTAACGAGGGAAAAAACAGTCTGCACGCCAGGCGCATGGTCCAAAAGGCTTGTACCTAGTCTCATGGGTGTGTTTTGGGTGTAACGTGCAATAAATCAATCAGAGTCTCATCTCCCGTTCCCTTTAAAAGCCAGTTACGCTTGCACCATGACGGATTCGCTATTTACATGCCGGAATTTACGAGCGGAAAGAATGAACGCTTCTCCAGAAAGGAATCCTTTTATTTTTTATATTTAAAAATGTTTGTGTGCTGCTAACAAGCAGAGTGTACACGCGTTGTGCACCCGCCTATAGGCACACATTACTAATGCAAAAAATACTAGACCAGGTTTTTGTTGGTCAATGGCGCAGTCGATTTCAGTTGCCTCAAAATAGCAACGCGCCAACAATGTGCCTGAACACACCTCATTTTAAGACCAGCACGCCCATGGGCGAACAGATGGGCGTGAGTGCATTTGCTATTTAAACAACGTTGTGCCTGGCTTCGCATTGCGACGGGTGTATGATAGGGCCCCATGTTTCTTAACCCACTTAAGTACAATTTTTAAAAGTACACTTAGCAATTTTAATAATCTTTGTAATGCCTTAAAGTGTTTTGACTAACATACTAAAGCACTAAATGTAAAGTACTTGAATTTACATACTGAATGTAAAGTACTTGATCATTTTAACTGTAGTGTGTTATTCAGAATTACATTTAAAGTCAATTTATACCATGGTCTGTCTGAATACTCGATTCTGATTGGTTGGAAGGTGTGCAATAAAATCGTTTAATACACAGGTAGTTCCAAGTCAGTTGAATCACCGTTCTATATTAATGCACTGTTTTCATTGAAGCCCACAGACGCATATGTCACTCACACGTAGAGAGCGGCGGAGATCGCGTTGCGCACACACACAGAAACATTCAGGAGCACAGAAACTTATCAACGCTGCCCCATGACTTTTAGTAATAAAATAGCTTTGCTGCTGAATCACTGCATTATATTTCTCAGCAACGAGGGGGTAACGTCGCTATTCTGAAGTAATTAAATTCACAGCTTCGTTGTTAATAGAGAGACGAACAGACGCAGGTATGCATCTCATCTCTCTCTTTCTCATCTCTCTCACTCTCTCGATAATTATTTAAAACAAATGCTATAAATCATTAATTCAAATAAATGTAATCTTTCGCACTACAAACCCGATTCCAAAAAAGTTGTGACACTGTACAAATTGTGAATAAAAACAGAATGCAATGATGTGGAAGTTTCAAATTTCAATATTTTATTCAGAATACAACATAGATGACATATCAAATGTTTAAACTGAGAAAATGTATCATTTTAAGGGAAAAATAAGTTGATTTTAAATTTCATGGCATCAACACATCTCAAAAAAGTTGGGACAAGGCCATGTTTCCCACTGTGTGGCATCCCCTCTTCTTTTTATAACAGTCTGCAAACGTCTGGGGACTGAGGAGACAAGTTGCTCAAGTTTAGGAATAGGAATGTTGTCCCATTCTTGTCTAATACAGGCTTCTAGTTGCTCAACTGTCTTAGGTCTTCTTTGTCGCATCTTCCTCTTTATGATGCGCCAAATGTTTTCTATGGGTGAAAGATCTGGACTGCAGGCTGGCAATTTCAGTACCTGGATCCTTCTTCTACGCAGCCATGATGTTGCAATTGATGCAGTATGTGGTCTGGCATTGTCATGTTGGAAAATGCAAGGTCTTCCCTGAAAGAGACGACGTCTGGATGGGAGCATATGTTGTTCTAGAACTTGGATATACCTTTCAGCATTGATGGTGCCTTTCCAGATGTGTAAGCTGCCCATGCCACACGCACTCATGCAACCCCATACCATCAGAGATGCAGGCTTCTGAACGGAGCGCTGATAACAACTTGGGTTGTCCTTGTCCTCTTTAGTCCGGATGACATGGCGTCCCAGTTTTCCAAAAAGAACTTCAAATTTTGATTTGTCTGACCACAGAACAGTTTTCCACTTTGCCACAGTCCATTTTAAATGAGCCTTGGCCCAGAGAAAACGCCTGCGCTTCTGGATCATGTTTAGATATGGCTTCTTTTTTGACCTATAGAGTTTTAGCCGGCAACGGCGAATGGCACGGTGGATTGTGTTCACCGACAATGTTTTCTGGAAGTATTCCTGAGCCCATGTTGTCATTTCCATTACAGTAGCATTCCTGTATGTGATGCAGTGCCGTCTAAGGGCCCGAAGATCACGGGCATCCAGTATGGTTTTCCGGCCTTGACCCTTACGCACAGAGATTGTTCCAGATTCTTTGAATCTTTGGATAATATTATGCACTGTAGATGATGATAGCTTCAAACTCTTTGCAATTTTTCTCTGAGAAACTCCTTTCTGATATTGCTCCACTATTTTTCGCCACAGGATTGGGGGAATTGGTGATCCTCTGCCCATCTTGACTTCTGAGAGACACTGCCACTCTGAGAGGCTCTTTTTATACTCAATCATGTTGCCAATTGACCTAATAAGTTGCAAATTGGTCCTCCAGCTGTTCCTTATATGTACATTTAACTTTTCCGGCCTCTTATTGCTACCTGTCCCAACTTTTTTGGAATGTGTAGCTCTCATGAAATCCAAAATGAGCCAATATTTGGCATGACATTTCAAAATGTCTCACTTTCAACATTTGATATGTTATCTATATTCTATTGTGAATAAAATATAAGTTTATGAGATTTGTAAATTATTGCATTCCTTTTTTATTCACAATTTGTACAGTGTCCCAACTTTTTTGGAATCGGGTTTGTACTTTATCTCTGTGTCTGATTCAAAGCGGGCTGAATGCTAGATCTAACAAGCCATAACTGACGAAAATAACCGTAAGTTTTACCCTTCCGGTCAGATATTGTGCTGTCTAGCATCTGGACTGTCTCACCAATGGTCAGTTCCATTGAATATCAGAGATGCTCTTAGCTTGTTGACATGTGCATATAAATTAAGGTCATGGTGTCAAAAAGTCTATGGTGAATGGCCTCCGTTGTCACTTTTGTGACTTGGCTGATGCTAAGCAGAAAACCCCTTGAAGATCCTTTGGATACTTCAAGGAGATCATAATCAGCAATGTCCCCATCCCCACGCAGGCAGAGTGGCCTGGACAGGGGAAAAGCCATTCCAACACACAGACACAAACAATCTCTTCATTTACCTCATAATTAAACTATTCCAGAATGTATATGATATATCCCTGTGTGTACGCATGTTCCCTATGTTATACTCTACTAGTCATGATGTGTGGGAGTTATGTTAAGGTAATTTAAATGCTTGTTTTCATGTGTAAGAATATATCTCAGTTTTATATCTTCCAAGCCACATATTTCCTGGTATCTACAGAAAGCCCTCTGTGAGCTGGAACTAGAGAAATATATTGTGTTGCTATAAAATGTATTACACTATTGTTACCATCCCTTTGAATTAAAAATGACCCAATCTGACGGCATCATAAATTAGGCAAATTAAGTCGTCAAACAGACAAAGAGACTTTTCTCCCGCCTAAAGTTCCCACATATGATTGGTCATTTCAGAAAAGATGGGCGTATGTTAATGTGCCTTTAAAGGACAATGACACAAGCTCTTCCTGCCCTCATCTCATCTCGGCTCTTCCCCTAGCCAGGCGGCTCAGTCAACTTTCCTAACTTCTGAAGAGACAAACTTTTTTCCTCCCTTTCCGGCAAAACTTCGCTTTCAAGCCAACTACCTTCAAACTCCCTGCGGATCGACCTCGGAAGAACCACGAAAAAGCTTCAGCTCACGAGAAGCTCCAACACACGCATCTTGCTTTACTCAGCACAAAACTCCATGCAAGTATCCACTTTTATCGAACTTTAGATGCGTTTAAGCTGTGCCTCCTTTTTAAGGTGATTCTTACTCATTGCTGGCTCTCGAGGTTAACTGTTTGTAAAATTGCCATTCCTTGATCTTTCTTTCTTTCTCTTTTTCTTTCTCTCTACTTTTCATTATTCTGTACATATGTATTCTTTGTTTAGTCATATGTATTCGTAGTATCAATTATTAAAACCATTATATCCACATTTGATTGACATTGTTGCTTCTCACAAACCTTAGTCACTTTAATGTTCAGATTTTGCTACAAGCTTTTATATAGTATCGTTGAGTACTTTAATTATTACTCTAATAGAACAGAAAGTTATTCTTCGCGGCCAGAAGAATAATCTTCCTGAAGATTTGATAGAAAGAATAAAACTTTGTGAGAATTGATAAGAAGGTACTGTCGGTTCGTCGGACAAACGGATCAGTCGATTTTAATTTAATTGATTAAAGGTTATTCTGTACTGATTTAGCATTATATATATATATATATATATATATATATATTTCATAGTTAATTACAATTCATTGTTATTAATTATTTATATATTGTACAAATATCTAGGTTAGGTATTTCCCTTTTGGGTGATTTTAAATATTTATAATTTGATCATAACACGTTACGATTAATTATGAATAAGTAAATATAAATACATAATTCCCTTTTTGAGCTAATTTAATTTATTAACATATGTAGCCGAGTCGTTACGGCTGCAAACATCAATAAGATCAATTAAACAATTTTAATGCACTTCGCGGAGGCAACCACCCTCCGCTTCGCGTCCCTTACATATTTTAAATGTACTAAAATACTTCAAAATACTAAACTTCATCAGTAGGAATATGTCATTACAAATATATTTAAAAACATGACAGAAGTTTCAACTGAAATGGCATTTAAGTATATTTATGCTTATCAGTACATTCAGCACAGCAGTACACTAATCAAATTTAAAAGACAATAAAAGTAATTCTGAAATTACATATAAAGATGTACTACTGGATCAAAAACACACTTAGGGATAGTTCACCCAAAAATGAAAATTCTGTCATTAATTACTCACCCTCATGTCATTCCAAATCTGTAAGACCTTCGTTCATCTTCGGAACACAAATTAAGATATTTGTGATGAAATCCGAGAGCTCTCTGACCCCTCCATAGACAGCAATTTAATTAACACTTTCAAGGTCCAGAAAGGTATTAAAAACATCGTTCAAATAGTCCATGTGACTCCAGTGGTTCAACCTTAATTTTATGAAGCGACGAGAATACTTTTTGTGCGCAAAAACAAATAAAAATAATGACTTTATTCAACAATTTCATTCTAGCCTGTGTCAGTCTCCTACGCAGTTTCCGTTGTAAATAGTGCATGGCTCTCGAGATCTAGAGCAGCTGATGCTGTTCACGTGAGCAACACGACGCATGCGCGGGAGCTGCAACGTAAACAGCGTAGGAGACTGACACAGGCCAGACCGAAAATGTTGAATAAAGTCATTATTTTTGTTTGTTTTTGCACAAGTTACTTTTCAAATTTTGTAACATTCTAACCAAAAAATTGGGTTTTGTGGCTCTTTAATGTGTCGTGATCGATTGCTGTAGCGCCTCAGTTCAAGCAGAATGTGAACCAATCATCTCTTCCTCTTTACTACTAGTTATAGCACAAAATAAACATGAATGAACATCAGAAAGCATGTTGTTTCATCCGCGGAAAGACATCACACAGCATCTTTTAAGTTCAAGTCCATCAAAGTTAATCAACTAACTCTACTGTCTTGTTTATTTGTTGGACCAAATGGCCGATAGCAACGGGGCACATAATAATATCGTAATGATTGGTCAGATTGCCTGTCAATCAAACTCCTGGCGAAGGGTGAATTGCATTTAATACAAATTTAAACTTAACATGCGATTCTGAGCAAGTGTTCAAAAACATTACATTCAGTTTGCACTTAAGTATATTCATTTAAAGTATTATTTACGTAATAAGTAACGTAATTACGTAACAATCATGTTTTTTTTTTGTTTTTTGTTTTTTTTCAGTACCACCTGCTTCTGTCATCTGAGAAAAATACTTTTTCAGCCTTTTATTGGCATTTAATTAATCCCCGAAACTCACTTTGTGAATATATAATTTGGAAGAACATCTATGGATGCATGTGACTGCTTCCAAAAAGGAGACACTTGAAGGTTTTAAAATGAAACTCACTTGAGTGTTTCCAATCCACAGTTGAAAAAAGAAAGTGTATTCTACTAAAAACTACAGACACAGAAAATTAATGTATATACAGTATACGTGGTATAAACAACCATTTAAATAACGGCAAAAAAGTGGAACATATTTATAATATATAACACATTGATAAGAACCTAAATAGAGGAAAGGACATACAGTAAACACTTAAACCAAAACCAATTAATGCATCTTCCAGAATAAGAAAACTCTGCCAATCAACAGCAAAAAAGGGCCAACATTAAAGAACATTCAGCAATTAAGACTACTTTTTGAAATATGTTTTAAGAATCTCTTCAATTATTTATAGTCGAGTCCCAACTATTTTCTTTAATTTAAGATTCTCCTTCAACAGAAGCAGCCTGTTCACCTTTTAGTGTCAGGATAGATAGGAAAACAAGATCTGAAATGGTCATGATGGAGATTTGCTTAGAACAGCACTGCAAGAAATAGTCCTAATTCAATTTTCTTTCAAGTGGAAACAAATCTAAATGGGGGAAAGTCAAGGCAAACTGACAGATTAAATATTGAAAGCATTTGAAAAATGAGGCAAATGCACACACATGCAAATAGTTTCTCATCACTAGTGACAGAAAGCATAAAGTGCTATTAATCAACTATTTATTACTAAGCTCTTGGTGTTGTCTCTAGCTCAGTTTGACTCCTTTGAGACCATGAGTTGAATGTTATCTAGTGTCAAATTTCACTACATGTGCTTTCCCAGAAATCAGGCCAGTTCAGTCAAGCCTTCAAATACCTGCTGTGCTGCTGGGTAAATGACATCAATGAAACATCTATCTACTGTACCGAACTAAAAAACTCATGGAGAACTGCCTAGAAGAAAATGGAGAATGATCTCATCTTTTAAAATCACATTCATACCGACTGATCACTTCAGCTTTAAAAGTCAACATGAAACAATTCACAACCCATTTCACTTCAGCAATGTGACACATTTAGGTGTGACAGGTTTTTCAATGAGAAAAAATAGGGAAGGACTTAATTCAATCATGACAATAGGGCATTGCATATGAGAACAGAGTCGCACTTGAATTCCTCCTGAACTGCCTCTGGTATCCATTTTTGAGTCTTTTTGACCAGAACATGGAGACTGAGGGCCCTATTTTAACGATCTGAGCGCATGGTCTGAAGCGCATGCCGCAGGTGCACTTAGGGCATGTCCGAATCCACTTTTGCTAGTTTAACGGCGGAAAAAATGGTCGCTGCGACAGGCGCATGGTCCAAAAGGGTTATACCTAGTCTCTTAATGAGTCATGGGTGTGTTTTGGGCGTAACGTGCAATAAACCAATCAGAGTCTCATCTCCCGTTCCCTTTAAAAGCCAGTTGCGCTTACACCATGGCGGATTCGCTATTTGCATGGCAGAATTTGCGAGCGGAAAGACTGAACGCTTCTCCAGAGAGGAATCCTTTTATTTTTAATGTTTAAAAATGTTTGTGTGCTGCTGCACGTCCCTGTGTGTGTAATAAGCAGAGTGTACGCGCGTTGTGCACCCGCCTATAGGCACATATTACTAACGTGCCCTTTAAATAACACAAAAACTACTGTGCCGTTGACTTTAGACCAGGTTTTCGTTGTGCAATGGCGCAGTCGTTTTCAGTTGCCTCAAAATAGCAACGCACCAACAATGTGTCTGAACACACCTCGTTTTCAGACCAGCACGCCCATGGGCGAACAGATGGGCTTGAGTGCATTTGCAATTTAAACAACATTCCGCTGGACGAGAAAATTATAACTGTGTCAGGCTGAAACTAGCAAAAAACACTTGTGTCGCGCCTGGCGTCACATTGCACCGGGTGTATGATAGGGCCCTGAAGGTTTGGCTTGCTAAGTAATTAGGGTCAATTCTGATTTCATGTTGACAAACTTTGACCGAATCCATTAATTTAGCAGAATTAGCTGCTAACAGTGTGGACTATGAACTATTGACTGAATGTGAAGCTCAGGGTTACACTCACAATGCAGAGGGTCTTTCAGCGTTGGGTGCAGGAGGGCTCTGGGGGTCCCATTGAACAGACTCAATCTGAAAGAGATACAGTGGTTAAAAAAAATATACACTACTAGTCAAACGTTTGGGGTCAGTATGATTTTTTTTTTGTTGTTTTTTTTTGTTTTTTAAAGAAATGAATCCTTTTATTCAGCAAGGTTGTATTAAATTAGTCAAAATAATAAAAAGTGACAGTAAAGACATTTATAATGAAAATTCTATTCTTCAAAGAATCCTGAGCAACAAATGATTTTCAGAAGAATTATGTGAAAAAATAAAACCACTTTATTCACTCATTACAGGTTTCAGGATTTGCTGCATAATCCATGAGACTGTGCTTTGGATTCTAAAGGAGTGTCATTTTTCTGACTCTTGGAAATGCCCATTCTGCACTGCTCTGAAGTGTTGACCGTTACCTGCCCTCTCCCTGAGAGATGCTGTGACCTGTGAAGAGCTGGAGGAGTCCGAACCCTGACCCCACTGCATCCTGGGAACCGTCTGCCCTGATAGACAGAGACACCAACTCCACCACTGCCACCACAGGGTTCAAACACAGGGAAGTGTGGAAGTAAACCGCCTAGAAAAAAAAGATTTTTACTTTTTTAATGTTGTTTGCTCATGCAAAATTAAAGTCAAATTTATTCGTAGTGCATTTTTTCAAAATACACATTGTTTCAAAGAAGCTTTAAAGAAAATAAAGATGTTAACGTTTAAAATAACTTAATATCTTCATGCCTTATTTATGTTCTTCATGCCGCATTTAGCAGATTAGAGCTGGGTGATAATATAGTTTACATTTTGTTGAGATATGCTATACACTACTGTTTAAAAGTTTGGGGTGAGTAAGATTTTTTTTTTGAAAGAAATTAATACTATTATTCAGCAAGGAATTGTTAACGATTAGTTCGCGTCCACACAGCTGACATGTTTATCTGTTGTGGTTAACCACGTTGTGTGCACGAAATAGACACTTGCCTTCCTGCACTTTTACAGTACTTGGATGTTCATTCATTGACACGTCTCCGTTGTTTCTCTCTATCTCATGCTGGCACAGCTGTCAGCGTTGTTGCTCGATAGAAATGAGGGCTTTGAAAAAGCCTGATATTTTCCGTTTTGACATCCGTTTCTGACGAGTATTTTGGCGCTCAGACTCCGTGAGGTTTTTGTCCACTGTAACTTTGCTGCGCGTCATCTCATTTTATTACGTCAACACAACAAAAGATGTGATGGGCTACTCATCACAGAACATGCAGTTAAAAGGCACGCAATTTTTAATCATAACATGTAAATTTATATGGTCGCCAATGGCGATCTTAGCAAAAATATTACTCGCAAATTTATATTTTTGGTCACAAATGCGACCGTTTTAGTCGCAGTCTGGAGCCCTGATTCAGGTAAAAAAAAAATACTAGTTAATTAAATTACAAAAGTTATTAAGTCGAGAGCAGCGAATGATTTTCTCTTTTGTTCTTTGATTAACATGACAGACAGCAGCAGGTTTACTAGGTTGCCGTCACTTTAAGAGCTTATGCACGGATCCAATTTACTGTTACACAACATGTGTTTTTTCTAAACTATTTATGTTCCAAAACTGACTGTTTACCTGAATACTCGGCAAGACTGGCATTTTGACATAATTTTGTATGTATCTGACCATTTAAGCGCAATAAACCACGAAAAAGAAGTCAGTTTGGTACTCGGGAGCTGTTTGAGAAGCGGCTTTATGAGAGCGCCACTTATATATAGATCAGTGGTGTGTGCGCGAAACCCGCGAGAATGACTAAAATTATGTGCAAGGCAAGTACTATTCAACCGGCGCAAATGAGACGAGTGAGTGACAGGAGGCGGGTGTGGGTTCATAAGATGTCCTAAAAACCCATAACCTTACATACAATCAATAATAACAGTGCTACCAGTTTTGGGTTCTGAGGTGAGAGGGTGAGAAAACAGAGAGAGAAACACAAGGTTATGGACATGAAAAATTGTGGTGAAAAGTGAGAAATTGTGTAGGAGGATATTAAACCTGTAACATAACTTTATGAGAGGAAACCCAGAGGTTTGCTGAGAAAAGAACCTAAAGAGGAGGTCTGGACATAATGATTATTTTTTAAAAAGAGCATACAGAGTCTTGGTCTGGCATCCTGTGGTTCTTGGAAGAATCTCACTGGGGATGTATGAGAAAACGCAGGCCATCATCTACTATTTCCACCAACCTCAAACTTTATTCTGCAGAAAATACACATTTCTCTCTCACATGCGCACAAATTCTCTCACAGACTACAAGTTGAATGTTTAGCCCAAGGAAATATTCATTTCCCAGAATAACGTTTTCTCACTTTCGCTTTGAAGCCAAATGAGAGATGTAGGCACGCATTAAAGTCTAGCAACCACTGAACCAGTTTGACAATTACAAGAAACACCTACTTACACCACACCAATCAATAGCAGCAGCAGCTCTGATTATGCAGAAGGGCATTTTAGGGGAAAAAATAAAAACAATCTACACAAACATCAAAGCAAAGTATTCTGCGAAATCGGCAGAAGAGCAGAGCGCAATCAATACTAGCACCCTGCACACGCAGCACAGCGAGTCATATTTACTTAGGTCATTTGTATGCGTAATCCGAACAAGATCTCACATTTGAAAACCAATAAGATGACCCTGTCCTTGTCCATGTAACTGCAATTACAAGACAGGCTGCTATATGTCCACAGCCTAATCAATAGAGATATTTGCAGTATTCAGATCATTAATCTTTAATGGAGCCTATATGCATGGCAAACTCATGTTCCTAAAATACCAAGCCAACAAAGATTTAAATGGGTCCATTTACAAGTGATTTATTAGCATGCAAAAGTGCTCTGGCTGATTTTTTGGGCTACGTGGGTCGATGGTGCCTGTGTCTTAAAATCAGACCACAAGAGCTCCTGCTAAGTTTGGGTTGTGTGGGTTGAAAGGGTTTTAAACTTGAGGCTAGTTTAAATGCAGAGCAGAGGTTGTGCCATTGATTGAATTCACACTACTTACAGGCAGTAAAGTAGCATAGAATAAACTATAGGTTCACACAGATCAGAATTCCCACGAAAACAATGACATATGATACAAAGAAGTGCTTACAGAGTGGGTTGATTAAAGATTTTTTTGTACTGCAGATGCTGAACAGCATTACAATCTGAAACGTTCAACCATTAGAGACCCAAGTATTGATAATTTTATAATTTTGTCCTTCTTTCATCCTTGATATTGTTTTATTAATCCACTCGTTAATAAAAAAAAAATAGCCTATATTAAAGAAAATTCAAAAACTAATAAGATAATGATCTATCAGATAAAAAAAAAAAAATCATTTAAAGGGATAGTTCACCAAAAATGAAAATTAGCCCATGATTTTCTCACCCTCAAGTCATTCTAGGTGTATATGACATTCTTCTTTTAGACGAATACAATCGGAGTTATATTAAAAAAATGTCCTGGCTCTTCCAAGCTTTATAATGGCAGTGACTTGTTGGGTCATTTTTGAAGTCCATAAAAGCGCATCTATCCATCATATAACTGCTCGACACGGCTCCGGGGGCTTAATAAAGGCCTTCTGAAGCGAAGTGGCACGTTTGTGTAAGAAAAATATCCATATTTAAAACCTTATAGACTAAAATAACTAGCTTCCGGCGGTCAGCGGTACGCAGGTCAATTTACGGCGAAAGAGTAACCCCCGACGCGATGTATAGGAGCATCGCAAGCCTATCTCGCGGATAGGGCTGGGCAACAAACTCAAGCCCCTCTTCTCTTATATCGAAATCCTCCGCCATTTCTCTTTAAAAATTCTCATTTTAGACTTCTAATTCATGACCGGTGTTTTGTTTTACTCTTTCCTCTGCGCTTCTGCGTTCGTCAATACACATGCGTCAAGGGTTCAAGGGTCAAGGGTTACTCTTTCACCGTAATAATAATAATAATTCGTTACATTTATATAGCGCTTTTCTGGGTACTCAAAGCGCTTTACATATAGAAGGGGGAATCTCCTCAACCACCACCAATGTGCAGCATCCACCTGGATGATGCGACAGCAGCCATATTGCGCCAGAACGCCCACCACACACCAGCTTATTGGTGGAGAGGAGACAGAGTGATGAAGCCAATCAGTATATATGGGGATGATTAGGAGGCCATGATGGACAGAGGCCAATGGGCAAATTTGGCCAGGATGCCGGGGTTACACCCCTACTCTTTTTTCCGAAGGACATCCTGGGATATTTAATGACCACAGAGAGTCAGGACCTCGGTTTAACGTCTCATCCGAAGGACGGTGCTTGTTACAGTATAGTGTTCCCATCACTATACTGGGGCGTTAGGACCCACACAGACCACAGGGTGAGCACCCTCTGCTGGCCTCACTAACACCTCTTCTAGCAGCTACCTAGTTTTCCCAGGAGGTCTCCCATCCAGGTACTGACCAGGCTCAACCCTGCTTAACTTCAGTGGGAAACCAGTCTTGGGCTACAGGGTGATATGGCTGCTGGCAAGTCGACTTGCGTACCGCTGACCGCCGGAAGCTAGTTATTTTAGTCCATAAAGTTTTAAATATGGCTATTTTTCTTACACAAATGCGCCACTTCGCTTCAGAAGGCCTGTATTAACCCCCAGGAGCCGTGTGGAGCAGTTATATGATGGATAGATGCACTTTTATGGACTTCAAAATTACCCAACAATTCACTGCCATTATAAAGCTTGGAAGAGCCAGGACTTTTTTAATATAACTCTGATTGTATTCGTCTAAAAGAAGAATGTCATATACACCCCTAGGATGACTTGAGGGTGAGTAAATCATGGGCTAATTTTCATTTTTGGGTGAACTATTCCTTTCACAGCAAATACATATTAAGATATATGTCAACAAAAGACTGAAAAATATTAGATACATTAGATATTAGATACAATTTTAAGCTACAGCTAAAAAACTAGTAAAGTTGATGTTTGTACAATAACAGACCATGTGAAATTCATTTAAGAACATCATGCAACAATGATGCTGTGAACTTCACATACTTTTGAAAATCCAGCGTTTAGTTGACCCTGCTAAGCGCTCATTGTCACAGTTGTAAACATGAGGGTTTTCTTCTTCCATAAGGGGGTTTGGCATCACAACGGCTTTGTTTACAGATAGACCGTTAAAGAATACAAGACACACGTCTTCAGGAAATCCTGGAGAATTCAACAAATCAGATGATGACTTCAAATTTTGTGTGCCATATGCATCAGACGTTTAGCCAGTGTTCTGTGGACTTGACATCTGAGGCTGAGTCTAATCGCCTAGTAATAAATGTATTATTTAAACAACTTTTCCAGTTTTGCAACAGTGGGTCTCTGAAGGTCAACCTTTGTTTTTCAGCATGAAACGGGGGCCATGTAAAATTCAAAGTAAAGCTAACTTTTCAAAAATGTCTTCTGCTCATTCTGCTTGTTGTTACTCTGAACTTCAAATGAACTGCAGTGAGCTGAATAAACATTAATTTGCTCTCTAGTGGAAATAATGATTTGCATTTTATGGTTGAGGCAATTCCCTCAGCTCTCCGCCGAGGCTGGTTACGTCAGAGCTCTGTATACATATTTCCTATTTAAAAGGCAGGGTCTCCTCTCTCTTTTACTCATCCTTTCAGACTTCTTTCCCCTCCTCTCAGTGCAATAGATACAGATAAGAGAATCGCATCAATGATACATCATAATGTCTTTTAAATCCATTTTTCTGCAATGCACACCATCATGAGAGACCAAATAGCTTTAGAATATTCTCGACACACAGTGGACTGTTCATTAAGTTTTGAAGAATATTTTCTTGGTTTCTCTTAAATGCACATGAGTTATGATTCATTCTGCCTTTAGTTCTGATATAAATAACTGTATAATTTTATAGAGCCGATTCAAGTGTCACAGACAGTATGCACAGATATTAAAATTCAGGCCAATCATAATAACTATATAGATAATTATTTTCTTGTTATGGCCATAAATAAATAAACAGCCAATGATAAAATTCTATAGTATTTTGTCTAAATAAATTAAAAACGAAACTATAATTATAATAAATTCTACAAGTGAATTTATGCATTATAACTATTATAATATACAGTATAAAAATACAATTCATACAATATTCAGATATTCATTTTGAGATCTAAAGATTACATTCAACTGCATTATTAAATCATTAATGTTTTTAATTACCTTTGACAAGGGGTTGGGAACCTTTTTTGACCAAAGAGACATTTTTTCATTTTTGGTTAATGCATTTTTCCAAAAGAGCCAGAGTTTAAAAAAAAAGAATATAATATTATAATTTTTTTAAACTTTCAATAATAGTAACTTTATTAGGTCCATAGACAAATAAAAACAAACAAATAATCGCAAAAAGTCGAACAAAAGTTGCAATATGGAATTAGTATGGAAAAGTTGCAAATTATGGAACTGAGTGAGTGAACAACTCACAGTGTTTATACTAACACCGACATCTTGGCATTTTAACACATTTCTGCGTGTGTTTGACCATTTAGGGGCGCAACCAAAGACCAAGGCTACTGTGCTTGTCCGTGTTCCGCTCAGAGCACGTGCACAGAAAGCATCCTGTCAGTAGCGGATTCAGTTCTCTTGCGCTTATTGCGCTTTTAATTTTACTTTTTAATATCAATCACATCCCAATCTTTACTTTCTCATTCATTCATGTTTCGTTATTAATAACTTCAAACAATATCGTCAACTGAAAGCCGCGTAGATTATCATAAATACAACATTTATAGGACATAAAGTGGCAAAAGCGAAAGTACCCGGTGAAATGTTTCAAAATGTCTCTTGGCACAGCAGGGCACTAGTTTCAATAAAATTATATGTTTCAGTCCAATCACTTTTTTATATACTTTTACATTTTCACTGCTGTTCTGAAATGTATTTTCGCCATTACCACAAATAAGCTACATAGCTGTTTGAATCTGATCATTTGTTGGTAAAGGGTGCGAGACCTGGTGAGATCAGGTGGATTTTTGTCAAAGAGCCAGACGTGGCTTGCGAGACAGTTTCACAACCGCTGCCTTAGATTATTAGATCATGCACAATAAATACCCAATATCCAAAAAAATAGGAAAGAAATCTCATGTGATCATATTTAAAACGGTGAGTCACAGGCCTGAATTTGAACGCGTCCAATTTTCTGAACCTCTGACTCTCATTAGCAGCTAATAATCTGTAAACTGTGAATCCATTCGATTGTGAGGTGAGAACATTAACTAAAAGACAGGACAGGCTGGCATTTCAAAAACACAAACACTCATGACACAATCAAGACTCCTAATTCTTTGCCAACTCCATAAACCCTCGTAAAAATGCATGGGCTTCAGAAATTCAGGAGGAGATGCTGAGATTATCAATACACAGATCTCCCCTCTCCCGCTCTTCACAAGCCAATCAGCAGAGAGAATACGGCCTCTCATCCACTCTGCCAGAAATAGTTTGCACTCACTCAGACGCCTCCAAAAACGCAGTCAACAAATCATTAGTCAGGATAAGTTGTGAAATATCCCTGTAAAATTCACAAGGGCACCAAGTCCTAGTAAAGTAGCATTATAATGTGATCCAGTGCAGGCTGGGAGCAGGTTTGAGATTGTCATGCATAGCGAGAGGGTTTATTGTGAGGCGGTTTTGTTGTTATGGGCTCATTAACTAAAAAGAGATCTTCTAAAGTACCGAGTTCAAGACTCTGTGAAAATGTTGCATTACAACTGTGTAAATTGCCTAGCATATAAGTGAGTAAAAGAGAGAATATAAAATGTATAAGCAAGCAGCAGAAAGCAGATAACAAACACAGACTCTAGGGACTCCTTGTAACTAACATTGTGAGAGTAAATCAGAATGCAGGACTCTTGCTGTCTGCTGCTGCAGTCCAGCAGATGAAAACCAAGAAGGCCAGCCTCTTAATGCCTGTATAAAACGGCATATCACTGCTGACAGGGGGGAAAATACCAGGTACTAGGGCTGCCCAAGTTAATGTGTTAACTCCTGAGATTAATTAAATATATCAATTTATACATTTTATATAAAACCATTTTTAAACATAATTATATAGAATTTATAATACTAAATAAGACTACCATTCAAAAGCGGGGTCAATAAGATATTTTTTTAAATACGTTATTACTTTTTTTCAGAAAGAATGCATTAAACTGAACAAAGTGACAGTAAAGACTTTTACATTGTTACAAAACAATTCTGATTAAATTAATATTAAGCAGAACAACTGGTTTTCAACATTCATTATAATAAGAAATCTTTCTTGAGCACCAAATCAGCATATTAGAATGATTTCTGAAGGATCATGTGAGTCTGAAGACTGGAGGAATGGCTGCTGAAAATTCAGCTTTGCCATCACAGGAATAATTTACCATAAAATAAATATTTTAAGGTGTATTAAAGTGCCCCTATTATGCTTTTTCAGATATTACCATTCATGCAGTGTGTAATATAGCTGTTTGTGAATGTAAAAGGTCTGCAAAGCCTTAAAGATCAAAGTGCGCAATAAATAAAGTTATTGTCTCCCAAAAAAGAATCTAATCAAAGAATCTAATTCCAGTCTCACTTCCGTAAAATACAGTGTGGAGAACAAGTATTTGATACACTGCCGATTTTGCAGGTTTTCCTACTTACGAAGCATGTAGAGGTCTGTAATTTTATCATAGGTATACTTTAACTGTGAGAGACGGAATCTAAAACAAAAATCCAGAAAAATCACATTGTATGATTTTTAAATAATTTGCATTTTATTGCATGACATAAGTATTTGATCACCTACCAACCAGTAAGAATTCCGGCTCTCACAGACCTGCTAGTTTTTCTTTAAAAAGCCCTCCTGTTCTCCACTCGTTACCTGTATTAACTGCACCTGTTTGAACTCGTTACCTGTATAAAAGACACCTGTCCACACACTCAATCAAACAGACTCCAACCTCTTCACAATGGCCACGACCAGAGAGCTGTGTAAGGACATCAGGGATAAAATTGTAGACCTGCACAAGGCTGGGATGGCCTACAGGACAATAGGCAATCAGCTTGGTGAGAAGGCAACAACTGTTGGCGCAATTATTAGAAAATGGAAGAAGTTCAAGATGACGGTCAATCTCCCTCGGTCTGGGGCACCATGCAAGATCTCACCTCGTGGGGCATCAATGATCATGAGGAAGGTGAGGGATCAGCCCAGAACTACACGGCAGGACCTGGTCAATGACCTGAAGAGAGCTGGGACCACAGTCTCAAAGAAAACCATTAGTAACACACTACGCCGTCATGGATTAAAATCCTGCAGCCCATGCAAGGTCCCCCTGCTCAAGCCAGCGCATGTCAGGCCCGTCTGAAGTTTGCCAATGACCATCTGGATGATCCAGAGGAGGAATGGGAGAAGGTCATGTGGTCTGATGAGACAAAAATAGAGCTTTTTGGTCTAAACTCCACTCGCCGTGTTTGGAGGAAGAAGAAGGATGAGTACAACCCCAAGAACACCATCCCAACCGTGAAGCATGGAGGTGGAAACATCATTCTTTGGGGATGCTTTTCTGCAAAGGGGACAGGACGACTGCACCGTATTGAGGGGAGGATGGATGGGGCCATGTATCACGAGATCTTGGCCAACAACCTCCTTCCCTCAGTAAGAGCATTGAAGATGGGTCGTGGCTGGGTCTTCCAGCATGACAACGACCCGAAACACACAGCCAGGGCAACTAAGGAATGGCTCCGTAAGAAGCATCTCAAGGTCCTGGAGTGGCCTAGCCAGTCTCCAGACCTGAACCCAATAGAAAATCTTTGGAGGGAGCTGAAAGTCCGTATTGCCCAGCGACAGCCCCGAAACCTGAAGGATCTGGAGAAGGTCTGTATAGAGGAGTGGGCCAAAATCCCTGCTGCAGTGTGTGCAAACCTGGTCAAGAACTACAGGAAACGTATGATCTCTGTAATTGCAAACAAAGGTTTCTGTACCAAATATTAAGTTCTGCTTTTCTGATGTATCAAATACTTATGTCATGCAATAAAATGCAAATTAATTACTTAAAAATCATACAATGTGATTTTCTGGATTTTTGTTTTAGATTCCGTCACTCACAGTTGAAGAGTACCTATGATAAAAATTACAGACTTCTACATGCTTTGTAAGTAGGAAAACCTGCAAAATCGGCAGTGTATCAAATACTTGTTCTCCCCACTGTACATATGTAATAAGGTAACACATTTGCATAATGCCCACATATGGGCTTTATTGGCTGCCTGTGAACAACGTCTACTTTGACCCACCCTCAAACACTGTAGATGGTTAAATCAACAATTTTACCACTGAATATAAAACCACATGACAGGAGCATACAGGACACACCGTTCAAAATTAATAATATTACATACTTAGGAATAAACATATCCCAGAACCTCTCTGACTTGTTCAACCTCAATTTTATTCCACTGTTGAAAACAATAGAAGATGATTTAACTCGATGGATGAACCTACCGCTTTCCACATTATCGGTCGTATGCAACAGTTAAAATGTGTATTCTACCAAAACTCCTTTATCTATTCAATATGACTCCAGTACAACCAAGAAATGGTTTACATCGTTAAATCAAATAATTAATAAATTGGACTACTGGAAAAAAAAGAATCCTAAAATAAGTTTACAAACACTACAAAAAATAAAGCTCAAGGCGGTCTAGCAGCACCAAATTTTCAAAACTATTACTTAGCATCCCATCTGCAATACTTTTGCAAATGGATCAACGGTGACAGCCGCCAAAATCCATGGCTAGAGTTAGAACAAGCAGAATGCAAAGAAATAACCATATCTGATCTTCCATCCCTCACAAAAAAAAAAAAACAACAAAAAAAAACAAACAGAACAACCTTTTTAAGAACGTAACGATTAAAACAACTCTCACTGCTTGGTGGCAAATTAATACATTGACACAACATGAGCTGACACCACACATCAACTCACCTATATGGCATAATCCTGATTTTACTATCAACAAAACTCCGCTAAACAATATTAAATGGAAAGAGAAAGGTATCACACATCTACATCACCTATTTACTGGCAACACCTTCGCTACATTTATAGAATTAACTCAGAAATTTAACTTGGGAAAAGAACATTATTACCATTACCTACAAATCAGAAATTCTATTAAAACCACAATTGGAAACAAAGATATTACACAACCTCCCCGAATTCTAAAACATATCACCACAATTAGTAATTCATTAAAAACACTTAGTAAATTATAGACTTTAATATCGTCTATAGATACTAAAACAATAGCAGCACCAATTAAACAATGGGAAAAAGATCTCAATATCAACACAGATGAGGAATTTTGGAAAACAGTTTGCAGAAACAAGTACAAACACAAACATCCAGTTAATTCAGTATAAAATTATACACAGAACACACATAAAACAGCACAAGATGTTTAAAATGGGACTAGTAACTTCCGATAGATGTACTAATTGCAGTTTGCCCCCAATCCCTTCTCTCATGTAAAATAACTGTATTGGATTAATATCTGGGCTGGATGTGGGGTCTCTGGCTCTGGAGCTAACTGGTGCACACCAGGGTCCAAGCCACAGATTACAAAAAAAAAAAAAGGGGCAACCAAACTTGACTTTTGTTCTATCAGGCCACAACCAGACTAGGTGAGCTTGGTTTGGAGGTGCCTGTTATGGTGCCCCAGCGTACTTTGTGGAGAAAGACTCAGCAGAGCATAGAGGCTTAACTGCTGGGGTTGGGTGTCGCTGGCGGCGGGGCACAGGTGGATCGGAGGGAGGTGTCTATGTCGGGGGGGTCTGTTGGTTGTGCTCACTGGCAGTGGTAGAGCGGCTCCCAGACCTAGAGAATAGAATCTACAATAATTTTATTGACTGGTCTAAACGTATCATTATTATTATTATTATTATTATTACTATCATTATAAATTACTAATGCTACCACTACTCCTACTATTATTATCATGAATATTAGAGCTATTACTACTATCTAGAGCTGCAAGGACACACAAATCGGATCTGAACAGTTGCGATGCACAGTGTGGACAGTCAAACATTAGAACAGATTCCAAACGGATTTGCATAAAAATCGGATTTGGACTGATAGTCTGAACGAGGCTAGAGAGACTAATTCATCCGTCGAGTCGTTTGAGAATCTTTGAAAAATGTGGTGATGTGCAATGTATGTTATGAGAAAATGAAGCATGTGAACCTGTTGTAGGAGACCTCCAAAACAAAAATTAGGAACCTTTAAAATAGCATAATAAGGGCACTTTAAAATAGAAAACAGTTTTTTTTATTTTTTTTATTTCAATAATAATATATATATATATATTTTTTTTTTTACTGTATTTCTGATCAAACAACAGATATCATGGTTCCAAGACTAACATTAAAAGTGACCACTTTTGCTGTCAGTGTGACTAAATTATGTCAACTACAAAATTGCTCCACAGTGATTATGTGCTGCAGTATTCTATTGCGTAAATGGTAAACACTCCAAAAGTGGGATGAAACAGCTCTACCCAACTGAACCACGCAGTGCAGACCAATTATCCGCTGGCCCAACGGACAGCACTGTGCAAACCAGTTTCGACTATAGAAACCAGGCCAATTTGTACAAAGCTGCACAAACCAGTGGGAAAGCACAGCATGAGTCGTGCGACCCATTTAAATTAGAGACAAAATTTCTGTTATAAACCCATAGGGAACCACAAATGGCAGAATGCTTAAGCAAGTCGAAACCAAAAAGCCCTGACATTCTAAACAGCAATGAAGAGGAAAGCATGTACTGTACTTCAAGCCTTATGAAAGAAAAATAAGGCAAATCTGTAAATATTACACTGCAGCTTAGGTCAATTAATTGGCTGGTTCTGCAGGTATCAGAGCTCATGGACAGTGATACTACAAACATCTGTCTGGTAAAACAAAATTAAAGCTAAACAGATACTGTTATATATTGACTAAAGTTGTGTACTGACAAAATTTGTGAACAATGCTACGTTTAACGAAACCCCTGTGCTAGTTGTTAGAGACGCTAGTATCTCAAACTGTACTCTACCGCTAATGATTTAGGTTGAATATTGCTGCATGGTGTTCACTGTTGCAAATGTATTTTGCTGCAAATCATATGTGGTACAGTAAAAGCAATAGAATTCAATAATTTGACTGTACCCGTTCCACGGCAAATGAAAAACCTTGTTTGTTAGTGGTAGCTATCGATGGACACTCCAGCACTACAGCAGATTTGGCTTTTGATGTTTTTGAAAGAGATTTTGTGAAGTTGGAAGTTTTTATTCACTTTATGACTTTCAATTCAGTGTTAATTTCAGGGCAGTAACTTGAAAATAGTGATGCTCTTCTAAAAGATCTTACGTAGCACTACCATTCAAAATTTGGGGTCAATAAGAATTTTTTTCACTATTTAAAGGGATAGTTCACCCAAAAATGAAAATTCTGTCATTAATTACTCATCCTCATGTCGTTCCAAACCCATAAGACATTTGTGACCCTGGACCACAAAACCAGTCATAAGGGTCAATTTTTCACATGAAAGCTGAATAAATAAGCTTTCCATTGATGTATGTTTTGTTAGGATAGGACAATATTTGGAACTATTTGAAAATCTGGAATCTGAGGGTGCAAAAAAAATCTAAATATTGAGAAAATCGCCTTTAAAGTTGTCCAAATGAAGTCCTTAGCAAAGCATATTACCAATAATAAAACATTTTTGATATATTTATGGTAGGAAATTTACAAAATATCTTCATGGAACATGATCTTTACTTAATATCCTAATGATTTTTGGCATAAAATCGTTAATTTTGATCCATACAATGTATTAGATTAGATTAATTTATTTGTAAGGGGACAATGCAATTTCATAAAAACACATGAACAAACATGAGTAAAAAAGCCAGAATTAGCCAAGAGGCTATTTTTCATCTGTAGTCCCCTGGCCAAGATGTTAAAAGAGCAATAAAATATGACACAGATATACATAGTTAATAACAACACAAGACAAATCCAAGAAACATTACTTACAAATGACAAATACACAAAACACACTGCAAAAACAACCATAAAAGACACAAGACATACAGCTTATAAAAACAAATACAAAACAAACTGTTTACAGTGAGACAGAACAGGTTCAAGTCTTTAGTGTTGACAGATATATACGTATCAATCAGCCATTTTTTTAACTGTTTAGTAAAAGCCTTATAAGTAGGTACCTGTCTAATTTCTTCTGGTAATCTGTTCCACTCACTAACGCCCCTCACAGACCAGACTGACTGGCTGAAGGTGTTTTTACGCAAAGGGATGACACAGTCACCTCTCACTGAGCATCTAGTGACTCGCAAAGTACTGTTTCTTTGGCTGATAAGATCTGCCAGAGGAACAGGAGCCAAATCATGCATTGCCTTATAAATCAAGCATAAATTGGCAAATTTATGAAGGTCAAACCAATTAAAATTTTTTTTACTTTTTTAAAATTGCACAATGGTGGTAATGTCTTGTTTTTTTATCCATGACCTTGATGGCTTGTTTGTATAATATTTCAAGTGGCCAGATTGTGCTATGGTTTCCTGTGACCAACTTGTTTGGCAATAAATAAGATGACTAAAAATCATGGAGTATAAAAATATCTTTGCCGCCTCGGTAGACATTTCACCTCTGATTGATCTAAAAATTGCAAGATTTAGCTTGATTTTTTTACTTACTTTCTCAACATGGGCTTTAAAGGAAAGATTGGAATCAATCAGTAATCCAAGATATTTGTACTGTGTAACCAGCTGCAATTTTTCACCTGCAACATATATTTCAGGGTCATGGGAGACCCTACTGGTTTCACTAAAAAAACATCCCGGCAGTTTTAGAGACATTTAGCTGCAGGCAGCATTCCTGCAGCCATGCTGTGACACAGCTCATAGCTTTTGTAAGTTTAGCAGCAACAATGTCTTTTGATCTGCCGTGTACAAATAAAACCGTGTCATCTGCATACATTATACACTCAACTTCAGGACAAACCAAGGGCAAGTCATTAATGTAGAGGCTAAATAATAAGGGACCTAAAATTGATCCCTGAGGGACCCCTGTAGCTAACTTAAGAGGCTCCGATCTGCAATTGTTAATAAAAACAGATTGAGTCCGGTCACTCAGATAGGATTCCATCCACCTTTGGGCATCACAAGAGAAATTAAAATGAGAAAGCTTACTAAGGAGAACGGCGTAATTTACTGTTTCTGTGCTGGCAAAAAAAACTGTCACCTGTTGCGCAGTTGTCGAACCTGAGAGAGAATGAAGATGGGGCTTTGGTTTTACCCGCCATTACCGAAGGAACTTGGTGGCTAGATGCCAACGAGGTTAGGCCCGTTGGCTGCCCAGGGCTCTCGCCGGCTTTTGACCATGCCACCGACGGCGTGGTGGTGCTGTTAACGCCACTCCGCTCAGCTGTCTGTGGACACCAAACAGACCTCCGCACCGGCGAGGCCAGACGCACGAGAGGATCCCCACACTGGGATCCCCACACAGGGATCCCCACACTGAACAGACGCCGAGCCGTGCACTCCATCCGGGTCCAAGAGACAGCTTCCCAGGTTAGTTGGCAGAATGTCCATGTTATCAGCATGCATATTTGAGGTTGCATGCCAAGTAGAAGCACTGTTGCTGCCGCCGGTGAAATTGGACACTACACCTGATGCGTAGTTTTGGTTGTAATCTCCGGAGTTATCAGGCCCCTGACACTGGTGAATATCTCCAGCCAGTAACAGGCAGGTCACGGTGATTAACGCATCACTTTGACGGAGTTTTGGCACCGCTCTGAGGTGTTTATTTAGACGGCCGGGCCTGACAAACTCAACGAGGACGTGTGCCCCGTGCCCAAAATGTTTGGCAAATAATCGTACAGTCAGTGGGTCAGATACCCAATCAGTTGTTATATTTGGGCGTAATTCGTCCTGCTCTAGGCCTACCACCGTTGGTCTTGTGAGAAATGTCCAGATTGCATATAACTGGAAAGCCACAAGCGCACCTCTGCTACCTGCCGCCATCGATCTGACGCTATTGCCACAAATATACCCGTGCGACTTATGACTGGTTTTGTGGTCCAGGGTAACATTTGTTCATCTTCGGAACACAAATCTTTATTACTTTTCTGTGGTTTGAAAGTGGTAGTTACATAGGCTGTCAATGGAGGGACAGAAAGCTCTCAGTTTTCATTATAAAGATCTTCATTTGTGTTCCAAAGATGAACGAAAGTCTTACAGGTTTGGAACAACATGAGGGTGAGTAATTAATGACAGAATTTTCATTTTTGGGTGAACTAACCATTTAATACTTTTACTCAATAAGGACGCATTCAATTAAATCAAAAGTGACTGTAAAGATATTTATAATGTTACAAAAGTAACATTATAAAATAGATTTTGTATAATGTTAAAAAATCTATTATTTCAAATAAATGGTGTTCTTTTGAACTTTGCCATCACAGAAATACGTTATTAATATAAGTTAATACGTTTTTAATCAGTTATTGTAAATTGTGATAATATTTTACAATATTACTGTTTTTTTTTTTAAAAATTAGTAAAAGGATATTACCCCATTAAGTATAAATTCAATAGACTAATAAGTAACTTACTACTTTTTTTAAAGAATAGCTTGACTGTGGTATCTATTTACAGTAAATTACATGTAGCTTGCCAGGCTACAGTTAGTAGCTTCCCAACACTACAATTTATGTGTTGACTGGATTTCTGCTAATAACAATGTGAATCATCCTTCAAATGGCACCAGCGGAGCATTATTTGGCCATGTTTGGTCATAACAACAAATCAACCTTCTTTGTGCTCTGTGGTATTGGACATTTACACGAAGAATAAGAAGTCTTAGAAGCCAGCCATCAATACACAATGCCTCAATGGACCACACGTGTCCCAAACACACAGAAGGCGTAGCAAATCAATACAAACAGCTCAATTAAGTTGAGCAGGATGTGCAAAAGGGGTCTGAGGAACAGAGAGCAGTTGATTCCGTTTAAGGGACATCTGTACCCCACAGGTAAACTTCACTGACCTCACCGATCAATACCATAGTCCTGACAGGATAAACTGGGTTAACCTCCTCTGATCACCCACCACTTCTCTCGCTCACAGGTGTGGGAATTTACACAGTACGGTGCCTATAGAGCCAGCAGGGAGACAACCTAATCATTTTACAGTGGATTAATATGATCAATGCGTTACAGAATTGATTTATTAAAATTCTGTAGCTCTGAGAGATGAGTCAATTATAATGAGTGGAGAACGGTTCCTTTTGAGGCAATAAAAGGAAATCAGGGCTTATTAGGGTGATGCACAGAGGTCTTTAAGATGTAAAGAGGAGCTGAGAATAGATAAGAACACAGATGCTGAAACTAATCATTTTTAAGAATCCACTTATAAAACATACAAATGAAACAAACCATCCGAACAAACCGAATCAATAAAATGAATCTGATTTTGAACTCGTCATCGTCCACTCTAGTCTCTCATTATTTTAAAATGCAACACCGTACTGAAAATACAATAAATCAGTATGCTGCAAACATATGAAAGTTTTGAATTTTTTTTATGGTGAGCATGAGAGTATGCGTGTGCATGTCTGCATGTAGAGTGATTTGATGGAGCAGAGTCTGTTAGGTCTGTGAGCTGCTTTGTTTGACTGCTCAGGACTCTATTTACTTTGGCTGTGTTGTTTCTGCAGCTCTGCCCCTCAGGCATGATGCCCAGGCCATGGTTTGTTTATTTTGGTGGGAATTGGAGACGCTCTGCTCACAGCACCCGAATTAAAAACCCCTAGCCCCGACATCCCAGGGAGGACGATGATCAGATTCTTCCCGTTGTGTCGAACACACAGACAAGTCACGCAAACTCAATAACAAACAAGTTTAATGAGTATTTTAATGAGCACTGACACGATAAGTAAATGCAAATACTAAAGTTAGAATCATCAACCTTGAGACATTTAACTTAGAAGTTTAGAATCGCAAGCCCAGTTTACACCTAGAATTAGCAGTGTGCTTGAATGAGCCAGTCGGAAGTGGTCGATGAGAAAGATGAAAAAATTATATTTATTATATGGCAGAGATGTGCAAACCAGGGCCAAAGCTGACCTGTGATGACCTTTGATTTGGCCCACTATAAGCCATATCATAAGATTTGGAAAAATAAGGAAAAAACATGCCATTGAAGCATATCTTTTAACATTTTTTGTATTATTTTGGCATTGAAATGTAGAGAATAAGTGATTTCTGACGCTGTTCACGTTGTAAACATAGTGCAGTGATTCCGGGTTCTATGTCAGAACCAGCTCCTGTGTCTGCACCACACGCAATTATCCCATAGACGGGATCATTTTTAGACCAAGCTAATTTAAATTATCATTACTTGCACCAGGAGCCCCTAAAGCAACAGGTAGCCTGCATTTTCTAAGCAATAATCTGTGGGCCATTATTTATCTAAAAATAGTCCCAGTCTGCGTTTCCACCAAAAAAATCATGATGAAGCCCTACTTTAATGATTTAGAAAATTTGCAGACACCCTGCACTCGCCACAGGATTGAGGAAAGGCTGCACTGTACATGCTTGTATTCACGCACACACCAGCTCCTTCCCCTGTGAAGAGAAGGGCATACATCTCTGTCAGCTTGATAAATACACAAAATCTCTCAAAACATTGGCATAAGTGCTGCTGGAGTTGCAACGATTTCCATATTTTCAGGAAAAACACAAGCATTATTAAACCAGCCTCTCTAAAAGACTACTGGGGGACAATAGCAAGGATGTAATGTCCACAGTTGTGTGTGGGTAGATCTACTGTTTGCACTCACTCACAGAGGCGAGACCTTCCTGGCTCAGAGCACTCCTTGAGCAGAGAAGCAAGTAGACCTGATAAAGTTGTATCCTTGTAGCATTTCAAATGGAAACATCACGGTAGGGGCCGCTAACAATCCAGCTGTCCCTTGTTTGTGTTCAAGAGCTTGAAACTAGATTGACTCGTTCCTCACCTTCAAACAAACTATATACACAGACACTTAACAAAAAAGAGGTTTTACAGACCAGCTGCTCTCAAGGATGAAAGCAAGGACAAGTTTCAGCATCGTCAAAAGACTAATCTGATAAAAAAGAAAATTGAACAGTTAATAGCCTTGGCAAATAGAAAAATGGCCACTTAGAGTTCATTCTTCTAACAATGCTAAAACTGTGAGGACATTAAGCTCAATCAATCTCTCTGAGACAGTCCTTCATTTTCTTATGACACTTGCACAACTTAAAGCAAATCCGGATCTGGCACCTCCTAAATAAGAAATGTAAGCTCTGATATGTACATAGCCGTTATATTGGCTGATAATGATATTTGGCATTTTTTAAATATCGGCATCGGCCGGTAAGTTTTTCTGTTTGGCCGATGTGTTGGAAGTGGGATGTTTAATTTTACGCCGCTGTGAATGCCAGCACCTGAGCACACAGCACTCCCATTCTCCGTCTTCATTATAGTTTATGGTCTCTGTTTAACAGTCCTCTCTAAGAAGTTATTAGACAGAAATGTTAAACAAAGAAAGTAAACGGTATACGATAAGTATTAGAGCGTTTGCTTTTATATTATTACTAATAAAAAGGCAAACACTATAATACTTTCTCATTTACCATCAGCATTCAACAATTAAGCATTTGTGTCATTTAAAATGAAAATTTGAATATCTAATAAAAATTTCATTTCACAAAATTAAGAAGTTGCCATCTGTTTATTTTACAGATTTATTTTTTGATTATATTTCTTATTATTTATTTCTATAATTATGATGTTGTTTATGGCTGGGCGATTTTTCTGATTTTTTCGATTAACTCGAATTTAATGTTTTGCCGCGATTTTATTATTTTTAAATAGAGAATTTCCGGTTTTGAATAAAAACGTTAGCAAACGTTACATTTAGACATTTACAGCAATAATAACAGTTAGAGAAGAAAATGCCTGCCTGATTAACCGCTCTCGTGTGAAGCGCTCATCACGTCTTAAGCGACTGTTCCCACAGAATGCGATATTGCGTTGAAAAACAAACAAGCACGGGCAGTGGGATGGAAAAAAAGCAAAAGATATTAGAAACGAATTGAACTTTCTTCTAACTTGAGCGCCACGTTTTTTAGACGCTGCTAAAGACGCAAGACACGAGTGCAACAGCCAAACAAACACGTCCGCCAAACATAAAAAAATAATAGGAAAAATAGCTCAACGGAATGCAAGAACCTGTAAAAAACTACTACTGTATGTTTGATATTTCATGTTTGCATGATGGTGACAGCCAAAAAGTAATAGTAATGCTTTGTAAAAACAGAAAATAACAGCACCTTTCAGCCTAAGAAATATTAAGCATTTTTCTTATTTTATATTATTTCTGAGTATATAGGATATGTGTTTAAGATAAGTTTGTACAATATTTGCCTTCATATTTCATGCATATTTTCTGCAAAGATATTTAACAAATAACAAGTCATTTGTTTTACATTTACACCATGATGATCACTTCAGGTGTGGTGCACTTGGAATAGAACTACAGATGGTTAATAAAAAGAACGTTACCTGAATCATATTGTAGTTACATTTTTTTAGTTGACTAGTTAAACATTAAAAAAAATTGAAATCGAAATCGTGAATCGGTCAATCGTTCTGGAAAAAAAAAAAAAAAAAAAATTAAAATTTGGTTAAAAAAAAAAAAAAAATTGAGATTTAATTTTTTTTGCCATATCGCCCAGCCCTAATCTTATTATTTATTTATTTCCATCTTATTATCTATAATTTATTAAATATTAAATCAAATATATCAACTTTATATCGGCCAGCACAGGCCATCAAAAAAATCAATATCAGTCGACAACTATTAGAAATGCTACATAAACACAGTAAAATTTGATTTCTCCCACCATAAATCAAAAAAGCTGTTAGTGTGACATCCAAAGCTGTTGATTTTTTTGAGCAATGTATTTTTATCACGTCACATGCTTTAAGTGTTGATTGGGTGTTAAACATACTTGTTTCGCATTTACGCTCTATCACCCCTGAATCCCACCAAACTTGCAGAATTCGTCACCAGTCCTTGTTCTGGTACCTCATAATTTACGAACTAAGCATGATTTACACATCATATTCAGACAAGCAAGATGCACAGTCAAAACACACAAATCATTTTCATAGTCTGTCATAGTACAGAGAGGACTGGAAATATTAAAGCATAACATGCATCAACTACTAGTGGTTGCCCCCTAATGTCCACAATATTCAGCCCCATGACTTTTCCAGTTGTTTGGGACCGTTGGGATAAGGGTTTTTGACAAATATATATTTTTTACTCAATTTCTACCAAGTGTTAATTTTGACAGCAAATTTTGATTTAGTTTTAGTCATAGTCTTTTGACTAAAATGCCATTTAGTTTTAGTCATATTTTAGTCACCTGAATTGTTTTTAGTCTAGTTTTAGTAAAATCTACAGTAGATTTAGTCGACTAAAATCTAATGAGTTTAGTTAAATTGTAATGCATTAATTGAGCATTTAAGCATTACATAACCGACTGTTACTTGAATACATGTCAAAACTGACATTTTGACATAATTGTGTTTTTGACATTAAAAATACACGAAAGAGCTCAATTCACTTTTTTTTGTTTGTTTTTTAAAAACATCTATATAGTTTTTATAATGTTGTATTTCTGATTTAGTTAGTATATCAGGTTAAGCTAAAGCTTCAAATAAGTTTGTTTATTTATTTTTTTTTAATTTCAGTTAACATTTATTTAATTTCAAGTAATGAATATTTTTTATGGTTTTAGTTAACTATTATAACCCTGATACTTTATTGAATAATGTGTCAAATATTGTTCTTAGTCTTTCCTCCTGACTATGAATTAAATAGGAATGAAATTAAATACAGTGTACTGTGTAAACAAAAACGTATATATAATGCGTGACTTTTAATTATAAACAAGCTCGAAATACACATTGACTCTTATTTTGAAATGTCTGCGCCTTACTATTGCAGTTGCAGCTGCTCTTTCAAGTTCAGATGACTGAGGGAGATCAAATATCCATTGTTACAACCGTATAAAACATATTACTATATAAACATCGTAAAGTAAACATTGTCATTATTCCTCAGCATTAGTTCATAAACAATTACCTGGCTGGCATAAATGTGCGCTATTCATTGATTGCGAACTGTTCTGAAGCAGTCTGAAGCGCTGTTGCGTGAGCCTTTAGAACGCACAACAGCGCCGCATTTTCCCGCGGTTAGATCAACACGTTACAATTCAAATGTGCGCATCTATTACACAGGACGGGGGCTTAGCCGACGGGCACAGGCCCGCCCACTATGAGCCCGCAAGTAACGGTAAGACTTTTCAATTCCAAATGCAGGTTCATTCTGTAAAGCCGGTAACATACTGTCAGTAGATATAGTGTAGTGGTAAGGTGTGTGGCATACAGTTTTGATGCAATTCGACCTGAGGTTCGCCTTTTGCCAAACTCGCTCTACTTCCTCTACGCTCGGACGTCCGTCCGTTATTTTACCTGAAAGCATAGGCGTAATTTGCGGGTGGCACATGTATGCCCCCACCACTGCACCCAGCTCCTGGTTGAGAACCTCAGTGCTAGGCCATACTACAAACATATGAATATTTGCCACTGTTTTCAATATAATGAATTAAAGGTAGGGGTGTGACAAGATCTCGTGCCATTAAAGATTAAAGTGTGACGAGATTTCTCGTCGAGGTGAAAAGCTGTCTCGTGTCATATTGTCATTAACGGAGTGTGAGGCTGAAGTTAGGATAGAATATGCCACGGCAACGTTTACATTACGCCTCCACTGTCGTTTTGCTTTTTATATAAATAAAAACAATTTAATTCCAGTGTATAACGGTCGCTTAAATTCCATCAGCTCATCCAACACGAGCTGTTCGAGTCGACCACAGTGCGCAGCACTGCCGCTGATCAGTGATCACGTGACGAGAAGACCGCCAGGACCGTGGCAGAGGATTCTTTGCGCAACAGAAGCGTCAGACAAATGTCTTATCTTTTAAAATTCGCGTTCAGCACCACCTATCCCTATTCACAGAGTACACGCGATTGCGAAATTGAAAGTGAAAGTAAACCCGAGCGCGCATTCAAACGCGATTTCAATACGTTACCGCTGTTTGAAAGCGACTCCCTAAAGCATTCGAATATCTCCCAATATGAAAACTATCTTAGGCTGGGCTGTGTAGTTAACCATATCTTAGCTCAGTATCATGCTTGAAGAAAAATTCGGTCTCTATTTGCACTTTGAATATTGAGATAGTACTTTGATTATGGTTGCACTTATTGTTTGCACTTAATATCTATGATCAATTTGTGGAAAGGAGTTCAGTTAGGAGGTCAAAAGTTGTAGAAGCTCATAAATCATGTGCAGTTCTAAGGTCTGAAGAGACAAGAAAGTTGAGTTTGTGGCAAAACCTTTTACAGTGCTTGAGTATTGTTGTCTTTTACTGCATATGATAATTCATATTCAGAAAGTAGAACTGAAATGACATTCATTACAAGTTGATTAGTTAAAACATTTCAAAATGCACCTGCAGACTATTTTTCTAGTCATGTATTTCATCATTGAGGATTTCTTAAAAATACTATGTAAAAATCTTGTCTCGTCTCGTGAACCCAGTCTCGTGTCTCGTCTCGTCTCGTGAGCTAAGTGTCTCGTCACACCCCTAATGAAAGGGAATACTGAATGGGGCTGTCAAGCTCTAAAACACCAAAATAGCACAATGTAAGTATGATAAAAGTGGTTTAAATGTCATAAGTGTTGAGTAAATAATGACACTTTTCCTTTTAGATTAACTAATCCTTATTATATCTCAGTCATTATTGTGCTCAAGCACAAGCATAACAGCTCTACAGAACTTTCTCTATTCTCCTGATGACATTTAAGTATAAAACACAATTGTTCTGCCTTCGCACTCATTCACCTGAGTGAATATACGTCAACACCCTGTATGTTCCTGTGAAACTACTCTAACACGCACAAGATTTAAGTGACGTACGGCTGCTAAAATGAGTCATTACATTGTACAGCTGCAAGCTCATATAGCAGTCAGTCATATAGATCCGTTAAATCTATAACGTCACACTTCTAAAGACTCTTTTCCTGCATGGTGCTCTCATCTAAAAAAAAACACTATACAAGAGCAGTTCTTAGACTCAAAAGAAGGAACAACACACCAAAGACACAGGCTGCTCTTGTGTCTTTGAGAGTTTGAGTAGACAGAGCAGATGAGAATAAAGAAGAGGAGTGGAGACGTTAAAATGAGAAGGAATGGAGAGGAGTGCAGCAGATGAAGCCATGGGGAGTGCTGATTGCAGAATTATTTTCACGCCACACACTGCGGAGACAAACGATTCTTCTCGCCCTCTGTTCTCTCTTTTCATCACATTCATTCTCTTCAAAGACATCTTTTCGTTCGCCGCCTTTCATTTGATGAGTACCTCCGCATCTTTTGCTGTTTCTCAGCACAAATTCCCTCTTTCAACAAGAACTGAGAATGGCGATAACAATGCCAAAAGTCAAGGTTTTGATTTCCACTGCATAAAATGTACACATTCAGTCCATTCAAAATCAGCTAAATTAATGTTTTTGCATTCAACAACAGCTACCGCAGAAGAATTGAACAGAATGCAGGCATCTTGAGAAGCTTTTTAAAAGTTTCACTTTTTCGACCTTTACACAGCGTCTTAAAGACTGAGTGCTCACAGCATGTGGGACTAAAAACACAGCGAGATGCTTCACAACAGTCAAAGGTGTCTGACTAATGCATGTCATCTTAAAAATGTGCACAAAACACTGATAAAAGGTGTGACGTATTGCAACAGTTGAAGACGTTTGTCTAGTGCATTTGTTTACATAGACAACAATTTTAAAAAAAACAACACGAACACTTTTGACCCCATATAAGACACTTAACATAAAACCATCTGTCAACAGTATTGTTAACAAATAATCAACTAAAACTAATAGTATTAAAAATCGTGTTTGTTAATAGAAATAAAGATGAAATAAAATCAAATAAAAATCAAATATCAGATGAAAAACATAACTTAAAAGCTTGAATATTAGAACTGTTGCCCTGGCAACTAAATGAAATAAAATAGGTTAAAGTTAAAATTAAAATACTAAAATTACTAAAACCAAAAAATGTATTAAAGCTATAACTAATAAAAATTACAAATGCACATAACAAATTACAAATTAAAATTAAAATGAAACTGAAATTAAATAAAAGCTAATTAAAAATATTAATGTAATAATAGTAATAATAATAATAATAATAATAACAATAATATGAACAAATACTACAACAGTATATAAATAATACTAAAATAACATTGTCTGCATTTTCAAATAATAAAAATAATAATTATAACCCTCACAATCCCTCCTCAGTCAAGGACTGCCCTGTATTTCTGAAGGGTGTGAGTGCCTTTAAGGACCGGCTGCTCTCAGGCATGTTTGCTTCTCCATGAGCTGAAATATTGATCATTTCCTGAACGGCTGGTGAGCCACACATATAATTGAAATGAATCTCTAGGCTTGTGTCAGAATGGGTGGAAGAGTTAAAAGGGGTATTGAAACATCCACAAGGCTCTTAGAGCCTGAGAACATGAATCACACTGAAAGAGGGAGATCCGTGGACCTTACGGTCCAGCCTATTGAACGCTGTGAAAGTTAAAGAGATGAAGCACCTGGCACGGCCCTGGCAGCACATTTACCGAGAGGCTCTCGTAGAGGAAATCAGACTGACCCAGAGGAATGAATGGACATCCCGGAATGCTACATCACACCGCATTTAAAAACACTTTTCTCTCTCAACTAATTACAGAATTTAATGAACTCTTGGCTATCCATAAAGGGTTTCTAATTTAGAGTCCAGACTGTGGGCATAGCAAACTTAAATAAGCACTAATAAGAGCTAAAAGTTCTCTACAGAGTGCAGTCGCATGTCATAAAATGTTGTGCTAATTGGGTGGACAGATATGTCACCAGCTTCTAAGATCCATTAGGTGTGAATCAAGCTTTTAACCTTTGTGTGACCTAGGCTAGAAGCACCTACTCAGAAAGCTAACAAAAGCTGGGAATAATAAAAAAATAAAATGTTATTAAATTAATAGCAAAAATTATATGCAGCATGTTTTTGTGGAGCACCGCACATTACATATTTATATATATTTATAAACACACACACACACACACACACACACACACACACACACACACACACACACAGCACAGCACAGCACAGGCAAAAAAACTCGCTGTTTGGATTTAAATAGGCAAATGCTTAAGGGGCCAGGACTTACTAACAGCTTGCGCCAGCGCAAACCCTCTTTTGGCATTAAAAAACTACTGTCAGGATTTACTAAAGACACGCAGTGAAAAATTCGCACTGAAAAGGCGTGGACAGGGTTAACTTACTGCATATGCATTTGTAGGAGTTTCCCTTTCAGGCGCAAAATTTATGGGAGGAGAGTATGATTCACGCTTAGATTTACTAAGGTTTGCCCTTGCCAATTTACTGATGTTTGCACTATGACACTAACTGGTAGATTGTGTTGGTCATTATGGAAATGATCCGGCTGCATCTGTGTTCATTAATTTACGCGTTGTCAGTAGATCACGTGCAGAACTTTCAACTCCCATCTGCGCTTTTTTGGAATTGCGCTCTCATGCTAATTAAATCTGGCCCTAAGAGTCTATGATTGGATCATCATTGCAGTGATTATTATGTTTCTAGCATGTTATATGTTTGGCAACAATTCCCTAATTGATGGAGTGTGTAGCTTTTCATTTCTTAAACAACCATGTAGGAAGACACATCATGACCATATTCCAGGATGACAATGTCAAGATTCACCAGGCTCAAATTGTGAAAGAATGGTTGGGAGGGAGCATGAAGAATCATTATTCACACATGAATTGGCACCTCTGAGTCTTAAATTCATTGAAAGTCTTTGGGATGTGCTGGAGGAGACTTTACAGAGTGCTTGACTCTTGCATTGTCAATACAAGATCTTGACCCAAAATTGATGCACCTCTTGATAGAAAAAATGTTGTGATGTTACATATAACATGCTAGACATATAACATGCAGTGCATATATATATATATATATACATATATATATACATATACACACACAGGTTTTATATTCTAGTAATGGGAATTTAACTATTTATTCATTTAGTTATTTATTTACCACATTCCAGTAATGAGAATTTGGGGGTAAAATGTTCTCAATTGTCATGTAAAAACAAATAAGTATATAATAAATAAAATAAAAGGCTAAAATCACAAGGCTAAAAATCTTAAAAGGTCCTAAAAACAGGGCTCATTTTTTAATGCATAGTATAATAAATCTTATTCTTTTTTACTTTTGATTTGGAGTAAAAAAAAAAAAAAGAATAAACATAATAACTGTATCCACAAAGTAATAATGATTTTTTTTTTCTCCACAATCTAGTAATTAGAAATAGATTATTTAATTATTTATTCATTTAGCTATTAAGTTACTGCATTTCAGTAATGAGAATTTGGATGCAAAAGAGTGTTTAATTGTCCTGAAACTAATATCACAAGGCAAAATCTTAATGGCCCTAAAACAGGCTTCATTTTGTTCATGCAAAATTTAATTTCTTGTTTGTTTTTTTTCTTTTTATCTGGGGGTGAAATATAACCTGTCCTGAACATATCTTTGTGATATTTATCCACAAAGTTATGGCTCTATAGACTGCAAAGCTTCCTATTGACACTGACGTTTTGTGCCCATCATACAGCCAGTGAGGAGAGGCAGGTTAACATTACACAGAGGGTGTAAATGGAAAAAGCCTGCCTCCTCTGAACCACAGCCCAAACACACTTCCACTCTACTGTGTGACAGCACTGCCCTCTACAGGACAAGGAGCTTTATGCCACCCACCATGAATAAACCATGTTCCCCAGACACAAACTGTGATTTATAGGGTTTAAAAAGGCTGAACCTTTACAAATAGAAAGTCGGTGTGACACTCCAACATCCTTAGAAAAGAAACATCTGATTAGCTGTACAACAAAATTGGGACTTTAGGACTCCATTAAGAAACCAAGTATCATCTCATACCATATGGCTAATAGTGGTTCCCAATTGAAAATTCACGATAAATTAGGCTTAATCCACCAAATAGCTTCCTTTTCACTTAAATCAACACAGGCATTCAAATGTTCGTCCCTCAAACTGAAGGTCGCTGATCAAATTAGATCTATCGATTCCTACGTTTCCACACAAACATGGGTTTTGTCATAACACCCCTCCATTAGAGTCGGGCCAGAGGGAGAGCCCCGCTTTAATTCTATCTTCGTTGCTCTATAATCACTTCCCCTGTTTGGAGTCTTTCTCTGCGGCGTATATTAAAACAGATCCATCATGTCTGACAGACCTTATGTGATCTCACGGTCCCTCTTCTGTGCTGCTGCTGCTCCTGGGGTTTCACAGAAGAGCAGTCCTTTTATTCGGCTTCAACACTGACAACAGTGGAAATTAGCACATCACAATTCCATAAACAAGATCCTCTCACTCTGTGTTAGACAGCAGAAAATGAATTAGCCCGTGAAATTAGTGAATAACATTGGGGTACATCTTTATCTTTATGGGGTGTAGTTCCTCAGGTATCTTTATGAGGATCTACAACATAATAAATGGTTCAAGCCAAATTATAATAATAATCATCTGTGCTTTGCTTATGTAAGTGATGCACATGATTCAAAACAAAGTTTACTAAAAAAAAAGCACTGGTCATAACTTTGGCATCTTCTAATAACTTTTACCACATCAGTTTTTCTAGGTCTGAAAAATTGTTCTCCCCAGAACCCCATGTGGCAACTAGGAATGCACCGAAATTTTGGCCGCCAAAAATTGGCATTTTCGGCTTTTGGCCGAAAGAGAAAAACAGCCAAAAATATACACTGTCATTCACTGATCCGCTACCCGCTGCGCTCTGCTCACATGCTCTAATAATAATACAAACCCGATTCCAAAAAAGTTGGGACACTGTACAAATTGTGAATAAAAACAGAATGCAATGACGTGGAAGTTTCAAATTTCAATATTTTATTCAGAATACAACATAGATGACATATCAAATGTTTAAACTGAGAAAATGTATCATTTTAAGGGGAAAATAAGTTGATTTTAAATTTCATGGCATCAACACATCTCAAAAAAGTTGGGACAAGGCCATGTTTACCACTGTGTGGCATCCCCTCTTCTTTTTATAACAGTCTGCAAACATCTGGGGACTGAGGAGACAAGTTGCTCAAGTTTAGGAATAGGAATGTTGTCCCATTCTTGTCTAATACAGGCTTCTAGTTGCTCAACTGTCAACTGCATCTTCCTCTTTATGATGTGCCAAATGTTTTCTATGGGTGAAAGATCTGGACTGCAGGCTGGCCATTTCAGTACCCGGATCCTTCTTCTACGCAGCCATGATGTTGTAATTGATGCAGTATGTGGTCTGGCATTGTCATGTTGGAAAATGCAAGGTCTTCCCTGAAAGAGACGACGTCTGGATGGGAGCATATGTTGTTCTAGAACTTGGATATACCTTTCAGCATTGATGGTGCCTTTCCAGATGTGTAAGCTGCCCATGCCACACGCACTCATGCAACCCCATACCATCAGAGATGCAGGCTTCTGAACTGAGCGTTGATAACAACTTGGGTTGTCCTTGTCCTCTTTAGTCTGGATGACATGGCATACCAGTTTTCCAAAAAGAACTTCAAATTTTGATTCGTCTGACCACAGAACAGTTTTCCACTTTGCCACAGTCCATTTTAAATGAGCCTTGGCCCAGAGAAAACGCCTGCACTTCTGGATCATGTTTAGATATGGCTTCTTTTTTGACCTATAGAGTTTTAGCCGGCAACGGCGAATGGCACGGTGGATTGTGTTCACTGACAAGTATTCCTGAAGTATTCCTGAGCCCATGTTGTGATTTCCATTACAGTAGCATTCCTGTATGTGATGCAGTGCCGTCTAAGGGCCCGAAGATCACGGGCATCCAGTATGGTTTTCCGGCCTTGACCCTTACGCACAGAGATTGTTCCAGATTCTCTGAATCTTTGGATGATATTATGCACTGTAGATGATGATAACTTCAAACTCTTTGCAATTTTTCTCTGAGAAACTCCTTTCTGATATTGCTCCACTATTTTTCGCCACAGCATTGGGGGAATTGGTGATCCTCTGCCCATCTTGACTTCTGAGAGACACTGCCACTCTGAGAGGCTCTTTTTATACCCAATCATGTTGCCAGTTGACCTAATAAGTTGCAAATTGGTCCTCCAGCTGTTCCTTATATGTACATTTAACTTTTCCGGCCTCTTATTGTTACCTGTCCCAACTTTTTTGGAATGTGTAGCTCTCATTAAATCCAAAATGAGCCAATATTTGGCATGACATTTCAAAATGTCTCACTTTCAACATTTGATATGTTATCTATATTCTATTGTGAATAAAATATAAGTTTATGATATTTGTAAATTATTGCATTCCTTTTTTATTCACAATTTGTACAGTGTCCCAACTTTTTTGGAATCGGGTTTGTAGCTTTGTAGGACTATACATTATTTAGATAACTGGTCAAAAAATAAATCTTTTAAATCTGATTCTGTGGCATAGAACTGAATAAAGAATAATATATTTAATATTACTATATTTTCCGTCCAATTTTAGTGTGTTACTTTCATTAAAAGTGTAGTTATTTTATTGGCTTTTTTAAAATTTGGTATCATTAAAATTATTGAATTTCATTAAAAAGTCTAATATTAATATAATTACACAAAAAAAGCTATTTTTTATTTTTATTTTTAAAAAGCATTTTCCGTTTCGGTTTTTGGCCAAGTGCATCCAGAAATTTTCAGTTTTGGTTTTGGCCAAGAATTTTTATTTTAGTGCATCCCTAGTGGCAACACATACACTAGTGCCAGTAAGTTATGTTTTTAAATGTCTCTAATTTGATAAAAAAAAAAAAAAAAACTGTAAGATTGAAATATTATTACAATTTAAGCAGAGGTAAAGCATTAAGGCAAAGCAGAATTTTCAGTAGCCATTACTCCAGTGTCACATGATGTGTCACATGATGCTCAAGTAACATTTCTTAGTATATCATTGTTGAAAATGGTTGTGTTGATTAATAAAATGATTAAGGATTAAAATAAGGATTCATTGATGAATAGAAAGACACAATAGAAACGTTTGATTTGGTAGCAAATTCTTTTGAGTCAGTTCTTTTCAATGTATCGGTCAAACCAGTTCACAATGTGAGACTTGTTGCATGAAGCTAGTTCAACAAACTCTGAGTTTCAGAGTAGGTTTAGATTTGACAAAACCCCATAAATTCAACCCGGTTTCAGGTTCAATGGGCTCGCAACACTCAGTAAAAACCTTCTCTGTTAACTCAGGTTTAATCCAGAGTTTGTGATTAACTCTGAAGCGCATACACATGAAAGTGTGACCTGTGCAGCAAACAGCCAATCACATGGAACATGAAAAGCATCAGCATCAGATTCACTTCTCGCTAGAGAGCCGCCACAATTCACTCCTCTGCTTAAAATTAAGAGATTGTGATGAAAAATAACATGAATTTAAACGCATTTACAAGTCAGGAATAAACACTGCTGCTGCAGCGAAAGTTTGAAAAGGCAGCTGAAAGAAATCAATTTAATTTAAATACTTAATATGGGTTCACAAAGAGCTCAAAAGAAAACACAAGCTTAATCAGTTTAAAAGCTTTATATATTGAAGCTTGTATTTATATTTATATTAATTTAAATGCAACATTTAAAGGTGCTGTATGTAAGAATGACAGCTAGTGGTTGAAATGGGCACTGCAGTCCAAATTCAAAATATTGTTTGCCCCGCCCCCTCCTCATCCGCTCACGTGAGTTGCCAGTTTGAGGACACGCAACAGGAACAAACGCAATTGACATTGGAAGGCGAGGAGACTTACACACTGTAAGTTGAGGAGTTGATTTTTCCGCATTTTAATGTGCTTCCGTTCATAGAGATTTTTAGATGGATGCAGAGGCTTTTTAGGTTGGGTAGAATCTGAAATCTCTGACCCAGTTTGTTTGCTGGCTTCCACTGCAGCAATATGCTGTGTTTTCCGCCAACTGGCAATCTGGGAATGTTGAAATACTATTGGGTAGGGATGCACCGATACCACTTTTTTTCAGACCAAGTACAAGTACAAGTACTTACATTTGGGTACTTGCCGATACCATGTACCAATACGAGTACTTAATAATACAAGCAGGGCTCGACATTAACGTTTGTCTGGGACAAGTGGATTTTTTTGAAGGGGCAAGTGAAAGAGAATTTTACTTGCCCGACTGGACCAAGTATCCTGATTAAAACGTTGATAACAAAAAATAACTAGGGAATCACCAAAACGTAAGAATGATTCTGCATTCATTTAGAGTAAGTGGTGATCGATAGTGGATAATAATATATAATGTATAATGAACTGACGGTAACAAGGTTGTGCTGTTGACGCTCGCACAGCCTCTCGAGGAGAAATCAAAACAAATGAGCACCGCTCACACAGAGAAACTCAGTTAACTTACTGAAGTAAAAATCGAAATGTGGAGTTTTTTATATTTATAACATATAATAGTCGCAACGTCCAAGAGTGCTGTTTTCCTGAATACCATCACGATTGAAAATGTGACACTGATTTCATATGACAGTTCCATAAACAATTAATCAACTAGTCACTTACATTTTAAATGAAATATTGACTGTTTTTGTTCTGTTTCAGCAGCGAAAATAGTTCCAAACAAAGATCACAGCAGAACCATAACGCATCTCACAGCAACAGTGTGTTACTGAATGATTCAGCATCGCTTATCTTAAAATATCTCCAAACGGCTGACATGGCGCCTCCTCCGACTTTCAACTGACAAGAGGTTGACGAAGGTCCGCGCGCCCGAAGATGCGTTGCCAGGTTGACGAAGGTCCGCGCATCTGAAGATGCGTTGCCATAAAGTGGTATCGGGTGCGGTTGTATCGGGGTAGTTTTACGAGTACGAGTACGAGTACTTGAGCACAGTATCGGACCGAGACCCGAGTACTGGTATCGGTACATCCCTACTATTGGGGTAAACTGGCAACGTGCGGTATCACACAGACCAAAACAAAAACAGACATTCCGACACGGAACGCACATTTCAAAGTAAAATTAAGCATTTCAAAGCATTGTTTTTCAGAGAAACGAAGAGGTGAACTCTGCATGTTGCCATGCATTTGCTCGAACTTCTCAAATGTACATGGGTCTGAATGATTCATTAGCAAATCGGTCTGAATCGAAATTATTTTTTATAATGCTTATCTAGTAATCACAAATGACTAGAAAAGTCTTTAAAATTCAAACATCAAAAAGAGTGGGAACCCTGAATTTATCCTCAGGGCTCTCAAGTTTTATCAAAAGTTTGGAGTGAGATTGGAGGAGCCACTCAAATATTTGCAGCAGCGGCCCCTCGGCCCCACCCAATTCTCTCAAGTTTTTGCTAGCAGTTCAATTTTACCTATAGTTCATAATTGACCAGCCGCTTGTTGACTGAAGTGCCTGTTCTTTGACCTGATGCCCTTTACTTTTTACATGCCCGTTCATATCTGTCACACCTTGATGGCCACATGAGTTCTCCTGTCTGCAAACAGAGCACCAGAATGGCCATTTGGTTGACCACTCACTTTTAAAACTACACCTATAGGTGGCTGCTCCACTTAATGCTTTCTTCTTCCCTGTCTTGTCCACTGACTCATGTCTCCTCTATGGTCTCTTCTACTTTCTCCACTACTGTCTCTCTTGCTGTCTTCTCCACCATCTCTGCCATGCACCACCTCTTCCACTGTCTCCTCCTCTGATATGCCAACCTTTTTAGGGAGCTGACCCTTTGGTGCCCAGAATGAAATAATACTCTTTTGCTTTTTCCCTGACATCTTTGAAACAGACAAATGCAATGATTAATGTATGCATTGCCAGGATATAAAACATCACTGAAATGATAGCCAGAGCACTCTGCTTTAAGAGATGTAGTCTTAACATAGCTGTAAAGAGTATTAATACAGTAGAATTTGAAATAAAATACATCTCTAGTACTTTCCTAAGTTTCGGGTAGCCAAAGCTAAGCTAAAGCTTCTGGTTGCAAAGCAGTTGGAGAGTTTTTGACTGCATCAATAATAATTGGAGGGTTGAAATGTGAACCGTTTAGGGTTTATTTTTTGCAAAATGGTCTTTTGTGGTATCATCCACATGCAAAGTTGGTTAACAGCTGCATGTATTTTATATTATTTAAGCACATAAAACCTTATCAGTTTGACAGAATTATACTTAATGAACTTTACTTAAAATGTTCGTATATTGAAAATGTTCATTTACTGTCATCTGCCAGGTTTTTCCTAATATCTGTCATTATTAGCAGAACACATTTTACACATGGGGAAAACCAATAGTTTAGTCAATAATTCAAGAAGGTCCAGATTTTAAAGCTCTTGATTCTAACTTGTACTTGGTCTTATGAAAAAGTAACATTGTTATTGTTTAACTATAGCATTTGTTACAATATATATATACAATTGCAGGAGAGACCACTGATGGCTCCTCATTACCATGCTAAGGCCAATGTTAACTTTTTTTTTTATCTATAGCTTTTGTTATGAAAAATAGCATCCTACACATAGAAACTATAACCACAACATGCCACAGTTGTGATATAAATCTTTAGTGAAAAATCTATTCCCTTAATTGATAATCTATTACAAATTCTACAACAAGTTAGTCAACATTTACCATTATAAATACAAAAGAACGTGATAAATTGTAGTAAAGGTGGTCATGAGTAGTTTAAAACACTTTCTATTTTATGTTGGTGCAGGATGATTTCTCAGCGTCACGATAGAAACGGCTCGCACAAATCTTATCACACATTTGGAGCGCACTGGTGAACGCGCACAGAGTTTACAGTGATTCGCGCGCCATGCATGCATGCACAGTTAAATAAACCATGCTTCAGTCATGTTGTGCATATAATTGGTCTGTTCCGTTCGTACGGGAACTTGGTGCTTATAACAGCTCCGAACGCGCAATGTATATAATTAATGAATAGCCTGATTCATGTTTCCATTAACCATGGTATAAATATTTGGGGGTTGTACTTGCTTGTGTTGGTTATTAATTGTCTATTAGTTGTATATAGCGCGACAAGTTATCCCTTCAGCGTGAGAAATACAAGGTGTGGCGTGTGAGCGTGTGAAATGGTTGAAATGCGTGTGTCTCACGGCGAATGCATGAGACTTGAGAGCCCTGTATCCTTAGTAATAAAAATATTGCAGTTTTGTAGTGGGCAAATTCTCTCGATTTGCTTGCCTCAAGCAGCTGTGCCAAAAACAGGGCAATGCAATCGTGAAACGGTGATTGCATAACAAAAAAAATCCAAATGGTTGACAGGAAGGCAAGAGGGAGACCATTTTCAATACAATATGCAGAGCCACACAGCTGTTTGGGGAGAAATGGCAACATGTAATAAAACACAAAGGCACAGTGGGTAGCTGGAAATGGAGCATGCTGCAGACATTAACTATGCTCTCCACAGTCTGTGACTCAGAGTGGACATTTTCAAGAACTTTTATTTCTACTCGGTGGATCTAAGAGCCCATAATGGGAGATTTAAGTGAATTACAGTGGTGCCAGGCATGCAGACAGAAGTGTGTGTGTGCGTGTGGTCTTCTGGACAGCTGGACAGTAAATTCACAGCCTCAGATGGGCCTTTATTATGCTTGCTGAGAGAGGCCAGTACACGTCCATCATCTCCAATAAACTCTGCTGGATTCGGTTTGAGTGTGCTGTGTGCTGCCAGCACTGATGTTTCAAACCTGAGAAACAAAGTGCCTGTCCTTAAATGTGCACCCAGGGTCAGTATGCAGGGCTTGATGCTTACTTTTTTTCCCAAGGAGCACCTGTGTTCTAAATTTTAGGGGCACAACTAACTATTTCTGTGGAAGTGGAAGCAATTGGGAACAACAGCAACTCAGCCACGAAGTGGTAGGCCACATAAAATCACAGAGCGGGGTCAGCGCATGCTGAGGCGCACAGTGCACAGAATTCGCCAACTTTCTGCAGAGTCAATAGCTACAGACCTCCAAACTTCGTGTGGCCTTCAGATTAGCTCAAGATCAGTGCGTAGAGCTTCATGGAATGGGTTTCCATGGCCGAGAAGCTGCATCCAAGCCTTACATCACCAAGTGCAATGCAAAGCGTCGGATGCAGTGGTGTAAAGCACGCTGCCACTGGACTCTAGAGCAGTGGAGACGTGTTTTCTGGAGTGACGAATCACGCTTCTCTGTCTGGCAATCCGATGGATGAGTCTGGGTTTGGCAGTTGCCAGAAGAACGGTACTTGCCTGACTGCATTGTGCCAAGTGTAAAGTTTGGTGGATTATCTTGTGGGGTTGTTTTTCAGGGGTTGGGCTTGGCCCCTTAGTTCCAGTGAAAGGAACTCTTAATGCTTCAGCATACCAAGACATTTTGGACAATTTCTTGCTCCCAACTTTGTGGGAACAGTTTGGGGATGGCCCCTTCCTGTTCCAACATGACTGCACACCAGTGCACAAAAGCAATGTCCATAAAGACATGGATGAGCGAGTTTGGTGTGGAGGAACTTGACTGGCCTGCACAGTCCTGACCTCAACCCGATAGAACACCTTTGGGATGAATTAGAGTGGAGACTGCGAGCCAGGCCTTCTCGTCCAACATCAGTGCCTGACCTCACAAATGCACTTCTAGAAGAATGGTCAAAAATTCCCATAAACACACACACACATATATATATATATATATACACTCACCTAAAGGATTATTAGGAACACCATACTAATACTGTGTTTGACCCCCTTTCGCCTTCAGAACTGCCTTAATTCGTGGCATTGATTCAACAAGGTGCTGAAAGCATTCTTTAGAAATGTTGGCCCATATTGATAGGATAGCATCTTGCAGTTGATGGAGATTTGTGGGATGCACATCCAGGGCACGAAGCTCCCGTTCCACCACATCCCAAAGATGCTCTATTGGGTTGAGATCTGGTGACTGTGGGGGCCATTTTAGTACAGTGAACTCATTGTCATGTTCAAGAAACCAATTTGAAATGATTCGAGCTTTGTGACATGGTGCATTATCCTGCTGGAAGTAGCCATCAGAGGATGGGTACATGGTGGTCATAAAGGGATGGACATGGTCAGAAACAATGCTCAGGTAGGCCGTGGCATTTAAACGATGCCCAATTGGCACTAAGGGGCCTAAAGTGTGCCAAGAAAACATCCCCCACACCATTACACCACCACCACCAGCCTGCACAGTGGTAACAAGGCATGATGGATCCATGTTCTCATTCTGTTTACGCCAAATTCTGACTCTACCATCTGAATGTCTCAACAGAAATCGAGACTCATCAGACCAGGCAACATTTTTCCAGTCTTCAACTGTCCAATTTTGGTGAGCTCGTGCAAATTGTAGCCTCTTTTTCCTATTTGTAGTGGAGATGAGTGGTACCCGGTGGGGTCTTCTGCTGTTGTAGCCCATCCGCCTCAAGGTTGTGCGTGTTGTGGCTTCACAAATGCTTTGCTGCATACCTCGGTTGTAACGAGTGGTTATTTCAGTCAAAGTTGCTCTTCTATCAGCTTGAATCAGTCGGCCCATTCTCCTCTGACCTCTAGCATCAACAAGGCATTTTCGCCCACAGGACTGCCGCATACTGGATGTTTTTCCCTTTTCACACCATTCTTTGTAAACTCTAGAAATGGTTGTGCGTGAAAATCCCAGTAACTGAGCAGATTGTGAAATACTCAGACTGGCCCGTCTGGCACCAACAACCATGCCACGCTCAAAATTGCTTAAATCACCTTTCTTTCCCATTCTGACATTCAGTTTGGAGTTCAGGAGATTGTCTTGACCAGGACCACACCCCTAAATGCATTGAAGCAACTGCCATGTGATTGGTTGATTAGATAATTGCATTAATGAGAAATTGAACAGGTGTTCCTAATAATCCTTTAGGTGAGTGTATATATATATATATATATATATATATATATATATATTGGTATCACTGAGATACTATTATTATAGTATTTATTAATATTTTGAATTTTCTGCTTTCATTTTAAAATGTTCATTGAAAGCTTTAGTAATTTTGTTGTTTTTGTCATTTTTTATTAGTTTTTGTTATTTAAAAAAATAGTTTTAAATAAATGTTTATTTCAGTTATAGTTTGGTACATCAGGTTAATTTCAGCTAAATGAAAATAAGAAAAGGTTAAGTTTTTTATATTTTATTTTATGTCAGTTAACATTTATTCATTTATAAGTAATGAAAATTTTTTTATGGTTTTAGTTTTTGTTAACTATAATAACACTAATGCTAGTAAAATCTATATATTTAATTATGCGTCAAATAATGTTCTTAGTCTTGACGGGGCATCCCAGACAGATGCTACAATAGTTCACTTTAAATTAAATGGAAATTAAATTTAATACAGTTTGTGTAACCAAATAATAACCGGGGGGGAAATTGGACACACGGCATGACTTTTATTTAGAAACGTGCCTGATATGCACCGGGACTCTTATTTTGACATATATATGCTTTATTATTGCAGGATGCTCATTCAAATTCAGACGAGGGAGAAAAAAATATGCTTCGTGCACTATATTAAGTGTTCTGAAGCCATTCCGTAGTTTAATGTGAGGTACAGATGAATATTTAAAGGGGTCATGAATTGAGAAATCAACTTTCCCTTGAGCTTTTGATATATAAAAGGTCATGGCAATATAACAATATCCTGTAAGTTTCAGAGCTGAAAACTTCCTTGTTAGTCAAAGAAAAGCTTTTATTGACAGCTGGCTCAGCAAACAATCGATCTTGCTTATGTGTGTCCCCGTGACGTCAGAGTGCAGTGAAACGCCGCCTCAAGACAAAAGCCTAATTCTGTAGCCCCACCCACCGATTCGTGCCTGGCATGTTAGATAAATAACAGGCCTACGTGGAGCTAAACCGGATTGAACTTCCAAGCTATAAAGCTTATGGCATGTTTCAAAATGCATGGTTGAACTATTTTTAATGAAGATCCAGCTCACGTGGGGAAGACATTGCATTTGTTCGCTTCATTTCACCGGTAAACAAGAGACTGGATTTGCAGACAGGATGAGATTAAAAAACGATGCTGTGGCTTCTGAATCTGACAGGAATGATGCAACACAATTATGTGAGTAAAAAATGTTTTTTATATGTGATAGTATTGCATTGTTACGTTTGATATCTACTGATTATGTATGTGTCTAACTAAACATAACTTCCACACTGTCACAGGCTTTGTATTTGAGTTGGTTCATTGTCCTGCGATTCGTGATCAGACTCAAACATGTATGGGCCAGGGCTCGCACTATCTTAAATAGTGAAATGCATGCGCGCATGTGTGTGTATGCACGGTTCGCAGTTATATCCACCGATCAGTTCGGCCAAGTAATAAAAAACAACATTCCAATTGCGGGTGGATGAGAGATAAATCATTGTGTTTGTTTGATAAAGACATTTCGCGAGCCCTGTGGGCGAATCATTCCGGTTGCCGTTTTTCCACATTGGAAGTTTTCAAAACAATTCCTCACGTGTAATGACTGGGGAGCCGAAGCTCATTATAATGTGCAAAACTGTTATCCAATCATAGCAGTGGGCATTTACTTCCAAGTCTTCAATGCGGCATGCCCATAAAAACAGAGCGTTTCAAGAGCTAGGCTCAAAACCAGGGTAGAAAATAGCCTATTACATATTCATTATGATGTTTTTGAATGTAAAAACCACGCAAACGTCATAAGTTGACCTCAGACAACAAGATACATTTTTTTTAAAAGCCAGTTCATGACCCCTTTAAGTCATTCAATTCAAGTTCACGTAAATCCATCTGCTGCATCTGTCAGTCATTCTCCATTCAGCATTCAAACTGTGTCGTGTTCGGTTATGACAGTCAGCACGATGAAACTCTCTCCAAGATGATTCAGTGTTCCTGTTATTATGCTTGATCTGTAGATAACGGTCTACGGTTTCGCATAAAATTATTTTATCTTGCTGGAGTTTATTGCTGTTTCTAAATCGTGTTACTTTCTACCGGGTGTCTGTTAGATCACAACACTGGACTAGAGATTGTATCGTTCTTCACACGCACGGTAACTGAAATTTTAAACTGCTAAAAGAAAAGGTTTAATAAAATATTGCATAGATACACTACACATCGATATATCTTCCTTTTGTGTTTTGAACTTTTCAATATGGACGGAGCGCTGCGCGCTGTGACTCCATGTTGCTTCAAGCGCATCATCCTGTGCACGGGATGTGCATAAGCGCTTTGTGCCGATCTGTATTGGAGCCTTTCGTATTATAATACGTTTGCGCAATGAAAGATTATTAATAGCCTTTCTTGTTCTGCCCTATCTATAATATGTTGCTGCCTCGTTAAAATGCTGTGCTATACATTTAAAATAAATGTCTTTTAATTTCTTAGTATATAGGCCCTATTTCTATAAATACATTTATAAACCCAATTCCAAAAAAGTTGGGACACTGTACAAATTGTGAATAAAAACAGAATGCAATGATGTGGAAGTTTCAAATTTCAATATTTTATTCAGAATACAACATAGATGACATATCAAATGTTTAATCTGAGAAAATGTATCATTTTAAGGGAAAAATAAGTTGATTTTAAATTTCATGGCATCAACACATCTCAAAAAAGTTTGGACAAGGCCATGTTTACCACTGTGTGGCATCCCCTCTTCTTTTTATAACAGTCTGCAAACATCTGGGGACTGAGGAGACAAGTTGCTCAAGTTTAGGAATAGGAATGTTGTCCCATTCTTGTCTAATACAGGCTTCTAGTTGCTCAACTGTCTTAGGTCTTCTTTGTCGCATCTTCCTCTTTATGATGTGCCAAATGTTTTCTATGGGTGAAAGATCTGGACTGCAGGCTGGCCATTTCAGTACCCGGATCCTTCTTCTACACAGCCATGATGTTGTAATTGATGCAGTATGTGGTCTGGCATTGTCATGTTGGAAAATGTAAGGTCTTCCCTGAAAGAGATGACGTCTGGATGGGAGCATATGTTGTTCTAGAACTTGGATATACCTTTCAGCATTGATGGTGCCTTTCCAGATGTGTAAGCTGCCCATGCCACACGCACTCATGCAACCCCATACCATCAGAGATGCAGGCTTCTGAACTGAGTGCTGATAACAACTTGGGTTGTCCTTGTCCTCTTTAGTCCGGATGACATGGCGTCCCAGTTTTCCAAAAAGAACTTCAAATTTTGATTCGTCTGACTACAGAACAGTTTTCCACTTTGCCACAGTCCATTTTAAATGATCCTTGGCCCAGAGAAAACGCCTGCGCTTCTGGATCATGTTTAGATATGGCTTCTTTTTTCACCTATAGAGTTTTAGCCGGCAACGGCGAATGGCACAGTGGATTGTGTTCACCGACAATGTTTTCTGGAAGTATTCCTGAGCCCATGTTGTGATTTCCATTACAGTAGCATTCCTGTATGTGATGCAGTGCCGTCTAAGGGCCCGAAGATCACGGGCATCCAGTATGGTTTTCCGGCCTTGACCCTTACGCACAGAGATTGTTCCAGATTCTCTGAATCTTTGGATGATATTATGCACTGTAGATGATGATAACTTCAAACTCTTTGCAATTTTTCTCTGAGAAACTCCTTTCTGATATTGCTCCACTATTTTTCGCCACAGGATTGGGGGAATTGGTGATCCTCTACCCATCTTGACTTCTGAGAGACACTGCCACTCTGAGAGGCTCTTTTTATACCCAATCATGTTGCCAAATGACCTAATAAGTTGCAAATTGGTCCTCCAGCTGTTCCTTATATGTACATTTAACTTTTCCGGCCTCTTATTGTTACCTGTCCCAACTTTTTTGGAATGTGTAGCTCTCATGAAATCCAAAATGAGCCAATATTTGGCATGACATTTCAAAATGTCTCACTTTCAACATTTGATATGTTATCTATATTCTACTGTGAATAAAAAATAAGTTTATGAGATTTGTAAATTATTGCATTCCTTTTTTATTCACAATTTGTACAGTGTCCCAACTTTTTTGGAATCGGGTTTGTACTTGTTTTTCATGAATGTATTTTACAACAATGTGTAACATTTTACCAGATTTGGTGCTACATTTATTCACTTTTATCTACTAATATATATATATACAGTGGGGAGAACAAGTATTTGATACACTGCCGATTTTGCAGGTTTGCCCACTTACAAAGCATGTAGAAGTCTGTCATTTTTATCATAGGTACTCTTCAACTGTGAGAGACGGAATCTAAAACAAAAATCCAGAAAATCACATTTTTAAATAATTAATTTGCATTTTATTGCATGACATAAGTATTTGATCACCTACCAACCAGTAAGAATTCCGGCTCTCACAGATCTGTTAGTTTTTCTTTAAGAAGCCCTCCTGTTCTCCACTCATTACCTGTATTAACTGCACCTGTTTGAACTCGTTACCTGTATAAAAGACACCTGTCCACACACTCAATCAAACAAACTCCAACCTCTCCACAATTGCCAAGACCAGAGAGCTGTGTAAGGACATCAGGGATAAAATTGTAGACCTGCACAAGGCTGGGATGGGCTACAGGACAATAGGCAAGCAGCTTGGTGAGAAGGCAACAACTGTTGGCGCAATTATTAGAAAATGGAAGAAGTTCAAGATGACGGTCAATCTCCCTCGGTCTGGGGCACCATGCAAGATCTCACCTCGTGGGGCATCAATGATCATGAGGAAGGTGAGGGATCAGCCCAGAACTACACAGCAGGACCTGGTCAATGACCTGAAGAGAGCTGGGACCACAGTCTCAAAGAAAACCATTAGTAACACACTACGCCGTCATGGATTAAAATCCTGCAGCGCACGCAAGGTCCCCCTGCTCAAGCCAGCGCATGTCCAGGCCCGTCTGAAGTTTGCCAATGACCATCTGGATGATCCAGAGGAGAAATGGGAGAAGGTCATGTGCTCTGATGAGACAAAAATAGAGCTTTTTGGTCTAAACTCCACTCGCCGTGTTTGGAGGAAGAAGAAGGATGAGTACAACCCCAAGAACACCATCCCAACCGTGAAGCATGGAGGTGGAAACATCATTCTTTGGGGATGCCTTTCTGCAAAGGGGACAGGACGACTGCACCGTATTGAGGGGAGGATGGATGGGGCCATGTATCGCGAGATCTTGGCCAACAACCTCCTTCCCTCAGTAAGAGCATTGAAGATGGGTCGTGGCTGGGTCTTCCAGCATGACAACGACCCGAAACACACAGCCAGGGCAACTAAGGAATGGCTCCGTAAGAAGCATCTCAAGGTCCTGGAGTGGCCTAGCCAGTCTCCAGACCTGAACCCAATAGAAAATCTTTAAAGGGAGCTGAAAGTCCGTATTGCCCAGCGACAGCCCCGAAACCTGAAGGATCTGGAGAAGGTCTGTATAGAGGAGTGGGCCAAAATCCCTGCTGCAGTGTGTGCAAACCTTGTCAAGAACTACAGGAAACGTATGATCTCTGTAATTGCAAACAAAGGTTTCTGTACCAAATATTAAGTTCTGCTTTTCTGATGTATCAAATACTTATGTCATGCAATAAAATGCAAATTAATTACTTAAAAATCATACATATATGTGATTTTCTGGATTTTTGTTTTAGATTCCGTCACTCACAGTTGAAGAGTACCTATGATAAAAATTACAGACTTCTACATGCTTTGTAATTGGGCAAACCTGCAGAATCGGCAGTGTATCAAATACTTGTTCTCCCCACTGTACATACATATATATATATATATATTTTTTTTTTTTTTCTAATATATAATAGGGTAAATTCCAGGTGATTGGGACACTTTTTGCCATTAAGATGACTTGGAAAAAGTGTTCCAATCAACCTGAATTCACCCCTATATATCTTTTTTACTATATATTACATCTTATGTTTTCCACATTTTCTGCGGGAAAGGACATGGCAAGTACAAATCTAAACTGGTCCTGTCATTTTGTTGAGACCTAGACTTAGTGACCCTTGTTTCTGTAAATATTTCCTCTACAGAGTGAGACAACAAGATTGACACTGGACAAAAGCTAGACAGGGGCCTAAGAGCAGCTTCCTACTCAACAAGCATACTGGGAACCATGTCTAGTACAGCTTTATTTTACAGATGCACAGCTCAATCTACTGTAATTCTAATGTGCATTCTGAGCGGTCACTTTAAAGAGGTCACCTCACTACATGGAATAGGGCACGAAGATAAGACGACTTCAGAATAAATGGCACCCTTTGTCAAGCATGAAAAGGTGTTGCATCATGAAATAACACAAAATATCATCATTCAGTATGAAATGAGTCATCCTACCTCATTGAAAAGCACTCGACCGCTCTGACCTGACGTGCCACTGACAGAGTGTGAGCCGCTCTTCCATGTGCGACCGAAGAAGTGCTGGTGACCCGAGTCAAACAGGGTCACGCGGAGCTGATACTGGAGTGATTGTGGCAACTCTGACTGTTGTCATGCCAACCACAAGAAGAAAAGGAGAAAAAAGAGAAAACATCAATCTCTGGAAACAAGAACATACATAGTGTTTTTTTTTTAAAATCAGTTTAATTGAAACTTGTTTTTGTGTAGTTGTCATGGCATTTCAAGCAGTGACTGTTTCCTGCAGTGCAACGTGCTATAATTAATCTAAAACTAAACATAAAAAAAAATTATATTATATACATATAACACATAATATTTATTAAAAATAATACATACAAATAATTATAAATATTATTATACTATTATTATTAATATACTTTAAAATATAATTTATTTCTGTGATGTAAAGCTGAATTTCAGCGTAATATGATCCTACAGAAATCATTCTAATATGGTGATTTAAATCAAATCAAATCACCTTTATTTATATAGCGCTTTTTACAATGGCAATTGTTTCAAAGCAGCTTCACAGTGGTAACAGGAAAATAATGCAACGGAATTTGATTCGGCTGTACAGCCGCTCTGGAGAAAACGGTTATGTCATCCAGCTCATTTCAATTATCATATAGTGTCAATGCGGGCGGATCAGTAATATAGTTGAAATTTAGGTGTCCCCAACTGAGCAAGCCAAAAGCCAAAGGCGACGGTGGCAAGGAACCAAAACTCCTTCAGGGCCAGAATGGAGAAAAAAACCTTGGGAGAAACCAGGCTCAGTCGGGGTGCCAGTTCTCCTCTGGCCGACAAACAAATAGTGTATGATTATGATTCTGGCAACATTACAGGTCAGAAGTCATATTAGATAAATAGATATTCGTAGGATTATTCGAAAGATTGGAGTTGTCACGCCGGGGACGGGTTTAATTAGGATGTCGTGTCGATGCGGCATTTACAGGGGGGAGTTTAATTGACACTATTGTCTCTACAGACACTTCAGGGATATGGTCATCATGTCCAGGCTAAGGTCCGCCATCTGGTCTGGATACGGCCCGGATCCGGCCGACTGCAGTAAACCTCGGGATAAACAGAGAGACTAACATTAGCGTAGATGCCATTCTTCTTATGATGTAACGAGTACATCAGGTGTTATTGGAAGTGTTCCCGGTTCCGGCTGACCTAGTTAATGCAGCCTAAAACAATCATTTAACTGATTTGAATAATAGAAATTAAAAATGTTTTATGTGTATGCCATAGTAAAGAGATGTGTTTTTAGTCTAGATTTAAACTGACAGAGTGTGTCTGCTTCCCGAACAATGCTAGGAAGACTGTTCCAGAGTTTAGGTGCTAAATAAGAAAAGGACCGACCGCCTGCAGTTGATTTTGATATTCTAGGTATTATCAACTGGCCAGAATTTTGAGACCACAATAAACGTGATGGAGTATAATGCGTTAAGAGCTCGCTCAAGTACTGGGGCGCTAAACCATTTAGTGCTTTGTAAGTAATCAGCAAGATTTTAAAATGTATACGATGTTTAATAGGGAGCCAATGCAGTGTTGCCAGAACCGGGCTAATATGGTCATACTTCCTGGTTCTAGTAAGAACTCTAGCTGCTGCGTTTTGGACCAGCTGCAGTTTATTTATTAAGCGAGCAGGGCAACCACCCAGTACAGCATTACAATAATCTAGCCTTGAGGTCATGAACGCATGAACTAACTGTTCAGCATTTTGCATTGAAAGCATGTGCCGTAATTTAGATATATTTTTAAGATGGTAGAATGCAGTTTTACAGATGCTAGAAACGTGGCTTTCAAATGAGAGATTGGTATCAAAGAGCACACCCAGGTTCCTAACTGACGACGAGGACTTGACAGAGCAGCCATCGAGTGTTAGACAGTATTCTAGGTTACTACTTGTGGAGTTTTTTTGTCCAATGATTAAAAATTCATTTTTTTCTGAATTAAGTTGCAGGAAATTACTAGTCATCCAATTTTTTATATCAGCTATGCATTCTGTTAATCTTGTGAATTGGTAAGTTTCGTCAGGGCGTGAAGAAATATAGAGCTGAGTATCGTCAGCATAACAATGAAAATTAACGCCATGCTTCCTAATAATATCTCCCAGTGGTAGCATGTACAGGGTGAAAAGCAACGGTCCTAGCACTGAGCCCTGCGGTACTCCATACTGAACTTGTGTTCGGTGTGACATCTCTTCATTTACTGCTACAAACTGATAACGGTCAGATAAGTATGATTTAAACCATGCCAATGAAGTTCCACTAATGCCAACATAATTTTCGAGTCTATTCAAAAGAATATTGTGGTCGATAGTATCGAATGCAGCGCTAAGATCGAGTAACACTAATAGAGATATACAACCACGATCGGATGATAAGAGTAAATCATTTGTTACTCTGATGAGAGCAGTCTCAGTGCTATGATACGGTCTAAATCCTGACTGGAAATCCTCACAGATACCATTTCTTTCTAAAAAGGAGCATAATTGTGAGGACACTGCCTTTTCTAGTATTTTTGACAGAAAGGGTAGATTTGAGATTGGCCTGTAATTGACTAATTTTGTAGGATCAAGTTGCGGTTTTTTAATAAGTGGTTTAATAATAGCCAACTTAAAAGTTTTCGGTACATATCCTAATGTCAAGGATGAATTAATGATATTAAGGAGAGGATCTATGACCTCTGGAAGCATCTCTTTTAGTAGTTTAGTCGGTATGGGGTCGAGCATACATGTTGTTGATTTTGATGATTTAACGAGTTTAGCCAATTCTTCTTCTCCTATAGCAGTGAATGAATGTAATTTTTCCTCAGTGACACTACAATGCACTGTCTGATGTGATACTGTAGTAGACGGCTGCATGGTTATAATTTTTTTCCTAATATTATCAATCTTACAGGTAAAGAAGTTCATAAAGTCATTACTGCTGTGCTGTTTACAAACATCAGAAGGTGAAGCTTTATCTTTGGTTAATTTAGCCACTGTATCGAATAAATACCTAGGGTTGTGTTTGTTTTCTTCTAAGAGAGTCGAGAAATAAGCAGATCTAGCAGTTTTTAGGGCCTTTCTGTATGCAATCATGCTCTCTTTCCACGAAATGCGAAAAACTTCTAGTTTTGTTTTCTTCCAGCTGCGCTCCATTTTTCTGGCTGCTGTTTTAAGGGCCCGGGTGTGCTCGTTGTACCACGGCGTTGGACTATTTTCTTTAATCTTCTTTAAGCGCCGGGGAGCAACTGTGTCTAAAGTGCTGGAAAAGAGAGAGTCAATAGTTTCTGTTGCAACATCGAGTTCCTCTAGGCTATCTGGGATGCTGAGGAGATGAAACTGATGAGGAAGATTATTTACAAAGAAATCTTTAGTCGCAGCAGTGATAGTCCTGCCATATTTAAAGCGAGGGGACGGCTTTGCAGCCTTTGCTAAATTAAGTGTACATGATACTAGGTAATGATCTGAGATGTCATCGCTCTGCTGCAGAATTTCAATGGTATCAACATTTATTCCATGTGACAGTATTAGGTCTAACGTATGATTACGGCGATGAGTGGGTCCTGACACGTGTTGCCTTACTCCAATAGAGTTTAGAATGTCTCTAAATGCCAATCCCAGTGCGTCTTTTTCATTGTCTACATGGATATTAAAATCACCAACAATTAGGACTTTATCTGCAGCCAGTACTAACTCTGATAGAAAATCAGCAAATTCTCTGGTAAAGTCTGTATGGTGCCCTGGTGGCCTATATACAGTAGCCAGCACAAATGTCAAACGGGATTTATCGATTTCACTACATAACGTTACATAAAGCACCAAAACTTCAAAGGAATTATATTTGAAACTAGACTTGTGAGTAATACCGAAGATATTATTATAAATTACAGCAACACCTCCCCCTTTACCTTTCAGACGCGGCTCGTGTTTATAACAATAATCTTGGGGGGTGGACTCATTTAAAGTAATTTATTATCAATGTTGGAAACAATTGTGCTGCTTAATATTTTTCATAACCTATGATACTTTTTTCAGGATTCTTTGATGAATAAAAAGTTCAAAAAGAACAGCATTTATTTAAAATAGAAATCTTTTGTAACAGTATACACCACCGTTCAAAAGCTTGGGGTCAGTAATTTTTTTTCTTTTCTCTTTTTTTTTGAAAGAAATTAATACTTTTATTCACCAAGGATGCGTTAAATTGATTTTTTTTAAAAAGTGATAGTAAAGATTTATATTGTTACAAAGATTTCTATTTTGAATAAATGCTGTTGTTTTTACCTTTTTATTCATCAATGAATCCTGAAAGAATTATCACAGGTTCCAAAACGGTATTAAACAGCACAACTGTTTCTAACATTGATAATAATAACTGAGTATCAAATCAGCATATTAGAATGATTTCTGAAGGATCATGTGACACTGAGGACTGAAGTAATGGCTGATTAAAATTCAGCTTTGCATCACAGAAATATATTAAATTTTAAAGTATATTAAAATAGAAAACCATTATTTTAAATTGTAATAATATTTCACAATATTTCATTTTTTTCTGTATTTTTGATCAAATAAATGCAGGCGTGTTGAGCATAAGAGACTTCTTTCAAAAACATTAAAAATAGTTATTTTTCCAAACAATTAAAGGGATAGTTAATCCAAAAATGAAAATTTGCTGTTAATTTACGCATCCTCATGCCATCCAAGATTTAGGTGACTTTTTTTCTTCAGTAAAACAGTAAAGAATATTTTTAGCTGAAACTGTGATCCTCGTGATTCATATAATGGAAGTCAATGGACCAAAGGCTGTGGATTTGAGGTAAAAATGTTGTGAGTAATGTTCAGTTTCTTGCACAGAACGATCGTTTCGCTTCATAAGACCTCAAAGTATCATCAGGAACCGCAGGTATTAATTTTGTTTTGTCTGCACATGAATCTCAAAGTGACAGCACCCATTGACTATATGAATCACAGAGGACCACGATTTCAACTAAAAATCTTCTTTACTGTTTTAGTGAAGAAAAAAAGTCACCTACATCTTCGGTGGCCTTAGGGTGACTAAACAGCATTTTTTTTTTTTTTTTTCCCTTTAATACTTACATCTTTCATGATATACTTTTAAAATTGCAATATACATATGAATTATAAGTGAAAAATGTCTGAAAGTGTATGAAGTTTTGATGGGCCAAAAACTTACATTTTGCCATTATTTATTTACCTCCAAGTTGTTCTAAACTTGTATGAATTTCTTAAGAATGTAGGTAGCCATACAGTTTTTGGCCCCCATTGACTTCCATAATAATTTTTTTCTACTATGGAAGTCAATGGGGACCAGCAACTGTTTGTACATATACTTAAAATTATCTTCCTTTATGTTCAACAGAAGAAAAAACTTCATGCAGTTTTAGAACAACTTGAGGGTGAGTAAATGATGACAACATTTTCATTTTTGGGTGAACTAACTTATCCCTTTAAGGATACAATTGGAAATTGAATATTTGTACTTAAAATATATGGTGTTTAAAATATGAGAAAATTATGATTAGTAAGATGACCTAACAATACATCTTAACCTTTACATAATATGTATCTGAATGTAACATCCACCTGTCTTATGTGAAGTCCATCGATCTGTTTGAAGACCAGCTGTAGACCTTGAGAAGATCCTGGAGCTTGTCTGGCGGTTTGACTGTGAGGTGGGATCACGCGGTTTCTCTCGAAAGCGTTTTTCCAGTCAGACATGAGCGAAGTTTCTTCACTACTAACAATCTACCAGTGAACGTTTCTTTAGAGGCTGTCGGTCAGTGAGCGTAAATGTTCCCTGTCAAAAATCCCTGAAAACGTCTAAAAGCTTCACGGGTTGTTAAATCATTCCCGCAGTCAAAGTAAAACGCTTGTTACTTAATTCAAATCAAATGCGGAATATTTACAAAATTCGACGCTCAATCACGCAGAGACACTTTTTTGTAGCAGTTTTACTCATTCTCTTTCTTTTCTCCTGCTAACGCTTCAAACGCATGTACTTAGGCTAATTTTATAGAATAACTAGTTCTGCCCTTTTTTACACACGCTCTACCCAATGTTATTTTCATAATCATAGTACATATAATAAAAATACTGGGCTTAGATAGATGTCAGGAAGGGATTCTCTCTGAAGTGGTTACCATAGCGTCTGTCAGCCGTTGCCAGGGTGAATTAAAGAGCGGTTTGGCGCTTTTCTGCACGAGAGAAGTGCGAGGGCTGCCGCATATCACCACCGTGTGGCTCGGTGGTGAATCAAAGCTCTGACTCGTAGCCTACTGTTTTATCAGTTTTTACCATGGTAGTAAACGTCCTATTAAACTCCATTTATTATTAGCAAATGCTTTTGGCTTGGGGACTTGTTTACAAGTATAATTTCTCACCACACATTTTGAATAACTGTAATATTCTATTATGATTAACAAGACATGGAACAGGTAAGAAACCATAATGATGAACTCAGGCAATGACAATGAAAACCATGACAAAGAAACTAAACAAGACAGTGAAACTAAACATGACCGTGACACATAAATGTATTTAGGTTGATTCAGTGATTAAAACCAATTCATTTAGATGTTACATTTGTTCATCAGTAATCAGATTAATGCCTGATACCAATGTAACATTATGGATTCATTCCATCCATAATAGCAAGGTCTTGTTTGGTTTTGTTGCAAGTGCTGTTTGTTGCTGCAATCACTGAATTGCAGGCTTGAAAATGTCTTGACAATTTGTGTGGAAGTATTTCTGAGTAGACTGGAAACTGCAGTAATTTCTGGGTTGTTCAGATTCTTTATGTAGCTTGTTCCTCCGAGCTGTCTGGCTCAACATTTATCCTGTCTGAAAATACAGTGACGGAAAGCATTGCTTTTCAGCTCACACAAACATGAAGAATGTGTGTCTTGCATGGCTTTCCACAGTCAAACCACAGGAGACCATAGTAATTCACATATTTAAAATCATCAATTTTATTTAAGCCATTGAAGTTTCTCATCATGTACATGAGGAATAACTCTCTTTACTCTTTAGTTTTACCTGTTAAACTGGATTCTTTATTTAAATCCTGTTGTTTCCTTTAAACAAAAACAAATACATTTTTGATAAAATATAGTTTTTGTTTTATTTTTCAATGTCAGTTTTATATTACAAAGCAATAAACTTCAATAAACAATATGTTTCTTCTTCTGAATACATACAATTGTGAAAACACTTACCACTGTAATTATTATTAAAGTAACTATAAAACTTGAAGCAAATATTTCTATATTAGTAGTGGGATTTCCACATTCACTGTCAGATGATTGTGTTCCTGAATTTGTTTCAGTAAGTCCCAATGCTTCACATTTGTGAAAGATATCCAGGATCAGATTTGTTGAAAATGACTAACAGCACACACAAGCAGTTTAAGCAAGCTCTTACTTTGCAAAATGCAAAAACTGACACTTCAAATCAACATTTCAAACAAAAAAAAAATCTAAACCTTGACAAAAAGTAGTCTTTGAGAATGTCTAAGTATAAATCCAAATCCACAACCTAATAAGAATAAGTATTTATGTCTAAAAAACACTAAAGAATTTATAAGCAACTTTACATACATCGATCAAGCATAACATTATGACGGGTGAAGTGAATAACACTGATTATCTCTTCATCACGGCACCTGTTAGTGGGTGGGATATATTAGACAGCAAGTGAACATTTTCGTCCTCAAAGTTGATGTGTTAGAAGCAGGAAAAATGGGCAAGCGTAAGGATTTGAGCGAGTTTGACAAGGGCCAAATTGTGATGGCTAGACGACTGGGTCAGAGTATCTCCAAAACTGCAGCTCTTGTGGGGTGTTCCCGGTCTGCAGTGGTCAGTATCTATCAAAAATGGTCCAAGGAAGGAACAGTGGTGAACCGGCAACAGGGTCATGGGCGGCCAAGGCTCACTGATGCACGTGGGAAAGCGAAGGCTAGCCTGTGTGGTCCAATCAAACAGATGAGCTACTGTAGCTCAAATTGCTCAAGAAGTTAATGCTGGTTCTGATAGAAAGGTGTCAGAATACACAGTGCATCGCAGTTTGTTGTGTATGGGGCTGCATAGCCGCAGACCAGTCAGGGTGCCCATGCTGACCCCTGTCCACTGCCGAAAGCGCCAACAGTGGGCACGTGAGGATCAGAACTGGACTACGGAGCAATGAAAGAAAGTGGCCTGGTCTGATGAATCACATTTTTTTTTTTACATCACGTGGATGGCCAGGTGTGTGTGCATTGCTTATACCTGGCACCAGGATGCACTATGGGAAGAAGGTAAGCCGGCGGAGGCAGTGTGATGCTTTGAGAACCTTGGGTCCTGCCATCCATGTGGATGTTACTTTGACACGTACAGTGCATCCGGAAAGTATTCACAGTGCTTCACTTTTTCCACATTTTGTTATGTTACAGCCTTATTCCAAAATGGATTAAATTAATTATTTTTACAAACAATACCCCATAATGACAACGTGACAGAAGCTTGTTTGAAATCTTTGCCAATTTATTAAACATAAAAAATGCACTTAAAATGTACTTAAGTATTCACAGCCTTTGCTCGATACTTTGTTGAAGCACCTTTGGCACCAGTTACAGCCTCAAGTCTTTTTAAGTATGATGCTGCAAGCTTCACACTCCTATTTTTGGGCAGTTTCTCCCATTCTTCTTTGCAGGACCATCTCAAGCTCCATCAGGTTGGATGGGGAGAGTCGGTACACAGCCATTTTCAGATTTCTCCAGAGATGTTCAATCGGGTTCAAGTCTGGGCTCTGGCTGGGCCACTCAAGGACATTCACAGAGTTGGCCCATTAGCCACTCCTTTGTTATCTTGGCTGTGTGCTTAGAGTCGTTGTCCTGTTGGAAGAGGAACCTTCTCCCCAGTCTGAGGTCCAGAGCGCTCTGGAGCAGGTTTTCATCAAGGATGTCTCTGTACATTGCTGCATTCATCTTTCCCTCGATCCTTCTCCCAGTTCCTGCCGCTGAAAAACATCCCCACAACATGATGCTGCCACCACCATGCTTCACTGCAGGGATGGTATTGGCCAGGTGATGAGCGGTGCCTGGTTTCCTCCAGACAATTCCCAGTTCCTCCAGTTCAATCTTTGTTTCATCAGACCACAGAATTTTGTTTCTTGTTGTCTGAGAGTCCTTCAGGTGCCTTTTGGCAAAGTCCAGACGGGCTGTCATGTGCCGTCTGAGCACTCTACCATACAGGCCTGATTGGTGGAGTGCTGCAGAGATGGTTGTTCTTCTGGAAGGTTCTCCTCTCTCTACAGAGAAACGCTGGAGCTCTGTCAGAGTGACCATCGGATTCTTGGTCACCTCCCTGACTATGGCCTTTCTCCCCAATCGCTCAGTTTGGCAGGGCGGCCAGCTCTAGGAAGAGTCCTGGTGGTTCCAAACTTCTTCCATTTACGAATGATGGAGGCCACTGTGCTGATTGGGACCTTCAATGCTGCAGAAATTTTTCTGTACCCTTCCCCAGATCTGTGCCTCGATACAATCCTGTCTCGGATGTCTACAGACAATTCCTTGGACTTCATGGCTTGGTTTGTGCTCTGACATAAACTGTTAACTGTGGGACCTTATATAGACAGGTGTGTGCCTTTCCAAATCATGTCCAATCAACTGAATTTACCACAGATGGACTCCAATCAAGTTGTAGAAACATCTCAAGGATGATCAGTGGAAACAGGATGCACCTGAGCTCAATTTTGAGCGTCATGGCAAAGGCTGTGAATACTTATGTACATGTGATTTTTTTCGTTTTTTATTTTTAATAAATTTGCAAAGATTTCAAACAAACTTCTTTCACGTTGTCATTATAGGGTATTGTTTGTAGAATTGAGGAAAAAAATAATGAATTTAATCCATTTTGGAATAAGGCTGTAACATAACAAAATGTGGAAAAAGTGAAGCGCTGTTAATACTTTCCGGATGCACTGTACCACCTACCTTAGTATTGTTGCAGACCATGCACACCCTTTCATGGAAACGGTATTTCCTGGTGGCTGTGGCCTCTCAGCAGGATAATGCGCCCTTCCACAAAGCAAAAATGGTTCAGAAATGGTTTGAGGAGCACAACAACGAGTTTGAGGTGTTGACTTGGCCTCCAAATTCCCCAGATCTCAATCCAATCGAGCATCTGTGGGATGTGTTGAACAAACAAGTCAGATCCATGGAGGCCCCACCTCGCAACTTACAGGACTTAAAGGATCTGCTGCTAACATCTTGGTGCCAGATACCACAGATCACCTTCAGGGGTCTAGTGGAGTCCATGCCTTGAAGGGTCAGGGCTGTTTTGGCAGTAAAAGGGGGACCAACACAATATTAGGTCATAATGTTATGCCTGATTGGTGTAGAACTATATATGCGTCGCTGGGCAATACGGACTTTCAGCTCCCTCCAAAGATTTTCTATTGGGTTCAGGTCTGGAGACTGGCTAGGCCACTCCAGGACCTTGAGATGCTTCTTACGGAGCCACTCCTTAGTTGCCCTGGCTGTGTGTTTCGGGTCGTTGTCATGCTGGAAGACCCAGCCACGACCCATCTTCAATGCTCTTACTGAGGGAAGGAGGTTGTTGGCCAAGATCTCGCGATACATGGCCCCATCCATCCTCCCCTCAATACGGTGCAGTCGTCCTGTCCCCTTTGCAGAAAAGCATCCCCAAAGAATGATGTTTCCACCTCCATGCTTCACGGTTGGGATGGTGTTCTTGGGGTTGTACTCATCCTTCTTCTTCCTCCAAACACGGCGAGTGGAGTTTAGACCAAAAAGCTCTATTTTTGTCTCATCAGACCACATGACCTTCTCCCATTCCTCCTCTGGATCATCCAGATGGTCATTGGCAAACTTCAGACGGGCCTGGACATGTGCTGGCTTGAGCAGGGGGACCTTGCGTGTGCTGCAGGATTTTAATCCATGACAGCGTATTGTGTTACTAATGGTTTTCTTTGAGACTGTGGTCCCAGCTCTCTTCAGGTCATTGACCAGGTCCGTGTAGTTCTGGGCTGATCCCTCACCTTCCTCATGATCGTTGATGCCCCACGAGGTGAGATCTTGCATGGTGCCCCAGACCGAGGGAGATTGACCGTCATCTTGAACTTCTTCCATTTTCTAATAATTGCGCCAACAGTTGTTGCCTTCTCACCAAGCTGATTGCCTATTGTCCTATAGCCCATCCCAGCCTTCTTCAGGTCTACAATTTTATCCCTGATGTCCTTACACAGCTCTCTGGTCTTGGCCATTGTGGAGAGGTTGGAGTCTGTTTGATTGAGTGTGTGGACAGGTGTCTTTTATACAGGTAACGAGTTCAAACAGGTGCAGTTAATACAGGTAATGAGTGGAGAACAGGAGGGCTTCTTAAAGAAAAACTAGCAGGTCTGTGAGAGCCGGAATTTTTACTGGTTGGTAGGTGATCAAATACTTATGTCATGCAATAAAATGCAAATTAATTATTTAAAAATCATGCAATGTGATTTTCTGGATTTTTGTTTTAGATTCCGTCTCTCACAGTTGAAGAGTACCTATGATAAAAATTACAGACTTCTACATGCTTTGTATGTAGGAAAACCTGCAAAATCGTCAGTGTATCAAATACTTGTTCTCCCCACTGTAGGAATCTAGTGGTTACACCATGGCATTTTTTTCTTGTTTTACTCCCACCAGATGGCACTAATCTACCCTCAAAAATTAGATTTTAAATGCCTTGTATCTATTTTAACATGAAATACTGCTTTAATCGAAAAATACTTTAAAAAAATATATTAGAAAAAAATGTGTAATATTTTCAATGGGGAAAAATAGTAAATAAAATTGTATAAATATTGCATAGTATCGTAAAATCCCCTTAAAATTCAAAATAATAATAAAAAAAATTATTGAAAAAAATATATATTACATTTGTTTTCCTAGGGAAAAAAAGTTACATTTCAAGGTTTAATTTTTGACTGCGAAGGAGCCAAGTGTGACCCCTAAATGAAGAGGGTTAACAGACATGATTTTTCACCATCAATGTTACATTTTTAGATGAACAGATATAAATGGGAAATCACTTGCATTGCATACAGTACAGGGAAAGCATTTCATGAGGTCATTTGGTTCATCAATGAAAGTTAATGGAGGGCACGGAAGACAAGTTGTGCTGGTATCATCTGTGCAGTGCCAAAAAACACAATTTCCTGATAGGCAGCACACAAAAAAAATCTGTGTGATTTCTAGCTGAACATTATTTTTATTACTGTTTTGAAATATAAGTATAAGAAAAGCACTTTATAATTTCATATTTTTAAACCAAACAAATGCTTTATAGCAGAATAAATGAGATTACTTTTTCTACGGAAGTAATATATTTTCACAAACTTTTAACAAACTTCTAATGTTATAATTAAAAAAAATACTGATTAAAAAAACCTATAAAGACAAAACATTTAAATAAAGTTAGGAACTGAACTATATGCTTCAACTTGCAGTCTTACCAAGGGCAGCATTGCTCGTCTATCTCATATTCAGCATGAGCACATCCACAAAAACAGTTCATAGTTAAGAGGAAAAATAATTGTAAGAAAAGTAATCCTTAAAGTGAACATGGTCACAGTCTAGATCTGTTCAGTTAATGTGAGCACTGAGCAAACATTTCTCACGTCTTGGTATTGTTTTGTTTTGAGCACAAACTTCAGACGCTTCCAATGCTGTGATGTTAGTTGCATGGTCTGATGTGTGCCAGAACAGTAAACAGTATGGAGTGATTATAGATCATAGAAAACTGAGAGACAAGGCAACAGTAGTCTCTTTAAGACTCAGATCTTGTACAGGTTGTATTTCCACAGCTTCTTACAGACATATGCATTCTTTGGAAAACAAACTGAAGCAGAAAAAGCAGAAAAAGGATTAGCTCATTGTAAACCAATATATTTGAGTGTTTCTTCAACTAAGGGCACTTTTGGCTTGCAGATATTTAGGAAATAAACATGAATTAAACCATACTCTAAGGTTTTTTAATCATTTTCTCTGAAATATTTCCACCACAGTGTCATTTCCAAAAAATATATAAAATACATGTTGTGTTTAATAACATCCTATGGAAATGATGGTTGCGCAGATTACATTAAAAAAAGTTTTTAAAAAACATATTTTTCACACAACAAATTGTCATAAATAAACATGTAATTATTCATATTTTAATTTAATTTAATTTAATTGGATTTTCATAAAAGCCTGAATCTGAGACAAGGGTATAAAACAATCCAATCCATACATAAAATGCAAGAAAAAATACAAAATCAGCCCCTTGGACATACTGTTTTATGAATTTAGCGTTTTCATACTTTCATATAATTTATGAAGCATGCAAGTCGGTAAAATATACTCTATCCTAATCATGTAAAATGGTTGAGCTAATGAAAACAAGCCAAGCAACATCTTGTGAGAGGAGGAAATGATTAGCCTAAATAGTTTTCACTTTAGAAAGAAGTCAAAATCCGAGGGAAATAGCCTAATGAAATAACACGTAGTCTATTACAGGATATGTAAGACAACAGTGATTCGGGAGGCAGTTATAACCTTTATATATCGATATTTGTCAACTGCCTACAAAATCCGGACAACAACACTTTCTCGTGATAATGTAGCTATTAAAAGCTGCAGGTCGCACGTTTTTCCTCATTAATAAAATTAAAAAGATACGACTTACCAGCAGAAATTGACTAATAACACATTATTCACGGACATTGGTTGGTCGTCTCAAAGTCTATAATCAATCGTTTTTTTCAGCTGCATTCCTGTACTGTGGTCTAGAAACATACGGATCCGTGCAAATGGTCTGCCTTTAAGTGCTATCGGAAGCAATGGCGTAGCCACGGGTGTGCCGGTGCCACCCAAAGTGGCAGCTGGCACACCTAAAAATAGATGTAGAATTATTTTTTATAGTCTTAATAAAAAATGTTTTTCTAAACTTGGGCTATTGTTGTTTACTTAAAATGTTTGTTAATTTAAAATATAATTTAAATTTTAAATTATTTTCGTTAAAAAAAAACATCTCCCGACATTCGGACTGCCAACCAATCCGCAAACAGCCGCTGACTGAGACCCCAGCATCTTGGGAGACGTTTGCCGCGCATTCTAAACAATAGAGAATCTTTTAGTAAACCTTGCTGCTCAACAGTTACCAAACATTAATTTAAGACATAACATATCATGTTTTCGTGATACTCGCCAAGACAGATATTTAAAATACTATAATCTTGTGTATGTGTGTATATCGCGCACTGTCTGGGAGGCGTCAGTCAGTCAGCGCAAGTAAGATCGTTTTGTTTACATCAGCATGAGTTTAAAAATCATATTTCATTGGTTCAGACTCATGCCATCGAGAATTCGCTATGAATATTTACAAAGTTGGAATGCTGCGCTTTAAAACGATACCAAACTTGTGCTGAGGGGAAGCGGCAGGGAAAAACGGCATTTTCCATGGACAAATGAAAGGTACTCCTCTCAGAAAACGTACAAATAAAAAACTTTTAGTTGTTTTATTGCTATTTGGAGCATTGGGATCGCTGGACAAGGGCTTAATTGACCAAGTTTTGTGAAAACCAAAATTGACATTTGACACTAATTTTACCTGTATCTCGAAATTAGCCCGTGCGCATTCCGACTCATTTTGCCAGCATGACAGGTCACATAGGCCTATGTGGCGACTCGCGAGCTTGTTTTACACATCAGCCCAGTCTATGCTGTAACGTTAGTGATACGCAGAGGGTCTGGCAATCTGTCGGGGTTTTAATCTGACAATAAATGTGGCACACCCAGTTTTTCTGATGCACACCCAGAGTCTCTTTTCTGGCTACGCAAGTGATCGGAAGAATCGAAAAATACAAGTTTCCTAGATAAAAATTGCACATGAACGCCCTCTGATGTCGTGTTTACCACTGGGAAGTTCGGAAATAATTTTGATACCCAAATTCCCGAAATAGTATTCCTTTCAAATTCAACCTGAAAAGCACTGTTTATTTCATTTGTATCTTTGTTCTATTGAATTTATTTGTGCTATGCGTAATTGGATGATTTGTTCTTGTTTTATTATTGTCTTTAATGATAGTTTTAAATTTACATTAGCTATACTTTTTGTTGTAGTATCAAAATTGTAATAGAAAATAGTGATATTTCACTGGTATCTAATCATTTGAATCACTGATCCAACCAGGCCTGTAAAAAAAATCCTTAGCATGATTGAGCCCTGCTGAAGCAGCTCTAAATATTGTCAGGATTCTGTCATGGCAATCTACTAGAGACAGAGGATCCAGATGCAGAATGAGCAATGCCTATCTTGTTACACATACTGAGGGCCCCTGAGGATCAAATCCTATAGAACCCCGCTGTGGTAGTTGTAGTCCTTGCGGCTTCAGGAATCACATCGTAAATTATGATGTAATTCTCATAAATTGAAAACCCGTATTTAAAAACACCAAGCGAAATTCCTGAGGAAACCCATGGCTTTGAAATGCTAATTCTAGCATCCACAAGGTGGCAGTGCGCGTCTTGTCGTTGTTTTGATCGCTCATGCAGACATACGGCGAAAGAGAAACTTTATCATTGCGGAAGACAAAAAATATGCATAAAATAACAAAACCCAAGCTGGTTAAAATCAGAAGTGCGAACCAGTCCAGAAAATACGGAATTGCGGCTGTTAACCTGAAGGAGCTGATTAAAAAAGGATGTCAGTTACTAAAGGTATAATAAAATGTGTTTCCATGTGGTTTATTAAGGCGAGAGTGCCATTACTGTACAAAGCGTTTGGATACAGCTGTCAAGCATTCATGGTTCATAATTGTCCACAGGTATCCAGCTCCGGAGTACAGGTTTGCTTATACGAGGATGGAACGGTAGTTACCGAAGAATATTTTCAAAATCTTCCCGATAACACAAAACTTGTTCTCCTGCCTGAGGGACAGAGCTGGAATGGACGTGAGGTTTTTTCATTGACTAAAAGTTGGGACAAAACTGGGAAACATAATATTGTAATAAAATAGGAACAGTGTAACGAATCAGATTGCTTTGGCTTTTTATTCTCTATAGTTGTTCATGAAATAAATCAAGTCCTGGGATTGGACAGACACACAGACCTTCTGATCAGTGCAGCAAAAGATCTTCTGTCAGATGAACAGTCTCCCAAACGGCGCAGAATACTGGGAGACCTTCTGAGGAACCTGAGGGACAATTCAGAGGTGGAGAGAAGAGAAGAAGATAAGGACTGGTTTGAAGGTAAGTGAGGGGAACATAAGCAGACATTTACTCTATACTGACTCTTCTGAGGCAACGTTAATGCTAGTTTTACAGAACGTGTTCATTACTTTCAAAAATGTTTTCAAACCTATTTGAAGTTTTGTTGTTAATCATGAATGTTTTGACTTTTTGCGGTACTCCATTTGAAATTAACTTAACCTGGCCTTTTTATATTATATTTACATTTCTATTATACAAATATCAAATATATAATATACAGTATATTTTGCTCTTGATTCTGTCATTTTTATGTGGCATATTCATTTTTATGAGGCTATATTATTGGATATAACTCACAAAGAACATGTCCAGGTTACAGAGAATTAGAGTGAAAGTTTTCTTAATTGTAATAAAAAATAATTTCACACAGTAATTGTTCTAAAAAATAATAGGATGAATCACAAGAAGATTGTGATGAACATGTTCAAGATATATATATATATACACACACAGTGGGGTGAACAAGTATTTGATACACTGCCGATTTTGCAGGTTTGCCCACTTACAAAGCATGTAGAAGTCTGTAATTTTTATCATAGGTACTCTTCAACTGTGAGAGACGGAATCTAAAACAAAAATCCAGAAAATCACATTGTATGATTTTTAAGTAATTAATTTGCATTTTATTGCATGACATAAGTATTTGATACATCAGAAAAGCAGAACTTAATATTTGGTACAGAAACCTTTGTTTGCAATTACAGAGATCATACGTTTCCTGTAGTTCTTGATCAGGTTTGCACACACTGCAGCAGGGATTTTGGCCCACTCCTCCATACAGACCTTCTCCAGATCCTTCAGGTTTCGGGGCTGACGCTGGGCAATACGGACTTTCAGCTCCCTCCAAAGATTTTCTATTGGGTTCAGGTCTGGAGACTGGCTAGGCCACTCCAGGACCTTGAGATGCTTCTTACGGAGCCACTCCTTAGTTGCCCTGGCTGTGTGTTTCGGGTCGTTGTCATGCTGGAAGACCCAGCCACGACCCATCTTCAATGCTCTTACTGAGGGAAGGTGGGTGTTAGCCAAGATCTCGCGATACATGTCCCTATCCATCCTCCCCTCAATACGGTGCAGTCGTCCTGTCCCCTTTGCAGAAAAGCATCCCCAAAGAATGATGTTTCCACCTCCATGCTTCACGGTTGGGATGGTGTTCTTGGGGTTGTACTCATCCTTCTTCTTCCTCCAAACACGGCGAGTGGAGTTTAGACCAAAAAGCTCTATTTTTGTCTCATCAGACCACATGACCTTCTCCCATTCCTCCTCTGGATCATCCAGATGGTCATTGGCAAACTTCAGACGGGCCTGGACATGCGCTGGCTTGAGCAGGGGGACCTTGCGTGCGCTGCAGGATTTTAATCCATGACGGCGTAGTGTGTTACTAATGGTTTTCTTTGAGACTGTGGTCCCAGCTCTCTTCAGGTCATTGACCAGGTCCTGCCGTGTAGTTCTGGGCTGATCCCTCACCTTCCTCATGATCATTGATGCCCCACGAGGTGAGATCAGGTGCAGTTAATACAGGTAATGAGTGGAGAACAGGAGGGCTTCTTAAAGAAAAACTAACAGGTCTGTGAGAGCCAGAATTCTTACTGGTTGGTAGGTGATCAAATACTTATGTCATGCAATAAAAATGCAAATTAATTATTTAAAAATCATACAATGTGATTTTCTGGATTTTTGTTTTAGATTCCGTCTCTCACAGTTGAAGTGTACCTATGATAAAAATTACAGACCTCTACATGACTCTGGGCTGTTGAATTATTAGAAAAATAATTTAATTATCAGAGTCAGTTATTCCGCTTATACTATAGTTACCACACCTCAAAATATTGTTCAGATGATGCATTTCAAGACATCTGTCAGGTTTTTGTCCTTTAAAACACTCTTTGTAGGACTAATTTCTTACGCATCTCATCCCAAGCCTCCGTTGCTAATTCCAAATCATCATTTTAGAGCAACGGAGGCTTGAGCCATTGATAGCAGACTAATGAATTTATTAATGCGGTTATAATGAGAGAGAGAGAGAGATTTTTACCTCCAAAATAAACTCCAAATGTTCCTTGTTTCTAAATAGAACCACTAAATTAGCAAATAATCTATTAATTAAACAATTTAAAGAAAGACAAATCCTCTCCAAATACAGATTAAGTGACCATGATCTAGAAATAGAGAGAGGTAGACATAAACAAACATGGACATAGAGAGAGCAGAGAATCTGTAGACACTGTGATCTACAGCAAATAGAGGATGAGAAACACTTTCTTTTCATCTGTACTAAATGTCATGATGTAAGAGAAACTTTTCTCCCCAAATTTGAAACTTTGCACAGCTGCAAAATATGTTTTAGCCACTCACAATGTTAGACACGGTTAATTCTCTATAGAGACCCGCTTTATTTATTCATTTAAGATGGATTTTATTTATTTATTTACTATGCTACATATGACATGATCTATACATATATGTTTCCTTTTTGAATTATATATAATATGTTAATGCTTTGGCAACATTGATACACAGTCATGCTAATAAAGCTCATTTAAAATTGAGAGAGAGAGAGAGAGAGAGAGAGATTAAGTGTGTATGAATTACCTGAGTCTGTGCGTCTCTCAACGGTGTTCGGCAGGAGCGTCTCTACTAATAACAAAACTGTAAGTTAGGGCTGGGCGATAAAACGATAACAATAATTATTGCGATATAATTTTCCTCGATAAAACGATAACAACAGTTCGATAAATGCTCGATAAAATGCTTATGCACTATGCGTAATGCTGCACATGCGTTTTGCAGACCGGGCTTCCGGGTGCCGCACGTGGTGTTGTTGACAGTCACAGTGGCCGACAGGCTTGGAGGAGTGGAGTGGAGCAAGAAAAATGAGCAATAGTGAAGAAAGTGCAGCGCCCACGACTAGCTCGGAGGACACAGACATCATTGACAAGAAAGGTCACTCAACTTCAGTGGTTTGGAGACATTTTGGCTATTTGCGATCCGACATAAAACAGAGCGACGTGCACTGCAAACTGTGCAGACGACTAGTGCCATCAAAGACAGGCAACACCACAAACTTGTTTCATCATTTAAAACAATGTCACCCTTTAGAACACAAAGAAGCTAAGAAATTACAGTCCCAAATAAGTGTTAGTGGACGTCGACCATCTACAAGCACCAATGCGACTCAGCAAAGTATCATATCATCATTTTCCCACACCATGCCTTACGACAAAAAAAACAAAAGACACGAAGACATCACAAAAGCAGTTGCTTATTGCATTGCAAAAGACATGCTTCCCATTAGCGTTGTCGAAACAGAGGGATTTAAGAAGCTTATCCGCGTCCTTGACTCCAGATACGAGCTACCTGGCCGAAAACATTTTTCACAGACAGCGATTCCCCGACTGTAATACGGAGTGCAGGGAGAAGGTAGAGCGGCAGCTGCAAAATGTATAATTCTTCGCCTCTACTTCTGATATGTGGTCTAGTCGCACATCTGAGCCTTATCTGAGCCTCACTGTTCATTTTATTGACAATTTATTGACATTGGAATCTTCAGAGCAAATGCCTCCAAACGGCTTACTTTCCTGAAGACCATACAGGTGAAGTTATTGCCCAGGGAATGATTGAAGCACTCGCCTCCTGGGGGCTGAGTGAAGACCGACAAGTGTGTATCACAACTGATAGTGGTACAAACATGGTAAAAGCCACTTCACTCAACAAATGGACACGACTTCAGTGTTTTGGACATCGACTACACTTGGCTATTGGTAAGTTTTAGTCTCCGTTCTCCATTTAGTAACAAAACTGCTGTAGAAGTAATAATATAATAATAATAATAATAATGATGATTAAAAAGAAAATAATTTAAGAAGAATCAAATCAATATTATTAGTCCTTTGTTCTTAAAGGTTAGTGATTACAAGCATGAAGCAAAATTGGAAACTGAAACATACGCTGATTTAAGTAGTAATAAATATGATAGTAATAAAATGATGATAAAAAAGCAAAGAATTTTAAAAAGAATCAAATCAATACTATTTTATTAGTCCTTTGTTCTTAAAGGTTAGTGATTACAAACATGAAGCAATATTTGAACCTGAAACATATGCTGATTTGAATATTTAATATGAATATTCTGTTATAATATCTGTTTAGAACTTCAGATGTTTTTTTTAACATACTATTGTGGACTTACTCAGATACTTTCTTTACTCATATTTTTTCTCTATTTCCTTTCCTTCCTCAGAGAGAGCGGGGAAGGACAAGAGGGTGGATCGAGCCATTTGGCTTTGTAAAAAAAGTAGTGGCTGCCTTCTCCTTCTCCTGGAAAAAGAAGAGAGACTTGCAACTGCTCAGGAAGAACTTAAACTACCGAAGCACAAGCTCGTGACAGAGTCACCTACCATAAGTGGCCTTAAAGCCACTTCTTGAGTTCACAGATTCACTCTCTGGTGAATCTTATGTGAGTGTGTCCTACCTTAAGCCTGTGCTGCACCTCTTCAGAACAGAGCTCCTGAATCCCTCTGATAATGACACACAGCTCACAAAGGACATAAAGACAGCGGTCATAGAATATCTCAATGAGAAGTACGATGACGAGATAACAGGCGAACTGCTTGATATGGCATCCTTGCTTGACCCGCGCTTCAAGACTCAATATATCAGGCCAGACAAGATTGAGGCCATCAAAACAAGAGCAGTGACTGAGATTCTAAAAATGGAGGGAGACCAAGGCCCATCCACTTCACAGGCTTCATGCTGAACAGAAGAAATAGAGGCAGAGGGAGGCGGTGCTGCAGCTCTTCCTGTAAAGAAGCAGAGGAAGTCACTGGGCAGTTTATTTTAAGAAGCCATGCCCCAGCAACACAGGACTCAGTGACATGCAGTCAGTGGAGGGGGAGCTGGAAAACTACCTCATGGGTCCAGATGCAGACAGCGAAACAGAACCCCTGGATTGGTGGAAGGTGTATGACAAAAGTTTCCTAAAGTGAGCCAACTAGCAAGGCGCTACTTGTGCATCCCTGCTACCAGCTCCCCCTCTGAGAGGATTTTTAGCAGAGGAGGAAACATTGTGACCTGTCACAGGGCAGCTTTAAAACCTGAAACTGTAGACAGACTTGTCTTTCTTGCCCATAACTTGTAGAGTAAAAAAAAAATGCTGACCACAGTTAAGATTTTTCTTTTATTTATATTGTCAATATAATTTATTTATAAGGTTTGGCATGCTGACCAGAAATAATTTTTAAAAAAATTATATTTTTGTTTCTTGACAAACATTATCTTTAAAGCACTTTAACTTTGCATTTGCAGTCAGCAGAGCAAAGTGTTATATCATTACAGTTCTTGATTTTTCTATAAAGATATTTATTTTATATATTCTATTCTATTTATATTAATAATATTCTACTCTATTAATATTGATTTTATTAGTAATAAATAAATCTACCTCAGTTTTGATAAATTGTTCACCTCTTTGGGAAGCGTTTGTCATGTTTTGACAATAAAGGATAGTTTAAAACCACAATTAACTGTCTGGTTTGTACATCTTTCACTCAGGAGCAAAAATGTGCCTTTAAACTTCAAAGAAATAAAGATTTGACATTTATCGTGCTAATTATCGAAAATTATATCGCAATCTTTTTTTTGGGCCATATCGCCCAGCCCTACTGTAAGTTCATCTGCTTCAAGAACAGCGCCGTTATTACCTCGTTATGAGAAATGTTGTGTAGCTTTTAAGTTGTTAAACTATTTTACTGATAAAATCGTCAGAGCAGTGCTGACAACGTGTTTCTGTGCGAGTGTGTGTCCGTACTGTATGTGTGTGCGTTTGAGTGGGAGAAAGAGAGTGTGGGCTTTCTGTACATAATAAAAACGTAATTTTGTGGCAAAAAACATGAAAATAATTTGTTATTTTTATCTTATTGTTTACTATATTTATTTGCTTGGTCAGTGTTCATGTGAGTTTTGGTTCTATTGCTGGTGTAGGCTGTAAAGACCTTTGAAATAACTGAAATCATTTGGCGAACTGATATGGAACTGTAATGCAGTAAAAGACCTGCCTAGAACTACTTAAGCCGTGCGTTTCCCTGAAAATAATTGCACACCTTAGAACATTCATCAACCAATCAGATTCAAGCATTCAACAGCCCCGTAGTAGTAGGTTCCTCCCGATAGTATATTTAATGTATTTAAATGTGTTGTATTTGTGCACATTGTCTCAGTTTTCTCATATCTACATATCAGGTATTGATGCCCGGTTTAAAACCAAGTCTGCTTACATGAAGTACAACTGCGAGAGCAGAATCCGAGGATATTTGAAAGAGGTATGACAAACTGCACTCAGTTCTTCATTTATTTTATCAGTTTATCATTTATTTCATGCAGTAACCAAGACCTGCCATCCTTCTGAATGAAATATATTCTTTATTGTTTGTAGGTTGATGGATATACGCAGACTATTTCAAATGCCAAGACAAAAAGTGAGTATAAAAAGGTGGTGGAGGTCTTGGCAGAGAAACTGAAGGCTGCACGATACAACGGCACCTATTTTGACAGATCGGAGAAGGACGTCCTCAGGCTCTGCACAGAAGAGGGCTGGTTCTCCTGCCAGGTGCTGTACTTCAGTTTCATTCAGTTTAATCCATCGAAGGAAAATAATGATACATAAAAATGTAAAAGATCCCTCATTATACGATTTTGTTGCAGTGGTACAGAAGTTTCTATTTGTAGAAGACTAAAAGATTTTTACTGTAACAGGGTGCCTTTGATGAGAACAACTGCACATATCTCCACTCAATAAACCCGTATGGGAACCGCGAGAGTAGAATCCTCTTCAGCACCTGGAACCTGGACCACCTGTGAGTAGTGCATCTTATAACAAACATTTACACTACCGGTCAAAAGTTTGGAATAATTATGATTCTTTAATGTTTTTGAAGGAAGTCTCTTGCTCACCAAGGCTTTATTTATTTGATCAAAATTACAGTGAAAACAGTAATATATTATTGCAATTTAAAACTTTTTTGATCAATTTAATGCGTCATTGCCGAATAAAAGTATTATTATTTTCAATCTTACCTACACCAACTTTTGAATGGTAGTGTGTCAGTTTCAACAAAAATATTAAGCAGCACAACTGTTTTTAAAGGGATAGTTCACCCAAAAATGAAAATTCTATCATCATTTACTCACCCTCAAGTTGTTCGAAACCTGTATGAATTTCTTTGTTCTGCTGAACACAAAAGAAGGTATTTGGAAGAATGTTTGTAACCAAGCAGATCTCGGCAGCAATTGACTACCATTGTATTTTTTCCCCCACTATGACGGATCATGTGACACTGAAGATTCTGAAAATTCAGCTTTGCCATTACAGGATTAAATTGCATTTAAAATATATTCAAACAGAAAACAGTTATTGTAAATGGTAATATTTCACAATATTACTGTTTTTACTGTATTTTTGTTAAAATAAATGGAGCCTTGGTGAGCATGAGACTTAACTTGATGTTCTCTCCTGATATACATTTTAGTTTCAGTATTTAGGTCCTCTGATAAAGGTAGTTTAGGAATGAGTCATTCTGAAATCCAGTTAAATGAGAAAAGCTGATGTATTTTTCAGGATAGAAAAGAAGAGGACCGTGATCCTCACGCTCGCAGAGGCACTGAAAGGTAAAAAGAGCGGAGATATAAACGTGGATTATTTCTACAAACTGTTCTTCACAAGAGAGAATCTCAAGCTGGTTCACATCGTCTGCCATAAGAAAGGGGCCCATGAGCTCAGATGTGACCCCCAAAAAATCTACAAGCGGGTCAGGAGGACTGTGAAATGAAATGACATCCATAATCCTTTTAAGTATGCAGCATAGTGTGAGCTTCTCAGGGCCATTTCTTATTATTGTTGGGTTATATTGTGCTTCAGGTATGAACATTTTTAAGTGTAACTTTAATTTTAGTTTTACACAAATTTTTGTACCAAAGCAACATTTGTGTTTAAATGATGTGAATAATGAACTTCTTCAGGGTTTTATAACAGTGACTGATTTTATATTTGTACTATTACTGGTTTATTTAAAGAACTAAAAGTCTTGAAAAAAAAGTCTCTGGTTCATCTTTCTTTCCTGTTCTTGTTTCAGCCAGAAGCCAGTGATTTATCATCAAAATCTTGTATCATAAGCTATTGGAAACATGTGTGGGAACAGGATGTCTTGTACAGCTTTCATTAACAAACAATGGTCTTATTTACTGTACAAAATACACAAGCCTTCCCTGGAAAAAAAAAAAACACTTTTCAAATCATGTTAGTACACTAAACAAGATTAAATATGAAAAATAAAATAAAAAAATTGCACACACATATATAAAACAAGTCATTTTTCCAAAGTCATTCATGAGGTTTATTTTCTCTGGACGGAGTATTGTAGCTTTCATATGATAATACACTGAAGATTTGATAATGACATGTCACGTACATACAAGGCATTTGGTAGCAAAAATGAGCACTTGATTTATCACTTCAATAGAAAAATATAAACTTCAAATCACTTTCTACAATTTTTACCTCAGACAATTTGTACATAGTAGCAAAGAAACTACATATTAAAATGTTACATCTTTGAGCCACTAGTGAAGTTAGTGCAAATCCAGTCAAATAAGATACAAATATCATCATATACACAGACAAATCAAATTCCTAGTGGAGCAACATGCATAAAAGAGCTTGATTGGTTAAAAATTACAACTTTTCATATCTTACAATAAAACCCTCTTAATCTGAGATACTATCCAATAAAAAAAAAAAAAACTCTTTACATCAAGCATGTCATAACGCATTAATTTTCAATTATACAGCACCAAATCTGAAGTATAAATAGTTTTTTTTTTCATTCTATTCATTCTCAACAGAGAATGTTTAAAAGTGGCAAATTCAGAATGTTTCAAAGTCTGAACAGCAAACTTGAGGCACTTGACTGATAACATTATATTTGTTGATTTCAGAGCTTAGTAAGGACTAGTGGTAGAAAACCCAGTGTGCTGGTCAGCGCTGCCAGATCAACATTATGGTACAGAGAGTTTTCCATATTATTACTTTCTTTCAGCACAAGCCCCAATCACATGATGGTTTTAGCCTTAAGTCTAGCACAAAACCCTCTTACTGTACATTCCATTAATGCGGCACACGTTTAATGCTCTGAAGTTTATAATTAGGGAACATTTTTGCCATTGATAATGTACCTCATTAAAATTGCATAAGAAACATTACCATATTACTGATAAATCAACAGTGCATCTCAGTGTAGCTCAAACATCAATTGAGAAGGATCTTGGAATAAAATAGCTTGCTTTAAAACAATCAAGTCCATTTTACCAGCATACTGTAAAACTCCTCCCGTGTCAGTCGAACTCCTGCATGCTTCTGATCAAAACTGTGGCTCGTCTTCACTGTCCTCTTTGGCATAGTAATGCATGCTCCTGTACTCTCTCCGACTCATTCTCTTGCTTCCTGGGGTTCTGCGTGGGTTATCCTGAAACAAAGCCATATTAAGACTGAGAAATTGAGACATTAATTGTATTAATGACAGTTGGCTATTAAGTGTATGCATCATGAAATTAACAAGACACCTGCTGTTTTGACCCTCCATTGAGAATTCACAGACCTTCACTCCAATAATCCTACATGGTCTTGTATTAATCTCAATATTTTAGGATTACTGTGTGCAAACAAATCCATCTGGCTGCATGTTATTTATCTGGAAAGCTTAATTTAGACCAGAGTTATGTTACTGGGGCAAAGGGCAATGAAAGTTCACATCCTGCATGGGCCATCAACTCATTAACTCATTTAATTCCATCTTTTCTCAGCTAAGTCAGCACATGTACTTTATATATATATATATATATATATATATATAGCCTCCTGGGTGCCACTGTCCATGTACAAGGACATTATATTTTAGTGAATATCTCTGACACCATACATGTCACAGTTAAGTCTACATGTCCTGTAAAGAGCACATTCAGGGCTTTTCGGAGATACCATTTGTTTTGAGGTTTCACCAGGACAACAACTTTTCCTTGGTCTTTAAAAATGACTGAATGATCAAATGTAGCACTCTTATGGAAATATGATAATATTTTGTAATTATTTAAATCTGACTACTTTTCAAATAATTTTGTTATAAATCAATATCTCAGGAAAATGTTATGGGGTTTCTAATCAAAATATTTCTTTTTGTTACGAAACAGGGCATTGATTTCCACTGTAGAGGACACCGGCATTTTAGGAGACACAACAAGTGAATAGGGAAAGAAATTACATATCAATATTCCTATCAAATAAAAGATATTATTATGAAAATGTTGCCAACTATTACTCCCATTATTACACTTGTTTTTTCATTACACATTGCTCCAAGAACACATTAATATGCAAATTAGAGACAATGTATAGATACATTGCATTGAATGGGAAAACCCATGTATGGCCATTTTACCCACATATTGCATAAAGTAAAATGGTATTTTAATTCATTCATCTTTCATAACATAGTTGAGAATCATCTTTAAACAAAGTTTGGTTAAAAAAAAAAAAAAAATAAATAAAAAGTCCTGAAACCTAAAAATTGATTGGTGAACGGAGGAAAAAAAAAAAAAAAATCCCATTGTTTTTGCCTATACATGTCTTTTCATGTCATTTTATTTTTTAAACAGCTGAGTCCTGGTGTCCACTTATGAGGACATAGCATAACATATAAATAAAATATAATTTTTCCAAAAAAAAAAAAAAAAAAAAAAAACATTTGTTTCTTATACTCTAAACAATGTAATCACATGAGAAATTCTATTTCTAATTTTTTTATATATATATATATATATATATATATATATATATATATTTATTTATTTATTTATTTTAAATAGTAATGTTACTATCTGGCAATTGTTGGGGAGAGGGAAGTGATAATTCAGATATATAGACTTTTTACAATTTTATATTTATTTTTTCATTATTTTTTTTTTTTTATTATTTATTTTTTTATTTCTCCTTTAATATTCACAACTGGGCAACGAGTTTCTCAGCTGACATGTTCTGTATTTTGATTTACAGCACCTAAATACGTCAACAATTAGAAATATTAACATACTTTGTTTTATTATATGTACCGTTTTGTTTACACGCTTCCTTTTATAGAGCTTCTACGCAGACGTCAAACAAACTCTGGTCACGTGACTATCTTCACCAGCCACGTAAAAATGTTTACATGAAATCAAGAATTTCACTTTGAATTTATATTCGTAGACCCACCAATGGCAAATGCTGGTCACAGATGTTTGAGGCGGAATTAAATGGGTTTAAATCCAGCGCTATTTCTCTGCTGATTTCCAATCATAATACAACGTTCTGAATCGGTTTAGCTTACCTGAACAACATCCAGGTTCCCAAAGAACTGCTCCACTGGGAAAATGTGATTGCTGTCTTCGTCGAAGAAAATGTTCGGGTCCTCTCGCGTTTGGGAACTGTGAACGGTCTGGTCCATCTTCACCTCTGCAGAGCTGCTTGTCAGTGTCGTACACTTGGCGGCAGAGTTCTCCTTACCACGCCGTTCACCCGGAGTCTTTTTCCCGGGCTGAATTTTGACGTTTTCATTAATGTTCGCGCTGGACTTCTCTTCTACTTCGCCGTGAAACGGTCTCTTTGGGAGACGTTTGGCCTCGTCGCCGTCGCCAGCCATCTGCCGCGCTGCGCTCGTGATATCAGACGCTGATCTCTGCACCAAACCGTGCAGAACTCTCCTCCTCGCCGCCTTCTGCGAATAAAAGACCAATAATAAACGTATATGTAAAATAGATACAATATTAGCCCGGTTTTAGACGCGGTTGATACATCGTGAGAAAGCTCGTTACATATAGCGCTTTACTGTAGCCGACAGACGGAAACTGCGGGGAGGAGATGGTTGGGTAGACACTGACACTGACCTTGACTGAACTTTTCACACCGGGCGGGTTTAAAGAGACAGCGCCGCACACCCGCTGTCTGTGGCTCCCAACGACAGTCTGAAACAAGACAATACTATCACCAAGGGCATCAATAATGCACCCGTCTCGCCGTCGCAAACGAGATAACTACAGTGCTTCGTTTGAACGAACATTTGAGTGAACAATTCTTTTTTCATGGACAGATAGACCTATTTTTCGTTCAGTGGTGTGTCTCTTATTTCCTGTCTTTAAAGACCAACAGCACTATATCACAACGAATATGTACCTCAATAAACAAGACATCATTCGTGAACTAAATGAATAAATGCATCATCTTGTTCGAATCGTGAACAAACTGAATTAACTGGGATAAAACGTGTCAATCAGTCTAGTTCGTACCAAGGAGGGAAAGGGGTATAGACATGTAAAAATGAAAGATTACCATGCAGTTAAAACGACCTTAGTGAAACGATTTATGACTCTCATAACACAAAAAGAACAACACGAACTGGTCGACGTCTACTGGCGCGGGCCACTGAATGAATTCGTAAACGGATCTTTCTAATGAACTGACTCAAAAGATTCGACTCATTGAGTGACTCAAAAACTACTATTGCTGGGAATGGCTCACAGATAAACTTGCGTTTAACAAAAAAAGCCACCCGTAAAAAAAAAAAATTGATTATCATACTAATATACAAAGCGCGTGTGCCAAGAGGGACTCTAAGTCTGCACGTCAAAACTGTGTTATTTTAGTAATTTAGCAAATTACATTTCACACGGAAAGCTAAAATTGTAAACTGCACAACAAGGTCCATGTAAACTCCAAACTGATCGTGCACGTTCATACTACAAAAAAACAAACATTAAAAGCAAAAGTCCTGAATCATGTTACCTGCTTTGCCCTCATTGAAAGTTTAAGCGTCCAAAACTGAGTGTGGTGGAGTGAGTCCTGCGAGTGTTTATCTCTGGTGACCGCTGTAGCCCCGCCCATATCCGATCATCTACGCTACACAGAATCACGAGATGGGAGTTCAACATTTTTAGGCTTTTCCGAGGCTGCGGCTGATACCCATCAATTAGTAGCAAAGTAGTCCGTTTGTACAGAATACTGAAGTTTAGTTTGCCGTTATAACTAGTGTAAGCTATAAAGTACATGGGATGGCAATTGGCAAGTTATTCATCGTAGAAATATGTCGAATGAGTCATATACTGTATTGTGACTAATATGACGTGAATATACTGATTTTTAAGTCCAGCCTCTACTGATGACGCATCCGTGAAAGAATTAATGCGCAGTTTGTATTAAAATATTTCAACATTGGGCAGTGTAGGCCTATGTAACAGTCATTAAAAAAATTCCACAATGGTTTTTATCTTTCTGAAAATCGTTTCATCTGCCTGCAGCCTGATATCATCGTAGTGTGGACATCATTAAAGCGTCAACATACAGGCCTAACGGATCTCACATGGAAAATTAACTGGCAAATGAGGTTTTTTTTTTTGCCTATATCAATCAAATAACTTTTACAAAGCTAAATAAGTATTTTTACAGATTAAAAAACAATGTGAAAACTTTATTCAAATACATTTATTAAAACAGTTAAACAAATAAAGCTACAAAGCAGATATTAGCTTCCGTTAATAAAAAAAAGATTCAAGGGAAAAAAGAAAAATTCAGTTATTTGTGGCAGTCTTGTTTGAAATACTGTCCTATTTAGGCTTATCATCTTAACATATTTCATCATATTTTTTTAGGTAGGCTAGTAGCCTAGCTATTATTCACCCCTGCCCTGAGTTGTAGCAACACTAAAGAATGCATGACGTGTATTTGTTTTATATTAACAGGCTTCAAAAGCATTAATCTAGGACCCTGCTGGAAAATCATTTATAGTAATTAACTAGTCTAGGTGATTGATCAGTTGGACTATACCAGCAAGTGGGGCCAACATGACGTAAATGTAAAAGAAAACGTGATTCATCAAACCAGGCCACCTTCTTCCATTGCTCCGTGGTCCAGTTCTGATGCTCACGTGTCCACTTTTGGCACTTGGGCACCCTGACTGGTCTGCGGCTATGCAGCTCCATACGCAACAAACTGCGATGCGCCAGACCGCATCAGAGATCACGCAATAAAATGCAAATTAATTATTTAAAAATCATACAATGTGATTTTCTGGATTTTTGTTTTAGATTCCGTCTCTCACAGTTGAAGAGTACCTATGATAAAAATTACAGACTTCTACATGCTTTGTAAGTAGGAAAACCTGCAAAATCGGCAGTGTATCAAATACTTGTTCTCCCCACTGTATCCCACTAACAGGTGCCGTGATGAAGAGATAATGAGTATTATTCACTTCACCTGTCAGTGGTCATAATGTTATGCCTAATCGGTGTATATGACTAATGTAAATACACTTACATTTTGCAGGGCTGTAGCAAAAAAAAGGCTGAGAAGAAGCTTAATACTGAATACTGGACGTTGAACTTTTCATCATACTAAAATTAACATTTTTTTATTTTCCTAATTTTGAGTGAAATGTTAATGTGGACTGGGTTAAAGACTCTCTCTTTCTCTAATATTTCATTTCAAATGCTGACAAAAAGCCATGTTGACTTTGACTTTCGCCACACGATGGAGCTAAATACTAAAATAATTTCAGTAAGTTTAGTCCTAATAAACTGCTTGGTAACTTCAAGCATCTTTCAGAGTGTGCTTGTGGGAGGAACGTGAAAACGGGGTTACAAACCCTTAAAAAAAACAATACGTTACTTCAATTCCAATATTTACATACACTGAATACGTAAGTAGTCCTCGCTCGAAGTCTTCGTGGGGACCCTCATTTACTACGCTTGCACAGCTGTCGTGTGTAACCAGAGAGCCTGTAGCAGGTAGGTGTCGTGAAGGTGGAGGAGAGGAGAGGAGGGCAGACGGCCGATTGTTTTACAGGATGACTGCCTCCCATTTTCAGCAGTTCAACGATGGAACTTGAAGCGAGAAGACCTGCTACGGCAATTCATGACGGGACAACAGACAAAAACACAGTCTGACAGGAGAAAAGTGGAGCCGACAGCCTTTCCAGCTTAATCAAAATGCCTTTCCATGGACTATTCGCTTATTTTTACATTTTTACAACACTTGGGAAATTAATTACAGGCGACATAACTAACTTTTTATGACAAATCCGCTGCCCACCCGAACAGACTGCTCTCTGAGGAGCGCGTGCGTAATGGAATTCTTCTGTCGAAAGAAGAAGAATTTAAGAGCTGCGGTCAGCCTTACTTTGATTTTTGCCACTTTGCTGATGCTTCAGAAATTAATAACAGTGGACACGAATATTAAAGATGTCAAAGTGAAAAACAAATGGTGTGGCCCCGAATGTCCGTCATTCAAAAGAAAAAGCATAAAGGCCGTTGAAAATTCATCTCAATCACGCGGCAATGATTTGGCGCTGGTGGGGAAACCCATGCCAACAAAGTGGGACGTGTCAATAATCAAATGTAGAGAGAATTCGACGATAAAGTCCCAAGCCTGGTTTCGACGTTTGAACCCAAGGTTCCACGAATTTGTCTTGCACAGACATTGCAGATACTTCCCAATGCTGCTGAATCACCCCGAGAAGTGTAGCGGTGACGTGGATGTTCTGGTCGTGGTCAAATCGGTTATTGAAGAACATGACCGACGAGAGGCCGTGCGACAGACCTGGGGAAAGGAGCAAGAAATCCAGGGCTTGAAAATCAAAACGCTGTTTCTATTAGGCACTCCGGCCACTGGCAAAGACGCGCGAAATTTACAAGCCCTGGTCCAATATGAAGACCGAACCTACGGTGACATCTTGCAGTGGGACTTCATTGACACCTTCTTCAATCTTACCTTAAAGGAGGTGAACTTTCTGAGGTGGTTCAACATCTATTGCAGTGGAGTTCCCTTCATCTTCAAAGGGGACGATGATGTGTTTGTCCACACCAAGAACCTCGTGGAACTAATTGGCTTTAGGGTGGAGGAGAACAGGGTGGAAAACCTGATTGTAGGGGACACCATTTTTGAAGCCAAACCGATCAGAAACCGCCAGAGTAAATATTTCATCCCTAAAGAGTTGTATGATAAACGCTATCCACCTTATTTGGGTGGGGGAGGATTTCTCATGTCCTCTCAGGTGGCTCGCAGGCTCTTCGTGGCTTCTGAGAGCGTGGAGCTTTACCCCATTGATGATGTGTTTTTGGGCATGTGCCTTCGGAAGCTACAGATCGTCCCCGAGCTGCATCTGGGCTTCAGGACATTCGGGATCATAAAGCGTAAAGTGACGCCGCTGAACCGGGAGCCGTGCCTTTTCCGCAACCTCATCGTGGTGCACAAACTCTTTCCGCTGGAGCTGCTGCACATGTGGAATCTTGTACAAAACGAGGACTTGAACTGCGCCAGACAAGTCGTAATAGACTAGTATTCATAAATGCATAAAGAATATAATCTTTCAAAAGACGCGTTTGCCTATCAACTTTTCTTTTTGTAATTTTTCTAAGTCGATGACGACTACTTGTGTTATCAACTGTAAAATGTAATAAATCACAAGTTACTATCTCTTCCAATTCTGGTCTTGTCATCTACAGGGAACAAATACAAACGGTCTAAAATAGACCGGGGCTAGTTGTCACACTGTTTACCCTAGTGAATGTTTCTCAGGGTAGATTTATTTTTCTAAATTTTAAATACACATACCATAAAGATATGGCTACAAAGGTAAAAGGTACAAAAAGCTATAGACACATGTATCTTTAAATGTAACTATCTTTTTATGTCAATTGTGAAATTCACCAGAAGACATTTTGAATGTTTTGGTCACTCTTACAAAGAGTGTAGCTTTTAAGCACCATAAAAGTATGATTAATTTATTCTAAAAGTATTTTATGTGTGCAATGCGCTATATTCCACATCTTCTTAAGTTGTACCAGAGCTTTGTGTGAGGAACAGACTGAAATTTAAGTCGATGTTCACTCCTATGGTGCTTTTGCCAAAAATCTTAGGCTCCATTTAATGCAATTTATTGTTATTTAATTGAAATACTCTCTATGGTGCTCCATGAAAAAAGGAAAACACAAGTTTGAAAGGACATGAGGGTGAGTAAATTATTACACTAATCTGCATCAGTTTCATATTTGGGTAAATAATACCCCATGACCATCAACACCATCAACCTTACATTCATCATATTGTGTTTGTTGTTTTGGTTTGGTGTTTGTGTCACAATCATAACTTTTACAAAGCCACATATATAAATATGTGGAATATTTTTACAGATCCAAAAAAAAAAAAGAATGGGAAAACTTGATTCAAATACATTTATTAAAACAGCTTCAAACAAATAAAGCTACAAAGCAAAGTTAGCTTCCGTTAATATCAATGCACAAAGAGCTGAGGGGCATATAATAAATGTGTTTTGACAATTCAAATTACAATAAAATATGAAAAGTGAACCAAAAGTGGTCACAATATTACACTTAAAATTAGCAGTATAAATCTTCAAACTCTTGTTTTGTAATATCTTAAAAGTGTCTCTTGTTGCATGTCTAACTGCAGACTGTACAGACAACATTAAAGCTATGCAGGGAAAGTGGCCAGACTAATTATTTTCTAAATTCATGATCATGTCCTTAAGCACTGTCAACACACATTAGTGCATCATTTGCTCACTAGAACCAGTTTACTATGAAAGACAAAAACTCTGCTGTGCTTCTTAACTCTGGTACCATGACTAAAATAAATCTACACAAAAAATATCCCATGATACTCTACCATTATAATCTATATATTATCTATTTATAGTATAAATATTTAGACTTTTGATTGCAAAATTAATACCATTTGGGTATGCATCAACCATCTGTGCAAACAAATTATCACTTTTAGAACAGTCTCCACTCTGAAATAACTGCTTAGGTCGACTTATTTAAATCAATAAATAGATATTTAAATATCAGACATGTCATTAATGCCTCTATACATGAGTAAAACATGTCTGCAGGAGCTGATGTATGTCAGTTATATAATGCATGTCTCAGAAGTGAAGGTAGGAGCTACAGACACTGCATGTCAGACATTACACCAGAAAACATTCTTAAAAAGAAACAACTTTTGGGGTTGTACCTTTAAAAATTCATCCCTGAAGTCCCTTGACTATAGGAAAATTCTGACTGCATACTTTTCTTCAATCTTCACTATATGCTAATACTTTTAAAAGGGACATTATGGCTTATTTTCATGCACAGAATCAGCCTATTCCACTCAGACTGTCTGTTTTATTATTCCGTATCTTCTGTCTCGATTTTATAAGCATGACTGGACCGAATCATTCAATTTGATGCAGATCATACCCTGGGATTTACCACATCACACACAATAGACAAAACAGTTTGCACACCAACAAAATGAGGCCAAAAGTTATTCTAATACTGAAGCAAACGCAAAGACCAAACATATCATCGTCATCAAATAGCAATGTCACCAATCTTGGCTCTTTAGTCTCATGTATTGGCACAATCTACTTTGAACTGAATTGAATTGAATTAGGCTCTGCCTTTTTCCAGAAAAACGTTTTTGTTTTTTTCAACTAAATGTTTCAAAGCAAGTGCCGCAGAAAATGTAAGTGCATTATCTGAATGCAATACAATGAGAATCTGACCAAAGTCCAAATCTCTTGGACAGAATCTGAATTTTTTCAAAGGGTACTTTTCACTTTTGGCTATCGTGCTAGTAATGCTTTAAAAATCATTAAATATCAAAGTGCTACAATCACAAAATATTCGCATTAAAACACACTAAACAAACAAGTATAAAACAGTATACAAGAATAAAATTCTCAAATAGATCACAAAAAAAGCCAGGTGAACTACCTGAAAAGGTAAACGGAGCAACATATATTTCAGATTTTGTACATTCAGTTATGGATAAATTTTATATGAGGTGTCACTGACTAACGTGTGCTCAGAATGATGCTGATTGTTATTTGTGTCTTATAGGAATATTCCTAAATCGGTACAGCAATAAGAGTGCAATAATGCATTATTTGAATCCTGATATGAAGTAGATTTAGGTGTTTTGCAATGAATCACACATTAGATTATTCCAGCAATGCTACTAGAGTTAACATGCGTCACGCCTGTTGTAGTCGGAGGGTAGAGGCCTTGCCTGGAGGAATTCTGGTGTGTCTGTTGTTTCTGGAGTCAGGAGCGGGGATGCGACTGCCTCTACCCAGCCCTCGAGCCTTGGACTCAGAAATGACCATTGTTGTCCTAGCTACACCTGTGCTGTGTGTCTTTCCTGAGGGCAAAGAGTAAGAGAAATGCAAACACACAAATACCCGAATACATTAGTTATTGAGGAACGCATTGTGGGATTTTACATAGAGCTTAGCCAAAGTAAACACCATATTTAATTTGACGAGAACAAAATAATAAAATGCTGAACAGTCCATTCAGAAGCAGTGCACATGGGAAGGTTGGGGCATGGTGCAGGCCACTTGGGGCAGTTAGGATCTATAGGTAATTTATGAAGCAATGTGGGGTAGTAGGGGCTTGTAGGGGACAGTGTGGGGTTGTAAAGGTCTCATTGAGGCTAAAGGAGATGAATGATCACCTTGTGCGTGTGAGAGAGTGCTCTGCTGTACCGATATCCTCCGTGAATTCTGTTTACAACCCTCAGGTCCCATGAGGTGAGACTTCCAGGCCTGCACACACAAGACATGCACTGTTACACTGCTGTATGAGGAGCATGTGTGTGTGTGTGTGTGTGTGTGTGTGTGTGTGTGTGAGTGTGAGTGTGAGTGTGAGTGTGAGTGTGAGTGTGAGTGTGAGTGTGAGTGTGAGTGTGAGAGAGAGAGAGAGAGAGAGAGAGAGAGAGAGAGAGAGAGAGAGAGAGAGAGAGACTGTAATTCTCACTTTAATACTGGAGTCATTCACTTATCATGGGTGTGTAAATAATCTGTACCTATGGAGTTGGTTACAGACTTGATTTCATACCAGTGTTCTTATATTCCCAAACCTTAGATATAATATCAGCTCTTACAGTGTTAACCTCTCTCTCTCTCTCTATATATATATATATATATATATATATATATACACACATATATATACACACATATACACTCACCTAAAGGATTATTAGGAACACCATACTAATACTGTGTTTGACCCCCTTTCGCCTTCAGAACTGCCTTAATTCTACGTGGCATTGATTCAACAAGGTGCTGAAAGCATTCTTTAGAAATGTTGGCCCATATTGATAGGATAGCATCTTGCAGTTGATGGAGATTTGTGGGATGCACATCCAGGGCACGAAGCTCCCGTTCCACCACATCCCAAAGATGCTCTATTGGGTTGAGATCTGGTGACTGTGGGGGCCATTTTAGTACAGTGAACTCATTGTCATGTTCAAGAAACCAATTTGAAATGATTCGAGCTTTGTGACATGGTGCATTATCCTGCTGGAAGTAGCCATCAGAGGATGGGTACATGGGGGTCATAAAGGGATGGACATGGTCAGAAACAATGCTCAGGTAGGCCGTGGCATTTAAACGATGCCCAATTGGCACTAAGGGGCCTAAAGTGTGCCAAGAAAACATCCCCCACACCATTACACCACCACCACCAGCCTGCGCAGTGGTAACAAGGCATGATGGATCCATGTTCTCATTCTGTTTATGCCAAATTCTGACTCTACCATCTGAATGTCTCAACAGAAATCGAGACTCATCAGACCAGGCAACATTTTTCCAGTCTTCAACTGTCCAATTTTGGTGAGCTTGTGCAAATTGTAGCCTCTTTTTCCTATTTGTAGTGGAGATGAGTGGTACCCGGTGGGGTCTTCTGCTGTTGTAGCCCATCCGCCTCAAGGTTGTGCGTGTTGTGGCTTCACAAATGCTTTGCTGCATACCTCGGTTGTAACGAGTGGTTATTTCAGTCAAAGTTGCTCTTCTATCAGCTTGAATCAGTCGGCCCATTCTCCTCTGACCTCTAGCATCAACAAGGCATTTTCGCCCACAGGACTGCCGCATACTGGATGTTTTTCCCTTTTCACACCATTCTTTGTAAACTCTAGAAATGGTTGTGGGTGAAAATCCCAGTAACTGAGCAGATTGTGAAATACTCAGACCGGCCCGTCTGGCACCAACAACCATGCCACGCTCAAAATTGCTTAAATCACCTTTCTTTCCCATTCTGACATTCAGTTTGGAGCTCATCCTTTAGGTGAGTGTATGTATGTATGTATATGTGTATATGTGTATATATATATATACAAACCCGATTCCAAAAAAGTTGGGACACTGTACAAATTGTGAATAAAAACAGAATGCAATGATGTGGAAGTTTCAAATTTCAATATTTTATTCAGAATACAACATAGATGACATATCAAATGTTTAAACTGAGAAAATGTATCATTTTAAGGGAAAAATAAGTTGATTTTAAATTTCATGGCATCAACACATCTCAAAAAAGTTGGGACAAGGCCATGTTTACCACTGTGTGGCATCCCCTCTTCTTTTTATAACAGTCTGCAAACGTCTGGGGACTGAGGAGACAAGTTGCTCAAGTTTAGGAATAGGAATGTTGTCCCATTCTTGTCTAATACAGGCTTCTAGTTGCTCAACTGTCTTAGGTCTTCTTTGTCGCATCTTCCTCTTTATGATGCGCCAAATGTTTTCTATGGGTGAAAGATCTGGACTGCAGGCTGGCCATTTCAGTACCCGGATCCTTCTTCTACGCAGCCATGATGTTGTAATTGATGCAGTATGTGGTCTGGCATTGTCATGTTGGAAAATGCAAGGTCTTCCCTGAAAGAGACGACGTCTGGATGGGAGCATATGTTGTTCTAGAACTTGGATATACCTTTCAGCATTGATGGTGCCTTTCCAGATGTGTAAGCTGCCCATGCCACACGCACTCATGCAACCCCATACCATCAGAGATGCAGGCTTCTGAACTGAGCGCTGATAACAACTTGGGTTGTCCTTGTCCTCTTTAGTCCGGATGACATGGCGTCCCAGTTTTCCAAAAAGAACTTCAAATTTTGATTCGTCTGACCACAGAACAGTTTTCCACTTTGCCACAGTCCATTTTAAATGAGCCTTGGCCCAGAGAAAACGCCTGCGCTTCTGGATCATGTTTAGATATGGCTTCTTTTTTGACCTATAGAGTTTTAGCTGGCAACGGCGAATGGCACGGTGGATTGTGTTCACCGACAATGTTTTCTGGAAGTATTCCTGAGCCCATGTTGTGATTTCCATTACAGTAGCATTCCTGTATGTGATGCAGTGCCGTCTAAGGGCCCGAAGATCATGGGCATCCAGTATGGTTTTCCGGCCTTGACCCTTACGCACAGAGATTGTTCCAGATTCTCTGAATCTTTAAATGATATTATGCACTGTAGATGATGATAACTTCAAACTCTTTGCAATTTTTCTCTGAGAAACTCCTTTCTGATATTGCTCCACTATTTTTCGCCGCAGCATTGGGGGAATTGGTGAACCTCTGCCCATCTTGACTTCTGAGAGACACTGCCACTCTGAGAGGCTCTTTTTGTACCCAATCATGTTGCCAATTGACCTAATAAGTTGCAAATTGGTCCTCCAGCTGTTCCTTTTATGTACATTTAACTTTTCCGGCCTCTTATTGCTACCTGTCCCAACTTTTTTGGAATGTGTAGCTCTCATGAAATCCAAAATGAGCCAATATTTGGCATGACATTTCAAAATGTCTCACTTTCAACATTTGATATGTTATCTATATTCTATTGTGAATAAAATATAAGTTTATGAGATTTGTAAATTATTGCATTCCTTTTTTATTCACAATTTGTACAGTGTCCCAACTTTTTTGGAATCGGGTTTGTATATATATATATATATGTATATACACCCACCTAAAGGATTATTAGGAACACCTGTTCAATTTCTCATTAATGCAATTATCTAATCAACCAATCACATGGCAGTTGCTTCAATGCATTTAGGGGTGTGGTCCTGGTCAAGACAATCTCCTGAACTCCAAACTGAATGTCAGAATGGGAAAGAAAGGTGATTTAAGCAATTTTGAGCGTGGCATGGTTGTTGGTGCCAGACGGGCCGGTCTGAGTATTTCGCAATCTGCTCAGTTACTGGGATTTTCACGCACAACCATTTCTAGAGTTTACAAAGAATGGTGTGAAAAGGGAAAAACATCCAGTATGCGGCAGTCCTGTGGGCGAAAATGCCTTGTTGATGCTAGAGGTCAGAGGAGAATGGGCCGACTGGTTCAAGCTGATAGAAGAGCAACTTTGACTGAAATAACCACTCGTTACAACCGAGGTATGCAGCAAAGCATTTGTGAAGCCACAACACGCACAACCTTGAGGCGGATGGGCTACAACAGCAGAAGACCCCACCGGGTACCACTCATCTCCACTACAAATAGGAAAAAGAGGCTACAATTTGCACGAGCTCACCAAAATTGGACAGTTGAAGACTGGAAAAATGTTGCCTGGTCTGATGAGTCTCGATTTCTGTTGAGACATTCAGATGGTAGAGTCGGAATTTGGCGTAAACAGAATGAGAACATGGATCCATCATGCCTTGTTACCACTGTGCAGGCTGGTGGTGGTGGTGTAATGGTGTGGGGGATGTTTTCTTGGCACACTTTAGGCCCCTTAGTGCCAATTGGGCATCGTTTAAATGCCACGGCCTACCTGAGCATTGTTTCTGACCATGTCCATCCCTTTATGACCACCATGTACCCATCCTCTGATGGCTACTTCCAGCAGGATAATGCACCATGTCACAAAGCTCGAATCATTTCAAATTGGTTTCTTGAACATGACAATGAGTTCACTGTACTAAAATGGCCCCCACAGTCACCAGATCTCAACCCAATAGAGCATCTTTGGGATGTGGTGGAACGGGAGCTTCGTGCCCTGGATGTGCATCCCACAAATCTCCATCAACTGCAAGATACTATCCTATCAATATGGGCCAACATTTCTAAAGAATGCTTTCAGCACCTTGTTGAATCAATGCCACGTAGAATTAAGGCAGTTCTGAAGGCGAAAGGGGGTCAAACACAGTATTAGTATGGTGTTCCTAATAATCCTTTAGGTGAGTGTACATACATACATACATACACACACACACACACACCGATCAGGCATAACATTATGACCTAATATTGTGTTGGTCCCCCTTTTGCTGCCAAAACAGCCCTGACCCATCGAGGCATGGACTCCACTAGACCCCTGAGGGTGTGCTGTGGTATCTGGCACCAAGATGTTAGTAGCAGATCCTTTAAGTCCTGTAAGTTGCGAGGTGGGGCATTCATGGATCGAACTTGTTTGTTCAGCACATCCCACAGATGCTCGATTGGATTGAGATCTCGGGAATTTGGAGGCCAACTCAACACCTCAAACCATTCCTGAACCATTTTTGCTTTGTGGCAGGGCACATTATCCTGCTGAAAGAGGCCACAGCCACCAGGGAATACCATTTCCATGAAAGGGTGTACATGGTCTGCAACAATGCTTAGGTAGGTGGTACGTGTCAAAGTAACATCCACATGGATGGCAGGACCCAAGTTTTCCCAGCAGAACATTGCCCAAAGCATCACATCCGCCGGCTTGCCTTCTTCCCACAGTGCATCCTGGTGCCATGTGTTCCCCAGGTAAGCGACGCACACGCACCTGGCATCCACGTGATGTAAAAGAAAACATGATTCACCTTCTTCCATTGCTCCGTGGTCCAGTTCTGATGCTTATGTGTCCCACTGTTGGCACTTTCGGCGGTGGACAGGGGTCAGCATGGGCACCCTGACTGGTCTGCGGCTATGCAGCCCCATACGCAACAAACTACGATGCTCTGTGTATTCTGACACCTTTCTATCAGAACCAGCATTAACTTCTTGAGCAATTTGAGCTACAGTAGCTCGTCTCGTGTTTGATCGAACCACACGGGCCAGCCTTCGCTCCCCATGTGCATCAATGAGCCTTGGCCGCCCATGACCCTGTCGCCGGTTCACCACTGTTTTTTCCTTGAACCACTTTTGATAAATACTGACCACTGCAGACCGGGAACACCCCACAAGAGCTGCAGTTTTGGAGATGCTCTGAACCAGTCGTCTAGCCATCACAATTTGGCCCTTGTCAAACTTGCTCAAATCCTTACGCTTGCCCGTTCTTCCTGCTTCTAACACATCAACTTTGAGGACAAAATGTTCACTTGCTGCCTAATATATCCCACCCACTAACAGGTGCCGTGATGAAGAGATAATCAGTGTTATTCACTTCACCTGTCATAATGTTATGCCTGATCAGTGTATGTATATATATATATATATATATATATATATATATATACACACACACTATATAGAATATGATCAAAAGTTTACATACACCTTGCAAAATCTCTTGCAAAATATTTAAAATAAGAGTGATCATAAAAATGCACATTATTTTTTATTTAGTACTGTCCTGAATAAGATATTTTACATAAAATATTTTTACATATAGTCCACAAAAAAAAAAAATAGCTGAATTTATAAAAATGACCCCTGTTCACAAGTTACATACGCTTGATTCTTAAAACTATGTCGTTACCCGGATGATTCACGACTGTTTTTTTGTTTTGTGATGGTTTTCCTGAGTCCCCTGTTTGTCCTGAGCAGTTAAACTGTCCAATGTTCTTCAGAAAAATCCTCCAGGTCCCACAAATTCTTTTGTTTTCCAGCATCTTTTGCATATTTGAACCCTTTCCAGCAGTGACTGTATGATTTTGAAATCCATCTTTTTTTACACTGAGGACAATTGAGGGACTCAAACACCAACTATTACAAAAGGTGCAAACATTCACTGATGCTCCAGAAGTAAAATCGATGCATTAAGGGGCGTTTGAATCTGAAGACCAGAGTAAATTGTACTTTTTTTTTTTTTCTCTGGGAAACACGTAAATATCTTCTGTAGCTTCTGGAGGGCAGTACTAAAGGAAAAATATGATCTTTAAACAAAATAATAAAAATGTACACATCTTCCTGTTCAAAAGTTTCCATATATATATTTACATATTGTGTAATTTGATCAATATTGAATGAAATTACTAAATATGTGCTGATGTGTTTTTCTAGCCATTGTAAGAGTTAATAATGCACAAAAGAGCTCTTATAAATCAAGGACAACTAATGTATTCCACTGCTGTTATTGTTAACTAAAACTAAAACTATTAAAAATGGTTTCATTAACTGAAATTAAATTGAAATACAATAAAAGTTTAGATGAAAAGAATATTAGATGAAAAAACTTGATCAAAAGTCAGAAGCGTAACTGGCAACTACTAAAATTACTAAAACTATACAGTGCAATGAAAATGTGGGTATTCCATTTCAGATAGAGAGAACAGTGTTTAACAATTTAAATATATATATATATATATATATATATATATATATATATATATATATATATATATATATATATATATATATCACACTGTATAGAAGCCAAAAGCCTGTATTTCAGGCTTCAAAAAAAACAAGTTTACAATTTGGACAATATGTCTATGTCTAATAATATCTAGTAATGAGTCTATGTTGTACATGACGTGAGATATTCTCAATGAGTTTGTCACGTTTTTGTGTGTGTGTCTAATTAAGGTGATCACCTGTTTCTATAAAGAGTTTTGATTCCACATGGGTATTGTGCCTGATGAAGGCCTGATGGTCGAAATGATAAAATTTGTTTGGAGCTGCTATTTTCAGTGTGCAGACTTCACGCTTCTTTTTTACATTCTCAGTGAGTGCAAGATCATTTCACACAGAGGACAAGTCAACCACTGAATGGGTAAAACATTGTCTGTAAATAGGACTCCATGTGACTTTTCAGAGCTGACAGGTAAATGACTCCTTAGAGAACACCAGTCATGAGCTCAGCTGTATGATATACATGCAACAGAGAAATAAAAGACACTGCACAGAGTGTAACAGGCTTCAGTATGTGTGTTTGTGACTTTTACATGAATTTTCAAGCCCTTTGTGATGGATAAGAATCTTTACATTTAAATTAATTTAAATCCTTTTTTTAGCTACAGTTGTGGCAGGTTTGCATTTGTGCACCAGATAGCAATCCTTAGAATGATTGGATTTACACATTTTTACCCTTTAGTGTACAAATGTTGACATTAAAGCCCTATTCAGACAGGACTAGTTTTCATGAAGGATGTTAGAGAAGTTTGTGTTTCACAGACGTACTTTGTTATTTTAATCTAGTCCGAATCTGCCATTTCTGTGTATTTCTCACACAACCTCAGTAAAAATTCAGGGCAAATTACCTACTGTTTTTCAGCAAACTCAACGGTCCTCTGAGAAATCTAATCCCATCTGTGATTGCTGATGTTGTATAACTCTGGTGTTTTTTTTAACTACCCGAGCTACCGTTTGCGCACCAATCTTAGGCATGCTTTCATTTAATTTCAATATGGATGGTATCCGACGAAAAAATTAAATTATAAAATTAATAAATAGAGCCAAAGCTGCAAAGACTGAAATTATAATATCAGTGTCAGGTAAGACAGTTGTCTAGATGTCTCTGCTCTTTGTGTGTTTATTATAAACAGCCACTTCCATAATGTAACGATTCGGTGTGGCTTAACAGCACACACGGCACAAGGAGATTCAAGGAAACAGTATTTAATAAACTCAATGATCACTTCAGGAAAACCACAGGAGATATAAGTCTATACTTAAACATAAACAAGACCAAACAAAGAAGTGAAAGAACTGAAGGAGTAAATACACAGAAAGCAAGTAAGTAAGAAATCAGAACAGATGCGTGAATTAGGAACTATAGAAACAAATGCTGCATTCACGCCATTTCGTAATTACAGTAGTCTCGAGATGACAACACGTGGTGTTATATTTAGAGCTGTTCACATCCTCGGACTGGGAATTATGCATTTCTATGGCACCACTATCAACACCTAAATTAATCTGCAGCGGTCAGGTGGTACAGTGGTTACGTGGTACAAGTAGTAGGACATGAACGCTTTTTGCAAGTAGAAATTAGGTAATTGCGGTAATTACGACATGGCGTGAACGCACCTTAATAAAAACAGGGAACTCAGGCAAACCAGAACAGGGAAAACATTAACTCAATGGTAACTCAAACATCGTTTAGAAAACCAGACCCGTCCGAATAGGGCTTAAGGCAAAAAAACACCCTGAGAATTTAAAATACCTCATATGCGTGAATTGCTTGCTCAAAGAGAAATAATTGTATATTCCCCTCAGGAATGTTTATGGTTTTATTCATTTCCATGACTTTTCCAGGCCTGGAAATGACCATTTACACATTTGCATATTGTGTGTTTGTGTGTGATCTCACCTCCTCCCCTGAGGCGAAGTTTTCATGGCAGAGAGGACAGTGATTACAAATGTCTCCAGAAGCTGGTGCTGACAAAAAAGACAAAAGAATAAATCCATGACCAGGAACAAAAACTGTTTTACTTTTTCCCTAAAACAGCAAAAAAATGCAGGCTGTCAAAAAAAACATTTACCGCTTACAGAGTACAGAGTACAGAGATAACACAACATTGCTCAGAAATAAGTCTGCATTTGTGAAAGGTTATGCAAGCTGTAAATTGCTATTGTCATGTCATAAATCCCTATTGTCATGTCATGTGAGCATGTGAACTGTATATTGATCAATAGATCTGATGACAAAGTGAATGTTTATGATTAAAATGATTTTTATGCATAATTAGAGTGTTACACAAGGACCGAAATTAACACTTGCCAAGCACCAAATGCAAGTAAAAATTTGCTAGTTGTTCTGTGACTTTATTTAGAAACTGGAAGATAATACAAAGTTTAAATCTTCTTTTACTTGAGTGGAATGCATTTTTCTCATGACACACATTTCTCTCACTAAGCTGCCAAAAAGAAAATATGAGGAAAGTAAAGCAAGTCTGTGTTTGACAATAGAGGAGGAGAAGCATCTAGTATTTGATGTGGCGACTGACTTAATAAGCTGGACTGTTTATCACAATATGCAAGGAAAACAACAGATAAATATTATATTGTCATAGGGACAAAATCTCTCTATATATATTTTATAAAAACACAAAAGTACAGTTCCATGGCCAGTAAGAAATACTTATGGGCATTACATCAATTCACCTGCCAAATGGTAATTTTGGACCCTGGTGACACATTTGTAAAAGCACTGAGTGTGGTTTCTTGATGAGCATGAAGTAAAAACACTGTACATCCACACAAAGGACTCACGGTTGCAAGCAGTGCTCTGAGCATGCTCAGTAAGCTTATCTCGGGTGAAGGCTTCGGAGCAGAGAGGACACTGGGTGAAATCTGCCCTCCGCTCACACTCTGTCAGCAAGTGCTCTGTCAGGCTCGCAATCTCCACTACCTAACAAACACACAAACATACTACATTAACACACTCTGGACATTGAGAAGCAGTTATATTTTAGAATGTATGTATGTGTATGTGTATGTGTATGTGTGTGTGTGTGTGTGTGTGTGTGTGTGTGTGTGTGTGTGTGTGTGTGTGTGTGTGTGTGTGTGTGTGTGTGTGTGTGTGTGTGTGTGTACCTGTCTGCACTGAAGGCAGCGTTGCAGCATCGGGCAGTGTTTCCAGTAGTGCAGGTCGAGTCCATCCTCGGTGAACGACACATCTCTCTCCCCACAGAAAATACACAGACTAGACACAAAACAGTACCAGCATCAACTCTGATCTGATATTTCATTTCTCACTCACCATGCTATGAAGACTCTTTCCCAGCAGTACAAAGACAAACTGATTAAATGAGAGCCCATTAGCACTGCACATTATGCTATCATTTTCCAGATGTCTTGGTGAGATTATATTAGTACATTTATAATAACTATACAAGACAAAGACTTGACATTTGCAGATGAGCGCTACTAAACCAGACACTCTGTGTAAATGGATATTCCACACTCAGTTGAGAATCAACAAAGAAGTGACGAGGTGCTTACTTGTCTAAGTAGTTAGCTGCAGATGATTGGCTGTCTTTCACATCAGCAGGGACAGACTGGTTAACCTTCTTAACACCTTCTGAAACATAGGGGAACATATCTAACCCTCACGTTCTGTTTCTTAAAAGCATCGTAGGCCTAAATAGATCGTTCGTAGAACCATTGCCACCAATGGTCTCTACGATCAACTTATCTCACGATGCTTTTGAGAAATGCTTTACTGTTTGAGGTTTGCAGTGGTGTTTTGAGGTGTTAGTTTAGTATTATTTATACACTATTATAGTATTTAGTAATATTTTGAATTCGCTTTTATTCTTATATTTTTAGTTTTAACTTCAATTTTGGTTTTAGTAATTTTGTTATGTGCTTTATTTATCATTTTTTATTATTATTTTATTACTTCATCTTTTATTTCAGTTAGTTGTCAAAGCTAGCTGCCAACATTTCTACAGTTAATTTTAATTATTTTTAATTATTTATTTTATTTCAGCTGTATTTTAATTAACACATTTTTAATAGTTTTAGTTATAATTAACAATAGCAACTCTGTAATGTACATGTAAAAATAATTATAGTGATTCAGCGATATCAGCGTTGAGGTTTCTGTGCTCCTGAATGTTTCTGTGTGTGCGCAGCACGATCTCCGGGTGACGTATGCGTGTGTGTGCTTCAATGAAAACAGCGCATTAATATAGACAGTGATAAAACTGACTTTTATTAGTGATTTCAGCTACCTGTGCATTAAACAGTTTTATTGCACACCTTCCAGCCAATCAGAATCGAACATTCAAACAGACCATAAGAACGATGGTCTGATCCTCAATGTTTAACGTAGTGACACATTCCTGCTGTTAAGCCTCAAAACAAAATGAAGAGCAAAATCAAGATGGTATCAACATTTTCTTGACAGTTGGATGGCGGAAAGACTAGTTTGTGCATGATTTGCAGTGTTTGCTGCAATTATATCAATTTTTTTTAATTGATCTTTACTAAGACGGATCACAAAGACACATATACACCAGTTTACACACACCTGATTTGGCCGCCTTCTCAGTTTTTTTCTCAAGTACTTTGGTATTTTCCTTTCCTTTCTCCTAAAACACAGATACACATGTTTAATGAATTTATGAATTTATCTATTTGTACATCTGATGGCCAAATGGGCTCATTGCACTCTACAGCCATTAAGTCCAGGTACACATGCAATCCAGCTAAAGAACTTCCAAATATGGACACGTTAAAGGTGAAGTATGTGGCTTCTGCGACACTAGTGGCACCTAGTGGAATTTAAAAAAAAAAAGGAGCATATTTTCAAACAGCCTTGCAAACACCCCTTTCGCAAGCTGCGCCTCCCCTAACTCAATATCACAAATACAGCTCTTACAGGTGTTTGTGAAGGCATGTCTCAACAGGTAAATGCAAGCTACATTCAATGAAACGTCCAACATATTACTTTTAGCTGTGTTGCTATGTGTCATGAGTAAGCAATTGAGTAGGCTAACACTCAGTCTAGAGCAACATAAGCGTCTTGCTTATAATAAACCCATACAACGTGTCTGCACCAGGTGCAAGTAAACATTATAAACTGGTACATTTGTCTTTCTGAACGAGCGCATGATGATGCTCTATGGTACTGAAGCATCCATTGTAGCGTGTAGCATCATAATGTCCAATTCGCAAGTGTGGGTATCTGCAGGTCGGAATGATGGGCGTAGCAAAAGGTAGAGGGGTGTGCTGAAGGGTCTTTACGATTGGTCGCAAAAGCTGCCTCTGTGAGGTAGGGTGAGGGGTTAGTTTCTGTTGTAGCATTGTGTACCTTTCAACATGCCCCTACCTTTCAGCACGCCCACTACGACCTGCAGCTATCCCTGTCTCATTCGCTTTGACGTGTTCATGACCTGTTTAACCTAATGCAATGAATTTTGGCTTGCACTTCTGTAACCAAAGCTGAAAGTCTTTTCTCACACCCCACACCCCAAGCCTATTTGAAATATATTGAGCTGGAAAGAGACTGACAGATCTGAACAGACCGCTTTCAATGTTTTGTTTGTGCCTGAGGGGCTCAAAGTTTAAACTTTTGGGGGCAATAAACCAATGAATGCCATTCTAATAGTAGTCAATGAACAACAAACTAGGTTAAGAGAATGTATTTTAACATAAAAAAAAATCTTGCATACTTCACCTTTAATGCCAGGTGTAAAAGAGGCCATTTTGTGTGAGAGCATTAAAAACAAAACAGAAGAAATAGGCCACCTCTGACCATTCAACCTACACTGATCTCCTTCAGCACTGCAAGCTGCTCCTGCAAGCTCCTGATTTCCTCTTTCTCTCTCTCACCATCTTTCCGTTCTGACAATTTTTTTGGCTTCTGAAGTAAAGACAGAGAGAGAGAGAGACTCTTTAAACTGAAGGCAGCAATTCCAAGCTTTCAAGCTTTTAAATGATGAAACACAAGGCTGATAATGCTCTCCAGACCGGTTTTACCTGCATATTGATGTTGTTTCCGTCTAACTTGGTGAGCGAGTCGAAAAGGTTCTTGTAGAGGACGTTTTTACGTGTGCTGGTGTCGTCAGGTGGAAGATAATTCATAACCGCTTTACCGTGAAGACGGTACATAGCCTGGACGACTCTCACAGAGAGTTCACGCACTGAGGCAGCGCTGTGCTCTAATCCACCTGCCAGAAACTAACACAACATATATCACACACAAATATATTCAATTAATAATTCATTTAAATATAACAAAGTGATTGTAGAATAGATACACTACCTTTGAAAAGTTTGGGGTCAGTAAGAATGTTTGTTTGAAAGAAATTGATACTTTTATTCAGCAAGAATGTGTATAATTTTATCAAAAGTAAGAGTAAAAGACTTTCACATTGTTACAAAAAACCTATTTAAAGTAAATGCTGTTCTTTTGAACTTCACAAAGAATCCTAAATCCTAAAAATGTATTCAAGTTTTCACAAAAATATTAATATTATATTATGTTTTCAACTCTGACGATAATAATATTTTTTTCTAAGCACCAAATCAGCATATTAGAATGATTTCTGAAGAATCATCAAAAATTCAGCTTTGCATCACAGGAATAAATTTAAACATTTTAAAATACATAAAAAGTTATTTTAAATTGTAATATTTCCAATGTTACTGTTTTACTGTATTTTTGATTAAATAAATGTAGCTTTGGAGGGCATAAAAGACTTCTTTTTTTTTTTTAAATCTTCCCTACCCCAAACATTTGAACATTAGTGTATGAATAGTGTATGACATCAAACAACCAACTTTTTCATACTGAAAAAAAAAATTAAACATGTATAATATTCCCTATATCTGTTTTAAAATGTGTGAAGCAAAGGCTGTATATGAACTCCAGTTATTATATTAAAAACATTTGTCTCACTTTTTTCTCCCCCCCTTTTCCATACACAGATCCCATTCATGTGCTCCCAGGCTCTGGATCTCTCATTTTAATTAAAGGAAACTCAATCGCCTCTCTGCTGTGCCCTGAAGCCCATCTCATCTCCCAGGAAACCAGCAGGCAGGAGGCATTTAGCAGCCATCCCTGTGTGTAACCAACAGCAACCCATTTTGTGGGAGATCACCAATGAAAAGGGCCAAACTAACAGACAGATCCAATAAATATTTAACATTTGGGAGCTGATTCAATGGCAGTTTTTGAAATAGTATATCTCTTAAAGAAATAGTTTCTCAAAAAAAGTAATAGGTTGTTTCAAACCTGTATGACTTGTCTATAGAAAACCCAGGCTGTTTTTATCTATACAACAAAAGTATACAGTGACCAGCATCTGTTCAGCTCCAAAAAGGTTTTTTTTTTTTTTTAAATCCACAAGTGGTCCATATGGCTCATGTGTTATATTCCAGGTCTTTTGAAGTCATATAACAGTTTTTATAAAAGAAATAAAGTCATACAGGTTTGAAACAACATGAGGGAATGATGAGAGAATTCAGATTTTTTTTTGGGTTAACTACCCCTTTAATATCCAGCCCATAAATTCTATTATAGGGATGCAACAATATTAAAATTCTGGCCGATCTAGAGAAGCTGATAATTATTGTCATGTTATGGCAGGATAAATGGCCAATATTAAAATTTGACACTATTTTGTCTAAATAAATAAAAAAATAAAAAAATCAATAATACAATATATATACAGTGGGGAGAACAAGTATTTGATACACTGCCGATTTTGCAGGTTTGCCCACTTACAAAGCATGTAGAAGTCTGTAATTTTTATCATAGGTACTCTTCAACTGTGAGAGACGGAATCTAAAACAAAAATCCAGAAAATCACATTGTATGATTTTTAAGTAATTAATTTGCATTTTATTGCATGACATAAGTATTTGATACATCAGAAAAGCAGAACTTAATATTTGGTACAGAAACCTTTGTTTGCAATTACAGAGATCATACGTTTCCTGTAGTTCTTGACCAGGTTTGCACACACTGCAGCAGGGATTTTGGCCCACTCCTCCATACAGACCTTCTCCAGATCCTTCAGGTTTCGGGGCTGTCGCTGGACAATACGGACTTTCAGCTCCCTCCAAAGATTTTCTATTGGGTTCAGGTGTGGAGACTGGCTAGGCCACTCCATGACCTTGAGATGCTTCTTACGGAGCCACTCCTTAGTTGCCCTGGCTGTGTGTTTCGGGTCGTTGTCATGCTGGAAGATCCAGCCACGACCCATCTTCAATGCTCTTACTGAGGGAAGGAGGTTGTTGGCCAAGATCTCGCGATACATGGCCCCATCCATCCTCCCCTCAATATGGTGCAGTCGTCCTGTCCCCTTTGCAGAAAAGCATCCCCAAAGAATGACGTTTCCACCTCCATGCTTCACGGTTGGGATGGTGTTCTTGGGGTTGTATTCATCCTTCTTCCTCCAAACACGGCGAGTGGAGTTTAGACCAAAAAGCTCTATTTTTGTCTCATCAGACCACATGACCTTCTCCCATTCCTCCTCTGGATCATCCAGATGGTCATTGGCAAACTTCAGACGGGCCTGGACATGCACTGGCTTGAGCAGGGGGACCTTGCGTGCGCTGCAGGATTTTAATCCATGACGGCGTAGTGTGTTACTAATGGTTTTCTTTGAGACTGTGGTCCCAGCTCTCTTCAGGTCATTGACCAGGTCCTGCCGTGTAGTTCTGGGCTGATCCCTCACCTTCCTCATGATCATTGATGCCCCACGAGGTGAGATCTTGCATGGTGCCCCAGACCGAGGGAGATTGACCGTCATCTTGAACTTCTTCCATTTTCTAATAATTGCGCCAACAGTTGTTGCCTTCTCACCAAGCTGCTTGCCTATTGTCCTGTAGCCCATCCCAGCCTTGTGCAGGTCTACAATTTTATCCCTGATGTCCTTACACAGCTCTCTGGTCTTGGCCATTGTGGAGAGGTTGGAGTCTGTTTGATTGAGTGTGTGGACAGGTGTCTTTTATACAGGTAACAAGTTCAAACAGGTGCAGTTAATACAGGTAATGAGTGGAGAACAGGAGGGCTTCTTAAAGAAAAACTAACAGGTCTGTGAGAGCCGGAATTCTTACTGGTTGGTAGGTGATCAAATACTTATGTCATGCAATAAAATGCAAATTAATTATTTAAAAATCATACAATGTGATTTTCTGGATTTTTGTTTTAGATTCCGTCTCTCACAGTTGAAGTTGATAAAAATTACAGACCTCTACATGCTTTGTAAGTAGGAAAACCTGCAAAATTGGCAGTGTATCAAATACTTGTTCTCCCCACTGTATATACATATATACTTTGGCTGATAAATTATATGACCCTTACCCTCCTAACTAAACCATGTGGAGGAAAAATTAGACTTCAGGCCACCTAGGCGCATTTCCAAGCTAACACAAAATCAGTAGCTGTTGTTTTAATACAACAAAGCCCAACTGGAACACAGACACAAACCTCACAGTGCACACTGCAGATCCTTGTGAAATTTCACAGCCTCTGTTGCAGTAGTGCCACAAGTTTGCATTGCAAATATACTTTAGGCTGCACAGGTCCCAAAATAAAAACAACATAAAAAGAGAAAGCTCTCTCTGCAACTGAGAGCCTGAAAAAAATAAAATTTTAACAGCTAAACTGCTTTGCATAACTAACTGCTGGGGCAGAGAGAGAATGAGAAAGCACTCGGATGATTCTCATAAACTATGCCATGGATAGGCAACTGGCTGTCAAAACAGCCCTTGTGCGTAACAAGACATTACATAGGGTAGAATACACCCACTCTACCATACAAAGGCCACTTTGTTTCAGTCTAATGAAACCCTCAAGAATCTTAATGATAGCTGTGAGAATGCAATTAACCCTCAGATCCCAACAGAAAGGTTACATTTGTGATATTTTGGCCACAAAAACCCAAATATTAAGTATTTGTGTGGTCGTAGAGGCTAAATCACAGTTTAGGTTTGTACATGCACCCGACTACCACAGCTGGCACCTAAAGCCAGTCGGTGTGTGTGGTCTCAGACTAGCACATAATCGTTTATGTATCATGTGGTCGATAAATCTAACCTGCCATTTGCAGTTTTTAAGCTACTACTTTAAAGTAGATTTTTTAAGCTACAGCTTTAAACCTTAAGCACACAGTTTAACAGAGTAAAGGGCCATTGGGTTGACACCCAGTGAGATCATGTCCTCAGAAAGAGGGGAAGTTGGGCCAGTACCCGCATGACGTTGTCGAGGGTGAAGCCAGAGTTCTTGGTGCCCAGTTGTTCTAGAAGCTTCTCTAACAGTTCCAGTCTGCTCAGTGCCAGTCTAGCGGGTACACTGCTCTGCATGGGCTTGACAAGCTCCAAAGGAACCATCTGCAGAGCTCTCACCTCCCTAAATGAAGCCATTTCCTGCAAAAACACCCAAAAGTCAGCTTTAAACACAACGATCCTCAAAAAGATATTGCATATTGCATGTAAAAAATGAGTAAATATTTATATATTTTTATATAAATCATTTTATTTTTTCAGTAATTTTATAGCTAGAGCTCACTAGGTTTATGTACACTTGGTTTCAAGTGTTCCTACTGCTGGTTGCTCTAATGTTATTAGTGGGGTGCACAACTAACACAAATGAGTAATGCACAATGAGAAATTAGTGAAAATACACTTCGCTAAATTTAGTCACATAGTCAGGCACACCCACATATATTGCCAATCAGCTGCTGTTGCTCATGTCACATCAGACACGCTAAAAATATATTTTTCCAAGACATTAACTGATATGTATTGCCAAGAGAGAGATGTTTTTATAGTTGGATGGTTAAGGTTGACATTTTAAGAATGTTAAAGGGATAGTTCACCCAAAAATGAAAATTAGCCCATGATTTTCTCACCCTCAAGTCATCCTAGGTGTATATGACATTCTTCTTTTAGACGAATACAATCAGAGTTATATTAAAAATGTCCTGGCTCTTCCAAGCTTTATAATGGCAGTGAATGGCTGTTTCTGTTTTGGGGTGAACTACCCCTTTAAGGACATTTCAAGAACTTTTAATCAATAATAAGTGAATATGATTTGACAATGTTGGATTGTATGATTTATAATATTCTACACAGTATCAGGGTTTTAAATTATTCATTAGAAGGGGTAGCCTTTGACATACTTTTTTACAGCATTCAGAAGCATGAGTCACAAATGTCTTTATTTATATTGTGCAGAGGTACAATAAAGTTTTCCCACACAGTGCTAGCAGAGACATAACCTGTCTATCAACAACAACACAAAGAGTGTCAGTAAGTGATGGAACATTCTCCAAAATATGAGCAAGACTCTAAGCATGAGGTTCCTTTCATTGCCAGCCAACTTGAGGAGCCAGTACTTCTACATGGTTTAGTTACTGCATGATTTTTTTGAAAGATGATTAAATGATGTGATGGAATATTTTTTTTTAAGAGAGAGAGAGAGAGAAAATTAATTAATTGTTGTCATGAGAACACAAAACAAGAAATAATCATGCTTGGCCAAATCAGAAGAAACCAACAATCCTCTATAAAAGTAATTTCCAAACATTAAATATTTTGTCACTTAAACACTGTTTTATTTTAATGCTAAATGGATTGCGGATTTTATTTTAATGAACAACAAAAAGGTAAAACATCTTCAGTTTCTAAATATAAAACGAAATATCCTCATTCTTATCAGATAGAACATGACAACAAGACAAAGTAGTTCAGCATTGGCTCACATGATCTTTACCTGAACAAGTCGATCTACCTGGAAAACATTCTGTAGTGCCAGCTTGGCATGTACACCACACTTCTTATATACAATCTGCTAAAAATTGTACACAGTGGTTGTAACACTGGTTATGTAAGTGGCTAAACAATAATATGCTAATTATATTTACATGTGCAGTTAAAGGGGTCATGAATTGAGAAATCAACTTTTCATTCAGCCTTTGATATATAAAAGTTCATCGTGATATAAGAATATCCTGTAATTTTCGGAGCTGAAAACTACCTTGTTAGTCAAAGAAAAGCTTTTATTGACACCAGGCCCAGCAACCGCTCGATCTCAGAAAGTGCCAAGCTGTGACGTCAGAGTGTGGTGAAACACCGCCTTAACCGAAGAAGAAGAACGCCTGATTCTGTAGCCCCGCCCCCCGATTTGTGCATGGCATGTTATAGATAAATAACATAGGCCTACGTGGAGCTAAACCGGATCGAACTTCCAAGCAATAAACATGCTGCATAAGCTTCATTCAGATTCCAATATTATGAATGCATGGATGAACTTTATTTTTAATGAATATCCAGCTTACGTGGGTAAGACATTGCACGTTTTTTTCCTTCATTTCACCACGGATTCGTTTGTAAACAAGAGACTGGATTTGCAGACAGGATGAGATTGCATGAATGAATGAAGCAACACACTTATGTGAGTAAAAAATGTTTTTTATATGTGATAGTATTGCATTGTTACAGATCATTTGATATCTATTGATTATGTGTACGTGTGTAACTGAACATAACTTAATACGCTGTCACAGGCTGGAGAATCCTTTATTTGAGGTGTTGTTGGTTCATTGTGCTGCGATTCGTGATCAGACTCGGACATGTAACGTTATGGGCCAGGGCTCGCAAAGCCCAACGTCCCGGGGCTATGTGTTTTCCAGACGGGCTACCAAAACATATCACCGGCCTGGCGACGGGCTATCTTAAATAGTGAAATAACAGTCCTTTCTTGATGTGCGTTGTTCACTCACTTGATATTTGAAGGAAAAATACAATCACGGCAGTTTTGATCATGCTGATTTGTCTGACTCTGCAATGAGGTGTGTGCGTGCGTGCGTGTTAGTGATGCACGGTTCGCAGTTATATCCACCGATCGGCCGGGCCAAGTAATAAAAAATAACATTCCAATTAATTGCGGGTGGATGAGAGATAAATCATTGTGTTTGTTTGATAAAGACATTTTACGAGCCCTGTGGACGAAATCATTCCGGTTGCCGTTTTCCCACACGCTTTCAAAACAATTCCTCACGTGTACTCACGAGGGAGCCGAAGCTCATTGTAATATGCAAAGCTTATCCAATCATAGCAGTGGGCGTTTACTTCCAAGTCTTCAGTGCAGCACGCCCATAAAATCCGAGCGTTCCATGAGAGAGGCTCAAAACCAGGGTAGAAAATAGCCTATTACTTATTCATTATGTTTTTGAATGTAAAAACCACGCGAACGTCATAAGTTGACTTCAGACAACAGTATAAAAAAATTAAAAAAGCCAGTTCATGAACCCTTTAAAATGGAGATACAGCAGAGGTATTTTGCATAATTGAGTCATCTGTGTCCAAGTATGCATAACAAAATGTGTAATTGAATATTTGAAGGACTAAATCATTTTTTAATCTTTTAAAGTGAACCATAATTTACAAACCCGATTCCAAAAAAGTTGGGACACTGTACAAATTGTGAATAAAAACAGAATGCAATGATGTGGAAGTTTTAAATTTCACTATTTTATTCAGAATACAACATAGATGACATATCAAATGTTTAAACTGAGAAAATGTATCATTTTAAGGGAAAAATAAGTTGATTTTAAATTTCATGGCATCAAGACATCTCAAAAAAGTTGGGACAAGGCCATGTTTACCACTGTGTGGCATCCCCTCTTCTTTTTATAACAGTCTGCAAACGTCGGGGACTGAGGAGACAAGTTGCTCAAGTTTAGGAATAGGAATGTTGTCCCATTCTTGTCTAATACAGGCTTCTAGTTGCTCAACGGTCTTAGGTCTTCTTTGTCGCATCTTCCTCTTTATGATGCTCCAAATGTTTTCTATGGGTGAAAGATCTGGACTGCAGGCTGGCCATTTCAGTACCCGGATCCTTCTTCTACGCAGCCATGATGTTGTAATTGATGCAGTATGTGGTCTGGCATTGTCATGTTGGAAAATGCAAGGTCTTCCCTGAAAGAGACGACGTCTGGATGGGAGCATATGTTGTTCTAGAACTTGGATATACCTTTCAGCATTGATGGTGCCTTTCCAGATGTGTAAGCTGCCCATGCCACACGCACTCATGCAACCCCATACCATCAGAGATGCAGGCTTCTGAACTGAGTGCTGATGACAACTTGGGTTGTCCTTGTCCTCTTTAGTCCGGATGACATGGTGTCCCAGTTTTCCAAAAAGAACTTCAAATTTTGATTTGTCTGACCACAGAACAGTTTTCCACTTTGCCACAGTCCATTTTAAATGAGCCTTGGCCCAGAGAAAACGCCTGCGCTTCTGGATCATGTTTAGATATGGCTTCTTTTTTCACCTATAGAGTTTTAGCCGGCAACGGCGAATGGCACGGTGGATTGTGTTCACCGACAATGTTTTCTGGAAGTTTTCCTGAGCCCATGTTGTGATTTCCATTACAGTAGCATTCCTGTATGTGATGCAGTGCCGTCTAAGGGCCCGAAGATCACGGGCATCCAGTATGGTTTTCCGGCCTTGACCCTTACGCACAGAGATTGTTCCAGATTCTCTGAATCTTTGGATGATATTATGCACTGTAGATGATGATAACTTCAAACTCTTTGCAATTTTTCTCTGAGAAACTCCTTTCTGATATTGCTCCACTATTTTTCGCTGCAGCATTGGGGGAATTGGTGATCCTCTGCCCATCTTGACTTCTGAGAGACACTGCCACTCTGAGAGGCTCTTTTTATACCTAATCATGTTGCCAATTGACCTAATAAGTTGCAAATTGGTCCTCCAGCTGTTCCTTATATGTACATTTAACTTTTCCGGTCTTATATTGCTACCTGTCCCAACTTTTTTGGAATGTGTAGCTGTCATGAAATCCAAAATGAGCCAATATTTGGCATGACATTTCAAAATGTCTCACTTTCAACATTTGATATGTTATCTATATTCGATTGTGAATAAAATATAAGTTTATGAGATTTGTAAATTATTGCATTCCTTTTTTATTCACAATTTGTACAGTGTCCCAACTTTTTTGGAATCGGGTTTATACAACTTTTTGTGTCAGAAGCAAATTATATTTAACGAGAGGGGACTTTTTTCCATTCTTAAGAGCATTTTAATGGATGAAAATTTCAGACATGCCACTGAATGCAATATTTCAATATTTTTGTTCCATTTTACACAAATTAAATTTTAAATGTGTAGCTATACCTGCTAAAAGATGATTTTGTCAAGATAAAGCTAATAAACATGGATGGAAAGCCATAAAACTCTCTTTTAGAGTCTTTGAGGCGTTTTGTGGCCAGAGATGTTTATAAAATTATATTAGATAAATATGGTACATTGAAATGAGGAAGTGTCACAGCAGGGTTACAGTAAAAGACAAGATCTCCATTCTTGCTTACAGAAAACCAGTGTACAGGTGAGTACATTTCACAAAGCCACCAGTGTATGTCATTCCTTCAGACAGTATTCACTCCCAATCATCTATAAAGATTCTCAGTCATAAAAGAATGCTAAGTAGAGTTGTTCTTTTTTCCAGTGGAATTTTACCTTATTACAACCAATGACCTGAATAGATGAAGGAGTCACTTCACTACAGATTGAAGTATTTCAAAAGTCTGTACTGACCTGTATGAAGGTGACAGCTAGTGTTCTGAGTCTCAGGGTTGAGTCTCCGGCCCTAGAGAGTAGATTATTCAAAGTCTGTTCCACACAGTGACTGATCTCAGATTTGCCCAGTTGATGGTTGGGAATAAACTCACTCAGAATCATTCGAAGCAGATTCAGAGATGCAAGAAATACCTAAAATGTGACAAACAGACAGTTGTTACTGTACATACTAAAATTCACATGCAGGGTTTATATTCAATTTTGTCACACTTCATATTATATTCTGTAACTTATTTCATCAGGTTTCCCATTTAATTAGAGTTTAAGAGATTCTATGGTGATTCCAAACAACTTTATTTAAGAACCTCTGTGTGCCCATTACAAAAGACCATCCAACCCCCAATTTTTTTGGAAATATTAAATTCTGAAATGTATTCATTAACATTGCATGTTTAATTTTAGAGCCATTTTTAGAGCCATCTGGAACCATTTTTCCTCAGAATTTCAGTTAAGGTGCCATTACACACAGAAGCCATGTAAGAAACCGTCTGAGACCTTTACAACAACACATGGTGCAGAGTAGCGTCAACAGGTCAGCTAAAGCACACAGTTAAATGCTGTGCTGTGTTAGTTTAACTAAATAACCACGGGGAGAGGGTCACTGGAATGTGGAGTGTCCAGCAGTGGGCACATTGTTCAGACTCTCAGTGCAACTATTTAAAACAGTTTAGAATGAAACCCTGAAAGGCCACGACTTTTACTGTGAGTGATTTATTCAAGGACTGACAGCACGATAAAACACAGCTGTCACGTCACAACCACATACATGCATGTGCTTTGAGAATGCCCAAGGCCTAGACTAGAGAGTGAACTTTTGCATGCAAAAAAAGCTAAAAGTTCATTAAACAACATGTTAAACTCAATGCACTCTACTCACACCAAATTGTTCAACACCCATTAATGATCATTGAGCCTGAAGTCAGTGCAAAAACTAAAAAGGAAAACTACATTTTTAAAACAGCCTCATATACAGGATGCAACATTTATTTTAATCACTTGCTGATTATTTATTTATTTTTAATTTAATTTTAAATTATATGTTTTTGTGCCTATGACATTTAGCTGTGTAGTCCATGCATATTTATTAAAAACAGTTATAAAATCGTCATTGTTTTCCTCATATTTTTGTTTTGGCTGCTTAGGGTAAAGAATATTTTATATGTGTCACTGTTACAAAAAAAAATACTGGTAAATTTACCACTGAGGAAAAAAGTTGGCTGCATGTCTTTCATTTTAATCAATCTCAGAAAGGGTCAGATTGGTCTTAAAATTCAATTTAAACAATTTAATGTTACAGTTCTCAATAAAGATCCACACCAAAACCAATTCATATACTCATTTAGCGATTCTGAGTGATCATTTTGGCCAAGGTTAACAGAAATCACTATTAGAATTCAGAGTTCGTAACATCAAAGGCTGCAGGATTCATTTTCAAAGTAAACACATTTTGTCGGCAGGTTCAGGTAATGAGCAAGTTGTGCAAGTTCTAATGGAAAAAAGCAGTGGATGCCTCTATCAAAAAAAGGAATTAGCCTGTTTAACTGTAAGGAACTCCCATTCCTATAGCTGCCATATTGAGCATTACGATTTACCCAAATCTCCCATTTTAAAAGTGGTCCATCTCCTCTCGCTCATACCCAGCGTTAGCAGAAAATCAGCTCTATCACAGTTCATTCTTGGGAGAGACAAGCCAGGCTTTATACTACATTTGTTGCCTGTATCACTTCTACAGATAATCCACAATACTAGACAGAACATGACACCTGTTAAACAGTCACGACTATCAGTCGTGCTGATGGTGCCGTTCTGTCTTTGGCCTGAAATGAGACTGAAAAGAAGGGAACATGAGAGAAATTAGAAAGAGAGGGTGAGAGAAAGAAAAAGAGAAGGAGGGGCTGAGAAACTGAATAAAAGGGCAATAAAATCAGAGAAAAGGGTCAAATTAAGATAAGAGTGAGAGTTTTCGTACAGATGACACTTTATCTGTGAGCGCTTTCTTGCAGAGGAACACAGCTGCTCTCATCATGCTCCGTAGTTCTGCTTTTGGGGTACCGGGTGGAACCTCCATTAGTTTCTTGTAGACTGTCAGCAAAGCATATTCCCTGTAAGACCACGTCTTTGAATAGGCCCCTGCCACCTTAGAAAGACAGACAACAAATGAGAAAATGAGGATCACATTCCAGAAACAGCTCACAAACGGAATACACCAGCTGACCTTTTGACCTTTGTCGTATAGAGTTTGCCCAGTGCTGTAAGACTGTAAACAACAGTTATAGATGGACATCTCAGTGAGATGTTAAATACTTAAAGGAATAATTCACCCTGCCATTTAATTAACCTCATGTTATTAACCACTCAATTTGACTTGAGGTTGAGAATTAGATCAGTACAATCTGCAAATTAATCATTTAGTAAATAAACTGATAAAATCAACCAATTGAAAGCTATATTATTTTTATTATTGTTTTTTTTTCTAACTTATTTAAATGTTGTTTCTATCCTATTGTGTTATATATGTATCTATGTATGGATGGATGGATGTACCCAGAGTACATTGTATATTGTTTTTGTACTCAAACCAAAACAAATTCCTTGTGTGTTTACGCACACTTGGCGAATAAAGTTCATTCTGATTCTGATTCTAAATGTTGTATGTCTTACCAGACAGTCTCCATAGATCTCGATGGGCAGACTGGCCTCTCTCTGAGCTTTCTCTGTGAGCAGTTCTGGTTGTCCTGAGGACCCAGGGCTACGTGGGCTGCTTGTGTCTGTCAAAGGGGGCATCTCGTCAAGCTCGCTGACTGGTTGATCACTCAACCTCTTCTTAAGAGCAGGTAAAGGCCTCTCATCATAAGGAAGGGAGCTGATCTATGAAAACACATGAACATATAATAGGAAAAATAATTGGCTCACTGTTAAGAAGAGAATGAAATGCCAAAAATAACAAGTGCAAATATTTTTGTACTTTCTTTCATGATAAGCAGAAATATAATACTTTACTGTGATGTAAAGACCTTGATGGTTTACTTTACACTTGAAAAACAGATGCACCTGTCATCCCTGTACACCTGTCATGAATGTAAATGTAAATCCCATAATTTCCCATCAGGAAAACAAAAAGCTGAAGTGACTCTGTCCAGCTTTGAGATCATGCAGTGATAAAGGTAAAAAAAAAAAAAAAACCTGTGTACTGTGCTAGACTAACTGAGACTTGTTACAGCACTTGCATGCTGTTGCCCCTTGTTGGACTGATTGCTTCCGTTGCTCTCCTTATTTGTAAGTCACTTTGGATAAAAACATCTGCTAAGTGATTAAATGTAAATGTAAATTTTTAGCAGCCATTACTCCAGTCTTCAGTGTCACATGATCCTGATTAGGTGCTCAATGAACATTTCTTATTTATCAATGATCAAAAGAGTTGTGTGGCTTCATGTGTTTGTAGAAACCTTGATACATTTTTTCAGAATTCTTTGATGAATAAGTTCAAAAGAACAGCAAGAAATCTTTTGTAACACTATCAATGTCTTTATTGTCACTTTTCAATTTAATGCATCCTTGTTAAACAAAAGAACTAATATCAACCCTCCCCCCCCCCCGTTAGAGACAGTACTATGCTAGTAGCACAGAAATTACACACTTCACCTTTAAACCCTTTAATTAAATGTTGAAACATAAAACTAACAAATCCCTGACAAGCATGTTAAGCCACACACATGCTCAGATAATAAATCTACAAAGAGCCTTGTGTCAGTGAAGATGGAGCTGGATTATGGCACTGGTGAAGAGGAGCTATACTGGTGGAAAGAAAGAGAAGCAGTATTTCATTAAGGCAGATAAATCTGACTGAGTATTATAGCAGAAATTCCCCATGAAACTAGTATTTGTGGAAAGATATATTAATGAATGGGGAAAAAACAGGACACATATGTAACACATTAGAGCAAGCAGATCAGACTTTAATTTTCTCTTATGGCTGTTTAATCAGTGTACATCAAGACTTACATCAATCTTGGAAGCGTGAGGAGGAGTGAGGGGTGTTGGGGCGACTGTATGTTTGGGGCTAGCTGGTTTTGAAGTGCCCTGCTCATTTGTCTCCTTCACATGTTGTCCCTGTCTCCTCTTCGTGGGTGAGTCCACTGGATGAGGCATGTGTTTCTTTGTCCCAGCACGTGGAGTGGGAATTTCAGAGTTAGAAAGCTCAGAAATTCTGTGGATCTGAAACAACAACAACAAAAAAAAAAAAATCACATTTTAATTATTTACATTTTAATCAGAATTCATACAAGCTACTTATCAAAAGAATTCTTTCAGACATTAATAATCATTCAGACATTGATTGTTTGAAAAAGCAATCATACAGAACAGATAAAGGTCTGTCGGAATGCAGGCTCGGTTAAAGTCAGCATGAAACGGAAGTCACAGACACATAAACAGAGTGCTCTATGACTTTCCAAGTCATTCATTGTCTGCTGTATAAGTATGTCTCCTGGCCTCAGACGAGTAAGAAGCAAGCACCTGATATCAGGAGAACCAGCACAATCACCATTCAGCTGGGAAACTGCCATATCAGAGTACTAATCTCACAGGAGCTGGGGGCCCTCACAACACAAGAGTTACATTATTCATGCATTCAATGCAGAAAAAGAAATTAAGAGAGACGCAGAGGAATATGGAAGGATTTAAGTCATAGTTTTAATTGACTTCTAAGAAGTGTAATGGATGGATGGATGGATGGATGGACAGATGGAAAATAGATGAACGGATATACACTTCCGTTTCAAAGTTTAGGGTCACAAGTTTGTTTTTGAAAGTAGTCTCTTATGCTCACCAAGCATGTGTTTATTTGATCAAATATACAGTCAAACACTAATATTGGGAAATATGAATACAATTTAAAATAACTGTTTCTATTTTAAAGGGGGGGTAACACACAGTTTCAGCCTATCTCATGTTAATCTTGAGTACCTACAGAGTAGCATTGCATCCTTCATATCTCAAAAAAGTCTTTAGTTTTATTAGATTTATAAAAGACAGATAAGCTATACCGATTCTTTCCGAAAACAGCTGAGCTCGTGGAGGCGTGCAGTGGGCGGAGCTAAAGACACACACACACACACACACACACACACACACACAATACATTCGTGGCATTATCCCTCCCCGGATAACTTTCGATTCACTATACGTTCGTGTTGTTTACATTATATGCACTCACTTACGCGCCTATTGCCAACAAAACACAGACATTTGATGCAGTTTCGACTCGTAACCGGGAACAAACAAACACACTTGCAGAACTTCATTGCTGCTCCGGAAAAACAAACTGCATCCAATGTTTCCTTAACGCTGGGTTATTTGGGAAGCTGAACCTGAAAAGTTGTCTTTCCCTCACAACCAGAAACACACTTCTTTAGTGACATTGTTGATGTTGTGGTCTAAAAACAAAGCACTGCCGACAGCTCCCATAACCTGAACGAAGCACGTTGATGGGCGCACTCTCGCTCTTCCTGGAGAAGTGCCCATACAAGGAATTCCACCAATTTTGACGTAATACATGGCCATACTCGAAGAAAACTTTCCGAAACTTGTTCGAATCCGGAAGAAGTGTATTTGGCACAGAAATACGCTGTTATACGTCCAACTAATTTTTTAAAATTTTGTACTGTATATGTGATTGGATGGATGAATGGATGGATGGGATGGATGTTTACTTGACTGATGTCCAGCAGGCTGTGGAGCTCCAGCTGCTGGTAGACTGTAAGCCTGTAAGCCTCCATTTGTTCCTTTTTCTGCTTGGCTATGTCATAGTCCTCTCGTTCTATGGCACTGTGTTTCTCCACATCATACCGGCCCAAACGTTCACCCACCTAAACAGAAAAAGAGAGAGAAAATACAAAAGAAAGAAAAGATAGGTTGTCACTAGAACCCATTTAATTTGCCCAGTTACTACTGTCAGGCTATAATTAACATGTGGCTAAATGAGTGCAATACCCTGCTCTCCTGAAATACACCTGGATGCATTTCAACCCTCTTAACTCCAGGTTCACATCTTCTTCGGTGTGTAACATATTATTAAACTACACGTGCAAGACATGTCAGACAAAGAAGTCAATTCTAATAACCTTTTGCAGGTCTGCAATAGCTTGTTTAAGTTTTTTGGCCAGATCGAATCTTTCCTCCCGAACCATGTCCTGTTTTTTCTGGTCCAGCATCCGAATGATATTTGCCACCTCAGGGTCCTGATACATGTCAAACGCCAAGTCATCAAGGGGCGAGATAGATTCACATTTATAACTCGAGAGCCTGCAAGATAACAAGAGTAAACCCAAGAGAAAGACAGAGGACTGCATGCACAAATTTAATGTAATGCAATATAACTTAAGTTTTTACCCGGTATATGTGCCATCCAAGGCTGAGCTGTTTTGACTGTTGTTTAGATATTGATCAATCAGCTGATCTCTGCTTAGCTGGGACAAAAATAAGAAACAGAAAAAAAATGCTTTATTAAAAAGCATTGGGGTTTTTAAAGAAATGACTACTTTTATTCAGCAAGGATGCATTAGATTGATCAAAAGTGCAACAGACTTTTTGCATTGTTAAAAACAATTTCTATTTCAAATAAATGCTGTTCTTTTGGACTTTTTTATTCATTAAAAAGAATGGTTACCACAAAAATATTAAGTAGCATAAGAATATAATCATAAGAAATGTTTCTTGAGCACAAATCAGCATATTAGAATGATTTCTGAAGGATCATGTGACACTGAAAACTGAAGTAATGGCTGCTCAGTTTTGCCATCACATGATAAAAGAATAAATACAACTTTATAATATATTAAATTGTAAATTTAGTTTAAATTTAGTCATTTTAAATTGTAATAATATTTCACAATAGTACTGTTATTGATCAAATAAATGCAGCCTTGGTGAGCAAATAAAAAAAAAACCACCTTTTAAAAATGTAACAGATCCCAAATATTTACCAATAGTGTGTTAATGTACATTTCACTTATACAAGTAAATTTGGAATGTAATACCCTAAAAATAGCACATCACATCCTGTGATCCATGCAGTCGTTGGACTATTATTATCTTTCCAACAAACAAAGGTTAAAAATCTTGATTTCTGCCTGTGAACCAAAACGTATTATCACCAGAGTCCTGGATAACACAATAAGACTCCAGCCTGGACAGAGAGAGAGGGATTAGAGATTAACAATGCAGAGATTGTTAGCAAGGTGGGAGAGGACGAGAGAGAGAGGAAGTCATAGAGGAAAAAAGGGGGGGGAGACAAGGTGAGAGAAAGAGGAGAAAGAGAGCATGAGAAAGAAAGAAGGGGGGAGCAGGAGTGAGTGAATAGGAGATGGGGGAAGGCTGAGAGAGATATATTGATGAGTGATCTGATTTGAAGCTCTGTTTATGGAGCTCAGACTCATATTACACAGATTCACATTCCAACACTGAGTACAACCCATTAGACCTGCTCAAGAACCACAACACACATATACACAGACATGCTCATCAGGTGCTATTGATGGAAGACTATTAAAATGTGAAATTAATATTTAAACCTCAAGTCACAAAGAAAACTGATGTATACAAGTATTAAGATTAACGCAGCTCCAATTAGTGGTTGGTATTTTGTAATGAAGCATTCAAATGTCTCTCTTTCAATTCACAGGTAAGAATTTAAACTGAATTAACCGCAGCATGTTGAATTGGAATTGGAACTGGAATGGCAGTAAATTTCATTAGTCCAAAACAACCAAAACACAAATCATTACTTAGTTAAAAGGGATAGTTCATCCATTTACTCACCCTCAGGTTGTTCTAAACGTGTATGAATTTCTTTATGGGTAACTAAACAGTTTATGGGCCCCATTGACTTCCATAGTATGGGAAAAAAATACTACGGAAGTCAATAGGGACCATCAACTGTTAGGTTAACGACATTCTTCAAAATATCTTTTGTGTTCAGCAGAAGACAAGAAATTCATACAGGTTTGGAACAACTTGAGGGTGATTTTTGGGTGAATGATCCCTTAAATTTCAACTTATTAGACTATTTTTAATTAATTTAATTTATACTGTCAAAGCAATTAATACCAAGAAACAAAACATATTATATTTTTGCTACACATCAGCAAACAATGTACACCCCATTGTTTTCTGTAAACTCATTATCTTTTCAGAAAATTAATACTACTTAAAACATCAAGGGATACTGTAAGTAAATTATTTAGGTCAAACAAATTAATTTAAAATTTAATTAGAATATATAAATTAAAATATAATATACAAATTTAATACTCATTTATATAGGTGACATTTAACACTGATGATTTGATATTAACGTTTCTGGAAATAGCCCCTATTGTGAGTAAATTAACATTGGTACCATGTACTGTAACATTAAGGAATCATTCACAACATTTGTCTCTGGTGAATGCAACAATTGAACAAGCCAGTTAAAAAAACAGAAAAAAAACTAGCATATGTTGAATTTGTTTGGTTGTGCAGCTTTATGAGGAAAAGTCGCTAAAATCATTGTAATTGAAACTGAACATTCCCAGCTTAAACGATTGGTCCAAGCTAAATCAGAGAGAGAAACATACTTAACAGTAATCCATCACCACCTGGGGGATGTGAAGAGAACAAACAAACAGTTACTTACTGATGTCCCAATGTCATTTCCATCCACAGGGTCACCCAAAATATTTAGAGCCACCAATGCAACCTAGAATTTAAGGAAAAAATGTGACTGATATAATATAATTACAATAAACAAATCTACCCTAATTCCCCACATGAATCTGTTTGTACCTGATTGTAGTTGTTGTATTGATTAACATGGTTTCTGTGAAAGGTGAGCTTCAGGTAAGACCCAACAGCATCAACATGAACTGACTTCAGCTCTCTGGCTCTGAAACCAGTCTTCTCGTTGTCAGACAGAGACACATACCTGAACAACACAGCACATTCAACACAGTCTTATTGATCACATTATACTTTGATAGTGACCAGGACAGAGAACCAGAACATGTTTAAATCTTTCCTCACCCCAGTCTATGGAGAATATGAGCCTGCTGATGCGAGCTGGACTCTGGCAGTCTATCTCCAATGTGGAACTCGATCTTGGACGGGATCAGGTACTGATGGGCCAGTAGCTGGAGTTTCCTTATGCGACATCTTTCAACCAACTGCAGAATGATTTCCTGAGGGAATGGACAGAACCTACACACAATAATTAAAACTTAAAATAAAATATTCTTTAAAGAGCATTTCAGAACTGCAATATTTTGTAATCTTTGATAACAGCTAATAAAGCGATTATTATCAGCTATTAAATAGCCTTGATAGTTCTAATGAATCAAAATAATTTATCCTACTTTAATAGTTTGTCTTTGATACTAATTCTAACTAAAGTAGATGCAAATACAAAATAAATCCATACATAACTAATATAAAATTCATTAACCTGGTGGATCTCCAGCCAGTGACGGTGGGCGCATGGACCATCAGTTTTTTGGCACTGTAGTTTCCTTCATGACCAGACCAGCTGATCACAGTGAAGCCTATCTTATGAGGCATCCTGTTCCTGAGCTCTAATGGGGATATGAACAAAACATGATGTTTAATATCACAAAGCACTCCTGACACATTGTGTAGTGTGGACTGTGGTAACATTCCTTTACATTGGAGGAATGTGTCGTTTAGATGTATTCCCTGCTGAAAAATCCAGCATTGCTGGATGCTGGTTTGCTGGTCTCCAGCATAGGGAAGCGGGAGTGCTGGTGGATCAGCTAAACCAGTACTACACCAGCATAATCCAGCCTGGACCACCATGGAATTCATGCTGGTTTATGCTGGATTTTTCAGCAGGGAGTTTAGATTAAATAATTATCTCTAGAATCAAACTATCTTTGGGCTGAGAAAAAAAATTACATAAAGATAACGTTTATACAATGAACTATTAATTAGACAACAACAATGAAATGTATAGCTATTTTTTAACGCATTTGTAGCTAGAAAATACTCTATTAAGTTGAAATACCTGTTGTTGTAACACTGTAATATTAGTAGTCTACACTTAAATATTGCATATGTTTTCAGAGGTTTGCTGCATATTATGAAGGACCTTAATCATAACAATGATTGGTATTTAAAGTATTTAGCGTTAGCGTGCAATCTAGCTAATCAAACAGTAACATTACGGGTACAACTCTTCCAAAACAGCAATAAGGATCTTTATCACAAACCACATGTTAACCAGATACAGCTCAGAATAATTCACTGTTATGGCGCTCTTAATATTCACTATTTGACAGAAGAAATTTTCAAAGACGTTTACCCAAATATAGCAGTTGCCTACGTTCATCTCCATAACCACCGTTTGACAACTGAGATCTGTGCGCATGCGCGAATTTTTTTCGTTCTTGAATGGATTCAGTGATTCTGAATGAATCTTTTAGGTGAACGATTCGTTCTCGTTTGTATACTGACCCTACTGACGCTTGTTCACTTCAATGTACAGTAATTTTGTTAACTAAGGTCTATCATGTTTGAAGTACGTATCTCTCGTGGCGTATTTATTGTATTAACACAAAAGCCCAACCCAACACGCACACACACACAGACAAAACAATCCACTTCGCCACCTACTGGTAGTGATGTTACATGTGACACCGACGCTTCAAAGCGCGTATCGAGTACGCAGCACAATGTCACATGAAGCTCCGTGTCGGAGCGCGTATTGTTTTCAGAGAAACACGTGATCAATGAAAAACGAAGCCTCACTTTCTTTCCAGTCACGTGAATGCTTCACTTTGCGTGTCGGAACGTTTGAACCCAGACCAACTTTACGGGTTTTTGGAAGTCCATTTATTATTATTATTTTTTTAATATACAAGCCTATAGCCTGTATTACATGATCATATATTCTGCAATATAAACAGTATAAAAACCATAAAATAACTAAGAGCACCATTTACTTGCATCAAACAACTCTGTTGGTATTCTTATAATTGTTACATTTAATTTATTGCCACACTTTAATACGTGAATTATATCATCAGAAAACTGAACATTTAACATTGTCAGGCTTTTATTTGTGCTTTATAGATAAACAACGGCGCTGTGCACTCAGGTTTATGTCTGCTATAAATTTGACCTGCCACAAGATGGCACTGTTTTCGACACTCCTGATGCTTCGAATCTTGTCCCGAAACAATCAGGGGAAAGCCTCAGTGCTTCATGAGGCTTCATTTGCCCATCCCTGCCTACTGACGTGTGACGTAACCTGGAAGATCAGTGAACAAATCTTTTATATGAACGGATTCAAAAGATTCGAATCACTTGGGTCAAAACTCCAGGCTGTGGGATGCTGTTACTTGTAGTTCTTTTAGAATGAGTCTTGTTAGATAAGGAGGTGTATTACCTTAAGACAGCGTTTAAAATTTAACTATAAAAATATGCAATATGAATTTTTCCTAAAAAAAATTCCAATGCTCATAAAGATTGTTACATTTTAAAAGAAAATTGGTGAAAACCGGCATCTAATTGCATCTAAGCGCTTCCGGGTTGTATCCACGTTCCGGGTTACGCTGGACAGCATGGCTGAAGAAAACAGCTCATTGAACATTTGGCCAGAAATAGAAAAAGCAGAAAAGGAGACCAGACGTGAGCTGGTTCTTCAAGGTTCAGCGGTTGACAAAAAGATCCAGGATGGCGGTGGACTTAATGCGCGACTTTATTCCCTCTCGCTCCTGAACTACCTGGAGATCAGTCAATGTCCCAGTTTACATGAGATCCACGAGAACATCAGACATCTGTCTCATCTACAGAGTCTGATCCTCTGCAGGAACAAGCTCACTTCAGTCCCAAAAAGCATCGGTGATCTGAAGGCGATCAAAGTTCTGGATTTGTCTGTCAACCAGCTGCAGGTTTTGCCCGAGGAGATCTGTGCATTGAGCGAGCTCAACACTTTAAATGTCAGCTGCAATATCATCACTGCTCTACCGGATGGTCTGAGCAAGTGTGTGAAGCTCGCCAGCATCAATGTGTCCAAAAATGCGCTCTCACGGCTCCCAGAAGACTTATGGTGCTCCAAACTGGAGCTCCTCAGCAGCATTATTGCATCAGAAAACGCCATAGAGGAGCTGAGCAGTGAAGTTCATAACCTGCCTGCACTGAAGGTGCGTTTCATTCATTAGTGAAATCCATTTGAAATTATACTGTCTTTGAATTGAATATGTAAATGATTCAATGAATGCAAGTTCTAATCAGTTGTGATTTTGTAAACAATTCCAAAGAGTGAAGGTGTTGTATTATGTACTTAAGTAAAGCACAATTTCCTATTATTATTATTATTATTATTATTATTATTATTATGTATTTATTTTTATGGAAACATTTTAATTTATTTTTAGCCATTTTTATGCTGATAGTAGCCCTATAATTTGTAATTTTTTATTATTAAATTAGAAACGAAGTTTAAATCTTAATAGGCCTATAATTTGTCTTTTTTTTTTAAATTAAATTAGAAAAGAATGTTAAATCTGTGTATTTAGTGAACCATTTAGTGTTCAATAATAAATATCAATCAGTTGTGATTTTTAGAAGTAATTCTAAAGATTGTATGTGGTGTATAATGTACCCAAAATATTATATATAAAATGTGTGTGTGTGTGTGTGTATATATATATATATATATATATATATATATATATATATATATATATATATATATATATATATATATACCTTTTTAATTTAATAAGTAATCCTTCCCAAACTAATCGTAAAGATTGCAGGGGGTGTATTATGTACTCAGAAAAAAAATCTAATAAAATGTATTATTATTATTAAAAAATATATATATATATTTTTTTTTTACATAGTTGAATTATAATTTGTAGTGAATTTAAAATATCTAAATGATTAAATAAAAAAAGTAATGGAAAATTCAAGCATTTCACTAGTGGTCTCAGAATTTTTGCATTAAAGGGATAGTTTACCCAAAAATGAATATTGTCATCATTTACTCACCCTTATGTTGTTCCAAACTGTATGAGTTTTTTTTTCTTCTGTTGAACACAAAAGAAGGTATTTTAAAGAATGTTGGTAACCAGACAGTTGACAGGACCCATCGACTTCCATAGTAGGAAATGTAAGTCAATGGCTACCGTTAACTGTCTGGTTACCACCAGGGTTGAATGTCTCCAGCATCTTTTTATGCATTCCACTTTCTCCTATCTCAGGTTTTGGATCTCTCCAGCAACAAGCTCCAGGAGCTTCCGTTCGAGTTGGCCGACTGCTCCAAGCTGAAAGAGACCAATTTTAAAGGGAATAAGCTGAAGGACAAGAGGCTTGAGAAGATGGTAAATGGTTGCCAGACCAAATCAGTCCTAGACTACCTGAGGGCCGGAGGGAGGGGAAAAGGCAAAGGAAAGCAGCAGGATGGAGAGGTGGGCGAGAAGACTGATGGTGGCCGTAACGCCTCCAAGAAGAAAAGCGCTGCTAAACACAAAGGCAAAAAAGAGGCAGAGGAAGTGGATGAGCTTAATCAGATGGTTGTGAGAGTTCTGCATGTATCCGAAGCACCCACAGCTGTTACGGTGAAAGTTTCTGGAGCCATCAAGGATGTCCGGCCGTACATAGTGTGCTGTATTGTAAAAGGCATGAACCTCAGACAAGGAAATGCACTCAAGCGATTTCTAGTTGCTCAGGTGACACAAGTTTCGACAAATATCTCAGTCATTTTTCTGTTTCTGATTCATTTCAAGCTTCTATAAATATTAGTGTATTACCATTCTGTCCTCAGACCAAACTTCATGATGAGATTTGTGCCAGAAGGACAACGGCAACCATTGCAACTCATGACCTGGGCTTACTAAAGGCTCCTCTGACATATGACGCCAGGTCACCTGATACACTGAAGGTATCTGAGGCATTTTATCACTCTTTATATCTTTTGCTTGACATGTTATGGTTTATACATCATATTCTTATTTACATTTAGAATGAATCCTTAAAGGAACACGCCGACTTTTGGGGACTTTAGCTTATTCACCGTATCGCCCAGAGTTAGATAAGTCCATACATACCATTCTCATCTCTGTGCGTGCCATAACTCTGTCTGACGCACCCACCGCTAGCCTAGCTTAGCACAAAGACTGGAGGTAAAAGGCTCCATCTAGCCTACTGCTCAATTAGTGACAAAATAACGCCAACATTTTCCTATTTACATGTTGTGATGTGTATAGTTACATCGTGTACTAAGACCGACGGAAAATGAAAAGTTGCGATTTTCTAGACCGATATGGCTAGGAACTATACTCTCATTCCTGTGTAATAATCAAGGAACTTTGCTGCCGTACCATGGGTGCAGCAGGCGCAATGATATTGGACTTATCTAACTCTGGGGATACGGTGAATAAGCTAAAGTCCCAAAAAGTCGGTGTGTTTCTTTTAAAGGGATTTCTGTCATTAATTACTCACCCTCACGTCATTCCAAACCTGTAAGACTTCGGAACACAAATGAAGATTTTTTGTTATGAAATCTGAGACCTTTCTGTCCCTCCATAGACAGCTACACTGACACTATGATGCTTCAAAAAATTCATAAAGAGATTGTAAAACTAATCATTATGAATTGAGCGGTTTATTTCAAATTTTCACGATCGCTTTATATGATGAACCGATTGAATTTAGGCTTTTATTCACATATAAACTTTCATCAACTCACACATCAGTTGTGGTAAACTTGAAGCTCAAGCATGTTTGCTTATGTGCGAGAACCAATGAGGTTTGTTCTCACGCATCAAGCAGGTTCAGTTGAGCTTCTGTTAATGTTTAATTGTGAATAAAAGCCTAAATTAAATCTGTTCATCATATAAACAGCACCGTGTCTCTTTAGAAAAATTAGCCTAAACTACTCAATTCATATGGATAAGTTTTACGATCACTTTATGAACTTTTTGAAGCATCAAAGTGGCAGTTGCGTAGCCAGTGGAGGGACAGAAAGCTCCCAGATTTCATCAGAAAGATCTTCATTTGTGTTCTGAAGATGAACGAAAGTCTTACAAGTTTGGAACGACATTAGTGTGACTATTTAATGACAGAATTTTCATTTTTTGGGTGAACTATCCCTTTAATTCAACAATTAAACCGTCTTGATCTTCCACAATCATACATGTCTCTCTAGTTTGTTGCGTAACTCATCAATCAGAGCATCTCCACTAGTTGCATAACAGTCAAACAATGAAGGAACAATGAATATTTGATAAACGTTGTCGATACAGTTTTTATGAATGGCGGGAATCTGGTTTCAAAGCCCCAGAAGTCCCATAATCGTCAGTTTTTAATAATAAATGAACAGTCCTTTTTCTCGCTGTTGTTTCTTTTGTGTTGACAGTGAATTCGGCACCTCTCTAAGAGGCCACAGGCAGTAGGACAATAGGATATGTTGCTTCATTCTCATAATTGATGGTTTTATACGCTAGAGAACAGGCTTAAGCGATAAGCTAAGGAATATAAATATAGTGACAGAAACCCCTTCAGCTGACTATATTTATAATACAGCACATCCTTGAATGCCTTATTTTGTTTATAAAATGTTTACTTGCTACAAATTTTCATTGAAACATTACCACCATATGTAAACACACCTACAGCACAGTACTTTGATAATATTGTCATATATTAATTGTTTTATTTTGGAAATATGTGTAGATAGTTCCTCTGGGTCGTAAGGAGATAAAGGCAGCTGAACTGCTGAAGCTACTTCAACAGGAAGCAGATGAACAGAGAAAACAGAGAAAACGACAAAATGTTTCAGGACTCCACAAGTAAGAAGACATGCATTACATGCCTGATTATTTAACATTAATAGCTGTGATTATTTAATATTATAATGACTTGTATGTAGTACAGATTGAAACCGTAGAGGGCACAATCTCTCAAGCAAAAGAATGCAGAAGGTTTTGTGCAAAACTTATGAATTTAGGGGCCATGTTATGTTCCCTAACTGCATTATTTACTATCTAAGGCCTTTCTAAGTGATCCGAAAAATATCCCTCGTTTGTCAGACAGCTATTATGTTGTTGTGGGTAATTGGTGTAATTTCATCCATGTAATTGCATTGGCTGCACAGAACACTGTGCAAATACTGAGCTCATTATTCAGCGTTATTTATTATTCAGCATTTCATGGACGTATTCCCAACTTTTAATTTTTCACCCCAGATACCTTCAACTCCTTGATGGGAAAGATCTCTACCCCTGCTTGGTTGACGCAGATGATCATGTGGTCTCATTTCCACCAATCACAAACAGTGAGAGGACAAAGGTAATTTATGCAAGTTAAGTGAAATATGCAGAGGTTATTTCAGGTCTTGATGATGAAGGTGGACAGCCTTATCAGACTTGACTGATTTGATGGCTTTATTCGTTTTTTTAAAAAGCATTTTTAGTAAACTTTTGTCTCTGCAGATAAAGAAAACCACACAAGAGCTGTTTCTAGAAGTGACGAGCTCCACCAGTCTGCAGATCTGTAAAGATGTCATGGACGCACTGATAATAGTAAGATACGACTAGTGTAAAATATATTTAATTGATAATTTTGTGTTCATTTTATTCACATATAAAAATAATATAAATTGTATCACAAATAAGCACAACTAAATCAATCCTTTATCAATCTCAATATCAGTCCAGCACTCTCTGTAATATAGATGAGTAGGATTGTCAATATTTTTTTTTTTTTCCAGTTTTTGTTTGTTTTTTTTGTTTTGTTCTTTTGTCTGATTTTCATTTTCTTATTGATTTATACTAGTATTGCAATGCTGTAAATAGTGTATAATATTTTATATTAGCTTTTTGACATACTCTACAGTAAGGGCACTGATTTGAGTGCCCTGTAAGAGTGCAGGATTGGATTAGCGCTGTTATGCTATTTGGCTGCACAGCTTTTGAATGCTGATACCCTTGTGGAAGAAATGAGCTCATCTTTCTGCAAAGACACGCACACACAAACATTTGGTGTACAGTGTCTCGGAGGCATTGCACCATCACAAAATACAAGTGCAATTCCAGACCCCCGACTACTGCTGATTTTATTATTCAAGTTGTCCTTTTAGTTTAATTAATGTTCCTCAGTTATAGTTTTTCTTCCCCCAATTTTTGCAATTAAAAGAATGTACCTGACCTAATGGAAATGCGTGAAACTTGACATGGAAGATAAAACCAAGGATTTGGTTTAGATTGCAGCTGTAAGATTTCCTCCATGATACAAATGACCTGTCCCACTTTCGCACACTTTTTTACGACAGCACAAATAACTACTGAATATTTTACTATAAGATAACATGAAAACTCCCTGAATTAACACTTTCAGTGACATTAAATCAGTTATCAAGCTGGTTCATTGCATTCAATTGACTTTCATCAGCAATTATGCAAGATTCTCTTGGTACTCAGTACTCTGCTGTTTAAATGCATCTGTTTTCACATAGTTTAAGGCACTTGCACACTAAAAAAGCATTTTCCTTTAAGCATTCATTGTAGCCTTTATAGCAAGCTATAGAAAACAGTCATGAATTTTCTCTGATTATTCTTGTTTCTTTTTCAGAAAATGGCAGAGCTTAATAAATTAACCTTTGACCTAAAGGACGATGTGGGCTCGGATGATGAGACCGATGTGATTTCAGATCGTCCTGCGGAGAACCCGGCCTCCCCTGAGCTGACCGTTTTACAAGTGAAGGTCTTTGACATAGAGGGAAACCTTAAAGTGGTCTACCCATCAAAAACTGACCTGATGTCCGACGTCAGCAATCTATCAGTCATCCGATAACAACATTCAGCTCTTGTTTTTGTTTTTTCTTTGTAATTTTGTAATGCATTGAACCGACTAAAATTCCGTAATTATCTCTAATTAAATTAAAACATTTAATTTAAATATATGTAGTGGTTTTCATTTACACTCCCTATAGTGTTTTCTGACTTTATATCACACAGTGTGACTTAATTTCCTATTTTACACTTTATCCTTTTATATTTTCTAATATGAGGTGGAAACAGGCTTCCATATTTTTGAGTTTCACTGCATTTTATGCAATTTAAAATATACATATTATACCCATATCAAAAATGAGCAACAAGCTTTTGTTTATAGAACACATATTTACACTTCTAATATGATTAAAAATTTATTTGTTACTTTGTCCTTGTCATTAAAATACACGTCACATTTTTTGCAACCTTCCCTTGTTTCACTGAATTTCTCCATTGGGTGAGCTATAGTGAAATAAATCTTCATATCATGTTTATGCACTTAAGGTTTTTAAATTCAAATCGACTGTCCGTCCTTCTGAATGGAAAACATCTGCATCAATATCAAAACTAGTAGTTTAAACTCATAATTCAGTAAATAAGGTTAGCATTAACCATTTAAAAATGCACATATTCAAACATTGTTAGTGAACACTTAACATTGTTTGCATCTTGTGTTTGTTTGTGCCCGTGGAGCACATGAATGCTCCGGGTTTGGTTACAGATCAGATGACTGGCAGAGAGTAAGTCTGAGCTGTCTGTAAGAGATGCAAGTAGGATTCTTTCTCTCGGGACCGTCCATCATGCCACATGACATTGACAGCAGATTATTTTGCTAAGCTCTTATTAAAAAGTTATGAAAATGACCCAGAGTGACCAGAGGAATGACAGTTGGGACCGCAGGACAAGATGGAAGAGTGGATCTAACAAAACTCATAATGGCATCCAAGAGAATTTCCGTAAGCTTGAGATGTTGAAGAACTCCAGCCCATCGGTGCCCATTTGTCTGGAGTTGATTGGAATGAAGGGATCCTACCATTTATCATCAGGGGGGAAATTGGCCAGCAATGGTAAAGATCAAACCTGCACAACTCGGAAAATGTTAATGTCGAAGGGGAACGATGCCAGGACTTCGGCAAAGAGTAATTCACTGCCTCCAATATTCAGCCCAAGAATATCTACCATCTCCACATCTAGTGCAAAAACCTGTGTGCCAAGCTGGGAGGTTGGATGTCAGGAGAAGAAAGCCAATATCTTGTCCACCAGCATAAAGATGGACAAGGCATTGTTCAGCAGACAAAAGCAGGGATGTCAGCTGACTGCAACCGCCCAGCTGATCTGCAACGGGCTGGCTGTCTTTAATGAGAGAGTGCTGGTTCAAAACCAAGACCTGAGACAGGACAGCTTGAATATTTCTGATCCATCAGCAGGGCAGCCACAGGATGGATTTCTGGGTGTAGAGCCCAGTAATGTCAATGCCAATGACAGAGAAGCGATGACAGAAGGGATGAAGGACTCAGAGAGTGTATCTAAGGGCAGACCTGTGCAGACGCTCTCTGATTCGGCTATTGAGATGGAAAATGAGAAGGAAGTGAATGACATGATAGACAATCAGGAGGACGAGTATTATACTAACCAAAGGATCACAGCATGGATCGTCAAAGTAAATGCAAGCTTGTTTTCTCCATTAAAAGATGAGATTATTGATCAAACACTAGAAGAGCAGGATGTGGATACTATTAAAATAATCTATGACCAGGACTGATGTCAAATCTAATGTTAACTGTTAACAGTGTAAAATAATGTTCAGTTCGTTAACATAAGTTAATGCATTAGGTGTCATGTTCATTCTTAAAACAGTAACTTAAACATGAAAAGTGATGTCTTCTGTTCAAAAACAGTTTGGGGTCAGTAAGACTTTTTAGTGTTTTTGAGGAAAAAAAAGTCACTTTTCACAAAGGCTACATTTATTTGATACAGTAAAATGGTAATATTGTGAAATATTACAATTTAACATAACTGATTTCTTTTTATATATATATATATTTTAAATTTAATTTAGTAATGGAAAAGCTGCATTTTCAGATGATCCTTCAGAAATCATTCTAATATGCTGATTTTGTGCTCAAGAAACATTTCTTATTATTATCATATTATGTTGAAAACAGTTGTGCTACTAAATATTATTGTGGAAACACTTTTTTTCATGATTTTTTTATGAATCGAAAGTTAAAAAGAACAGCAATCAATTCAATGCATACTTGAAAAATATTCTAAAACTATTCATATATTTTAAAATTTCTTACTGGCTTCTAATTTTTGAATGGTAGTATAGGAATTAATATTACCCTAGATTAATAAATGCTTCTGTGAAAGTGTTGTTCATTGTTAGTTTATGATAACTAATGCATTAACTAATGTTAACAAATTGAACCTCATTTTAAAGTGTTTACTGTTCTTTTTTTATAACTTTAGAATTTGTATTATTGCCATAATAACTAAATATATTTGTTGCGACTCCTTTGATGTTCTTTTAAATATGAGATGGTGAGATCACTGACATTTAAAAATAAAATAAAATCTGGTCTATTTTTGATTGAATAATTGTATTTGTTTTTGTTTATTTGTTACATTTAATTAGTTAATATATTGACTTAAAATAAATGTAATGCATTTGTCTGTGTTGCAGAATGGCACATTCCAAACAATATTGATAAATGTTGGTACTATTATAAACAGCAATAAAACAAATGTTTCCTTGATGGATATAATTCATATTTCATATAGGAGCCAGTTTTTTTCCCAATGTCCAGTTCCTTCAAGATGCGTGGAGTGTCCTCAACAGCCTCTGTGAACGTAGTATCCTGTGATGTATCCGAATATGTATATAACTACCGTCACGGTCAAAGATGCTGCCACTTTCAGCGCAATACCCAGCCGTCCAGTGCACAGACTGTTATAGAGTCTATATGGGCACAGATGTGATTGACATGAGTTACCTGACTCAACAACTTATAAAGCTTTGCTTTAAAGGGACAGTTCACCCAAAAATGAAAAGTCTGTCATCATTTACATCAAGTTGTTCCAAACTTCCATGAATTTCTTTCTTCTGCTGAACACAAGAGGAGATATTTTAAAGAATATGGGTAACCAAACAGCTGATGAATCCCACTGACTTTCATAGTATGGGAAAAAAAAATACTATGGAAGTCAATGGGGTTCATCAGCTGTTTGGTTACCGAAATTCTTCAAAATATCTTATTTTGTGTTCAGCAGAAGAAAGAAATTCATGGAGGTTTGGAACAACTTGATGTAAATGATGACAGACTTTTCATTTTTGGGTGAACTATCCCTTTAACAGTGTTTATTTTTCAGTTCTCTGAAAACAAGGTTGATATAGAGTGTATTCTCACCCAATCAGTCTGGACTGTGACTGCGGTACTTGCATATTCATGTTGCCTTCACTCCAGTGGTTGTACTGAACACTGGCCTCATTGGACTCCATTTCCTTCCAGCTTTTTGCTCCTCAAAAAAGGCAGCTAAAAAAGAAAGTAAATATAAAAGCTTATCCTGCTACTTTTAGACAAATCACTTCAGGGAAGTGATTTTGCAGACTTACTTTCAGGTAAAGGGCTTGGCATGTGTCTTGGAAAGCGAATCATTCAGCAGTTCAGTTATCCATGATAAAGAAAAGTTAATGAATAATATGTTATCTATTGTACAGTAGTATACTGCTGCTATATTTTGTATTCATATTCAATGTTTCCCTCTTAAAGAGTTTTGGTTGTTTTCCCCCAAATTCCTAAATTTGTACTGCATCATATTATAGTATGTTACTACTTTTGTAAATCTGTCTGCCGTTCAAAGCATAATTTGAATACTCACAGGTTCTCAGGACATCAACTGGGAAGTCATCAAATCCTTCTTATGTGTGTCATTGGAGCAGTGGGTCCATGAGGTAATTCGGGTAACCTTTGCTCACAGTCTGTCATAAATGAAATCCCTAAACTGCTGTATTGGTTAAAGAAAATAAACCTGTCTTGTTCCCTGAGTGAAGTAGGCTTATTATTGTGAAGAACTAGTGTGCCATATTATTAAATAAACAAATATTTCATTAAATTCATCAATGTATCTTTATGTAAATAAGTCTTACACTGTCAGTTATCGTAGTTGTCTTTCCTTTATGTTAATATTTTTTAATTACTCACCTGCCAGTTTACTCACTTTAGGGGCTGAAAACAGCCATGTATTTTATGAAAATTAGTTATTTCACCTGTTACCATACATTTTATATGATCTCTGACTCTGGCCTTACTGCCAACTTGCTTACTTACTGCATACTATGAAATACAAAATGTAATACAAAATGTAATAATAATCACACTAGTATTTTTCTTAGATTCACAAAAAAAGCTGAAACTTCAAAACCACTCCCCTGTTCAATTCTGTAAAGTGCTATGGCGCTTTGTCACGTTCATCCACTCCGGTAGGTGGAAGCATAAGCACTTAAGCCGTATAGCGCTATTGTTTTACTGCAGATTACAGAAGAAAATTGTAAACATCCTTCAAGAATCAAACATTTAGGAGATGCTGTGTTGTTTCATTAACTGTATGTTTATTTAAGCTTTATTTGCGGATGACAGACATTTTTCTAATAATAGCACTGAATGTATTGCAGTAAGATTTTTCGCTGAATGCAATACCACGCGTATTCTGCAGCAACCATGCATGATCGCTGATATGTGAGACTATCATCAGTTCATTAAAGGTTGTTGCATTTATTTTTGGCTATTTCACTATGGCCACTCTGACGAGACAGGACCTTAATTTTGGCCAAGGTAAACTGCAGTTCATTTGTAAATTTACTGCACGGTACAGCTTTCAAATAACGCCACTGTGAGTATTCTGATTATATTGGTCATTTGCAGTTGTTGCTGACATTCTGTGTGAGTTTTTGGAAGTGGCCATTCACCTCATCCTCTATGTCAGAGAAGTTTATCCGTCTGGAATCTTTCAGAAAAGGAAGAAATACAACGTTCCTGTGCAGGTAATGTTTGTTAAGATTGATGATAGCTCTGTCATGCACTTGTAAATCTTATAACATAATTCAGCACTGATTTGGTTATTCAGCATGCAATGGGAAAAGATAAATAGAGAAAAAAATGTTGTTGACGTCCTTGTATTTAAGTGCCCAAAGCAAAGGTAGTGCTGAATGGAAGTGATGATTTAACCACTTATATTTACTTTGACAGATGTCATGCCATCCTGAGTTAAATCGGTACATTCAAGACACGCTTCATTGTATCAAACCACTGATGGAGAAGGTGAGTTATTTATTTATTTGATTAATGCACATATTTTAAATAAAAACAATATAATTTCAATCCTTTCCATCTATACAAAACATGAGTGGATAAGACATGTTGTTCTTTTTGCAGAATGAGGCTGAGAAGGTTGTAGTGGTGATCATGGATAAAGAGCATCATCCAGTGGAGAGATTTGTGTTTGAGATCTCACAGCCTCCACTGCTGTCCATCAGGTGAGTGACCGTGGGTTCAGTGTTTTTGAAGCAAACATTATGCATGTCTCTAATACATGTATGATTTTTCTGTGTCAGCTCAGAGACTCTGCTGTCCCATGTGGAGCAGCTTCTGAGAGCAGTGATCCTAAAAATCAGTGTGTGTGATGCTGTTCTAGACACCAATCCTCCAGGTAGGTGCTCAGCTTTCGCCACAAACCAAGTTACCCAGATAATGACCTTACACTTATTAAATAAAGTTTTAATAGATTTATGTTATTGTGTTTTTTTTCTCTGCAGGATGTACATTCACAGTGCTAGTACACACCAGGGAAGCTGCCACAAGAAACATGGAGAAAGTTCAGGTCATCAAGGTGTGTTTTAACCTTCATTTTTTTCTTTTGCTCACTTTGTTGACTAAATATCTAAGTGAACCTTGTCAGAGAGCCAAAAACAAAAACTTTTTTCTCAAAAAGACGCTCTACATGCAAACCCGTGGAAGCTTGTTGTCATCACGGAATAAAAATAAATAAAAAGGTGATTGTGACTTTTTTTTTCACAGTTCAAACTTTATAACTCTTGTAAGGAGGGAAAAAGTCAGAATTGTGACATATAAACTTGCAATTGCAAGGAAAATATTATATTATATTTTTGGGGGAATTTTTTGGAATTATGATAGAATTTTTTTATTCTGCCATGGAATAAAAAATAAAAAAGGTAAATACAATCAGAATTGTGAGATAAAAGTCAAAATTGGTTACCAACATTCTTCCAAATATCTTCTTTTGTGTTCTGCAGAACAAAGAAATGTATACAGTTAATGATGACAATTTTTATTTGTGGGTGAACTATCTTTTTAAAACTGTCATCTCTGCACATTCTTGTCTTATCCTCTTTGTGTATATTTTATAGGATTTTCCATGGATTGTGGCAGATGAGCAGGAAGTTCACATGGAAGACACAAAACTCATTCCTCTAAAAACGATGACGTCTGATATTCTCAAGGTGAGACATTCACAACTACAGAGAGTACCATGGATCGCGGGCCTGGGCCCGGGTTACTTTTGAGGTCTAGTACAATTATGACATTAAAAAAAATACATAGGCTATAGGTCCATATGTATGCATGAGTAATCATTAAAAGACCGTGATCTTGTGACAACGACAATGACGATGATTCCACTATATCTATTAAAGGATTAGTTCACTTTAAAATGAAAATTTCCTGATAATTTACTCACCCCCATCTCATCCAAGATGTTTGTGTCTTTCTTTCTTCAGTCGAAAAGAAATTAAGTTTTTGAGGAAAACATTCCAGGATTTTTCTTCACATAATGTACAAACCCGATTCCAAAAAAGTTGGGACACTGTACAAATTGTGAATAAAAACAGAATGCAATGATGTGGAAGTTTCAAATTTCAATATTTTATTCAGAATACAACATAGATGACATATCAAATGTTTAAACTGAGAAAATGTATCATTTTAAGGGAAAAATAAGTTGATTTTAAATTTCATGGCATCAACACATCTCAAAAAAGTTGGGACAAGGCCATGTTTACCACTGTGTGGCATCCCCTCTTCTTTTTATAACAGTCTGCAAACGTCTGGGGACTGAGGAGACAAGTTGCTCAAGTTTAGGAATAGGAATGTTGTCCCATTCTTGTCTAATACAGGCTTCTAGTTGCTCAACTGTCTTAGGTCTTCTTTGTCGCATCTTCCTCTTTATGATGCGCCAAATGTTTTCTATTGGTGAAAGATCTGGACTGCAGGCTGGCCATTTCAGTACCCGGATCCTTCTTCTACGCAGCCATGATGTTGTAATTGATGCAGTATGTGGTCTGGCATTGTCATGTTGGAAAATGCAAGGTCTTCCCTGAAAGAGACGACGTCTGGATGGGAGCATATGTTGTTCTAGAACTTGGATATACCTTTCAGCATTGATGGTGCCTTTCCAGATGTGTAAGCTGCCCATGCCACACACACTCATGCAACCCCATACCATCAGAGATGCAGGCTTCTGAACTGAGCGCTGATAACAACTTGGGTTGTCCTTGTCCTCTTTAGTCCGGATGACATGGCGTCCCAGTTTTCCAAAAAGAACTTCAAATTTTGATTCGTCTGACCACAGAACAGTTTTCCACTTTGCCACAGTCCATTTTAAATGAGCCTTGGCCCAGGGAAAACGCCTGCGCTTCTGGATCATGTTTAGATATGGCTTCTGTTTTGACCTATAGAGTTTTAGCCGGCAACGGCGAATGGCACGGTGGATTGTGTTCACCGACAATGTTTTCTGGAAGTATTCCTGAGCCCATGTTGTGATTTCCATTACAGTAGCATTCCTGTATGTGATGCAGTGCCGTCTAAGGGCCCGAAGATCACGGGCATCCAGTATGGTTTTCTGGCCTTGACCCTTATGCACAGAGATTGTTCCAGATTCTCTGAATTTTTGGATGATATTATGCACTGTAGATGATGATAACTTCAAATTCATTGCAATTTTTCTCTGAGAAACTCCTTTCTGATATTGCTCCACTATTTTTCGCCACAGCATTGGGGGAATTGGTGATCCTTTGCCCATCTTGACTTCTGAGAGACACTGCCACTCTGAGAGGCTCTTTTTATACCCAATCATGTTGCCAATTGACCTAATAAGTTGCAAATTGGTCCTCCAGCTGTTCCTTATATGTACATTTAACTTTTCTGGCCTCTTATTGCTACCTGTCCCAACTTTTTTGGAATGTGTAGCTCTCATGAAATCCAAAATGAGCCAATATTTGGCATGACATTTCAAAATGTCTCACTTTCAACATTTGATATGTTATCTATATTCTATTGTGAATAAAATATAAGTTTATGAGATTTGTAAATTATTGCATTCCTTTTTTATTCACAATTTGTACAGTGTCCCAACTTTTTTGGAATCGGGTTTGTACTTCAATTGCAACCAATGGGTTGAAGGTCCAAATCAATGCAGTTTCGAAGGGCTTCAGAGGCTCTGCACGATCCCTGCTGAGGAATAGGGTCTTATCTAGTGAAACCATCAGTCATTTTCAAGAAGAAATAAACATTTATATACTTTTTAACCTAAATTGCTCATCTTGCGCTGCTCTGCGACGTGCCGCGGATTGCGCAATCACGTCGGAAAGGTCACGCTAGATGTAGGTCGGAAGTACCGCCCCAAGCGAACGTTCGAAGACTAATACAAACACCCTTTACAAAAAAAAAACTCCCATCTCCAACTTCAAAATCGTCCGACATCGTTGTTTAACCTTTTTTTGCTAAAGGATGTTTGTATTAGTCTTCGCACGAGCGCTTTGTAAACATGGGGGCGGTACTTCTGCATACGTCTAGCGTGACCTTTCCGACGTGATTGCGCAATCCGTGGTGTGTCGCAGAGCAGCGCAAGATGAGCAATTAAGGTTAAAAAGTATATACATTTTTATTTTTTTTTAGAAAATGACCGATGGTTTCGCTAGATAAGACCCTATTCCTTAGCTGGGATCGTGCAGAGCCCTTCGAAGCCCTTTGAAACTGCATTGATTTGGACCTTCAACATTTTGCGTTGCCATTGAAGTACAATATAGGGAGAAAAATCCTGAAATGTTTTCCTCAAACAACTTAATTTCTTTTCCACTGAAGAAAGAAAGACATGAACATCTTGGATGGCATAGGGGTGAGGAAATTATGAGGAAATTTTCATTTTAAAGTGAACTAATCCTTTAAACCTTTGAAATTACGATCACAGCGGTATATTTAAACCTGCTTTTGCGCTGCCGCTAAGCCAGACAGAGCAGCGGTCATGTAAGCTTTATGTTTGAAACAGCTTTACAAACAACGTTTTCAGCTACACAGTAGGCTGTTGCCGTTTCTGTTGCAAACATCAAATAATAACGCAAGTACTGGGATAAAATTTTATAGTCTGGATATAAACACTTGATGTTGCGGCAGCGATCAAAATGATAAATCACTTCGAAACTAATGTTACGCTTCAAATAAAAATGGTATCTATTACACTGTTACACCAGTAGGTGGCATCCAGTGACTGTTAAAATGCATTTGTGTGACTGAATTAAAAGCATTTTAAAGCATTTTCTCTAATGATGTTTTCTCCTTTCCTGTAAACAGATGCAGCTCTATGTAGAAGAGAAAACACAGAAAGCTTGATTCTCTACAAGTGGAACACATGAAAGCAGATGTAAGGGGTGATTACTACAGCAGGAAACAGGAAGTGGATTTTTTTTTAATGTGACAACAGGCATGTTTGTTTTTGAAATATAAAGAAAGTATTTTGAGCTTTGACTGTGCAGCTTGTTAAGTAAGTAGAATTAATGCTTTATCTGTATATCTGTATCTTTTTGTCCGTGTTTTTTTTTTTTGCCTTTTTTGCTCAAGATCTGCCATTGTGCTTAAATTGTCCTGTGTTTTATTTTTTAATACAATTGTGTCATCTTTCACTGCTCCTCATACCTCTGTCATGACTCCAGATACATGTGTGGGTTGGAGCACGCTACGTTTACACTGTAGACCTTAGTGGTCAATTCTGAATTATTGCTCAGATCAATTTTTTGTTTGGCTGTTAACAGTGTTTTTTAAATGTGGCCAATATCAGATTTGACTGTGAACAGGTCACGATCCTGAACTGACCCGCATGTGCAAAAGAACAATAACAAAGATGACACACTGTCATGCGGAAGTAAACATGGAGGTCACTGAAGTCAGCGTTTACGTGGTCATTTATAAGGTGATGTGACAGGGAAACCATCAAATTTGTGTGCATGTGATGAGGAAGATGCATAAGAGGATGAGGAGAAAGAGAGCAAAGTTTTCTCATATAGTTTTTGCTCAAGTTTTGCTTGTATAGAGCTGTCACCTTAATACATAACGAGTATAACAGCTCACTGTTCACAACTTATTTGCTGTGACCAAACAACTACCAGTTTTTAGACTCTTTGAAGTGACTCCCATCAGTGCAGAATTGTGACAAGCTTTTACATTAGATTAAAATTATGATCTTTAGCCGCTAACCTGTTCTTCTTGGTAATTACTTAAAAGAATTGCTGTGTATGTAGTATGTAAACAGCTATTATCCACAGTATTGAAGGATCTCTCAGAAACACAGGGAGACAGCTGAGTATTGCTTTGGCTGTGATTTATTAATTTTGTGGTGAACTATCCCTTTAAGAATAAAAAAAAAAAACTATTAAGAAAAAAACTATCCCTTTCACATGAAGTGAAAGGTTTCATGTCTGTTTAAAATGGAACTAGTAGGCATTATTCTAATGACTGGAAGGAACTGAGAAAGTGACTCTTCTCTTTAGTCTTCATGTTTTTTTATGTACAGCTCTCTCCTACAAACCCGATTCCAAAAAAGTTGGGACACTGTACAAATTGTGAATAAAAAAGGAATGCAATAATTTACAAATCTCATAAACTTATATTTTATTCACAATAGAATCACCAATTCCCCCAATGCTGCGGCGAAAAATAGTGGAGCAATATCAGAAAGGAGTTTCTCAGAGAAAAATTGCAAAGAGTTTGAAGTTATCATCATCTACAGTGCATAATATCATCCAAAGATTCAGAGAATCTGGAACAATCTCTGTGCGTAAGGGTCAAGGCCAGAAAACCATACTGGATGCCCGTGATCTTCGGGCCCTTAGATGGCACTGCATCACATACAGGAATGCTACTGTAATGGAAATCACAACATGGGCTCAGGAATACTTCCAGAAAACATTGTCGGTGAACACAATCCACCGTGCCATTCGCCGTTGCCGGCTAAAACTCTATAGGTCAAAAAAGAAGCCATATCTAAACATGATCCAGAAGCGCAGGCATTTTCTCTGGGCCAAGGCTCATTTAAAATGGACTGTGGCAAAGTGGAAAACTGTTCTGTGGTCAGACGAATCAAAATTTGAAGTTCTTTTTGGAAAACTGGGACGCCATGTCATCCGGACTAAAGAGGACAAGGACAACCCAAGTTGTCATCAGCGCTCAGTTCAGAAGCCTGCATCTCTGATGGTATGGGGTTGCATGAGTGCGTGTGGCATGGGCAGCTTACACATCTAGAAAGGCACCATCAATGCTGAAAGGTATATCCAAGTTCTAGAACAACATATGCTCCCATCCAGATGTCGTCTCTTTCAGGGAAGACCTTGCATTTTCCAACATGACAATGCCAGACCACATACTGCATCAATTACAACATCATGGCTGCGTAGAAGAAGGATCCGGGTACTGAAATGGCCAGCCTGCAGTCCAGATCTTTTACCCATAGAAAACATTTGGCGCATCATAAAGAGGAAGATGCAGTTGACAGTTGAGCAACTAGAAGCCTGTATTAGACAAGAATGGGACAACATTCCTATTCCTAAACTTGAGCAACTTGTCTCCTCAGTCCCCAGATGTTTGCAGACTGTTATAAAAAGAAGAGGGGATGCCACACAGTGGTAAACATGGCCTTGTCCCAACTTTTTTGAGATGTGTTGATGCCATGAAATTTAAAATCAACTTATTTTTCCCTTAAAATGATACATTTTCTCAGTTTAAACATTTCATATGTCATCTATGTTGTATTCTGAATAAAATATTGAAATTTGAAACTTCCACATCATTGCATTTTGTTTTTATTCACAATTTGTACAGTGTCCCAACTTTTTTGGAATCGGGTTTGTAAATCAATCCACCTCTTGGTCCTTCATTTGAAATATTATGCAGCTGTTTTCTACAATGCTGATCCAAGTAAATTCAGCGTCACTGTAAACCAACACAGAATCGGTTTTGGCAGACACTATGGCAGTCCTCCAAGTGTTCCAGGCTAAACTCCTCCGCTCCATGGACGAGTCTGGACCCAGCCGCCTCCGTGATCTGTGCAGTGCCACCGACCTGGCCCTACGTGCCACGAAAGCCTTCCTGATCGAAAAATAGAAAGGAAGAGGAGGGGGTTAAGTCTTGCTGCGGCTGGACCATCCCCCGAAAAAGGCTTGTGTTTTTATCCCAGCCCCCTTTTCAGTTCAGGCGGCTGGAGGTGTTCTGTTTGCAGCCAAAGGGCCCGTTCAAACTCATGCACCCTTGCAACCAAACGCTGTTATAATAGCGACCAAAATAAAACACAGAAATTCTCAACAAAAGAGCACTTTTCCTCTTCCAAACACCATGGTGGCCGGGCCCCCGACTCATGGTGGCCCGCCTCCAGAATTAATTCAACCCCTAGCCACTCGGGCTGAGGCCTGGGAGGCCATCCTTGATGTGTCAGAATGGGTGCTGAATATAATAAAACGAGGTTACTCGCTCCAATTTGCTCGCAGACCTCTGCGCTTCTATGCCGTGGTCAACGCGACGGTAAGGAGCAGCGTAGCTCACGTCCTCCGCACCGAAGTGACAAACCTGCTAGCAAAGGGGGCTGTCGAGACAGTTCCCCCATCACAGAGCGAGTCAGGCTTCTACATCCAATACTTCCTCATACCAAAAAAGGATCAACTTATCCAAAAGTGCAGGGCGGACTCAGGTCGGGCTCCTTGTACACCATGGCCAAGCACCTCCTACTATGGGCACAAAACAACCTGCACTCGCTAAGAGCATGTACATTTGCCGGGCAAAATGAACCAAGGGGCAGACATGCTGTCTCGAGACAACATTCCCCCCGGGGAATGGACGCTCCACCCCCAAACGGGTAAAATGGTCTGTGTTCACCAGCTGGTGCTCAGCTCGGAACCAAGACCCTATTTCATGCGAATTACCACTGGTACTTTCCTTCTTACAAGAGCTACTGAACGCGGGCCGCCTCCACGCTCAAAGTTTATGTGGCGCCCATAGCAGCCTTCCATGCTCCTGTGGCCGGCCAATCTCTAGGAAGAAACGACTCCTCAAGGGGGCCAGGAGGCTAAACCCGCCTCGTCCCCCCTCTATACCCTCATGGGACCTATCCACGGTCCTCAGAGCCCTCAGGGGACCCCCATTTGAGCCAGTTCAGTTGGCCAGCCTAGGGCCACTTTCGCTCAAGACCGCACTCCTGCTAGCTCTAGCATCGGTCAAGCGAGTGGGCGATTTACAAGTGCTCTCTGTGAACGCTTCCTGCCTTGAGTTTGGGTCTAATGACTCCAAAGTCGTCCTCAAACCAAGACATGGCTATGTACCCAAGGTGCTCTCAACTCCGAGCCCAGGTCATTTCGCTGTCTGCCCTTCCCTCGTCTTAAGTTGACAGAGAACTAAACCTACTCTGCCCTGTCAGGGCTCTAAGTCTATAAAGAGCGCTCTGCCCAATTCAGACAGTCAGAGCAGCTCTTTGTATGCTTCGGAGGCCGCACCAAGGGGCTCCTGGTCACGAAGCAGAGATTATCCCCTTGGATAGTAGACGCTATTTCTTTCGCCCAAGCCTCAATGGGCCTTCAATGCCCCATTGGCATCAGAGCACACTCCACTAGAGGCATGGCCTCTTCATGGGCGTGGTCCAATGGTCTATCCATTGACGACATTTGTGCGGCGGCTGGCTGGCCCTCACCATCCATGTTTGCTAGATTTTATAATTTGGAAGTGCCTGCACTGCAGTCACGAGTCCTCTCTGTCTAAGTGAGTGTTGGCCTCTAAGGAGCCCAACCCACTAAGTATTCCTTCTGGGGGCCCTGACCTTTGCCTCAGGCCTTAGCGCCTCAGGCTGGAGTCTCGGAGCGAAGTCATTCAGCTTTAATAGCACGGCGTGACTGGACTGTGTTCCCATATGAGTCTAGCGATGCAATACGAGTGAACTGTTTTCGAAAGGGAATGTACTCGGTTACTGACGTAACCTCGGTTCCCTGTGAATAACATGAACGAGTATTGTGTAGACGGCCGTGTTATTGGGCTTCACGACTAGCGATCGTCACCTCAGTCGAATGAACCTGAATCCTATGGCGAAATGGGCTGCTTATATAGCCAGAAGCCCCGCCCATTTTGGCGGGCTCTGCTCTCTGTCGGTGGGACGCGCCCCGATTGGTTATCGCAGATACGCCGCTTCGCCATAGGTTCCTGCAGTTCTCACAGCCCAGCCAATCAGCACGCTTATAGCTCTGCACTCTGTTGGCTGTGCAGCTGCACTGCGTTTTAAACAAAAGGCTTCAATATTTCGAGAAAAGGACTTTTCCCATATGCGTCTAGCAACGCAATAGCTACTTGTTCCCGTTATTCTCAGGGAACCGAGGTTACGTCAGTAACCGAGTACGTTTTATTCAATTTATTACTATATATTTATATAGCCTACTTTAGATTTATACACTGAACAAAATTATAAACGCAATACTTTTGTTTTTGCCCCCATTTTTCATGAGCTGAACTCAAAGATCTAAGACTTTTTCTATGTACACAAAAGGCCTATTTCTCTCAAATATTGTTCACAAATCTGTCTAAATCTGTGTTAGTGAGCACTTCTCCTTTGCAGAGATAATCCAGCCACCTCACAGGTGTGGCATATCAAGATGCTGATTAGATAGCATGATTATTGCACAGGTGTGCCTTAGGCTGGCCACAATAAAAGGCCACTCTAAAATGTGCAGTTTTACTGTATTGGGGGGATCCGGGGGGGTCTGAAAACCAGTCAGTATCAGGTGTGACCACCATTTGCCTCACGCAGTGAAACACATCTCCTTCGCATAGAGTTGATCAGGTTGTTGATTGTGGCCTGTGGAATGTTGGTCCACTCCTCTTTAATGGCTGTGCAAAGTTGCTGGATATTGGCAGGAACTGGAACATGCTGTTGTATACGCCGATCCAGAGCATCCCAAACATGCTCAATGGGTGACATGTCTGGTGAGTATGCTGGCCATGCAAGAACTGGGATGTTTTCAGCTTCCAGGAATTGTGTACAGATCCTTGCAACATGAGGCCGTGCATTATCATGCTGCAACATGAGGTGATGGTCGTGGATGAATGGCACAACAGTGGGCCTCAGGATCTCGTCACGGTATCTCTGTGCATTCAAAATGCCATCAATAAAATGCACCTGTGTTCGTTGTCCATAAGATACGCCTGCCCATACCATAACCCCACCGCCACCATGGGCCACTCGATCCACAATGTTGACATCAGCAAACCACTCACCCTCACGACGCCATACACGCTTTCTGCCATCTGCCCTGTACAGTGAAAACCGGGATTCATCCGTGAAGAGAACACCTCTCCAAAGTGCCAGATGCCATCGAATGTGAGCATTTGCCCACTCAAGTCGGTTACGACGACGAACTGCAGTCAGGTCGAGACCCCGATGAGGACGACGAGCATGCAGATGAGCTTCCCTGAGACGGTTTCTGGCAGTTTGTGCAGAAATTCTTTGGTTATGCAAACCAATTGTTGCAGCAGCGCTCCGGGTGGCTGGTCTCAGACGATCTTGGAGGTGAAGATGCTGGATGTGGAGGTCCTGGGCTGCTATGGTTACACGTGGTCTAAACGCCTTTGGAGATGGCTTATGGTAGAGAAATGAACATTCAATTCACGGGCAACAGCTTTGGTGGATATTCCTGCAGTCAGCATGCCAATTGCACGCTGTGGCATTGTGCTGTGTGATAAAACTGCACATTTTAGAGTGGCCTTTTATTGTGGCCAGCCTAAGGCACACATGTGCAATAATCATGCTGTCTAATAAGCATCTTGATATGCCACACCTGTGAGGTGGATGGATTATTTCGGCAAAGGAGAAGTGCTCACTAACACAGATTTAGACAGATTTGTGAACAATATTTGAGAGAAATAGGCCTTTTGTGTACATAGAAAAAGTCTTAGATCTTTCAGTTCAGCTCATGAAAAATGGGGGCAAAAACAAAGTGTTGTGTTTATAATTTTGTTCAGTGTATATTATGTTGCTCACACAAGTGGCAAAACATAGGCTATAGCCTGTTAAAATTACCAAAATGTTAAATTAGAACTTTTCGAGAAAAGAAGTCTTTTCTTTCGTTTTTAAATCTTTTTACAAGAAATCCTGCAGGTCATAAAGAACTTTGTTTTCCACCTCCAAGAAAGGAGAGTGCTATCCATTATGTCTCCTTGTTTACCTAAATGCCAGGTAAGGTGACGTTTTCCTTTCCTTTCCTTGTGTTGACTTTGAAACAGAGTAGACTTTACATTATATGCATCTGTGATGAAATTACTAGATTTTCGCATCAATACATGTTTGTTTTAAAACAGGCGTGAAAGCTCTGAAGCCGGTTAACATGGGTACGGAAAAAAATACGCACCGCATAGTGGGCTACACACTGCAAACGGAGTATGTGTAAAACAGGCTAGACTCGGTGCGGAAACGACCGCTCCTTGGAAAGCATTTATTTCAGAGGAAAATTAACACCTGCCACCTACAGATAGGCTACACATCTGATTCTGCTGATGTTTCATGACATATTTATTTTAAAGAAATAAGCATCATCATCACCAAAGCGATTAACAAAGTTCTTTATGACATGCAGGATTTCTTGTAAAAAGATTTAAAAACAAAAGAAAAGACGAAAGTCGGCTGTTTTTGTCTATTGTAAGTTCTAAATTTAAAATGTTTGTGATTTTAACATAGGCTATAGCCTATGTTTCCTTTCGAACGGTCAGTCTTACTGCGTCTTCTAGACGCAATGGGAAATAAGCATTTTTGTAAAATAACGCAGTGCACCTTTTTCACTCTCTATCACTTCTCCCAGTCCCCTCTATTCAGGCGACTGGAGAGGTTCAGCATTGCAGTATACGAGCCTGTTACGAAGCACGCACGCCTGCACACAAAACACTGTTGAGAGCGTGACTTACATCATAGCCGCTCTCTCTGTTTAATGCATAGTGGCATCGTAAAATGGTGGCCAAGCCCTGTGCCTTTTTCACTCTCTACCACTTCTCTCAGTCCCCTCTATTCAGGCGACTGGAGAGGTTCACTATTGCAGTAAATGAGCCCGTTATGAAGCGCGCACGCATGCACACAAAACGCTGTATTAACGGCGATCCTAATAAACAATTAAGAGTTTTTTTCCTCTGTTATGACTGTAGGCAGTGTGTCCCCTACATAGTGTGCACCCCTGCATATAAGCACTGTTTATTCAGTGCTACAGAATCACTCAAAAGAACACAGGAAGCAGTCCTGACAGGCTGGTCAGGAAGAGAGGAGGGTTGAGTCCCGCCCAGGCTGGTCCGCCCCCCAAAAGAATTCTCTCCCTACGGCCTGTTTTTAGTTCCGGCCAGGAAGAAAAATGTTATTTTGAATGTTGTGAGTGTAACTGCGAGCCTGCTCTGATGCACGCTCCCTTGCATATTGCCGCTATAATGGCGAGTTCAATAAAAAACATGAATGTTTTCTGTCTCTTCCACACCACACCTTCCGACACTATAAAACCCCTGTACAACCGGGCAGAGGCTTGGAAAGCCATCCCCGGTGTGTCACAGTGGGTTATAAAAACAATTCAACGAGGTTACTCGCTCCAATTCGCTCGCAAACCACCCCGTTTCACAGGCATAACACACACTTCAGTGGAGAGCAACGTGACTCGCGTCCTCAAAACCGAAGTGGAGAGCCTATTGATGAAAAAAGCTATAGAGGCGGTGCCTCCAGCACAGAGCGAGTCAGGGTTTTACAGCAGCTATTTCCTCGTCCCCAAAAAAGATGGCGGCCTCAGGCCCATCTTAGACCTCAGACATCTGAACAAGGCTCTTATCAAATGGCCTTTCAGAATGCTGACATTAAAACAGATCATCGCGCAAATCCACCCAATGGACTGGTTTTTCTCAGTGGATCTGAAAGATGCTTACTTTCATATCCAAATTATCCCACGTCACAGACCGTTTTTGAGATTTGCGTTCGACGGGAAGGCTTAGCAGTACACAGTCCTGCCATTTGGCCTGTCTCTGGCCCCCCGCACTTTCACAAAGTGCATGGGTGCAGCTCTCTCCCCCTTAAGACAAGCGGGAATGCGCATTCTGAACTACCTCGACGACTGGCTCATACTGGCCCAGTCAGAGGAAGAAATAAAATCTCACAAATCTGTGCTACTCAGCCATCTAGGATGCCTGGGTCTCAATGCAGCCAAGAGCTCATTGCTTCCCAGGCAGAGAGTCTCCTTCCTGGGAACGATTTTAGACTCAGCCCAAATGAGGGCGTGGCTGTCGAACGAGCGCACTCTGACTACACAGCAGCTTGCATGTTCGTTCATAACAGGAACCATCAGACCCCTAAAAATTTTTCAGAGAATGCTAGGCCTAATGGCATCAGCTTCTCCAGTACTTCCACTGGGCATGATCCGCATGTGCCCCCTGCAGTACTGGCTGAAATCATGGGTTCCTCCCCAAGCGTGGCATTCAGGCCAGCTTTGGTTCAAAGAGTCACGGTTGCACATAAACTGCCTAGAAATGCTGGCAGTAGTGCTAGCCCTCGAGACTTTTCTACCACGTCTCTCAGGTCACCATGTTTTAGTCAGCACGGACAACACGACAGTGGTCTCCTACATAAACCGCCAAGGCGGGCTCAGGTCGAGATGGCTCAACCAACAGGTCAGACATCTCCTCCTATGGGCAAAAGGCAAATTACATTCACTAAAAGCAGTGCATGTGCCAGGCAGACTGAACCAGGGAGCAGACATGCTCTCCAGGGGCCTCGTGTCCCCAGGGGAATGGACTCTCCATCCCCAAACCGTTCAAATGATATGGAATGTTTTCGGGAGGGCAGAGGTCGACCTCTTCGCCTCCGAAGACAACTGTCACTGCCCGATTTATTTTTCAAAGAACAAGGATGCGCTGGCCCACGAATGGCCCAGCCGTCTGCTTTATGCTTTTCCTCCAGTCCCGCTCTTCCCTTAAAAAGAATCAGGGAATGCGGGCACACAGTCCTGCTAGTGGCTCCACTTTGGCGAACCCACCACTGGTTTCCCGAGTTAATTCAGCTACTATCAGCAGCCCCATGGCCAGTTCCCCTGAGAAAAAATCTCCTTTCTCAGGTGAACGGGACAGTCTGGCACCCCTGTCCCAAACTGTGGGCACTACATTGTCTGGCCACTCAAAGGGAGCTCAAGAGCCTCCCAGTGAGTGTCTTGAGCACTATCAGTGAAGCTAGAGCTCCGTCTACTAGGCGTCTCTATGCCCTTAAATGGTCAGTGTTCTCTGACTGGTGTTCAGCCAGGAACCATAACCCAGTGTTATGCGAGATATCACAGATACTCGTTTTTCTACAAAAGATGTTGGATGCAGGACGCACTCCATCCACACTCAAAGCCTACACGGCAGCTATCGCCGCTTCTCATGCACCGATAGCTGGCCAATCTGTAGGTAGACACGACATGGTCGTAAAATTCTTAAAAGGAGCCAGGAGGCTTAACCCTCCTCGCCCTCCTACAGTGCCAGCCTGGGACCTTTCACTGGTCCTACGAGCACTAAAAGAATCTCCCTTCGAACTGTTGCAGACGGCCGAATTAAAACCGCTTTCGCTGAAAACTGCCCTGCTATTAGCACTGGCATCAGTTAAGCGTGTTGGTGACATTCAAGCGCTCTCTGCGAACGCGTCATGTCTAGAATTTTGCCCAGGCGATTCTAAAGTCATCCTCAAACCGAGACATGGCTATGTACCCAAAGTGCTTTCAACACCGTTCAAAGCACAGGTAATCACTCTCTCTGCTCTCCCCCCCTCTGAGGATGAGAGACAATTACACCTGCTCTGCCCAGTTAGGGCTCTTAGAGCATATACTGAGCGTTCCTCCCACTTTAGACAGTCGGAGCAGCTCTTTGTAAGTTTTGGTGGCCGCACTAAAGGACTTCCGGTCACCAAACAAAGCCTGGCCAGATGGCTAGTGGACACAATAGCGTTAGCTTATGACACTATGGGCCTCCAATGCCCCATAGGTGTCTAAGCTCACTCCACCAGAGGCATGGCCTTTTCCTGGGCGTGGTCTAGTGGAGACATGTCAATAACTCTAGTCTTGGGCCCTTTAATAAATGTTCAACTTGAGGGAGTACATGTCATTGCGTCTATAATAGCACGGCGGGATTGAACAGGTTCCCACTGCGTCTAGAACGACTGACCGTTCGAAAGGGAACGTACTTGGTTACTTACGTAACGTCGGTTCCCTGAGATAAGGGAACGAGTACTGCATAGACGGCCGTGCTATGGCGCTAAACAATGGGTGATTGTCGCTTCAGTCGATATAACTTGACGTTTTAGGGCATTACCACGCCCATTTTGGCGGGCTTTGTGCTCAGCTTCGCGGGCTTGTGCCCTGCTCCGCTGGCTTTGTGCCCGTTGGTTCACTCAGTTATGCTGTTCTGCCATTGGTTCATGCAGTTCCCACTGGCCAGCCAATAGCGTGCGAGATGTCTCGACACTGTTTTGACTGGGCAGTAGCACTGCGTGATTTTACAAAAATGCTTCAGTAATTCGAGAAATAGATTATTTCCCATTGCATCTAGAAGACGCAGTACTCGTTCCCTTATCTCAGGGAACCGAGGTTACGTAAGTAACCTCTCATCCTCAGAGGATGTAACCGAGTACGTTTTGCTACTTGCGTGATCAACGTAATATATAAATCTAAAGTACTTAGGCTATATAAATATATAGTAGTGAAATGAATAAAACGTTTAAATGTAGTGCGTTTAAACATGACATCCATAAAAGAGTGCATAGGCTATACAAAGAGAATTGCAATGCTGACAAGCCATGTTCAGTAACAACTTTTGGAATAAAAATAATGAATAAATGCTTTGTTTGTGGTATACAACCGCGGATCAGTTGCGCACTTCAAACGCCGCATATAGCACAACAGCGCGTGCTGCAACCATGTGATAGCACAACAGCGCGTGCTGCAACCGACTGCAACACGCGCCGCATACGGAGTATGGGGAGAGCGGGGCACAACCTAACGCTTTTTGACTTTCTCAGTTTGTGTAAATCCACTTGGGGTTCAGAGTATTTATTTGTTCCCACATTAATTGCACACGTCTAGTACAATTATGTGGTTTTGTTTCATTAATACAGTGTATACTTGTTTCTTGATTTCCCCCGAAAGAATGGAAGTGAAATATGACAACATGCCCCATAGGTGGGGTACATTGTAACATGACCATATGACAGTTTAAAATGTTATCTGATCTAATCAAAAAAAAAATATCCAAGACAAACTAAAATATTTTGTCAATAAAATACAATTAACTTTTTTTAATAAAATAATGGCATTTTTAAAATCATTAAAAATATACTAATTTTTGAGTTTGACAACAAACACAGCAAAACACAGCTATACAGCATAGTTAAAACATAATAATAATTAATAACTTCTGAACATTGACTCTCAGTCATTATTCACCTTTATCTCATGGTTTCTCAATAGAATTAATAAAAGTAAAAAATAGAACAGCATAATTCTAACAGGGGCACAATGTAACAACACGCCCCATCTGCGCAACTGGGATTTAAACCCGGCTCATGTCTTCTGGTGGTTAAATAAGCATTAAATAACTATCTCAACTGTTAACTGTTAAAACAGATAGAAGATTAAAATAATATTAGATTTGTCTTATTTTAAATAAACACAAAAAACAGAGATAAAAAATAAACGTAAGAAATGTACTTTTGCTATGGTTAAGTAAATGTTCAGTGATATCTTCCAAAGATTTTTAAATTTCGGCGCAATTTTTTCTCTAAATAATGTTGATATGGTAATTAGTAAATCATCTAAATTTCGTAATGCTGGCATGTGGGGAAAGTTTTAAACCACGTGTGTTACAGCTAACCCCGCGTTAGGTTGTGCCCCGCTCTCCCCTATGTGTGAAACAGGCGTCGGAAGAGCTAAACTTGTGACATTGAGCACTTTCAGTTTCGAGAACGATCTTTCAGCAGTTGCAACCGTTACAGGCAAAGTTAGAAACAAATTGAGAGCTAGTTGGAACATCGGGGACACTGGGCAGGATAGAGTGGTGTGTCTAATAAATAACAGCTGCGCAAGATTTACAATTTTAAAGGTAGCCTAATATCAAGGGGGACTTTTGTGATAGGCTACTAAAGGCGCTTGACCGAGTAGAAGGGGTTGCTATTTTTTAACTCGGGATTTTTTTTTTGTGACTCACATTTCTGAGTTACACAGATTTCCAAGTAGACATAAGGTGGTGTTAGGTAGGCTACTTATTTTTAGAGAAAAAATAACGCCTGCCACCTACAGATCTGGTGGCAGGCGTTAACATCTGGTTCTGCTGATGTTTCATTACATATTTATTTTAAAGAAATAAACATTATCATCATCATCATCATCACCAAAGCGATTAAGTCGCTTGTGAGTAACTGACACTAAAATATGTTAAACAAAATTTCAAAATTTTAATCTGCAGTCTGTCTACTTTAACAAATATAATGAAATGCAAATTTTTTTTTTTTTTTTTTGACGCCATCATGTGGTTGTCAGCTGAGGGAAATATCCCCACGCATGATGTATCATGTACTTTGGGAAACCTATTGGGATCATAAATGTAATACTTCAGTGTAAATGATGCTGTTTTGCCAACAGAGAGAAAACAGCAAACGGTAAGTAATTTCTATAGTTGTTCAGCGTCTTCAAACTTTTAGAAAATCAACACGTACATAATGAATGCTTTACTTTTAATTCCCATAAATTTGACAGGAGTTTACATGTTCTGGGATGGATGTTATATAACATGAGAGAAAGGAATTTGTAAATTGTTATCCTCTCTTGTTTTGTCAATACTGACATGTCGCTGTTTGGGAAGAAGTCATGTTACATTGATGTAAAATGATAAGTGCCTTGGTGTTTATTTTTGATGCCCTGGAGTTTCAGTGGAAATGATAAAAGAAAATGGCAGTCCAATTTTATAGCCCAACTGGTGATATTGTTAGTTTAATAAATAAACATCAAAAAGTTTTTAGGTTCTGGCACAATTTCTCTTCTTTTTCTGAAAGCTATCTAACATAAATTTATTTTTTTCAGCTCCAAAAAAAAAAAAAAGAGAGAGATCAATATGATCACCTCAGCACCAGTGATGACCACTTTTACCCTTTCAGTGAACAGTTCTTAAAAGAACTATTTTTTTTCTTAATGTGAAGAACATTTGAAAAATCTAAAGAACCTTTTGTGGAACATAAAGGTTCTTCATGGAAACATCAATGCCAATAAAGAACCATTATTATTGGAGTGTATGCTATAACTTCATGTATCTATCAACATTACCACCTCTCCTCATTATGAACATTGTGCTCTGTATGGCAACTTGCAATAATGCAGAATATGAGATTAATGGAGAGTGTTGCCCAATGTGTGATCCAGGTAAGTTTAACTGTTCTTCACTCTTTACCACAATATATCCATGATGTCAGATTTAAAGAGAAGATATTTTAAATCATTTTTCCACATGGTTCTAGGCTTTGAACTGTCACATCATTATTACTGATGAGCTCATATGCTCCTTAAACAATCTTTTAAGGTTGGATTGATATGGTCAGGATCGATTATAAATAAACTTCAACCACACTGAATGTTGGTATCTTTCAGAGGGCTTTATGCAAAGCACCAGGTGTACTGCCTCTGTCCAAGCTGTTAAAATACAATGTGAAATATGGGTGATCATGTTTAATTGGTTTTATTTCTAATAAATGCTTTTTCAGCTTATTTCAATAAATGGTCCTTTTGAACTAGACAAGGCATTTTCAGTTCTGAAACTTGCAAACTATTTATATAGTACATAGTTTTATTTCAGAATGTCAAGGGACATTTGATTTTCATCATATGACCCCTTTAAGTCACTTATTTAACATATATATTCTTATAGTTACATAATCCACATATAGTCCCAATTCAGAGGCTGCATCCTTTGAAAGGGCCAATTGCATCAGGCTGTCCCAATGCGAAGGCTCCTTCAAATGTGGCCTCCAAATGCATCCTTTGTTTCCCATGAAATGAAGGATACAACAGATGGATCATTCACCTTGCCTACCATTAGAAATCATTGCGCGCCATTGACGACACAATTTTTTTTTAGAGAAATTGCAGAATTACACTTTTAAAACGTAAGTATTGGGTTTCAACTTACTCAAGTATCTAATGATACAAATGTAAAAATTATTGTTAAAAAACGTTAAAGGGGTTCAAACATCTTACTAAAATGCAATTATATATAGTTTATACTCTTTATTATATACAGAAATGGACCTTGGTGAAGATATTTAGACAGTTTGTGAACCCTTTTTTGTCATCCGGTTAATATAACTTTCAAAAAAGTCTAGTACAAATGTTACTGCCGCTCATCAATGGCAGCTGTCACAGTTGCTAGGCGACAAGAACAATCCTCCGTAGGCTAGACCGTTTCATTTAACAACACCCGTGGCCTTCGAAGGTGTGGCCGGATGCAGCCTCTGAATTGGGACACAGCTATAGACTTCAAATTCTAGGTTAGTAGTTCCTACAGGAAGCTCCCCAAAAGTACACATTTTGGTGGTTGACTATTCTAAGACCTGTTTCAGATAAGGGAGACTTCCAAAATGTGTACTGTTGAAGGGCCTCCTCCAGGAACATGGTTAGGAACCACTGGTTACAAAAGTTATTTAAAACAGCCTGTCATCTATATCACTATATATAGACCTGAATTTTTGAATGTGATTTGAGTGTGTTAGTTAGCCATCATTGCATAGCTAATACACAACATGGCTCCAGTCTAAGCTGGGTATTGATATAGATTTCCAGATTCAGTTAAATTCGATTCCGACTTGTGAACATTCACATCATAAGTTGTTCAGCAGAACATGGTGACATTTACAGGACAAGCAGAGCTTGTTTTTCATTTTCATGCAGTCGCTGAAAAAAAAGCATGAAGTAAAAAATTAAGAATCAGTAATGAGACTGGTCAAAACAAGATCATTATTTTTTGGAAAATCTGTTTTTACCCAGTCTTACTAAAGTCTGATTATTTTTTTATCTTGATTATTCTACATTTTTATGTTGACACAATTTACAGAAATATACTGACATATAATTACTACAGCTTATACACAAGTTGTTATTTGCATAGGACATGTATAAACAATAAATGTGTTGGTATAATTACTTTCTAGGAAAGCGAGTTCATACGCATTGTGATGAGGACACAAGCACAACATGTGATTCATGCCATGTGATGACCTACACTGACATTCCTAATGGATTGACCGAATGTCTGCCATGTTCAGTCTGTGATTCAAGTGAGTAAAAATGTTTTCTCTTGTTTAGTGAGTCATGGTGGTTTCATGTCAGCCCCTCGTTTCAAATAATGAATCATTTTTCTCCAAATTACGTGTCATTGGCAGGTTTTCTACAACTGACTTGTTTCATTTCTTGTTAAAGGTAATGGGCTTAGAGTAAAGCAGGCATGTACATCAATATCAAATACAGTGTGTAAACCTTTGCCAGGTTATTACTGTATAGACCTTCACTCAAACTGTGTAAAGGCCATGAAACATTCAACCTGCTCACCTGGACAATACATCAACCAAACCGGTCAGTCTGTTATCATACAAATAGCTTTATTATACATCCACAAAAACTGATAGGCTGAGATGACATATGAGAACAATAATTCTGCTTGCATTTATATTAAATAACTGTACATATGGAAATTTGCATATAGTTCCAAAGCAGCTTTACAACTTTTCATTGCACTTGGAAAAAATAATTGGTTTACTATGGATGTGGTTTTACCTCAGATCCTCATGGCAGACATTGTTTGCTTGTGACTCTGACAGCACCTGGCAAAACCACCTTAAAATTGTGCTTAATTATGATAGGCAGATTATTTGTTGTGCGATGATTCATTTTATGTGTTAAAGGCTATATTGAGTCCTGTCACTCATGGAGTTGTAACACAAGAACTAACTTCTATTTCTGAATGTGTTTCTATAGGAACAGAATTTAGTAATACAGTGTGTGATGACTGTCCTGCTGGTTCATATTCAAATGGTACATTCTGCAAATTACATACAAAGTAAGTATCATTATTTTACAACATTGACGTTCCACACTTTCTTAAAATGATATTTGTACATTTGTTGTTTGTTATTAGTTTCACTAGATTTTGTGGTTAAATTAAGCTCTTTCATCACAAGAGAAATATTTGTAGTTCACTTGAGCTCCTCTCTCCAACAGGTGTGAATCTCTTGACAAAGTAACAGTAAAGGCAGGAACAGAGACGTCTGATGCGGAGTGCAGAGATGGAACACATTCTTTATGGATAGTGATTCTGTCTGTGTGTGGAATGTGTGTGGTATTTGTCACAGTTGTATTTATTGTAAAGGCAAAGAATAAGCAATATAGTGAAGCAAGTCAAGCTACTCTTCCCCAAGATTTGGACCTGAACACTGTTTCTTCCAATTCAATGTAAAAACATCTGTCACATGTTCATAAACCAACAATTAAAGTGATCTGCTTGTGACATGGAAATAAAACATTTACTGGTCTACAACAATAATGTAAAGTCTTTCAATGCAATAACTTTTTCTATAAGCTGGTATATTTGCTTGGCAAAATATATGTTTAATTAAACTGCTGCTGAATAAAGCTCTCATGCTTTGTATTGCTGAATTTACTGAAAATATTATGCATTAAATTGACTGAAAATGGCCTGGAAATTATATTGACCATACCAAGTATATTTATTATTTCTAAACACCTTTTTTGCAAAAAAAAATTGATTCATGTTGAGCCTGATAATTATTAAGATTAGTTAAAGGCAGGTTTATTATTCAACAAAGCTCATGAAGTAGTAGGCTACTGCACATGTAAAGATTTACCATGGACATTTATCTAAAAAGTAGGCTATATAGTTTTATTTATATAGAGTTTTATAAATAAAATATTTATTTATACAATCAGCTTATATCAAGAAGTGGCTTGGACTCCCACGTTGCCTCAGTAATATTGGCCTGTATGGGAAAAGTGCTCTGGAACTGCCTGTTTCTAGCCTCACTGGAGAGTACAAATGTACCAAAGTGAGACTGGACATGACCCTGACCGAGTCTCAAGATGCTGTAATACAAACAGCTGCACCCAGACTGGCAACTGGGAGGAAATGGACCACTACTGAGGCCATACAGCAAGCAAAATCCGCTCTCAGGCATGGAGACATTATAGGACAGGTGCAGCAGGGAAGAGGGGGTTTTGGACTCGGGACAAGCCGGCCCAAATGGTATAAGGAAACATCCGAAACAACAGTCTCGCAGTCCAAACAGGGACAGTGGACTAACTGGGAAAACCTGGAGAAACGTAAGCTTACCTGGAAGGATAGTTCCTACTTTTTTCTTCAAATAAGAACAAACATATTTTTATGTTGCTAAAGGGTGTTGCGCAGTGATATGCAGAACCGTTGGGTGAAGCGGTCATAGTTATGCTTTATCATGAATAAAACAGCTATTGACCAATCAGAATTACTGAATATACTGAATAATTGTGTCACTAGCTAATGTGAGACCTGTCACTTCCTTTATTGCTCATGGAGTTGAAACTTAAGTACTTTATATTTTTGAATATGTTTCTATAGGAACAGAATTTAGTGATACAGTGTGTGACGACTGTCCTGCTGTTTCATATTCAGAAGGAACACTCTGCAAATTACATACAAAGTATCATTATTTTACAACATTGATATTCCAAACTTTCTTAAAATGAAATTTGTATATTTGTTGTTTTTTGATTTGCTTCAGTAGATTATGTGGTTAAATCAAGCTCTTTTCTCAGATATAGTTTAACTTGAGCTCCTCACTCTTAACAGGTGTGAATCTTCTGGCAAAATAACAGTAGAGGCAGTGTCACAATCACAAATGAGAGTGCCCTTGGTTACCACCAGAGGGCACTCCATCCCAGACTGTCACTTCATCTAAGGACTACAATTCCCACATCGCTCACTACCCGGACTTCCTTCCTGATTACATCCACCTGCACCCCATTACCTTGTTAGCTCACACTTTATAAGCCTGGCCATGTCTGTCATTCACTGCGAAGTCTTGTTGGTTGTAATACTGCATTTCTGAGCATTTTCCTTGGTTTTGGATTACTTACCCGTTCCGTGGATTACCCTTTTGCCTGTCTCTCCTTTCTTGTTTGCCTGTTTGGATTGCTTGCCTGTGTTTTGATCTTGCCCGACCTCTTGACTACGATTGTGGATTACCCTTTCAATAAAGCTGCGTTTGGATCCTCTACCTGTGTCTCTCGGAGCAGTACGTTACAGGCAGGAACAGACGTCTGATGCAGAGTGCAGAGATGGAACACCTTCTTTACTGTTTGGGATGTCTGTGATTGGAGTGTGTGTGGTGCTAACTATCATAATTATTATAAAGAGAAAAAAAAGCAATATAGTGAAGCAAGTCAAGTACTCCTCCACAGGATTTGAACCTGCACCTTTAAAATGTTTTAACCAAAGCAGTGTAAAAAGACATCCATTTGACAACGTCCATAAACCAACAATAAAAGCTTATGTTCAGTGAAATGGCAATAAAATGTATAACTTCTGAAGTAACTTTTTATGAAGTCTATTTAGTGGTTTACTTATCTGCCACAATAATGTAATGTCTTTGAATGGTAATTATTTTTCCATGTGTGCCAAAGTCCTCCATCCAACCAAGCTCTTAAACGTGTATACATGGCTAGGCAAAATAAATTTTTACTAAAATTATGATCTTCAATCATGAATATTTGTGTACTGATGTGGCCGGAAACCATGCTGTTTTTTAAACCGCTTTCTTGGCCTACAAAAATATTGTTCTTATTAACCAAAGCTACCATTTTTTGTATCAATGAATGTATTTATCAGACCAGTTAGTTAATTTTTCATTACTGTTTTTCCTTTTTCATCATGTGCTAGAAACATAATTAATCACAGCAATAATGATCCAGTCATAGACTCTTAAGTATTTGCATATTTAAATCCAAACAGCGACTTTTTTTTGGGCCGGGCAGTGTATAGCTCATCTTAAAACTTCCAGCAGCAAGCCCTTGGGAGTTATCAGGCTTTCCCAAAACAAACCAACCCTTTGACATCATTCTGAAAGCAGAGCATAAGTTTGCAACAAGATGTAAAAACGATCCAGTTCACTGTTGTTTCCTCCCCACTCTAAATTAAATTTCCATGATTTCCATGAATGTATACATAAACTAGCTCACTAAGAACAAAGTTCACTTAAACCGCTTAAAAGACAGGCCTCATTTCCATAACAAATGCCAGCCAAACAATTAACTAATTAGTACAAATTCTAAAAAAAGTTTAATAAAGCAAACTTGATAGCTCCTCTTATTTCCTTATATAATTGTGTTCACCTTTAGTTTATTAGAAATACCTCAAGAGTTAATCTGTGATTACATTTAGATATACTAATTTACTGATATACTAATGTGGTGTCTGCAAATGGCACTTGGCTATTTATTTTATATCATAATTAGTTATAGTTAAGGTGTAGTCATGCCTATTATTTCATTTCCATATGCATAATTTGTAACAGTCAATCCTAGCAGCCCAGGGGTCAGTTACATAAACACAGCCATTATAACTTAAAAACTAGGCTATGACCAACTAGAAGTTAGCCAAGGGGCAATCAGTCTTGCTTTTTAGTATCAAATTAGACTATACGTTTGCTGACTTAAAGTTATGAACAGTCTTAAAGAAAAAAAAAATGATGATTAACTTCTAAGACTGGTTTTAACACTTTTATGCCACTGGCCTTTGGTTACTAGAGGGGGCTATATGCTTATGTATTGAAAACTGACCCTCCTGTTGGTCGAAAAGAATAGATCTTATGTCATGCCACGCTGTTGCAATACTATGGGGAATACTATGGTAGTCAATGGGGGGGTGAGATCTGCTTGGTTACAAACATTCTTCCAAATATCTTTGTTTGTGTTCAGCAGAAGAAATAAATTCATACAGGTTTGGAACAACTTGAGGGTGAGTAAATGATGACAGAATTTTTATTTTTGGGTGAACTGTCCCTTTAATTTCTTTGTGTTGCATTGTAAATTCTTTATTCACAAAAACAAATTTCTCAAGACTTTGCCTCAACTTACCGATAACAATAAGAACAAGAAGTTTCTTAAGAATTAAGATGATATTTGTTACTGCTTGAGATGTCATAGTTTTTTGTCTGTATATCTTTTTTTATTTTATTTTTTTCCTCTCTCTTTCCTTTTCATCTTATGTTAATGTATTCAATGCAGTGCTGTTTCTTTTCTTGCAATAAAAAAAAACAGTTTGTAAGTAAACAACCATACTCGATTCCCTCTCATGTGTGATAATTCATGGCAAGTTACCACATATTTAAATAAAATTAATATACTTCATCTTTCTAGGAAATTATTTCAGTGCATTCAAGGCATGCAGTGTATCCACACTATAGATATACTAGCGAACTTGTGTAATATGTAGGGGAGACCGGGGATGGTTGCAACAATTTTGACATTTCTGTCTGCGTCTTGGAGTTCTTTTAAGCCAGTGCGTTCAAAATGTGATTAAAACTCTTTACAAGTGTCAGCTATTAAATGACATAGCTGTTATCTTTGCAGCACAAACAGAAAATGTGTGGTTTCGATTCAAACACAAGGAGTGAAATGTTACAATTCACCCCATAGTCCGGGTTAGTTGTAACAGACCCTGGGGTGAGATGTAACATTATTACAAGTTTTTTATTCAACACAGGCTTTTTAACATAATTGATGTGTGTGCATGTGTGTAACAAAAATGAATAAAATGAGCAAAAGCTCATTTTACGTCCCTCAATTTGTCTTTCTCTTCCAAGACCTAGGCCAGGGGTGTCCAATCCTGCTCCTGGAGGGCCACCATCCTGCAGAGTTCAGCTACAACCCCAACTACACACCTGAACCAGCTAATCAAGGTCTACTGGGCATACTAGACACTTCCAGGCAGGTGTGTTGAGGCACATTGGAGCTAAACTCTGCAGGACAGTGACCCTCCTCCAGGACCGAGTTTAGACACCCCTGACCTAGGCATACTGAAATTAAAAAAAAACAAAACAGAAAAAAGGTATAAAATACAACTAAAAATGTACTTGGGGTACGCTGAAACATGCTTCATTTATGTTACAACTAACCCAGAGTCTTGCTGTTACAACTAACCCAGAGTCTTGTAGCCATGAACTAGCTCACCTTACAGCTAACAACAAAAACATTAGCACTAACAACTTGCATGAAAAATATCTACACAGACACACAACAAACAATTTAACTTTGATGAGTTTAACTACAAAGCAGGGATTGCCATAACAAAAATAAAGGAAGTAAAAAAAGTTACTTTCTTACATCAAAATTTGTTTTTCTAGTCTAAAATTTGATCTGTCTGCCACAGGGCTCAACGTTTCTCACGTGTGAAATAAGGACTTAACAGAGCATGTGTGAACTGAATCAGGTGATTTGTAACCTGTTCCTGATCGAAGAAATCAGAAGTGTTACAATTAACCCGTGTTAACCGTGTTAATTAACCCGTGTTAATTGTACTCCCCTACTCCCCTACAACCCTACAACCATCCCCGGTCTCCCCTACTTTGTTGGAAATGTTCTAAATTTTCTAAGAAGTTGCGTGTTTGCACTATTGTAATTTTTTTCTTGAACTATTAATAAAAAAAAGAAAAGAATGCGCTCGTTTCAATTATTATAGCAAAAAGGTGTTAAAAAGCACTGCCAAGAGTGCAGCTTGACGAATGACAGAAAACATTCACACAAAGTAAAATGCTAAGTTTTTTCAAAAAAAGTTTGGGTGTGACTTACGCCATATAACAGGAATGCGAAACTGAAAGAACGCTTCAGAAAACGAGCAACCATGTCTGTCTGTGTCCACTGACCAGTGTTTTTTTCGAAAGAAACAGACGTGAAATTACTCTATATCAGCTGGTAAGTAGTTTTTAGTGTTTATTAAAAAGGAAAACCTGCAGCTGACCTGCAACTTTAAACTGTAGCCTACTAAAAATCACGGCACTTAAAGGCTTTTGTTGTCCGTATTTTAAAGGCAGTCGATAACTGACTTATATAGGCTAAATGGCTTCCTTTATCTTCGCTTTGATCCTATACCCCTACCAGGCTACGTGTTTTTTTCTAAATTTCATTCACATTTTGACTAAAGTTTAAAGTGAAAGTATGTTTGCCTTATTTCTTGCTTTTGCTCCTTCCACTTGTTTTAAGGAGTTAATTTTAAAATGTTTTTTTGCTGTTCATGTGCAGTTTTATAAAACATTTTTTTATTGATTTAGTGATTTACTTGATATAGACTTTCAATATGAAAATCCATTGTAATAAAATATCAATTATTATGTTTATTTATTCCATATCAGTATTATGAAGAAAAAAAAAACATATATTTTTAAATGACTACTATCCGTTTGCATTTTGGATACTGTCCCTATTGCAAAACAAAGAGTAATCTACAAACCCGATTCCAAAAAAGTTGGGACACTGTACAAATTGTGAATAAAAAAGGAATGCAATAATTTACAAATCTCATAAACTTGTATTTTATTCACAATAGAATATAGATAACATATCAAATGTTGAAAGTGAGACATTTTGAAATGTCATGCCAAATATTGGCTCATTTTGGATTTCATGAGAGCTACACATTCCAAAAAAGTTGGGACAGGTAGCAATAAGAGGCCGGAAAAGTTAAATGTACATATAAGGAACAGCTGGAGGAACAATTTGCAACTTATTAGGTCAATTGGCAACATGATTGGGTATAAAAAGAGCCTCTCAGAGTGGCAGTGTCTCTCAGAAGTCAAGATGGGCAGAGGATCACCAATTCCCCCAATGCTGAGGCGAAAAATAGTGGAGCAATATCAGAAAGGAGTTTCTCAGAGAAAAATTGCAAAGAGTTTGAAGTTATCATCATCTACAGTGCATAATATCATCCAAAGATTCAGAGAATCTGGAACAATCTCTGTGCGTAAGGGTCAAGGCCGGAAAACCATACTGGATGCCTGTGATCTTCGGGCCCTTAGACGGCACTGCATCACATACAGGAATGCTACTGTAATGGAAATCACAACATGGTCAAACATTGTCGGTGAACACAATCCACCGTGCCATTCGCCGTTGCCGGCTAAAACTCTATAGGTCAAAAAAGAAGCCATATCTAAACATGATCCAGAAGTGCAGGCGTTTTCTCTGGGCCAAGGCTCATTTAAAATGGACTGTGGCAAAGTGGAAAACTGTTCTGTGGTCAGACGAATCAAAATTTGAAGTTCTTTTTGGAAAACTGGGACGCCATGTCATCCGGACTAAAGAGGACAAGGACAACCCAAGTTGTTATCAGTGCACAGTTCAGAAGCCTGCATCTCTGATGGTATGGGGTTGCATGAGTGCGTGTGGCATGGGCAGCTTACACATCTGAAAAGGCACCATCAATGCTGAAAGGTATATCCAAGTTCTAGAACAACATATGCTCCCATCCAGACGTTGTCTCTTTCAGGGAAGACCTTGCATTTTCCAACATGACAATGCCAGACCACATACTGCATCAATTACAACATCATGGCTGCGTAGAAGAAGGATCCGGGTACTGAAATGGCCAGCCTGCAGTCCAGATCTTTCACCCATAGAAAACATTTGGCGCATCATAAAGAGGAAGATGCGACAAAGAAGACCTAAGACAGTTGAGCAACTAGAAGCCTGTATTAGACAAGAATGGGACAACATTCCTATTCCTAAACTTGAGCAACTTGTCTCCTCAGTCCCCAGACGTTTGCAGACGGTTATAAAAAGAAGAGGGGATGCCACACAGTGGTAAACATGGCCTTGTCCCAAATTTTTTGACATGTGTTGATGCCATGAAATTTAAAATCAACTTATTTTTCCCTTAAAATGATACATTTTCTCAGTTTAAACATTTGATATGTCATATGTTGTATTCTGAATAAAATATTGAAATTTGAAACTTCCACATCATTGCATTCTGTTTTTATTCACAATTTGTACAGTGTCACAACTTTTTTGGAATCGGGTTTGTATTTTATTCCCCAAATGTTGCAAAATGTCAATTTTGCAACCATCATTTCCATCACAAAATGATATTAAATAATATATGTGAAATATTTAGTGGAAATTACACTGTGGTGGAAATGTTTTTGATGTTTTAGGGAAAATGTTAAATGACAGAATTTGATGCAGGTCCACAGTAGACAAGTAAATGAGTGTGAAACGGGGTTTCAGAGATTTAATTCTTTTCTCCAGATAAAAGTGCCTTTATTTGAAGAATAGGCAAGAAAGTTCACAGTGAGCTGATTCTTTTCCATTTTTTTTTTTCTTCTTTCTTTTTCCAGTTTGTTTTCCAAAGAATGGATATGTCTGCAAGATTCTTGTGGAAATACAACCTGCACAAGATCTGATTTTTGAATTATTGTCTTCTTCCTCATACTGTTAAAGCACCAGACCCTGCACCTAATGGCACAGCTATGTGAAGGCCGAGGAAAATATTTCCTCATTGCTCACATTAACTGACTAGACTCCACTGAGATTTATGTGAAATGTTCACTTTAAGATTTACTGTTCTCATTACTGTTATTGTTCCACTTAACTATGAACTTTGCTTTTGTCAATGTGGTCATGCTGAATATGAGATAGATGGGCAATGCTGCCCGATGTGTGCTCCTGGTAAGACTGCTAATAAAGTCAAATAGTTTACATATTTTTCACAATTTGTATCATTTCAAAGTACCTAACTTTTGATGTTTTTTATTTGTTCAATCTATATTCTTTATTTTGCATTAATGAATATATTTTTTTCTGCATAAAAGCAGTTGTTTGGTTAGAGAATTAGAGTCAGTATACCATGACAATGCCTTTTGTATGACATTGCTCTTGAAATAAAATAACGTCTTAGTTACGTATGTAACCCTCGTTCCCTGAAGGAGGGAACGGAGACGTCACGTCGGAGACTGACGAATAGGAATCTCGCTCGCGAGAGCCAATCTGCTTCGAGTGTAACTAAACGAGCCAATGGACATTGGCATGCAATGATTGCACCAGCTGCTCATGCCACGCAGCGCGGCTATAAATGAGGCACAGGTGCTTGCATCAAATTACTTTTTTGCTGAGGAGCCGAGTAGGTGAACTGGCACCCCATCGGGGTACAGAGGACATGGCTACAGGACGTGGCATCTCCGTTCCCTCCTTCAGGGAACGAGGGTTACATACGTAACCGAGACGTTCCCATTCAGTCGGTCACTTCCAACGCCACGTCGGAGACCGACGAATAGGAATCCCTACCAAAGTGCCATGGCCTCTGCCCCCTTCCAGTGCCCTGTGTGAACCTCCTGAGCTCTCTTACCTGATAAGACGGGGCTCACACAGAGAAGTCCATCACTGCTGTTCCGCATGACCCGCTCAGTGACTTATTGGAAAGCGTGCCCTCTAGTAGGAGGGAACGCTGCGGAACCCACATTGTACCCCGAAGGAGTTATGTGGAGTCAACGCTGAGCCGTAGCCCGCAACCAAGAGGGGGCTCCAGCCCCACTGAAGGGGGGGCTCTCCCAAGGGAAAGAGACAGGCATCCATTTAGGAACGACCATGGAAAAATATGATCCCCGCAGGGTCACTCATATAACCCCAGCCCAGTACCAGTTCTCAAGGATTCAGCAGCAAAGGGCCTGATGCCAGAGTTTGCTTCTGGAGAATATAACTGCCGTAGCGCAGCAAGCCGACAAGAGCCAGGGCCTCTCAGTGCTTCTACCTGTTTGAGGTGAGAACACAGTAGGAAACCGGCTTTACACGTAGGTTATAGAATCTAGCGAACGTTTTGGGTGTCGCCCAGCACGCAGCTCTACAGATGTCTGACAGTGAGGCGCCATGTGCCAGCGCCCAGGAGGATGCAACACTTCTAGTAGAGTGTGCTCGCACCCTGAGCGGACAGGGCACGCCTTGTGCTTGGTAAGCCAAGGTGATGGCACCCACTATCCAGTGGGCCATCCTCTGCTTGGAGACAGCCTTTCCCTTCTGCTGACCTCCGTGACAGACAAAGAGCTAATCTGAGGTCCTGAAGCTTTGCGTTCTATCCACGTACAGCCGCAAAGCCAGGGCTGGGTCTGCCTCCTCCGGGGGCAGCGCTTGCAGGTTCACCACCTGGTCCCTGAAGGGAGTGGTAGGAACCTTGGGCACATAGCCAGGCCGGGGTCTCAGTACCACGTGGGTGTCACCCGGCCCGAACTCAAGGCACGATTCGTCGACCGAAAATGCCTGCAGGTCCCCTACCCTCTTGATGGAGGCCAGTGCAGCCAGCAGCAAAGTCTTTATAGACAGAATAATTAGCTCTGCCAACTGCAGAGGCTCGAATGGGGCATTCTGAAGTGCTCGGAGCACCTGAGCAAGATCCCAAGAGGGTACAGAGGGTGGTCGAGGAGGATTTAACCGTCTCGCCCCCCCTGAGGAACCTGACGACCAGGTCGTGCTTCCCAGCCGTCTTACCTTCTACGTGGTCGTGATAAGCAGATATTGCAGCAAAATAGACCTTGAGGGTGGAGGGCGACAGCCTACGCTTCAACCCTTGCTGCAGGAAGGAAAGCACAGACGCGATCGAACATCTTCAGGGGTCTTCTCGGTGAGAAGAACACCACTCGACGAACAGGTTCCACTTCAAGGCATAAGCCTGTCTCGTAGACGGTGCTCGTGCCGAAGTTGGGTAAGTCTTCTAGAAACTCCGCGTCCCGTCCAGGGACCAGACATGAAGTTTCCAGAGGTCTGGACGCGGGTGCTACAGGGTGCCCCGTCTCTGAGTCAGAAGGTCCTTCCTCAGAGGAATCTGCCAGGGAGGTGCTGTCACAAGGAGCATTAGCTCTGGGAACCAAGTCCGCAGACCACCTTGTCGGTTGATGTACGCAACGGTCGCAGTGTTGTCTGTGCGGACCAATACGTCTTTGCCCCGAAAACAGCCTTTTGAGGAGGCTCAGTGCAAGACGTACTGCTAGCAACTCGAGGCAGTTGATGTGCCAATGCAGGTGCGGGCCCGTCCAAACCCCTGACACTGCATGCCCGTTGTACGTGGCCCCCCAGCCCATGGCAGAGGTATCCGTGAAAACCACAGCATGCCTGGACACCTGTTCCAAGGGCACTCCGGCCCGAAGGAACAAGGGGTCTGACCACGGGCTGAAGGTTTGGCGACAGGCCGGTGTGATACTCACCCGGTGAGTGCCATGCTGCCACGCCCATCTCGGGACTCGGCCGTGAAGCCAATGCTGAAGTGATCTCATATAAAGCAGACCGAGCGGTGTTACTGCCGCCGCGGCCGCCATATCCCCCAGGACCCTCTGAAATTGTTTCAGTGGGACCGCCATCCTGCCTTGAAACGTATTCAGGCAGTTCAGCATCGACTGGACACGCTCTTCTGTGAGGCGTGCCATCTGTTCGACTGAATCCAACTCCATACCGAGATCCTCTGCACGGGGGCAAGTTTGCTCTTTTCCCAGTTGACCCGAAGACCCAACTGGCTGAGGTGTCTGAGCACCAGGTCCCTGTGTTCGCACAACTGATCCCTGGACTGTGCTAGGATGAGCCAGTCGTCGAGATAGTTGAGAATGCGAATGCCCTGTTCTCTCATGGGCACAAGGGCCCCCCTCCGTGACTTTCGTGAAGACACGGGGGGACAGGGACGGCCCAAAGGGCAGGACTTTGTACTGATATGCTCGACCCTCGAACACAAAGCGCAGAAACGGCCTGTGTCGAAGAAGAATCGAGACATGAAAGTACGCGTCCTTCAGGTCGATCGCTGCAAATCAATCTCGGGGACGGATGCATTCGAAAATGTGTTTCTGCGTGAGCATCTTGAACGGTAGCTTGTGAAGACTCCGATTCAGAACTCACAGGTCCAAGATTGGCCGTAACCCACCGGTTTTCTTGGGTACAATGAAGTACGGGCTGTATCGGCTGGAGGGACTGGCTCTATCGCGTCCTTCGCCAGTAGGATTGCGATCTCCGCACGCAGGACATGGGCATCTGCGGCGTTCACCAAAGTGAAGCGGACGCCCATGAACCTGGGGGGATGCCAGGCGAACTGTATCGCAAAGCCGAGCCTGATGGTCCGAGTGAGCCAGCGAGACGGACTGGGGAGTGCTAGCCAGGCTCGCAGAGACTGTACAAGCGGGACCAAAAGGACCACCAGCGTACCCACCGTGGGGCAGCGAGGTGGAATGCAGGTACTGGGCTGGGGCGGCTGTCTCGTGAGGGCGGCTGTCTCGTGGAGGCAGCCCGCAGCGAGGTGTGAGTGTGCTGTGCAACACTTACCTGATTCCACGAGTGGGCAGAGGGTACGTGAGGAGGCCTGGCTGCGTCCTCGGGCCATCCACTGCTGCCCGCTGGCGAAGGGGGAGGATGAGTGTGGTCCAGCGTTTGACCGGTCACAGCTCTCCGAGCCCCCTGAGGACCTGGATATGGAGGAAACTGCTCTTTTATTGAAAACTTGGGTACCACTGGGACTGAGCCCAGCGGCGGAACACACCATCTCCTCCCCATCTCCGGGTCGCCAGCAGCAGCAGCTGACCGCCGTGGCAGGATGTGACTGATCGTCTCAGTCTGCTTCTGTGCAGCCAAAAACTGCTGGGCGAAGTTCTGGACCGCATCGCCGAAGAGGCCGGTCTGAGACACAGAGGAATTAAGAAACCTGACTTTGTCGGTTTCCCTGGACCACCATAGTGGACATCGCACGACCCACCGACCGCGCCGTGACCTTCATCGCATGAAGCACGAGATCCGTCACAGTCCCTCCCTCCGATGCAGCGATGGACATATGATCGTCAAGAGGAGCCCCGAAGGATACGGATGGTGCACACCTCGTGGGTGGCCCACCGCATTCCAACGGCAGCTCTACTAGCTGCGAAGTGCGGGAGGAGTGAGGGTTCCCCAGTTGTTGGTTCCCTGGGGGAAGCGCGCTCACCGTAATCCTCAGATCACCCGCGCTACTGCCAGAAGTAACCCTCTGTGGAAGGTTAGATCTAGGCAGAGGTGTGGGGACTCCACCCCTTGCGAGATGGAGTCTCAACCGCAATTCCGAGATGGCCATGTTCCCGCAGTGAGAACATGAGTCATCCACCAGCGCTGCCTCAGCATGCTGAACAGCCAAACACTAGATACAGCGCTGGTGACCATCCCTCGGTGACAGATAACCACCGCATCCAGAAATACACAGATAGTCTTTAAAAAGACGCAAGCTCTATCTGTGTAGCTCTTTTTAGAAGGACGCTCTCCTTGGTGCTGAAGCACGCAGAGGGAACGGTCGCGGCGACACAGTCAGGAAAGTAGTGCAGCCTGACGTGTGCGCTCTCTCTCACGAAGGCGCTCTCTTACCAGCCATAAAAACAGCTTTTTAGCGCTCTCCACCTAGCGCACCGAACCAGCTGTGAGAACAGCCTTTGTGTTTGCGCTTACGAACAAAAAGGAGAGATAGTATGAAAACCACGCGACCCGCTGCTGTGCCGTCACACCAACACCGACTGAAGAGATCCACTTCCAAAAAGGCAGGCTCAGTCAGTTCCACTGCTTTGTAGAGAGTGATTTCAGGACGAACCATCCACCACTTGGCTCAGAAGCAAAAAGCTAATTTGATGCAAGCACCTGTGCCTCATCTATACCTGTGCTGCGTGGAATGAGCAGCTGGTGCAATCATTGCATGCCAATGTCCATTGGCTCGTTTAGTTACACTCAAAGTAGATTGGCTCTCATGAGCGAGATTCCTATTCGTCGGTCTCCGACGTGGCGTCGGAAGTGACCGACTGAATGGGAACAAATTTTATGTGCTGCTTTTTAGGAAATCGTGTTGTTTGGCACTGCACAGATGACACCAGCACAACTTGTGCTTCATGCCCTGAACTCACTTACGTTGATGAACCCAGCGGCTTCACAAAATGCTTTATTTGTACTGTGTGTGATGCAAGTGAGTGTTTCCCCCTTTATATTTGTTCATCTGAAAAAAATATTATAGATTTTATTCATTTGAATCTGCTTGATCTTTTAATGGAGGTGATTTAGCATCTGAAGAGATGCAAGCTAGCAGGGGAAACTGTTCCTAACGGTAATTTATGCAATATGGTTTCTGCTGATTCGTTTCTATCTTAGACCGAGGGATAAGAGTGAATAAAGCCTGTACTCGGTTGTCAGATACTGTTTGTGAGCCACTGGAAAGATTCTACTGCACTGAACGAAATAAAGACAGCTGTAGATTAGCTATTCAACACTCTGAATGCAGCCCAGGACAATATATCAAACAAGCAGGTAAATGATAAAAGTATAAATATACATGGACAGTGCATGAAATGCTGTTTATTGCATTAGTTTCAGTTGAGGAAACAGAGAGGGTTTTTCTTTTAACCTTTTATGTAGTGTCAACTATTTGTCCATTGTCTTTACAGGTACTGACTCCACAGATACAGTATGTGCTGATTGTAATGCTGACACATATTCAAACGGCTCTTTTTCATCCTGTTTACCACACACAAAGTAAGTGTTCACTTATGCTGTTGGTGTGTGCTCTTGGTCATCATTTTTCAACATCTGATCCTGGATATCGTTCACAGATGTGAAGCATTGGGACTTACTGAAACAAATCCAGGAACACAATCATCTGACAGTGAATGTGGAAATCCCCCTTCTGCTTCAACAGCCATTGCTCTTAGTGTTATAGTTATTTTAATAATAATAATAATGACAATAGTAAGTGTTTTTATAGTACGTATTCAGAAGAAGAAACAACTTAAACGTTCAGGTAAGCTTTATTCAATTTGTTGTTCAAAATATTTTTGTTGTATGATCTATAGTTGTTTTTCCTATAATTGACTTTTCTATGCAAATTCAACCAAATTAAATAATATAGGCCTACAGTATAGCAGCTGGAATACTTTTTGACAATCATTCATATACACTAAATACTATATTTGCTACAATTAGAAAAAAAGATGGTGATGCATTGAGAAATATAATATTGATTAAATTACTAATCATTTTTTCTTCCTTCTGTTCATACAGGAATACAGGTATATTGAAAGTTTATTTATTTTTTAACATTAAAGAGAAAAAATAAAGCAAATATCTTTAATAATATGTTTTAAATAACAAAGTGTATGTTTATTTGTTTTTGTTAAAAGGAAACAGGAAATGATTTAAATGAAATGGCCAGCACAAAAGGTAAGAGTAGTAAATAGACATACTACACAGTTAATCAGCTCATGTACATGAGAAACTTCAGTGACATAATATTAGATTCTAATTGTGATTTATGTAATAATATTTTTGTCGTCTATGGTTTGACTGTGGAAAAAAAAAGCAATGCAAAACAGTTTTTGTGCTTGTGCAAGCTGAAAAGTAATGCTTTGCTTTCCTGTGTTTTCAGTTGTTGGTGGCAGGATAAATGCTGAGAGATTCAGATTGGAAGAACAAGTCCTAACAAATTGAGAATGACTACAGTTCCCAAACTAGTCAGAATGGTCTCCACATTCTCTAAAGAATTTGCCATGCCTGAAGTCCAGCAGCTTGAGTACAAACAGTCCTTAAAACAAACTGAAGGGCACCCGTTTGACCAGTGACGGCTCTGCACATCAAGTGCTGTGTCCAAAGCCTCAAAAAAGAAAGTCATATGTAGCAACAATATGAACATTAGGAATATGAAAAAACTGTGAAAAAACATAAAACACTTTTGTACAGAAACACTATGTTCATTTACTTTTGCAAAAAAAATTGTATTTATTGATTGCTTAAATGTATTCATTTTGCATTATAAAAGCAGCCTCATTTTAAAACACAAAACGGGTGCTCACAATTTGTGAATATCTGTGTGTTTACATTATCTTTTCAGTACTTTATCATATTTAACGCAATGTCAGTATTCTACATCAGTTCATTCTGATTGTATTTGCAATTGACATTAGTGATTTGTATTTGAATATTTGAATTTTTACATTTGGCATTTTATAGCATATCCGCTATTTCATAACAAAACTCCTCCTTGTCTAATTTTAGTAAACAGTCAGTGTGGACAGAAGTCACTTTGCACATACTTCTGAACAAATGTAGACTTCATTCAGGTGAAGTGGATATGGATGGGGAGAAATATATGGTTCTTACCGTAGAGATTATAACATAACATATTAATACTTTATTTGTAAATTGTAAATCATTAAACTGACACTCATTCATGTTTATTAAACTTGTATACAAACCAAGAAAAGAGACATTGCTTGTATAATTCTGCCTCCAATGAAAAATAACATCTCCAGCACGCTGATCAGAAAGCCACTACAACCATTAACAAAACTGAAAATTTTAAACATGTCCTTTGTCTTAAAATATATAGTATATGATAGTTTCAGGGATTCATACTAGCCACATATATCTGCAACATTTAAAATTATTTAAATTTGCCATATGTAACAGCAATACTGGTGATTCATTTTAAGACAATTATTTCACCTTATGCAGACCTCATATAAACATTTTAAGGGGAATGTAATGATTCACCACATTTGCATTGACCTCTCCTCATTTCTCAGGGACTGAGTAGTAGCAATTTGCTTGCTTAAAAGAGCAATATTTTTGTGATCTTGATCTATGTTCCCAGGGTTGTATGTTCTTACGTTACCCTACCCTAACCATGGGAACATATTTTGTCATGTGTTCATTATGTGCCATATAATGGGGAACATAGGACCCTTGATGACTCCAGAGAAACGACTCCAACCCCATGGACAATGATCAGCTTGTTCTGCAAATACAAAAAAAAAAAAGACTCCACATACACATCAATTGTTTGACAGGCTGAAACAGTCACTTCCCTTTTCGTTCTGTTCTGTGTCATTGTCATGACATGCCCAACTGTTTGAACGCTTTATAAAAATACAAAACAATAAAATCACAAAAATCAAAAGCTTCACATATTTAATATTTAGGCAATACATTTGAGTTAGAAAATATATAAAACAAATATTCATTCTTTAATTATTTAGAAGAGTCAAGAAAACAGAAAACTAATCAGTAAATAAATGAATATTTGGGAAAATTTGTTTAATCAGAAGTGCATGATCTGTGTCCTGCAATTTGACCATTGCTCACTTTTGAGAAAAAGGTGCTATATAAATGAAACATACGTAAATAAAAAAAAAAGTTTCAGCATAAGTAAACCGGATTTTCTGTTTGTAAAGCATGTTTATGCAGTTATGTTATCAGAGTAGTCATCGCAGGTTTGTCATATTCTCCTCAAACTAATCCGACAAACAAAGTAAGCAATGCTTAAAGAGCTGAATCATATTTAAAGAGTGAAAGTGTATCAAGCTCATGTGTCCATCTCTCTAACCGAAACAGACTGATTAGCAGCCAGTGCATAACTGTAATAAAATCTTAACAATGGGATACTTTGTATCTGTCAAGGTTAGGTTTAGTTCTGTTAGTTTCACTCATTTGATGACCATACAAGGGACTTTTTAGACCTGGCGTGGCACACCCAGACTGCTTGCTCTGAATATTTTTCCACACCAGCCTTAGCGAACAGTCCAAGGCACGCTTACTCATGAACGGTCCTCGGAGGAATTTCACCACCTATGTGGTGAGTTGTGGATCTTTATTCACCATCTGCACTGCAGAAGAAGACATCATCAGCCCCACTCCTGACCCAGAGCCCAGCCAGCCGTCCAACACGCCCATCACAGACATCCTACCTGGGGGGATTGGGGACTGGAGCCCCACCCATACTCCCACCGCTGAGGATGAGCTGTGCCTGGCATCTGTAACGTATTATGAGGAAATAGAAGAGGTATTTCCCCAAAGCCTCCTATCTCCACTGGTCCCGCCCAGCTCCATGCCTCCTGAGCTGCTGATGTTCCCTCTGCAGCCTCCTCTACCTAAGTCAGCCAGTTCCTCTGTCATGTCTCCTCAGGTTTCCCTTCAGTCCCTCAGCTCTTCCTCTGTTTTCTCCACTCTGCTGCACGGATCCGCCTATCCAGCTCCACCTTGGAAAGTGGATCCCCTGGCTGCGCCTTTGGTCGCTGAGCCTGTCACTCCACCTAGGCCTGTCGACCAGTTGACTCCACCTGGGCTCCTCGCCCCCTGGGCTTCACATGGGACCGTTATTCTCACAGCTCCATAGGGCTCCCACGTCCCTCTGGCTTCGCCTTGGTCAGTCGTCACTCTGCCTATGCCATGGACTTCCGGGCCTTTGGCTGCAACTCATCCCTTTACCCCTTTGCCTCTGTCAGGCTCTGCCTTCCCTCTGGCTTCACCTTGGTCCTCAGTCTCACTGGCTCCGAATCAGTTCTCCAGGCACCCTGGCTCCGGCACCCTGGCTCCACTCGTCACCGCGGTTCCACCTTGGCCTCCAGGACATAAGGTATCATCCAGTCTCATTGTCTCCTCAAACGTTGGTCAGTCTCCAGGTTCCACCCGAACCATCTAACAATAACCCAGATAGCACACACTCAAAAAAATGAACTTTCACTGTTGTTAGTTGCACTCAAATCATCCTTGTTCACATTACTTAAAAACTCATGTAACTACATGAACTTAAATTTACTGAGTTGTTTCTACTAAAATTGAGTATTGTCAGCTTTACTTAATAAGTGTTTGTTTGGTCAACTTAACATTGGTGAGTGAAACGAACAAACTGGACAGTGGATCTGTAGTTCCCAGCATGCTTTGCAAGGGACTGCATTAGGAGAGTACATTTAGGGATTAAAGTGTTATTTTATGTGTTTTTCAGTAAAAATAAAGATGTTGTTAGTCTATGTTAGTGTTTAATGTTCAGTTATGTTGGACATTTAGAGGAGTTTCTGTAATTTTGTGGTTACCATTAAGCAGAAGAGTGGTGCCTGTGTTTAGGCTGTGGGCACTCATATACACATATTTATTGGATGGAATTCCTGCCCTCAATTAAATTGAGTTTGTCCAATTAGTTCTTTTTGTTTCTAAAAATATGCTTGTTGTTATTTAATAGTTTTCCACTTACACGTATAGAGCAAATAGGTAATTTAATAAGGTAAATTAAATTGATAAATGTGTTCACCTTACATAATAAACTTTTATAAATTTAACATAACATTATTAAGACGTCTCTGTGATGTACGTGTGCTATCAGGGAAGCATGTCCCAACCAGGTTTGTCACTTGTTATAGGGTCCCCTTGAAACATTTCCATTGTGGTCTGTGCTATTTGCAGCATGTTTCTGTATTTAGTTGTGGTGTGAATATTTGCAGCACACGTGTTGTCAAACTAATTTCTTAATTTGCTGGTTTTTTTCTATTTGCATGTGGTTTCTTCAGTTGCAGCGCCTTGAGCTTTGTGCTATTTGCAGCTCGTATTTGGTTGTATGAGCTCTCTCGGACACCGTACTTAACTGTATTATTCACATTAATCAATACATTGTTAAATATTTGTTCTTAGTGTAAAAGCTTCTGTAAAAACAATCGTTGTGATTTTTTTTCTTTATAACAAATTGAAATATTTTTTAACATTGAAATAGCTAGGCTACTGAAGACTCAACTTTGGTGTGCGCACCTGAAAAGTTTCCTGTGTATTGTGATCGTAAAGAGACTCTAAAAAACTAAATTCTGGAAGAAAAAAACTGCCATGTGGGGTGGAAAAGGGGAGGCCAAACATCTGTGACGGTCCGTTTAAACGGTGAGCACCACCCCTATTAGATGACACCTTATTGGAGAAAACGAAAGTTACCTTCAGTTTGGAAGTTGGTAGTCAGGAATCAGGATTTTTTTCTTCTTCATTTCATTAGAATTCATATGCAAATAACCTTCAACGGTAAGACCGTGTGTTTTCAATTGATTAAATCGTCGAGATTGTACTTTTTAAGTGTGAGTCTGTACGTTACTGTTGTAGCCTACATTACAATAAATATTTTTGTGTGCAAATTGTATCATGACGCAGCTGTTTTCAGACATCGTTATGCACAGCAAATCCTCATATCTTTTAAAACATCTACTGTGTTTGAGAGATAGCGGCTACGAGTAAATAAACTGTTATTCGTCAACATTTAAATCTATTTAGTGATCCTAAAATGATGGAACGCCAAGCAACTATAGGGCTGTGTCCGAAATCGCCAGCATACCCTTACATATTAGCTACATATTTGATACACTTTTATTGTAGAACTCTGTTTACAAAAAAATTACGAAATAAAATAATTAAATAAATAACCATTTAGCCAAAGCATTTAACTAAAAACTAAATGACTAGAGAACTGGCTGACTACAGCTTGAAAATAAATGCTATATAGTGAAATTTGTACATGGAATTCGACATACAAATATGGATCCTTAATTTCTCAGTCAGTCAATCATGGAAGTATGATGGTGGATATCTTCTGGGAACATTATTTTTCAGAGAAGAGAATTATAGAAAAAAAGCACGTAGAGATTTGCAGATACACAGAACAAAGTTTTCTAGAGGTGTACATAGAGAGCAAACTTTTTGTTGTTGTTGAGTTATTGACCATGTCATATGTTTCTCCTTACGTTTAAGGCATGAGAATCAACCACAAAACCATGCAGATTTTCCACTGCAGTATCACAGAAGTGTTGCTGTAGTAATAATATATCTTGGCCTGGGGTAGCCAATCTTGTTCTACTAGTAAGATCTTCCTGCCTGCTCTAGCCTGAAAATTAAAATGTTTGGCAGTGACAGTTTATACTTGATTTGATCTGTTTGAACTTTTCTTTTGTTCATGATTAATGCACATAAGTCAGGGCAAGTTTGTTTAAAAATACATAAGACGAGAGCTGCTTAGTTATAGTTAACTTTATGCACTGGTTAAACGTTTACATTTGGCCATACCATAAACAAACAATAATATTGTTTATTCCATTAAGTTGTTTTTTTTTTTTTCCACAAAAAATTGTGTTGTGTATTTGGACTTTTGTTTTGTGCATAAACATTCATTCTGGGCTTAGAGCATTGTATCACTTGTTTGGAAAAATTGATAAGATCCAGAAAAACAGAGACTAACCCTGAGCACCTTTAAATCAGCACTTTATTTGTGTTTATGTTGGTGTAGAACTCTGACTCAGTACTGTCATTTTGTTTTCAGCTGTTTCCAGAATGCAACTGTGGGAGTATTGCCATTTTCTGAACATATGCAGAGACATGTAATCTGTCTCCAGGAATCTGCCGGTTGCAAGAAAACTATTATTGAAGGCACCCATTTGGCCAGCGGTGGCTCTGATCATAACTACTTCATCTAATGTGCTGAAGAAACCAGCTCATGAAGTCTGAACATTGAACTATTTGTCTCCACTTAAATCTGCATTTCACTTTATATGAATATGATTAAGTTAGGATTTCTCTTATCCATCGCTGCCGTTGTCACTTTGAACTTCGAACTGTGTTTCAGTGCGTGTGCTCGTGCTGAATATGAGTTGTATGGAGAATGCTGCCCCATGTGTGCGCCAGGTACATTGTGTAATGTGGGGTTCTGCCTTAAGAACAGACTGAATCAGTGACAAAGCTTAAAAAGATTTTCTGATTTTGTTAGGCAAACAAAATTAAGTTGTGTTTTCAAATAACAGTAAACCAAGTAAAGTTTTTGTTTGGCTGTTAACATATGTCTATGTAAAACTGCAATTGACTTGAGAAAGTAAAGTTATCCCTGTTAAAAAAAAAACAGCATTGCTGGTCACCAGCTAGCATAAGTAAATGGTTTTGCATGCTGGGACCAGCAAGGGAAGTGGGAGTGACAGTTACACCAGCTCAGTTTTGCTTGAGCTAGACCAGCACTATACCAGCTAACCAGCACAAACCATCCTAAACCTATGTGGAATTTATGCTGGACATTCATTAATTTATACAAATATTTAATATTTCTGATACACTGAGGACGTCACTGTGTGATCTTATGACAGAGCACAGCAGTTCACTAGAGTGAAAGTTTTTCAAATTTTACTTTTGTAGGATATCGTGTTCAATGGCATTGCACTGCAGATATCAGCACCACTTGTGTTCCATGTCCTGCATCAACTTACACTGATGAACCCAGCGGACTCACAGCATGTTTTCTCTGCCGTGTGTGTGATGCAGGTGCGCATGTTCCACAAAATGAAGACTTGAAATAAAGAAGCAATTTCTAGTACTTTTATAGAAATTAAATGTGTGTTATGGTTTCTACAGAACAAGGACTACAAGTAAAGAGAAACTGCACACGCTCTGCAAATACTGTTTGTGAGCCACTGGAGGGATTCTACTGCATTGAACAAGATAAAGGTGGCTGTAGATTTGCTGTGAAACACTCTGAATGTCACCCTGGACAATATATCAGACAAGCAGGTGGGGTGTATCTGTGTTGAATTTTAGAAGAGAGAGAACAGAATAGAAAGTGGCCATTATTATTATTGCTAAACATGTTGACAAACACGTAGTACTAATGCTAGACTCTTATAAAGACAGTCATTATCTTAATATCCTTACAGGAACAGCATTTACTGATACTGAGTGTGCTAACTGTGCAGAAGGCACTCACTCTAACGGCTCTTTCACTATCTGTCAACCACATTCAAAGTGAGTGATTACCATAGATTTTTAAGTGTTACAAAGATTATTTTATACAAGACTAAAAATTCTAATATTGCTCATTTACAGATGTGAGACTGAGGGACTTCAAGAAATAAAACCAGGAACAATGTCATCTGATGCTGAATGTGGGAATTCAACAAGTGCTAATGCTTTTTATAATTTTTTTTAAAAATGCTTATACACAATTACTGAAACTATATGGCTCCATTTCTCGAAACTCTACATACATATCACATAACGTGCACACATGCAAAACATCACAATGCACAATTGATGAATTTTACAGTTGAACTGACTTGAGCTGGATAATGACACTATTGGCTTGTTAGAGCTGCTTTTCAGGAGAATTTGAATTTGTTACTATCGTGAAGCCGCTTTGAAACCACCTGTATTGTATAAAGTGCTATAGAAATAAAGGTGTCTTGACTTGTATGCATATTCAGTATATATTTACAAAATAAACAAATGCATGGGTGAAAAATGTATTTTTTTCTCAAAACATTGAGTGAAAACAATTGTTTTATGTTGGTGAAACATTTCAGTATTCACTGCATAATGAAGCTCTGCATTTTATTCTAGTAATGCATTTATCAAAAATAAATACTAACATCAAAACTACAAGTGTGTTCTCTGTTGATTTTGATAAATTCAGCTGATATGCAAAAACATGAATGAAAATGCAAATGTTTCGTGTCCTTTAATCATGTTTTTTAGTTTTTTGCCTCCCCAAAAAATAGGAAGCCAGACATATAATAGGGTCCATAGTTCCTCTCCCTTTCCTGAAACCACTCTGATGAGGAGATAAAAGTCCTCTACTTTCCAAATAAAATTCTATTCTCTCCGTAATCATTCTTTCCATTATCTTTCCTATATTTCTGCCTTTTCTGCCTTTCCCCCCACCTTCATAACAGGATATTTCCATTCTTTCTGATTCCTCTAATACTTTTAATCATGTCCCACACCTCTCCCACAGGTGTTGATCTACCAATTTTTTTACAAAATGCCTGCCAGCTTTGCCTTTTTGCATTACGTATGATTTTCCTAACCTTTGCTTGAATTAATTAAGTTTCGAAAATTATGAGTTCTTCTTAATAATCTTAGAGCTTTATTTCTTTCTTTAACTACTCTACTACATTCATCTGTCCACCAAGGGACCACCTTTTTCTTCATTTGTCCCTTACTTTTAGGAACTGACTCATTAGCAGCTTCAAGCAATACTTCAGTTTTCAGTTTCTTATCAATCTCCTCAATATCTTCCTTTAAATCTATTTTGTCCATTTCTCTCTCACAAATAAAATTAAACAATTCCCATTTCGCACGTTCAAATATCCACTTCCCCATTCTTTTCCCTTGTTGTTTATTTCCCTGTAATAATATTCTACAAAAAACTGGATAATGATCACTCCCGATTGAGGTTTCATATGATACATCCCACTCACATTTCCCTGCTAAATTATTCAACACCAAAGTTAAATCCAATACTGATATATTCCCTGTATGTATATCTAGTCTCGTCCCACTCCCATCATTTATACAAATATATGTATATATGTCCTTTTCCTAATAGTTCTTCAATCACCTTTCCATTTACATCTGTTTTTGCTACTCCCCATAATGTACCATGTGCATTAAAATCCCCATATCACTCTCCTATTGCCATCCATTCCTTCAATTTGCATTAATCTACTCAGATCTAATTTCTAACAAAGATTATAGTAATTAATAATTATGTGTTCTCCTTCTTTCGTCCAGATCTCTATGGATTATATATTCTTCATTTCCTATTCCTATCTCTCTAAATGCAATATCTTCTCTAATAAAAGTTACACATCCACCCCCTGCTCCTGCCCTCCTATCACACCTATAATACAATCATATCCACCTAGTCTAAAATCTAAATTTGGTCTCAACCATGTCTCCTGAACGCAAATAACACCAGGTTTACTAGATAACTCTTCTATGTATTTTTTAAATTCTTGTCCATTGGCCAAGAAACTTCTTGCATTCCATTGCAACAAGAGGACCATTATTAGTATTATCCAACTCGTGCTTGCTCCTGGCTTGCCTGAACACTGAGGTCATTTCTTACTTCCTCCCATGTCAGCCCACTGACGTTTAGATGATGTACTGCTGCTTTTACAGTTATTTGTATTCTTTCAGTCTTGGATTTAATCTCCATTGTTGCATTGACTACCCCTGCTATAAAAATGACTAATTTCTTTAGATCAACCAAAACTTTTTCCTTATTTTCCGGTTCTGTTTCTTTTATTGAGTGATTTCCTGCTCTGTTTCTTTCATTTCTTCCTCCTCTCTGATTCACCATCTTCACAGCATCTGCGTATGTGATCTTATTCTGAGTTCTTATCTGCTGTATTTCCATTTCCTTTTTCATCACTTCACACCCCCCATAAGCTACACTGTGGTTCCCCCCACAGTTACAACATTTTGGTTGTTCATGATGGCACTGTCCATATTTATGATCTTCTCCACACCTGGCACATCTCCTTCTGCCTTTACATACCTTAGCTTTATGGCCAAATCTTTGGCAGTTGTAACACCTCACTGGTTTTGGAATGTTATAGCTCAGAAACCCTAAATAGCTCACTTTTTTGGATAGCAAGTCCTCTTCAAAATCTAGTACAACATAGCCTACTCACTATCCTTCTGCACTCCCTCTCGAGTTATCTAAATCCGCCTAGCACCCTTCAGAATTCCTCATTTTAGGTTTGCTTTAATTTCCTCCATTGAAACTCCCCAAATCACTCCTTTACTTCACTTATTTTCCCTTTCCACACGACTTGAATTTATTACCGTGAGTTACCCTATTTCTTTTATTCTGCCAGCCCTCTCCCTCTGTTCTTCATTTCTACACACAATCAGTAGATTTCCATCTCTCAAAACCTTTGCCATATGTATATCACCAATCTAGTTTCGCAAAACAGTTGTCAATTTCACTGGACTCATTGTTGAAATTCCCTTATCCTCTCCAAATCTCAATATTATTTTAAATTCCAAACCTTCTTGAACACTCTCTTCCACTCCTCTTTCACAACTTCCACTATGCCTGGTTTTCTTTGCTCTAATCCCTTCAAAATTATTTTCAAAAATCATTTTCCCACTTCCTTGACTTATTTCCATACTATCATCACTATCCACTATATCAGAATCTCCCCACTCTGGTCCATTCACAACACAGCTGTGCTTACCCGCCACCGCTTTCTTTATTTCATTTGATTTTCCCATTTTTGTTAGTTCTCCATGTTTCCGACTTCCAGTTGATAAACATGCTTTTTTCCCAAGATCATATGTTAAATTTCCATGATTTTTTTGGGAAAGTTTTAACCATATAACTCTCACGAAAACGGACACCAGTCTTTCACCGACACGTCCCCGCCAGCCACCCAAATATGCTCCCTCTTGATTAATGGCGGATTGCAAACAACTTTAAGGTGCATACCGCCACCTACTGTACAGGAGTGTGTAACATCATGTCATTTTAAAGTGTTCTCATATTCTGCTCATCAACCCTGTGTCTTTAAGGAATTTAAAGGCAGATCCGTGCAGCAGAGTGGAGAAAACAGAGGAAGATCTGAGGGACTGAAGGGAAACCTGAGGAGACATGACAGAGGAACTGGCTGACTTAGGTAGAGGAGGCGGCAGAGGGACCATCAGCAGCTCAGGAGACATGGAGCTGGGCGGGACCAGTGGAGATAGGAGGCTTTAGGGAAATACCTCTTCTATTTCCTCATAATGCGTTACAGATGCCAGGCACAGCTCATCCTCAGCGGTGGGAGTATGGGTGGGGCTCCAGTCCCCAATCCCCCCAGGTAGGATGTCTGTGATGGGCGTGTTGGACGGCTGGCTGGGCTCTGGGTCAGGAGTGGGGCTGATGATGTCTTCTTCTGCAGTGCAGATGGTGAATAAAGATCCACAACTCACCACATAGGTGGTGAAATTCCTCCGAGGACCGTTCATGAGTAAGCGTGCCTTGGACTGTTCGCTAAGGCTGGTGTGGAAAAATATTCAGAGCAAGCAGTCTGGGTGTGCCACGCCAGGTCTAAAAAGTCCCTTGTATGGTCATCAAGGGAGTGAAACTAACAGAACTAAACCTAACCTTGACAGATACAAAGTATCCCATTGTTAAGATTTTATTACAGTTATGCACTGGCTGCTAATCAGTCTGTTTTGGTTAGAGAGATGGACACATGAGCTTGATACACTTTCACTCTTTAAATATGATTCAGCTCTTTAAGCATTGCTTACTTTGTTTGTCGGATTAGTCTGAGGAGAATATGACAAACCTGCGATGACTACTCTGATAACATAACTGCATAAACATGCTTTACAAACAGAAAATCCGGTTTACTTTTTTTTTTATTTACATATGTTTCATTTATATAGCACCTTTTTCTCAAAAGTGAGCAATGGTCAAATTGCAGGACACAGATCATGCACTTCTGATTAAACAAATTTTCCCAAATATTCATTTATTTACTGATTAGTTTTCTGTTTTCTTGACTCTTCTAAATAAAGAATGAATATTTGTTTTATATATTTTCTAACTCAAATGTATTGCCTAAATATTAAATATGTGGAGCTTTTGATTTTTGTGATTTTATTGTTTTGTATTTTTATAAAGCGTTCAAACAGTTGGGCATGTCATGACAATGACACAGAACAGAACGAAAAGGGAAGCGACTGTTTCAGTCTGTCAAACAATTGATGTGTATGTGGAGTCTTTTTTTTTTTTGTATTTGCAGAACAAGCTGATCATTGTCCATGGGGTTGGAGTCGTTTCTCTGGAGTCGTCAAGGGTCCTATGTTCCCCATTATATGGCACATAATGAACACATGACAAAATATGTTCCCATGGTTAGGGTAGGGTAACATAAGAAAATATAACCCTGGGAACATAGATCAAGATCACAAAACTATTGCTCTTTTAAGCAAGCAAATTGCTACTACTCAGTCCCTGAGAAATGAGGAGAGGTCAATGCAAATGTGGTGAATCATTACATTCCCCTTAAAATGTTTATATGAGGTCTGCATAAGGTGAAATAATCGTCTTAAAATGAATCACCAGTATTGCTGTTACATATGGCAAATTTAAATAATTTTAAATGTTGCAGATATATGTGGCTAGTATGAATCCCTGAAACTATCATATACTGTATATTTCAAGACAAAGGACATGTTTAAAATTTTCAGTTTTGTTAATGGTTGTAATGGCTTTCTGATCAGCGTGCTGGAGATGTTATTTTTCATTGGAGGCAGAATTATACAAGCAATGTCTCTTTTCTTGGTTTGTATACAAGTTTAATAAACATGAATGAGTGTCAGTTTAATGATTTACAATTTACAAATAAAGTATTAATATGTTATGTTATAATCTCTACGGTAAGAACCATATACACTCACCTAAAGGATTATTAGGAACACCTGTTCAATTTCTCATTAATGCAATTATCTAATCAACCAATCACATGGCAGTTGCTTCAATGCATTTAGGGGTGTGGTCCTGGTCAAGACAATCTCCTGAACTCCAAACTGAATGTCAGAATGGGAAAGAAAGGTGATTTAAGCAATTTTGAGCGTGGCATGGTTGTTGGTGCTAGACGGGCCGGTCTGAGTATTTCACAATCTGCTCAGTTACTGGGATTTTCACGCACAACCATTTCTAGAGTTTACAAAGAATGGTGTGAAAAGGGAAAAACATCCAGTATGCGGCAGCCCTGTGGGCGAAAATGCCTTGTTGATGCTAGAGGTCAGAGGAGAATGGGCCGACTGATTCAAGCTGATAGAAGAGCAACTTTGACTGAAATAACCACTCGTTACAACCGAGGTATGCAGCAAAGCATTTGTGAAGCCACAACACGCACAACCTTGAGGCGGATGGGCTACAACAGCAGAAGACCCCACCGGGTACCACTCATCTCCACTACAAATAGGAAAAAGAGGCTACAATTTGCACGAGCTCACCAAAATTGGACAGTTGAAGACTGGAAAAATGTTGCCTGGTCTGATGAGTCTCGATTTCTGTTGAGACATTCAGATGGTAGAGTCAGAATTTGGCGTAAACAGAATGAGAACATGGATCCATCATGCCTTGTTACCACTGTGCAGGCTGGTGGTGGTGGTGTAATGGTGTGGGGGATGTTTTCTTGGCACACTTTAGGCCCCTTAGTGCCAATTGGGCATCGTTTAAATGCCACGGCCTACCTGAGCATTGTTTCTGACCATGTCCATCCCTTTATGACCATGTACCCATCCTCTGATGGCTACTTCCAGCAGGATAATGCACCATGTCACAAAGCTCGAATCATTTCAAATTGGTTTCTTGAACATGACAATGAGTTCACTGTACTAAAATGGCCCCCACAGTCACCAGATCTCAACCCAATAGAGCATCTTTGGGATGTGGTAGAACGAGAGCTTCGTGCCCTGGATGTGCATCCCACAAATCTCCATCAACTGCAAGATGCTATCCTATCAATATGGGCCAACATTTCTAAAGAATGCTTTCAGCACCTTGTTGAATCAATGCCACGTAGAATTAAGGTAGTTCTGAAGGCGAAAGGGGGTCAAACACAGTATTAGTATGGTGTTCCTAATAATCCTTTAGGTGAGTGTATTTCTCCCCATCCATATCCACTTCACCTGAATGAAGTCTACATTTGTTCAGAAGTATGTGCAAAGTGACTTCTGTCCACACTGACTGTTTACTAAAATTAGACAAGGAGGAGTTTTGTTATGAAATAGCGGATATGCTATAAAAAGCCAAATGTAAAAATTCAAATATTCAAATACAAATCACTAATGTCAATTGCAAATACAATCAGAATGAACTGATGTAGAATACTGACATTGCGTTAAATATGATAAAGTACTGAAAAGATAATGTAAACACACAGATATTCACAAATTGTGAGCACCCGTTTTGTGTTTTAAAATGAGGCTGCTTTTATAATGCAAAATGAATACATTTAAGCAATCAATAAATACAATTTTTTTTGCAAAAGTAAATGAACATAGTGTTTCTGTACAAAAGTGTTTTATGTTTTTTCACAGTTTTTTCATATTCCTAATGTTCATATTGTTGCTACATATGACTTTCTTTTTTGAGGCTTTGGACACAGCACTTGATGTGCAGAGCCGTCACTGGTCAAACGGGTGCCCCTCAGTTTGTTTTAAGGACTGTTTGTACTCAAGCTGCTGGACTTCAGGCATGGCAAATTCTTTAGAGAATGTGGAGACCATTCTGACTAGTTTGGGAACTGTAGTCATTCTCAATTTGTTAGGACTTGTTCTTCCAATCTGAATCTCTCAGCATTTATCCTGCCACCAACAACTGAAAACACAGGAAAGCAAAGCATTACTTTTCAGCTTGCACAAGCACAAAAACTGTTTTGCATTGCTTTTTTTTCCACAGTCAAACCATAGACGACAAAAATATTATTACATAAATCACAATTAGAATCTAATATTATGTCACTGAAGTTTCTCATGTACATGAGCTGATTAACTGTGTAGTATGTCTATTTACTACTCTTACCTTTTGTGCTGGCCATTTCATTTAAATAATTTCCTGTTTCCTTTTAACAAAAACAAATAAACATACACTTTGTTATTTAAAACATATTATTAAAGATATTTGCTTTATTTTTTCTCTTTAATGTTAAAAAATAAATAAACTTTCAATATACCTGTATTCCTGTATGAACAGAAGGAAGAAAAAATGATTAGTAATTTAATCAATATTATATTTCTCAATGCATCACCATCTTTTTTTCTAATTGTAGCAAATATAGTATTTAGTGTATATGAATGATTGTCAAAAAGTATTCCAGCTGCTATACTGTAGGCCTATATTATTTAATTTGGTTGAATTTGCATAGAAAAGTCAATTATAGGAAAAACAACTATAGATCATACAACAAAAATATTTTGAACAACAAATTGAATAAAGCTTACCTGAACGTTTAAGTTGTTTCTTCTTCTGAATACGTACTATAAAAACACTTACTACTGCCATTATTATTATTATTAAAATAACTATAACACTAAGAGCAATGGCTGTTGAAGCAGAAGGGGGATTTCCACATTCACTGTCAGATGATTGTGTTCCTGGATTTGTTTCAGTAAGTCCCAATGCTTCACATCTGTGAATGATATCCAGGATCAGATGTTGAAAAATGATGACCAAGAGCACACACCAACAGCATAAGTGAACACTTACTTTGTGTGTGGTAAACAGGATGAAAAAGAGCCGTTTGAATATGTGTCAGCATTACAATCAGCACATACTGTATCTGTGGAGTCAGTACCTGTAAAGACAATGGACAAATAGTTGACACTACATAAAAGGTTAAAAGAAAAACCCTCTCTGTTTCCTCAACTGAAACTAATGCAATAAACAGCATTTCATGCACTGTCCATGTATATTTATACTTTTATCATTTACCTGCTTGTTTGATATATTGTCCTGGGCTGCATTCAGAGTGTTGAATAGCTAATCTACAGCTGTCTTTATTTCGTTCAGTGCAGTAGAATCTTTCCAGTGGCTCACAAACAGTATCTGACAACCGAGTACAGGCTTTATTCACTCTTATCCCTCGGTCTAAGATAGAAACGAATCAGCAGAAACCATATTGCATAAATTACCGTTAGGAACAGTTTCCCCTGCTAGCTTGCATCTCTTCAGATGCTAAATCACCTCCATTAAAAGATCAAGCAGATTCAAATGAATAAAATCTATAATATTTTTTTCAGATGAACAAATATAAAGGGGGAAACACTCACTTGCATCACACACAGTACAAATAAAGCATTTTGTGAAGCCGCTGGGTTCATCAACGTAAGTGAGTTCAGGGCATGAAGCACAAGTTGTGCTGGTGTCATCTGTGCAGTGCCAAACAACACGATTTCCTAAAAAGCAGCACATAAAATTTGTTCCCATTCAGTCGGTCACTTCCGACGCCACGTCGGAGACCGACGAATAGGAATCTCGCTCATGAGAGCCAATCTACTTTGAGTGTAACTAAACGAGCCAATGGACATTGGCATGCAATGATTGCACCAGCTGCTCATTCCACGCAGCACAGGTATAGATGAGGCACAGGTGCTTGCATCAAATTAGCTTTTTGCTTCTGAGCCAAGTGGTGGATGGTTCGTCCTGAAATCACTCTCTACAAAGCAGTGGAACTGACTGAGCCTGCCTTTTTGGAAGTGGATCTCTTCAGTCGGTGTTGGTGTGACGGCACAGCAAAATTGAACATCTATGCCACCCTGATGTAATCTTAACAAACTGTGATGCAGTAACTAGACAGCTAGCTAGCTACCTGCTCATAAAGAATAAACACACCAACAACAAAAACATAACTCACTTGGCGCTGCAGTCTTCTTCTTTTAAACGGTATATGGCGGCAAAAATAAAAATAAATAACGAGAGAGAGAGAGAGAGAGATTTAAAAATTGAAAACTAAGTGTAAAGAAGAACATGTGCTTGCAGTGTTGCAGACTTGGTCTCAAGATAAGGTATTCGTGAATGGTTTCACTGAGTGGGCCTCGTACCACTTTTAGCGTGTAAGCAATTAAAAAAATAATAATAATAAAAAAACCCTGTAAAACCAGGACCAGTATCATCTGATGCTGAATGTGGGAATTCAAAAAGTTTTGATATAAACAATTATATTTATATTATTTGTCTTATATTTTATATTATTTAAATATAATTATTCATATCTAAATAATGACTCTTCTTACAGTAACCAGAATTAAGAGCCTTTGGTAGACTATTAGCAGCTGCATGTTCAAATTAAATTGAAAGTGAAAGTGGCATGTGAAGGCTTAACCCATACTCGGAATTTGTCCTCCGCATTTAACCCATCCAAGTTAGTGCACACACATTAGGAGTAGTGAGTATTGAACACACACAGCAAACCGTGGACACACACACCCGGAGCAGTGGGCAGTCATTTTTGAGAAACTTCAATGGCTTATACAAAATAATAGATTTTAATTGTGTGAATTATGTGATAATATTTTGGTCTCCTGTAGGAAGCCATGAAAGACACATTCTTCATGCTTGTGCAAGCTTAAAAGTAATGCTTTCCTTCCCTGTATTTTCAGTAGTCGGAGAGCTTGGAAATACAAGTTACACTAAAGAATCTGAACAACCCAACAGAAATGTCTACATACTTTCTAGACTACTCTAATGTAGTCATACCTGAAGTCCAGTGGTTTGAGTCCTTGAAACAAAAACAAAATAACAACAAATGACTTTGCTATTATGAATGATATGACTACATGATGTTAAATTGAGATCTGTCATTAATCGGCTATGAAGTACTCAAAAAAGCCTCAAAAACGTTTGCGCAATTATATATGTTTACTGGTTGTTACTTAAATGTATTAATTTCTATAGGGAAACTGTCCATAAAGGACATGGAGAATTTTTGGTAACAATTTACAATAAGGTTTCCTTAGTTAACATTATTTATCTAGCTACATTAGTTAACATGAACTAATAATGAACTGCACTTTTACAGGATTTATTAATCTGTTAATTTCAACATTTACTAATACATTATTAAAATCAAAACTTGTATTTGTTAAAGGAACACTCCACTTTTTTTAGGCTCATTTTACAACTCCCCTAGAGTTAAACAGTTGAATTTTACCGTTTTCGAATCCATTCAGCAGATCATTGAATCTGATTAGACCGTTAGCATCTCGCTCAAAAACGACCAAAGACTTTCAAAACTTCTGTAGTTACATTGAGGAATCAAGGAACTTTGCTGCCATATCATGGGTGCAGCAGGCGCAATGATATTACGCAGCGCCTGAAAATAGTCCCCAGCACGCTCCCTGTGCAAGCAGGTTGTCATGTTGGTTATGTTGATGGAAGTTAGCCTATTTTCAGGTGCTGCGTAATATCATTGCGCCTGCTGCACCCATGGTATGGCAGCAAAATTCCTTGATTATTACGCAGGAATGAGAGTATAGTTCCTAGCCATATCGGTCTAGAAAAAGTAAAACTCAACTGTTTAACTCTAGGGGAGTTGGAAAATGAGCCTATTTTCAAAAAAAGTGGAGTGTTCCTTTAACATTAGTTAATGCACTGTGAAGTAACAGCTGTATTTTTATTAACTAGCATTAACAAAGATTAACAAATACAGTAACAAATGTATTGCTCATGGTTAGTTCATGTTAGTTAATACATTAACTAATGTTAACTAATGAAACCTTATTATAAAGTGTTACCGAATTTTTACAAGCAACAAAAACCTATCTCTTCAAACCGTTAGAGGGCGCTCTCAACCTGCAGCGACTGTAGGCCTAGTTAGGGCCCAAGCACCGATGGTGTGAGGACCCTATTGTAATTGCTCAGTCTATTATTCTTCTTCTCCAAAATGAATCGCATTTTTGAGGGCCTAAACATGCTCGAAAACTCATGAATCTTTGCATGGGCGTCAGAAGTGGTGAAAATTTATGTCTGATATGGGTTTTTTAGAATTAGGCGTGGCAAAATGGCTCTATAGCGCCACCTACAAAATTGCAATTAAGCGGCGTTCACACTACGTTTCACGTACACGTATTAAATTCGGTACACACATGTAACAGCCCAATACCTACAAAAAAGTCACTGGGTGCAAAATCTGAAAACCAACAGGAAGTCAGATATTTAGAATTTTCTCTGCAAAATTTTTGCAGTTTTTGCCATTTCCAGATGTTGAACTTTAACAAACTCCTCCTAGAGATTTAATCAGATCAACATCATATTTGGTCAGTCTAATCTAAAGGCCTTTGCGATGTTAAATTGCGAAGATCTTGAGTTTTCCCTGACGGGCATGTCTGTGGCGGCCTGACAAAGTTCGATGTTTCGCCATGAAACAGGAAGTTGTTGTAACTCGGGCATACAATGTCCGATGTGCCTCAAACTTCACACGTTTTATTAGAGTCCTGACCTGAAGACATCCACATGCCAATATTCAGTTACAGTCATAGGGCCACCTGCGGGCAACAGGAAATGGCATGCTTTATCCTGTAATTCACTCCCAGAAACAGATTTAAATATACACTATATTGCCAAAAGTTTTGGGACGTCTGCCTTTACAAGCACATGAATTTTAATGACATCCCATTCTTAATCCGTAGGGTTTAATATGGAGTTGGCCCACCCTTTGCAGCTATAACAGCTTTAGCTCTTCTGGGAAGGCTTTCCACAAGGTTTAGGAGTGTGTTTATGGGAATTTTTGACCATTCTTTTAGAAGCACATTTGTGAGGTTAGTCACTAATGTTGGACGAGAAGGCCTGGCTCGCAGTCTCCACTCTAATTCATCCCAAAGGTGTTCTATCGGGTTGAGGTCAGGACTCTGTGCAGGCCAGTCAAGTTCCTCCACACCAAACTCGCTCATCCATGTCTTTATGGACTTTCTTTGTGCACTGGTGCGCAGTCATGTTGGAACAGGAAGGGGCCATCCCCAAACTGTTCCCACAAAGTTGGGAACATGAAATTGTCCAAAATGTCTTGGTATGCTGAAGCATTAAGAGTTCCTTTCACTGGAACTAAGGGGCCAAGCCCAACCCCCTGAAAAACAACCCCACACCATAATCCCCCCTCCACCAAACTTTACACTTGGCACAATGCAGTCAGGCAAGTAGCGTTCTCCTGGCAACCGCCAAACCCAGACTCGTCCATCGGATTGCCAGACAGAGAAGCGTGATTCGTCACTCCAGAAAACACGTCTCCACTGCTCTAGAGTCCAGTGGCGGCATGCTTTACACCACTGCATCCGACGCTTTGCATTGCACTTGGTGATGTAAGGCTTGGATGCAGCTGTTCGGCCATGGAAACCCATTCCATGAAGCTCTCTACGCACTGTTCTTGAGCTAATCTGAAGGCCACTTGAAGTTTGGAGGTCTGTAGCTATTGACTCTGCAGAAAGTTGGCGACTTCTGCGCATTGTGTACCTCAGCATGCACTTACTCTGTGATTTTACGTGGCCTACCACTTCGTGGCTGAGTTGCTGTTGTTCCCAACTGCTTCCACTTTGTTATAATACCACTAACAGTTGACTGTAGAATATTTAGTAGTGAGGAAATGTCACGAATGGACTTATTGCACAGGTGGCAACCTATCACGGTACCATGCTTGAATTCACTGAGCTCCTGAGAGCGACCCATTCTTTCACAAATGTTTGTAGAAGCAGTCTGCATGCCTAGGTGCTTGATTTTATACGCCTGTGGCCATGGAAGTGATTAGAATTCAATGATTTGGAAGGGTGTCCCAATACTTTTGGCAATATAGTGTAAGTTCATTATGTGCCATAATGCTGGGGAACATAGGACCCTGGGAATGACTTCAACCTGATGAACAATGATCAGCTTACACCACAAATGCAAAACAAAAAAACAAAAAGACTCCATGCAGTCATTGTTTGTTTTATTTTTTTTGTTTTTTGTTTTTTCAAATTGAAACAATCATATATTTTTTCCTTCGGTTCTGTTCTGTGCCTGTGTCAAGTCATGCCCAACTGTTTGAATGATTTATGAAAACAATAAATGACACAAATCAAATTTTCCACATACTTAATATTTATACATTTAAGTAATAAAATATATAAAACAAATATTGGGCTGAATTGGAACGTCCTAAGCCCTTGATCAATTGGAATCCACTATGGAGTTGATTTATTATTATTTTTTTCCCTTTCGAAATTGTTAATTGTAGCATTCTATATGTATATAGGTGTGTTTGGGTTGTTTTAAATGTTTTTAAAAAATAATTAAAATATCATAGAGTTGTTTGTCAGGGATTCCCCCGAGGGGAAGTGCTTAGGGAAGTTCGCCAATGCATGTCTAAAAGTGGAGTGGAACGCAGCCAGGGACTAATGAGTAAATAGATAGGCAACAAGTGAATGGGATAACTAATCAATCACGCAGGAAAACTAGGGATGAATCCGAAATCACCCCCTAAACCTTTAATCACTATTCCCTACGTTAGTCCACTAATACAGTTCACTTGAAGAAGTGAATGAAAACAAGTGAGCGAATTCAGACAGCCGTTGAGTGTACATAGGCTGTACACTCATTTTTGCAGTGCAATGTGGGAAAGAATAAGTGCACTCAATAATGCCCACTGTGGTTTCGGACACCACTACAAATGGCTGTCCCCTCAAATAATGCCCTATTTGAGAATATAGGTGGTGATTTTGGATTCAGCCTAGGTTACATGGAAACAGGGGAAAAAAACACAATGAAACATAGGAACAGAAGATACATGTTCAGTAACAGGGGAGGGTATCATGGTTGGGTATAAAAGGAGCATCCACCAAAGACGTAGTCTTTGCAAGGAAAGCCAAATTTTATGAGGGAAAAACAATTCAATTGTCAAACAATTCAAAATTCTAACAAATTTCTCAATGCAAGATTGCAAAGTATTTAGGTCTTTCACCATCTACCATACATAATATTGTGAAAGGATTCATGGAATTCAGGAAAATCTCAGTCCGTGTAGTGCAAGGCAGGAAACTTGTGTTGAATGTGCGTGAACTTCAGGACCTCAGATTGCATGAGAAACCATCATGCTGCTGTGTTGTTAAATAAATCACATGGGTTCTGAAGTAATTTGGAAAACCGTTGTCACTTAATACGGTCTGCTGCTGCATCAAGATATGCAACTCAAATTTCTGTTACGCAAGGAGAAAGCTATACATCTATTCAATGCAGAGATGTCGCTGAGTTCTCTGCGGCCGAGCTCACCTCAGATGGTCCAAAAGACTGTGGAAATGTGTGCTGTGGTCAGATGAGTCCACGTTTCAGCTTGTTTTTGGGAAAAACTAACATCAAGTTCTCAGTCCCAAAGACAAAAGGGACCATCCAGGCTTTCATCAGCGACAGGTACAAAGTTAAACATCTGTCATGGTATGGGCGTGCATCAGTGCAAATAGCATGAGTGACTTGCATATGTGTGAAGGTACCATTGACGTGGAGACGTATACCGGGATTGTACAAAGACATATACTGCCATCAAGATGATTTCTTTCCTGGGAAGCAAGACAGTGCCAGGCCTCATTCTGCATGTGCTACAACAGAGTGGTTTCTTAGACATTCTACACCATAGAGTGGATGTGCCTGCCTGCTGTCCAGATTTGTCTCCTATTGAAAATGTATGGCCCATCATGAAAAGGAGAAGCAGACAACGATGACCATTGACTGTTGAGCAGCTGTCTTTTATCAGGCGAGATTGGGCAAAAATTCCACATGCAAAACTACAAGTAGTATCCTCATTTAAAAAGTGTAATTAAAAGGAAAGTTGATGTGACACAGTAGTAAACATGCCTCTGTCCCACATTTTTTGGAGTGTGTTGCAGTCATCAAAATCAAAATTTGTTTATATTTACAAAATACAATTAAGTTGGTCAGTGAAAATCTTTTCTTTGTACTTTTGTCGATTAAGTAAAGGTTAAAGAGAATTAACAAAATCATAGATTCCTGATTTTATTACGTTTTACAAAATGTCCCAACTTTTCTGGAATTGGGGTTGTAAATTATTTAAAAGATAAGTACATGATCTGCATTCTTTGAACATGACTTACTTTTGGGAAAGGTGCTGTAAAACTCATTATTATTCTTATTTCATAAATGAAATGTGTTTCAGCATGAGTACACAGACTAATTGTCAGCTACTGCATAACTGTAAAATCTTAACAATGGATTACTTGTATCTCTGTGCAAAGAATTGCACTGGATGTTTTTTTTTTTTTTTTTCTCTCAGTAAGTTTTTCTCATGTTTTATTCATTCCTGTTGTCACACCAGATTGGTCTAGAGCTGTGAGAAACATCTCATTCCTTTAAAGTAAGTGCTTTTCTTATGCTCTTTTGTTAGTAAATCGATTTAATGATTGTATTCACTGGTTCTCAAGTCGATTGGGTAATGCCAAATACATGTTGTTGGGATGTCAAGAAGAAAGAAAAAAAGCATGTATAAGTATGCAGAATGCAATTGGTAGTTTATTTTTGTTCAGTGTCTTTTCTCTTTCTTTTCAGATAAACAAAAGCCTAAACAAAAGCCTATTTGTGCAGCTTCAACGTTCTTTTCCTGCTGATCGTTTCATTTTTATTATAGTAGAAAGCATATTGTCTGGCATACTGTAGCATCTTTAACATTTAATGAGCTCATTTGACTGCACTTATAGAAATGTAACAAGTGAATATATCGAAAATGTATTGAATATATTGAATAAATTACTCCATCTGAACATAGTGTTCTTGGGTGTGAGCTTGGAATTGAATGCAAAGGTTGAGAGCAAGATAGTCTCACTGAACAATCATAATATCCCTTACGAAAAATAAGTTTTTTCAAGTGTACTATTAGTATACTTCTTTTAAACTAAAAAATAAGAAAGTATACTTTCAGTCTACTTTTTATGTACTTCTCAGAGATATACTTTATGTAGGCTACTTCTCAGAAATATACTTAAAATTGCACTTAAACCTATACTTGACTTATACTGACAGAAAAGTCTAACTATATTTGGCCTATACTTGTACATAATCTTTGGATCAAGATATACTTAAAAGTATAATCAAGTATTCGTATTCTTGGCTTGTAGTTGTATTTACTGATTTAGTATACTTTTCATATAGTTTTACATACTGTCTTATAAACTTATATTGTTTGAAAATATTGATTTATAAAGAAGACATATGTTTCTAATTCTGAGTATCTGAATTTTTGTGTAGGCTAGTCCACTGGTAGTGTAGGTACATAGGAATTTACTTCAAATCTACTTTACTCTTTCCCCGCCACTGACTGAATTTTCTGGCTATCCATGTTTTCACGGTAGGTGGCGCTATTACACATCTTCTGAAGTAGTACAGAATCTCCGATTCAAAACACAGGTGAAGTGAGAGAAGATTAAGCAAATGTAAAATAGCGCGACATTAAACATTATATAAGTTCAAAACTGCCTAACGTTACCGAAGGAAATGTAGAGCCATGAAGAGGAAACGACTGTGAAGCTTTAGGGGTGTCGATGGACTCGATCTACTCCATGTTTTGATCATATTTTTTAAAATGGAAAGAGTTAAAGTACAGTTAAAGATATATTACAAGTATAAAAATTAATATCTAAAACAGGAACATAGTAGTATACTTAAAGTGCAAAAATAATATAGTATAAATAGAAAACTATAAGTATGATGTTATGTTTAGTTGAAGAAAAATTACAAGTAACTTGCGGTATAAAACTACCCTACTAAACTAGTAGTTTACTGAGAGTATACTTCAAAGTGTACTTTCATAAACTAAAAAAATGTGCTACAAGTATTAAAATAGAAAACTAGCCTACTAGTATACTTATAAGTTCACTTGTAGTACAGATGCAGTAAAAATGAGAAACTTATTTGTCAACTAGTTGTGCACTTAAAGTTTACTACTGTTACACTTATAGTAGGCTACACTTAAACATACTTTTATACACTAAAAAGTGGGCCAATTTAGTCCCAAGCAGTATTGAAATAGTACACTTACAAGTATACTACTAGTACATTGATATTAGCATAGGCCTACTTACTAAATAAAGTATACTTAAAAATATACTTGAACATTACTTAAGTATACTTAATAAAATGAACTTAAAGTATACTTCTTTTTCGTAAGGGATCATAAATCAAATATGTGCTGTTATTTTTTTCTCTCCATCCTAAACTATTTACAAATTGTGAGAACACGTAGGAAATGTATGCCAGATAATGAACTAAACATCTAAAAGTCTCGCTAATAGTTATTTGGAAGCATGTGAAAACTTGAGAAGCAGTGAAACTAAAAGTCAATGTTAAAGTTGAAACATGAAAGTTGAATTTACTGTGTAAATTTTTGCGGCATCTAGTGGTGAGGAATTGCAACCGCCCACCCCTCCCTTTCGAAGCATATAGAGAAACGGTGGCCAACACAGGACAAAAGATGTCATCGTCTGAGACAGCAGAGAGTAGCTAGCGCTCTGCAGAGCAGTTTGACCGTTTAGGGCTACTGTAGAAACATGACGGCGCAAAATGGTGGCTTCACTGTAAGGGGACCAGTGTATGTAGATAGAAATGGGTCATTCTAAGGTAATAAAAACATAACGGGTCATTATGTAAGGTCTTTATACACCACTGAAAACATAGTTATGTATAGTATATTGCATTTCTATCAATAGATACTCATAAATATTACACACTGCACCTTTAAATGGCTTTCACAACAAGAGATACAATTATATTAATTAATATCCAATTGTTGATTCAAAACTTTTAGTTGTGAGTGTCAGATTTACAAAACTTTTTTGCTGAAATCTATACTAGGGACCTTTCCTGAATTTTTTTTTCTGTGTTTAACTCCACAGACTGAAATCCATGGGAAAATGATGATTAGATCCTGATTCAACTCAAAACAGAAGTGTTTTTGAAGTCTGATGGGAGACTAAATCCACCAACAGCTCTGTGCACAGACACACTGAGCTGAACCTTTTTATATCTTCACGAAAATGCAGATTTTGTTGATTATATTATTCATTGCTATTACCTTTCTATACATAGAACTGGGTTATTGTGTCTGTGCCCGTGCTGAATATGAGATAAACGGACAATGCTGCCCCATGTGTGCACCTGGTACGGACAAGTGAATAGTACACCATAAAAGAAAATCATTTTAGTTTTTAGGCCAGAAAGTATTCTTTACCAGGAGAATTACAAAATGTCTTGACATAGGAATAAGTAAAACTTTCAAAGTAAAAATTTCATAGCAAAGTTTCCAATGTAAAAATTCTTATACTTTTTTAAGGTAACCGTGTTTTTTGGCATTGTACGGTGGATACCAGCACAACTTGTGTACCCTGCAGTGAATTCACATACACTGATGAGCCTAATGGTCTTGCAAAATGTTTTTCCTGCTCAGCCTGTGATGCAGGTGAGTGTTTTACATTTATATTTACATTTATTCATTAAGCAGAATGAGAGTTCTGGCTACCAAATACAATCATACATGTTTCATTTTTCAATGTCTTTTTGAAGGTTTAAGAATACAGAAGGCCTGCACACAGTTATCAGACACAGTTTGTGCACCAGCAAATGGATTCTTCTGTTTGATCCAAGAAAAGGGCAGCTGTAGATCAGCTGTTAAACATTCTCAATGTAAACCTGGAGAATATATTCAACAAAGAGGTACGGATGTTCATGTTCCTAGTGTAGATGTTATCAAAGGAAGTGTACAAATCTTAGGGCAAATACACATCAAATTATTTGCATATCAGATAAGAACACAAAATACTCAATAATCTAGAACTTGTTTAATAATTTAATATTTTACATAGTGCTATACATGACCTCATTCTGATGCAAATGATAAAGCAACAGTATTTTGTAAGAATATGCATCAAACGTCAAAATTTGAACTTTTATTAAGAAATCGCAATGCACAAGTACAATCATGCAAACATTATTATATTATATTATATTATATTGTATTATATTATATTATATTATATTGCTCATATAATCTTTGCAGAAATCTAAATAGTTTGGATCTTTCAAATCGTGTCATAAGTAGGCTAGCTTCGCTCATTAGGAAGCACCAATGGATCTTCGTTGGCTTGTTAGTAGAAGTTTTTGGTAACAAAATCTTACAAAGGAACCTATTTTTTGTTTATTTATTTATTCATAGATTCATGATACCTAATGCATTAAATTATGTTAACAAATTATTGTGAAGTTTTACCAAATTTATAATAACATGACCCGAGGTGGTGCACATAAGTAAACATAAGGCTAAATGCTAAACAACGTGGTACTATATAAGTACAACGAATACGTAATACCACTGGCATTGTGTAAAAAGCCCTGATCTTGAACTGAAAAAATGATGAAAACTAAAACTCTTCAAAGAACTCAGTGTCTTAATATCTTTACAGGAACAGAAAGCATGGATACTGTATGTGACGTCTGCATAAATGGCACTTACTCTGATGGCACTTTCACAGCTTGTAAGCCGCATACAAAGTGAGAAATCTGACAGTGCTACATTAAATTCCCATTCTAATAATTCTGGATGTGCTAACATCACACTGTTGCATATCCACAGATGTCAGAGTATGGGTCATAAACAAATAAAAGCAGGAACTGTGTCATCTGATGCTAGATGTGAATATTTTACCCCAGCTCTCATTGGAATTATAACTGGTGTTGTGGTCATTGTTCTTGTTATTATTGGAGTCTCAACCAGGTTTATCATATTCAAACAAAAGTCAAACACTCGTCCAGGGATAAGGTAAGGCTTTGACATTTACGCCCATCATAATATAATTTACATTTGCCGAATGGAACTTTTATAACACTTTAATATTTCAGGTCCGTCTAGGTCCGAAATGTTGGTGGAGGGCTCCTAAAGTGTACTTGTATACAAAATCTATGGACTTAATGCTTAATTTCATTTCTACAGTCAAAATAATTTCAAAAGAGAAATAAAATATTTGTTACCTATGGTACATCAATGAGAGTGAGAAAACTATGTATACTAATATCAATGTACTATACTTGTAAGTGTACTATTTCAGTACTACTTGGGACTAAATTGGCCCACTTTTTAGTGTATAAAAGTATACTTTTATGTATACTTTAAGTGTAACAGTAGTAAACTTTGAGTACACTAGTTTACAACTAAGTTTTTTGTTTGTACTGCAACTATACTACCAGTGATCTTATAGGTATACTAATAGTATACTGCTTAAATACTTGTAGCACATCTTTTTAGTTTATGAAAGTACACTTTGAAGTATACTTTCAGTAAATTAATAGTTTAGTAGTTTTATACATTTAAGTTTTCTTTAAGTGAACTTAACACCATACTTATAGTTTACTATTTATTTATTATTTTTGCTCTTTAAGTATACTACTATGTTCCTATTTTTATATTATATATATCTTTAACTGTAGTTTAAGTAGATTTGAAATAAATTCCTATGTACACTACCAGTGGACTATACAAAAATTCACATAGGCCTAGTCAGAATTAGAAAACATATCTCCTGCTGCAAACAAAATTGTGTGTAACATTGAAGTGGGCACATTGTCAGGTACTACAATGCAAGTATTAATTGTTGACGGAAACTTCTGTATCTTTGTTGACAGAGCGTATATATGAGCAATACTTTTCTGAACAGTCTGATGTGCATCTTGTCACATATTCAAAAGATGACCTTCCTGTGCTGGGGTGTATTAAGACTTGTGCACTACATGGAGAATGTTCAGTACCTGCCACATTCTATATTGTGAAAAGTGGAAACCCACTGATGGGCATGGACTTAATATCTTCCTTGAACCTGTGCATTAAAGGAAATAAAGTAATCTGTAATCAATCTGTGCAGCAGGTGTCTTATTCTGTCATGCCATGCTTTGGCTGTGCAAAGAACTTTGTACATAAAGTGAAACTGAGTTAGAATGATGTCCCTGTGTCTGTGGAGCTTAACTGTCTGTTAGCAGCAGACATTATTGAAAGAGTAGATGCCTCGCCTGGATATCGCCCATTGTAGTAACTCAGAAGAAATCTGGATATATCAGAATGTGTGTTGTAACAGTCACTGCCTGTCACAAGGTTTATTCATTGCAATTATGGTTGCTATTTTCTTCCTAGCCACTTGGGGGACACAAGAGCATACTTTGTATAATATAAAACCGGAAGCTGTAGAGTAAGTGCTAGGGTCAAATACAGGGTATGCATCGGCGTCACTTTCCCGCCGGAACACGCCCCCTCAGCCGGGACTGAGTGGCAGAAGAGCTGCTGCATGACTGGAGTTAATAGGGGAAAACGCGAGTATAACAAACGTTTATCAGTTTAAACCATAGACTGTAAAAAAAAATATGGACGTAGTGTCCGTGACGTCACCCATAGGGTTCTGAAGAGCAGTTTTGAAGCCTCAAAGTCGGCCGTTGCCATCTTGGCAGTGCATCACCGCGCGTCACTCCCAGATAACAGAAAATGGGCAAAGAGGCGGGACGTGGCTGAAGCTGAGGTGACGTGATGACTAACAGACAGCAGACAAACGGTAATCCACCTGTCACTCAAAGTGGCCACGCCCTAAATTATGCATAACTTTAAGGCTTTATATAATGTAAACGAATGAATTATAGAAAAAATTCACCCCCCCTCACAGTTGTCATGAAGGGCAAAATTAGCCGTATAGACCAAAACCACAATTTGTACCAGGCTGTAAACGTGTTTTTTTCTGCTGTAAAGTTGGGCATTTTAACATGGAGCTCAATGAGATTCTGCTCCCTTTTGGAGCCTGTCTCTAGCGGCCAGTCAATGAATTGCAGTTTAAGTCACTTCCGTATTGGCTTCAAGAGAAACTGGGGGAGGTTGCCGCTTAGTTTAAACCAGGGGCGTTGCTAGACATAAAGCTCTACTGGTGCACAGGCCCCCCATTACTTTTTTTTCTCGAAAGCCTGCTGCGTGCAAGAAGTGTGCCACACAATGCACTATACAGATTTCCTTTGCTTAACCCACTATTCCTACACTGCAACAAGTACTGGGAAAGGTAAACGTGTAGAGATATTAATATTTATGAAAATATTTATTTAAGTATCTTCAACATACTTTACAAGAACATTCTCAACATGTTTTATGGCATTAAAGGCATACACAGTATATGGAAATAATAAAACTGGAGAGAACTTTCTTGCAGATTTGCATTTTTTCTACATTACACAATGATAATAACTGTTACTTTAAATTGAGGAGGCAAAGACCTCACATTTTTTTTTGTAGCCTACATTTATGTCCCTGTTACACTTAATTTTCCTGGTTAAATAAACATTACATAAAAAAGAGAGACCAAATACAGTTCTATTTCGTATCTTTATGTTATGATCTATTTATTAAAACCAAGTACACATTTCATCAGGTTAGTATTTTTATACATTTTTATATTTATTCCAAAATAATAACTAAATGCAGTAACAATTTAAACAGTATATTATTTGTGAACTAATGTTCAGCTTTTCTTTTTAATAGTCAACCTATTTTCAGCAGTCATCATCAAGCTTGTACATGTAGGCTACACTGTACACAAACACTATGATGTACCTTTCATTTCCCCAAGCTGTCTGCTCACTAAAAGCCCCAGTCACCGACGCCACGTGACTGTGACGTATGCATCAAAGTGCCGTCACGTGGCGTCGGCGTTGCTTCAAGTCGGACAAAATTTCTAACCACCATGCACTGCTTCAAGTCAGCCACCGATCGGTCTGTGCATCGCTGCATGAAGTCGAACAAGCCTATTATCTTCATTCAGGTGATGATCCTTAAACGCGCACGAAAACAAGAGGCGGGATTTATCGCGTGAACCAATCATATCCAATTATAACCCATCATATCCAATTATAGCGCGATGGAAGCATTGCCTCCTCTCACGTGACTTTTCCCCATTCATTTCAATTACCCAGCACACAATTCAGCGCAGGCATGAGGGTATCTGCTTTAAAGGGATAGTTCACCCTGAAATGAAAATAAAGTCATCTTTTACTCACCCTGCTGTTGCTCTAATGCCCTATGTCCTCCTATCTTTTTCGGACCTCAAAGGTAGAAATTTTAAAAATGTCCTGCACGCGCTCCTCCATATAATGGCAGTGAATGGCGACCAGGCTAAAACTTTACAAAAAAGGATACAAAAGTATCACGCAATGATACAGTGAGCCGTGCGCCATATATGGAAAGTGTTCAGGAGGCATGCTATAAGGTTTTGCGAGAAAGAAAAACATTATTCAGTCAAAATACTGAGCTCGGCCGTTACTCTGTGCGTGTTCCTGGGAGCGTGTGAGAGCCGTCTTTTACTACTTTTACCACATATTTCTATGGCAGAAATAGTAAAAGTATGCTAGTAAGCGGTTCCGAATTCAGCCATGGTTGTCTGCAACCTATTTCCCAGTCCTGTTTGAGAAACTGTTTGTTTTCGCCCCCAACAAATAAAATAAGTAAATAAATAAATTTAACCTTTGTAACTCTGCTCATCTACAGATAAGACTGGTTTCCTTCATTTCCTGAACTGTTTATGCTCTCGAACAGCAGTGGACTGTGCAGCGGACTAATGCATAATCCGAAACATTGCCAAAAGAAATGAACCCTGACTTTGATTCTGAAGCAGAAACTGTAGCTGCCATCACCAGCTGTTCCTGTCGCTGAGTTTGCTGCTGAAAGCTCTTCCTGCCCTGAACTCGCCAAACTTTGTCAATATATTGAGAACGGCTGGCCTGCAACATCTAAAACATTGCCTGCTGATGTGCTTCCTTACTTCCCAGTAAGAAATGAACTATCTATCCATGACTCTTATGTGCTAAGAGGAACTCACAGACTGATTGTGCCACTTAGTTTACGTTCACGTTTGGTCACTCCAAACAATGACTTAGAGACTTGTATTGGTGGCCTAAGATGGATAAACATGTACAGTCATCAAATGCAACCTGTGTCACATGCCAACTTAAACATGCACTACTGACCCCAGTTCAGTACCCAGACAGTCCTTGGCAGAAACTGGGCATTGATGTGGTAGCCCTTTTTGAGATAGGCCCTGTTAGCTGCAGATATGCCATTACATTAATTGATGACCACTCAAAATGGCCAGAGGTTGCATTTGCACCTCACATGACTGCATCTACTGTTACCAGTTTTCTGAGATCAGTGTTCAAAAGGGGAATCCACTGGAGATTGTCACTGACAATGGTCTTCAATTCCTGTCATCAGAGTTCAAACATTTTCTGCAAGAAAGAGATGTCAAGCACATTCGCACCTCCATATACCATCCGGAAGGAAATGGAGCTGTTGAGCATTGGAATATGGAACTGAAGGATGCCATTTTGACTGCGGAGAGAGAGAGGGCTCCATAAACATCATTTATTGTAGAATTCTTGCAAACACAGAGCTACACCCCATGCTACCACTGGAATTTCTCCTTTCGAGCTCTTGTTTGAAAGCAAAATGAGAACAAAACTGTCAGTCATTCCACAGTGTAATCTAAACCCTGCAATGATTCAACTGAGAACAAAAGTGATGCAAAATCAACAAAAGATGAAAGCATACCTGGACATAAAATGTAAATCAAGGATTCTGAAGCTCAAGGAAGGTGACCTTCTAAGGGTCAGAAAACCTGTGCATGTCAGGAAAGGGAAATCAAAATTCAGCGACTATATGCTGATTATAAGGGGAAAAGGAACACAAGCTGAGCGATGGACAAACTTGGGACTTGTCTCATTTGGCATACATACAGATTTCACTCTGGCTGAACAATCAGCTTCTGCTCCGCCACTGGAAAGTGTCAACATCCAAGCAGAGAGACGTTGTAGAGGGAAGCCAGCGTGGTTAAAAAATAAAACGTTTATGGTTAACTGGTTGAACTGTATTTATGCACATATAAATGTTCATGTTGTACATGTTTGGTTACTAGAGCATTGTTCGGCATTTTGTGAAACGTAAGAGAAAAAAATCAAATCAGAAAACTGAGTATACTGTTTTATATCTTTGGTAATGTTCAGGTAAACTGCAGTACAGATGTAATACTGTTGATTGGTAAATGCCCACTAGGGGGAGTTGTAGTATTTTGGGGGGGAACAGGTGTGCACGTAAGACTGAGAGGGGAAGAGAAAGTTTGTTTTTTGGGGGGTGCAATGCTTAAGTAAAGAGGCGTTACACAAATGTGATCTTTCTTGATTTGGGTGACTAAACAACAAAGTTCTTAGCCTGGATGCCAGCCGAATTTAACCCCGCCCACAACATTTGAGGTCGGGAAATTCGGAAATTATATATATTGACTATAATCTGAGTATGACGACGTCAGGCTACAAAGTGCTGCGTTATGTTCTACAATGTTCTACTCTATTTGTCATGTTTTGATCCGTGTTCCTGTTGTATTGTTCTCCTCGCATGGGAATTTTTATAATATTATTGTGTCATTATTATTTAGTTTTAGGGAGGTAAATGTTCTTTATATTAGCTTTTATTTACAATATAATTATAACGTTCTTTTGGCAGTGAATGTTTTGGGCAGGTTTTGGACACCGTTTGGGCTGGATCTGGCGACACTGCTTGTTTTCAGAGCAAACCGAAAGTTACCTTTGGACAAAGCGGAAATCAGGAATCAGAATTCGTTTTTTTCCATTCCCAGAATTCCTCTCCAAACGACCTTCAACGGTGAGAGAGAGCCTATATTTGTTTTCAATTGATTAAGTCTAGTAGAATGTTTGTAATGTAATGTTTGAATCCATTACATTAAATGTTTTGTGTGCAAATTTCACCATGACGCAACTGTTTTCAAACATCGTGCGTGGTGCCGAAAGATTAGGCTACTCGTAGCTATGCTTAAACTTTATAAAAAAAAAAATGTTTACTTTATAAAATAGTTTTTGATATTGAGTTGTTTTTGGTTATTGTAAAAGCACTGGGGTTGGGAATTTAACCTTGCTTCATCCACACATTACACGATTTTTATTCTGTTCCGCCATAGACTAAAATGGGGACGTGGCCCATGACAGGATCATGAAACATTGCTAAGGCCAGTTTGTATCTCCAGCGGTCTATATTAAATAATAATTTAGTATGTTTCTGTTTGTGCGTGTTGCTAACTAGATTTGTGTAAAACAATCACTTTTTTTCCCTTCATAACAATTTGAAATATTCACAAAGGCCAATAGAAGTGTAAACATACTGATGAAGAGAAAGTTCTGTTTGAATCATGTCGTTAAAATAAATGTGTTTAGGGACAAACCTTTATTTTTAATGGAGATGTCACAATATAATGATGGACAGAAAGTGAAGGATGAAGACAAGTTCTGTATTTTCTCAGAAAATGCATTAAGTATTAAAAAACATAAAAAAAGCAAAGAAGTGAAAATCTATTTTAATTCTGTGTTAAATAGGCCTAGGTCTTTTTAGTGATGCCATAGAAGAACCATTTAAAAATATCCATTTTCTTAGTGTAAATATATTTTTAATCATCTAAAGAATATTTTTCTACTATAAAGAATGTTTTGAGTAGGCTAATGAAAAAGGTTCCACTGATGTGTAAGGTTTTTCATGGAACCAGATGCCAATAAAGAACCTTTATTTGTAAGAATGGAAGAGTGTCAGAGCCTGTGATTTTAGATGGTGGGCATGCAAAGAGATTAGTGAACATTCACTTTCACTTTTAGTCAGCATTTATTATTTATAATCAGTTAACTCATTAAGAATACTAATGTAAGGTATTTTTCAAAAACTAACATAGCCACAGTGTCTGAGAGATATAAAAGTAAAAAAAAAAAAAAAAAAAAAAAAACCTTTATAAATGGCGTTAATAAAACCTGAAAAAATGAAGTAAACCGTTTATGTTTGAATATTTAAAGGTAAATTCATCAACATATAAATGGCTAAAAGACAAGATGTAGCTATTTTGGCATCCACTAAAAGTTAAATATACTAAAGTGATTTTATATACATTAAAAAAATTAAATGCAAGTAAAGTGTCTACTTTTATGTTTTAAATAACTTTCGTGAAAATAAAATGTCAAAATATGTCTGAAATAATAATAAAGGTTCTGCAGCAAAGTGAGTTTATTGCTCTTTAATGTTTGATAATTTCACCTTTTCATGGTGTGATAACCTAAGTTACAAAAACAGGTCATTCAGTGAAATGCCAAAAAAACACTTTTATTGTTGGATTATTTGAAAAATAAGTAAATATAGTGAATACTTGTGATTAACTTTACTGGTCAATCTCATTGTTTCATATAGGTGGCCAGTTAATAGCCTGCAATATAAGATGAAGTAGAAGTTTCATAATTCAGGGTAATGTTTTTGTCATTCACTGTAATGCAAATTCTCTTTTACAGTTTCATACATTACACTAAATGACTGTATCACTGTATAGATAACAATTTTAGCATCTTATTTCAATTACAAATAAATGAGGAATGTTTATTATACTGATAAATATGTGTTAAACATATTCAGATTCTTAATACTATTTTAATGCATTTTTGTATTGTTTTATTTGTGTTATTGATTTAGACATTTAGATGCCCATGACAGAGAGAGTTGCTGGGCACTGTAAACAGTTAAAAAGTAAATGCAGACCCAGTAGCTTGGGCGGCACTCTTAAGGCCCTTTCACAACAGGAATGATAACTACAAATCTGATTCCAAAAAAGTTGGGACACTGTACAAATTGTGAACAAAAACAGAATGCAATGATGTGGAAGTTTCAAATTTCAGTATTTTATTCAGAATACAACATAGATGACATATCAAATGTTTAAACTGAGAAAATGTATCATTTTAAGGGAAAAATAAGTTGATTTTAAATTTCATGGCATCAACACATCTCAAAAATGTTGGGACAAGGCCATGTTTACCACTGTGTGGCATCCCCTCTTCTTTTTATAACAGTCTGCAAACGTCTGGGGACTGAGGAGAGAAGTTGCTCAAGTTTAAGAATAGGAATGTTGTCCCATTCTTGTCTAATACAGGCTTCTAGTTGCTCAACTGTCAACTGCATCTTCCTCTTTATGATGCGCCAAATGTTTTCTATGGGTGAAAGATCTGGACTGCAGGCTGGCCATTTCAGTACCCGGATCCGGATGACATGGCGTCCCAGTTTTCCAAAAAGAACTTCAAATTTTGATTCGTCTGACCACAGAACAGTTTTCCACCTTGCCACAGTCCATTTTAAATGAGCCTTGGCCCAGAGAAAACGCCTGCGCTTCTGGATCATGTTTAGATATGGCTTCTTTTTTGACCTATAGAGTTTTAGCCGGCAACAGCGAATGGCACGGTGGATTGTGTTCACCGACAATGTTTTCTGGAAGTATTCCTGAGCCCATGTTGTGATTTCCATTACAGTAGCATTCCTGTATGTGATGCAGTGCCGTCTAAGGGCCCGAAGATCACAGGCATCCAGTATGGTTTTCTGGCCTTGACCCTTACGCACAGAGATTGTTCCAGATTCTCTGAATCTTTGGATGATATTATGCACTGTAGATGATGATAACTTCAAACTCTTTGCAATTTTTCTCTGAGAAACTCCTTTCTGATATTGCTCCACTATTTTTTGCCGCAGCATTGGGGGAATTGGTGATCCTCTGCCCATCTTGACTTCTGAGAGACAATGCCACTCTGAGAGGCTCTTTTTATACCCAATCATGTTGCCAATTGACCTAATGAGTTGCAAATTGGTCCTCCAGCTGTTCCTTTTATGTACATTTAACTTTTCCGGCCTCTTATTGCTACCTGTCCCAACTTTTTTGGAATGTGTAGCTCTCATGAAATCCAAAATGAGCCAATATTTGGCATGACATTTCAAAATGTCTCACTTTCAACATTTGATATGTTATCTATATTCTATTGTGAATAAAATATAAGTTTATGAGATTTGTAAATTATTGCATTCTTTTTTATTCACAATCTGTACAGTGTCCCAACTTTTTTGGAATTGGGTTTGTATAAAGATAATCATAACGATAATAGCATCCACATCATCAGTGAACAATGACGTTAATTCTAAGCATGTGCTGCAGGTTTGTCTTCTGCCGCTTTAAATGCGCAAGCTTTTATCGTTCATCGGCTGGAAAAGTTACTCCAACAATATTGTTTCTCTGTGCGAGTTTGCTGCATTATAGTTGTGATGTGGACATTTACGTATTCTTTTATAAAGATTTTTAGAACTATATCTTTATCATTATCGTTACAGTTATCGTACTTGATGTGAACAGGCCTTTAGCAAGGAAATGAGAAAGCTATTGAGGATTGCAATTGTCAGTATAATAGCTTATCAAAATTTCTGAACAGAGAGACCCACTTACTATGTCACAAGTTCAAGAGAGGCCATTGAGGGGATTCTCCACCAAAATAACTAGCATAAATTAAATTTTTAGGATTGCAAATAAAAAGTATTCATAAATATAGCTGCAAGCAGTAATTTTTGGGTGACAAGAAAGTGACAAGGTAAACAAGCATGGCAGAAGCATCAGAACAGTATAAAATGCTTATTATTTTCTTATATCTGTTTCTGCGTCATTTACTCAGGAATATTATTAAAACTAATTTAATGATACAGACTAATACTAAAAACATGTCAATTTTGAGAACGACAATATTTTCTCAAAACATCATTTAAAGTGTAAGGTTTTATTTGAGTTTGTTATCTTGTGTTTATAGTGCCCTCAGTCTCCTCAGTTCTTTGTTTGGTGTTGTTTGTGTTTCAGTACACCATGTTACATGGTCTACACTTTTTGGATGATATATTATACTCTTTTGTTTAATAAAGTCACCTAGTTACTTTACTCTTAATTGTCTTCTACGTGGACCTGAAGTGTGACAGCCATTAAATGATTCTTGTTTTAAATATGCCTGACAAGATTTTTTTGGTATATAAACTATTGTTACACTGAATCACATATTAGTGGGTGTCGCCTGTATATCATGGTAAAAATTATGGTCCTTAGAAATGGGACACATTCTAATGTATGGGGAAAAAACAAAATTTAAAGCTGTATTACACTTTTATTTATTTTTTTATGCTTAAAAAAACCTTTTCGTATTTGACCCAAAAATATTTACAGGTCCTAAAATGTTAAGCTATGAGTTAATGCATGCAGAAAGAGAGAGAGAGAAAGAGATTCAGACAGTGCTCGAACACCGAATTGATTCCTCTTTCGCGTTTACTTGCGCTTGAACGGACACATACACACAAAATGATGTCAAAATACCTGTCTTGGCAAGTATTCTTTCGGTTATGTCATAAGTAAACAGTTGAGAAAGAAACCGGATGCGTGTCAGTATATTCAGTCTGTGCATTTGGTCTTAAAGTGACAGCAGCTATGCTGTTGTCTGTGTCATTAATGTTAATAAAGTAAAAAAATAAATAAATACAGCTTTAACTTAATTTCTATAGTGAACAAATAGTGTTATTTTACATTTAGGCAGCTTGTAGGATAAGTGTGCCGCGTAGTGCGTGAGGATCAGGCAGCATCTCCAGGTGCTTCTTTGAGAACCAGACCAAAAAAGTTATGTGCACCCCTGTTTATAATGCAAGGGTTTACAGACGGTACGAAATGTAAATACTGACTATTATTGGCTTGTGTTTACTTCGCACAAATAGAGAAACTGGCAGCCAGGCAACAGACAAGAAACCAAACCAATCAAGTGTCGACGTCACTGCACACTCGAACCAAGCTCAAATGGAAATATAACTGTAACCGTTCCTTAACGCTCTTAGAACTATTTAGCCTGAATTCTACTTTCAATGAAACAAATGTTCCCATCCTATCCCACATAAGCTCCCCCTTCCATCAAATGCATTAAATCATATGACCCTGTCATATGATTCTCATCACTTAAGACATGAGACTCAAACAGAAAACAAAGCAATATTGCTATTTTATGTGGTCATACAACAGGCTATTGTGTGGTCATGAATATGATTCCTGATTTTTCAGATTTGAGTTATAAGTACTTTCCAGTCAAAGTGAAAATGTTTTGCACTGAACTGATGATTTATGCTGATCATTTGATCTATTTTAACTTGTCAATTTTTTATATGCATGGTAAAAATGATGGTCATTATTTTATGCTTAGAAAAATATATTATTAAACGGGACACATTCTAATATCCTATCCCATATAAGCTTCCCCTCCCATCAAATTGAACACTGGTCATTGTGATACTGACCCCGTCATATGATTCTCGTCACTTAAGACATGAGACTCAACTACAAAACAAAGATAAAATGAGTGAATTTTTTTTTTTTTTGCACTGATCACTTATGCTGATCATTTGATCTGTTTTAACTTGTCAATTGTACGGTTATATGGTACATTTGTTCATGAATTACGTTCTTAAAGCCAATGACTGTACATAAGTGAGGTTAAGTTTGATTAATCCTATGGTGATTGTGAAACACCAATTTGTTGGGAGCAGGAAATTTACATGCCCTGGTTTTTATTTTGTCTTAGAATTAAGTTCCTCAAACCGTATATGTCTGGTGTTATGTATATGGATCTTTGTTTTCTACTTAAACAATCATTCATGGGCTTAAAGCATAGTATCACTTTGTTTTATGAAAATGTAATAAGAGACGGAAAAAATGTAGGTGAACTTAATGCACCTATTTTGTCATTTCAGCTCTTTCCACAAGACAACTGCTTACGCACCAGTTTCAAGAGGAGACTTGCCATGTGTGAAACCTGGACAGAGAAATTCTATTATTTTGTCTGGGAATCTGCATTCGGATGCAAAATCCCTTTCCAATATAACTAAGGGTTTTCTTACCGTTGGACCCTGAATGTTTTACCAAAGAACCCAAATACTCCACAAGCTGTAGCTGATGAGGAAATCTAAAGGGTCAATGTGTTCGTGACTAAAAGTTCATCCATCTTATGTGGTGAAGAAACCATAAGGGAACTCATGAAGTCTGGTGAAGAAACGTTTGCCTCCACTTTCAAACGGACTAAATAAACCTGCATTTGACTTTATTGAACATGATCAAGTTTGGATTTATCTTTTTAATATCTTATCAACTATGTTTCTCTGCAAGTGCATGTGCTCGTGCTGAGTATGAGGTTAATGGAGAATGCTGCCCCATGTGTGCACCAGGTACAGTACACATTGTGTAATGTTGGGTTCTGCAGGGCATCTAACTGAATTGTGAACCAAGTGAGAAAGCACAAACACTTACCAGCTATTATTAATCAAGCAAAAATATGTTTAACCCTTGTGCATCAATTTTTTGTCAAGTTACTCTGAGGACAAAAATGTCTTCATCAAAAAACTGTCATATAAATTTGAAGCTTGGGAGCACAGACTTAAGTTTGGTCTAATTTTGAAAGTACCATGGCAGATTATTGTTCAAGTAAAAAAAAGTTAGAAAAGTGAAACAACAACAACAAAAAAGTTATAGAAGTTTTATTTTATGACAATTATTTATGGGCAATTTTTATATAAAATATATATTTTATAAAACATGTAACATGCAAAATCAAAGCCATAAATCTAAACAAGTTGTGTTTCAAATTTGAAGTTGATATCTCTAAAAATTAGCTTTCAGTAAGATTTTGTCTGGGCGCAGAACCAAACTTTTCTGTTAGATGCCAGTTAGATTTGTGATTTGCAGTACAGTATAATTTCTTTCTCTCAACCACATTCTGACATCCATACCAACACACCCGCACAATTATAGCTGCATAATTTATCCAATTGGCTCTATTGGCTACAGCAGAAGCAGAAAATTAGAAAATACGAACAAACAAAAAAATGTGTATATGCTTTATAGGCCGAACCTGAGAAAATGGCGCCACCTGGTAAAAAATTGTAAAAATGTTACATTTTGAAGCCTTGTTAACAAAGACTGCATAATGTTATAGTTAAATGGCACTGGGACTAAAAATTGCAGTTATATGTTGCAGGTTTCAATGGGGATATTTTTGTCCTTATGGTCCTGAGTGTAGCTATTTTGTGTACTTAGTGTAAAAATGAGGGTGAAATATTAAAATTCCAATAAAAATACACACTTCTGCCAAAATGTATGGAGTTGACATTAACACAGGCATAATTATAAAAAACATGAAAAAGACAAAAATGTCCTTAAGGGTTAAGAAGTTAAGTTTTAAAGTCACATTTTAAATTTTCCAGTGTAACCTACAAACAAGCCTTTAGACCAGCTCATATTTTATGTTTGCCTGTAACCTGCATGTGCATGTGAAAACTAGACGATCGCATACAAAAGTGGGGTCATGTGCTTATTTGAGATTGCAGTTATACGTTGAATCATATGATTCTTATGATACAGAATCATATGATTAGGAGGTAAAAGTATGACATTATGACAGGGAACAGTCTACTTGTGTAGCTTAGGGAACGTCTCGGTTACGTATGTAACCCTCGTTCCCTGAGGAGGGAACGGAGACGTAACGTCAGTGACTGACGAATGGGGGGTTTCGCCTAGAAGCCTATCATCTTCGAGATCTAGAAAACGCCCAATGCCATGGGCATGCGGAATTTGCATAGCTTAACTCCGCCCCACAGCGTGGGTATATAAGGAAGTACGCTGGCAACATCGCATTATGTTTACCTGCTGAGGAGCCAAGACTGAACTCCCGGCCGTTCCAGCGGTACAGCGGAAGTGGCAGAGGGACGTTACGTCTCCGTTCCCTCCTCAGGGAACGAGGGTTACATATGTAACCGAGACGTTCCCTTTCGTTCAGTCACTCCGAGTAACGTCAGTGACTGACGAATGGGGGTCCCAATGTAATTACGCCACTCGGCTGTCATCCAGTGCCCTGCGTAAGCGTGAGCTCCCTGTCGTAAGCTAGTACGGACGAAGGACTCCCACTTAACACAGGAATACCAAGGTACACTGGGGAGCATATTCCAGGTGGAAGTATGCGCCAAGCGCCTACCCGTAGGGAGGACTTAAGGATACACATATGACCCGCTAGGGGCTGCATATGGAGAACTCTGGGGTAACCAGCCGAAGGTGGAAGAAATTTTTACCCCCAGGGTGGCAAGGGGCTTGCCAAGGGAAAGACACATGCTCAGGGAGGCTTACAGTGGAAATACACATGGGGGGGGTCGCCCAACGGGGGAACCATGCACACAGTGGCACCTAGCCTAACACGAGGGCCTGACCGAGTGGGCAGACGTACTGGTGTCGGCATCGACAGTGCTGGAGGAACTCAGGGTTTCAGGGAACTCACCTGAGGAAATATCGCACGTATCCAGTCCGTGGAGTGGAATGGCGAGCAAGCGAAGACACCTGAGCCTAATCCATTACCGGCCACTAGTAGAGGCAAGTACAAGAGAGGACACTGGCTCCACTCGGAGATTATAGAATCTGGCGAATGTGTTGGGTGTCGCCCAGCCTGCAGCTCTGCAGATGTCTATTAGCGAGGCGTCATGTGCTAGAGCCCAAGAGGAGGCCACACTCCGGGTGGAGTGAGCCCTGACCCCTAGGGGGCATGGACGCCCTTGCGTCTGGTAAGCCAAAACAATGGCGTCGACTATCCAGTGAGACAACCTTTGCTTGGAGAGAGCCTTTCCCTTCAGCTTCCCACCATAACAGACAAAGAGCTGGTCTGAGGTCCTGAAACACTGCGTTCTGTCTACGTAAGCACGGAGGGCGCGTACTGGACAGAGCAGTGCCAAGGCTGGGTCTGCCTCCTCCAAAGGCAGCGCTTGCAGGTTCACCACCTGGTCCCTGAACGGAGTGGTGGGAACCTTGGGCACATATCCAGGCCGGGGTCTCAGGATCACGTGAGAGTTGGACGGCCCGAATTCCAGGCACGCTTCGTCAACCGAAAATGCCTGCAGGTCTCCTACCCTCTTGATGGAGGCCGAGGCAATCAGGAGCGCTGTCTTCATAGACAGGAACTTAAGCTCGACTGACCGCAATGGCTCGAAGGGAGCCCTCTGCAGAGCACTTAAGACTACTGAGAGGTCCCAAGAGGGTACGAGGGGAGCGCGATGAGGATTCAGTCTCCTCGCTCCCCTCAGGAACCTGATGACCAGGTTGTGCTGACCTACCTTTTTCGTCTCCACAAGGTCGTGGTAGGCTGATATAGCGGCCACATAAACCTTGAGGGTGGAAGGAGACAGCCTTCGTTCCAACCCTTCCTGGAGGAATGCGAACACGGACCCGATCAGGCATTTCCAGGGGTCTTCTTGGCGAGAAGAACACCAGGTGACGAAGAGGTTCCACTTCAACGCATAGGCGTGTCGAGTAGACAAGGCCCTAGCAGAAGTGATGGTAGCCACCACCTGAGGTGATAGGGTACTCAAACCTGCCGCTTCCCATCCAGGAGCTACACGTGGAGGTTCCAAAGATCGGGACGCGGGTGCCAAAGGGTGCCCCGTCTCTGAGAAAGGAGGTCCTTCCTCAGAGGAATTGACCAGGGAGGGGCTGTCGCAAGGAGTACGAGTTCGGAGAACCAGGTCCGGCCGGGCCAATACGGGGCGACCAAAAGGACCTGCTCCTTGTCCTCCCTGATCTTGCACAGAACCTGTGCGAGAAGGCTCACTGGGGGAAACGCATACTTGCGGAGGCCCCGCGGCCACCTGTGCGCCAGAGCATCTGTGCCGAGGGAGCCCTCGGTCAGGGAATAAAACAGGCGGCAATGGGAAGAGTCGTGGGAGGCAAACAGATCTACCTGTGCGTCGCTGAACTGTTCCCAAATCAGCTGAACCGTCTGGGGATGGAGTCTCCATTCTCCAGGAAGTGGCTGAAGCCGTGAGAGCTCGTCGGCTGCACGGTTCAGGACTCCCGGGACATGGATGGCACGAAGGGACCTCAGGTGCTTCTGACTCCATAAGACGAGATGGCGGGCGAGTTGAGACATGCGGCGGGAACGTAGACCACCCTGGTGGTTGATATATGCTACTGTGGCCGTGTTGTCTGACCGGACTAGCACGTGTTGACCCTTGAGCAGCGCTCGGAAGCGGTGCAGGGCGAACCGTACTGCCAGCAACTCGAGGCAATTGACATGCAGGAGGCGCTGAGGTCCTGTCCAGGAGCCCGCGGCAGCATGTCCATTGCACATGGCACCCCAGCCCGTGGTGGAGGCATCTGTTGACACAACAATATGCCTGGAAACTTGTTGTAAGGGCATACCGGCCCGTAGAAAGCTGAGGTTTGACCACGGGGTGAGGGTCTGCAGGCAGGCCCGAGTCACTGGGACCCGGAGCGTGCCCGACTGCCATGCCCATCTCGGGACTCAATCGCGAAGCCAGTGCTGAAGCGGTCTCATATGAAGCAATCCGAGCGGCGTTACCGCGGCTGCAGATGCCATATGCCCCAGGAGCCTCTGAAATAACTTCAGTGGAACCGCACTCTTGCTCTCGATTTGAAGGAGGCAAGTCAGCAGTGACTGCGCGCGCTCGCTCGTAAGCTGCGCACGCATGGCGACCGAGTCGATTTCCATACCGAGAAAAGAGATCCTCTGCACTGGGCAGAGTTTGCTCTTTTCCCAGTCGACCCGAAGGCCCAGACGGGCTAGGTGCTGGAGCACCAGGTCTCTGTGTTCGCACACCTGCTCTCGAGAGTGACTGAGGATCAGCCAGTCGTCGAGGTAGTTTAGGATGCGAACCCCGTGTTGCCTGAGTGGCACAAGGGCTGCCTCAACCATCTTCGTGAAGACGCGAGGGGACAGAGCTAGCCCGAATGGGAGGACCACGTACTGGTATGCCCACCCCTCGAAAGCAAACCGCAGGAACAGTCTGTGTCAAGGAAGAATGGAGACATGGAAGTAGGCGTCTTTCAGGTCGATCGCTGCAAACCAATCTGCTGGACGAACGCATTCGAAAAGGCGTTTCGCTGTCAACATCCTGAACGGAAGCCTGTAAAGGGATCGGTTCAGGACGCGCAGGTCCAGGATCGGTCGTAACCCACCGGTTTTCTTGGGTACAATGAAGTAAGGGCTGTAGAAGCCGGACTCTGTTTCGGCTGGAGGGACAGGCTCGATCGCACCCTTCACCAGCAGGGTAGCAACCTCCGCACGCATGACAGGGGCGTTGGGCCCCACCATGGTGTATCGGACTCCCCGAAAACGGGGAGGAGCCTGAGTGAACTGAATTTCATAGCCGAGCCTGATGGTCTTCGCGACCCGGCGGGACAGTCCAGGAAGCTGAAGCCAGGCTCCCAAAAACTGCACCAGCGGGGTCATGCGAACCACAGACGTACCCCGGGTGGGGCAGCGAGGCGGCGTGACCGGCCCAGACGTGGGAGGCGTAGCGTCCCGGTGTGGGGGCACGGTCATCAGCCGCGTCCTGACAGAGGAGACCAGGGAAGGACGCGCGTTCCACTGGGGTCTGCTCTGAGAGGAGACTGGCGTCAGAGAGGGACGAGAGTGGCGTGGCCCAGGGGCGGCGCACACTGCCATCGGTCTCTGGGTGCTCAGGGATGGGCATATCAGTTCTTTCTTTAACCATAATAGGGTGCTGCCCACCCGGGGGCCAGCAGCGGAACAAAGGATTCTCCCCCGGCCCTCCACCGGGGGAAGGAGTGGCCCTGCTACCATCTCCTGGAAAGAACTGCCCATCCCTGAGCTGTCCGCGTCAGGAGGTTGCTTAGCCTGGTGCTTGGCGGGCTGCGGGGCTGGAGCGGACTGGGGCGCCTTCCTGCGGCATCCTCCACGGCGCGGCCCAGGTGAAGGCTGCTGCTGGGGCAGCGCGGGAGGGGCGGGAGCAGCGGGAGGGCGCCCTCGGTGGCGAGCAGGCTGAGGCAACTGTGCCGGCGGCTGGGTGGAAGCAGCAGCTGGCCGCCGGGCAGCATGTGTTTAATAGCCTCAGTCTCAACCGCGCCGCCGAATAGCCCATCCTGGGATATGGGAGCGTCGAGGAAGCGAGTCCGCTCGGCGTCCCGCATATCGGCCAGGTTGAGCCATAGGTGTCTCTCCTGGACCACTGCTGTGGACATCACCTGGCCCAGGGAGCGTGTGGTCACCTTCGTCGCCCGGAGGGCGAGGTCGGTGGCGGCACGCAGCTCATTTCTGAGCCCTGGGTCAGCTCTACCCTCGTGCATGTCTCTGAGCATCCGGGCCTGGTAGGCCTGAAGGATGGCCATGGCATGCAGAGAGGCGGCAGCCTGCCCCGCAGCTCTGTAGGATTTCGACACCAAGGTTGATGTGAACCTACAGGCTTTGGAGGGGTGCTTTGGGTTGCCACGCCATGTTGAAGCACTCTGAGGAGACAGTTGCATCACAACAGAGCGTTCAACCGGGGGAACCCCAGTGTACCCTTTGGCCGCGGCCCCGTTGAGGGCAGAGAAGGCGGAGGAGGCCGCCGATCGGTCACGGGAAGACAACAGGGACTTCCAGGACCGCGTGACCTCCTCATGCACCTCCGGGAAAAAAGGTATTGGGGGCATGGTCTGACGGTCTGACGTGGTCCAATCGTCCAACCGCAAGCGTTCAGGACGGGGTGGAGGGTTCCACTCTAACCCGAGGCTCGCAGCTGCCCGGGAAAGCATGGCTGTCAACTCCGGGTCCGACTCGGGCAATGCTGGCACACCGGAAGCCGGCAGCATAGCTGAATCATCATCCTCGGAGGACTCCAGCCCACCTTGTGATGCGGCGACCGACATCTCCTCGTCCTCTGCGGGCCCAAATGACACACTCGGAACAGCAGGAGCCGGCTCCGGTGTCTCAATCTGGGCGCACGGCGGGAACGGTGCGCTAGAGGGGGGTGTGGCCCGAGGCATGAGCGTCGGGGCTTTGTTCCACACCGTCACCCTCAGGTCACCCTGGCCACCAGCCAAAGTGCCGCCTCGCGTAGAGACCGCAGATTGGGGTGTGGCAGAGGGGACTCTCACTCTAGTATGGAGCTCATTGAGTCTCGATCGCAGCACCGAGATGGCCATGTCCCTGCAGTGGGAACATGACTCATCCACAAGTGTTGCCTGAGCGTGCTGAAAGCCCAAGCACATCAGGCAGTGATTGTGCCCATCAGAGGGCGGCAGAAATCGACCGCACCCAGAAGCACACGGGCGAGACATCTTGAAAAAGACGTGCCACGTGTGAGCTCTTTTAGGAGAGGAAGCTTCACAGCGATGCTGAATCGCCCAGGGACCGGATACCAGCTGGATGCAGACCACTGCACAGATCAGCAGGCAGGCAGTAAACGATCGCTGGAACGCGCCGTAACACCAACACCGACTGGAAAGCTGTTCGTCTCAAAGAAGCTTGACGATAACTCAGAAGGCTTAAGGAGTGAAGAGAGAGATACTCTTGGCTCCGAAGCAGAAACATAATGCAATGTTGCCGGCGTACTTCCTTATATACCCACGCTGTGGGGCGGAGTTACGCTATGCAAACTCCGCATGCCCATGGCATTGGCACTGCCATTGTGCGTTTTCTAGATCTCGAAGATGATAGGCTTCTAGGCGAAACCCCCCATTCGTCAGTCACTGACGTTACTCGGAGTGACTGAACGAAAGGGAACCCATGTTTTTCATGGCAATATTTAATGCTTTTGTGAAGTATCTCTTCAAAGGTATTTTTTTATGTTTGTAGGAAACCATGTTTATTGGCATTGTACTATAGATACCAGCACCACGTGTGTTCCATGTCCTCCATCAACTTATACTGATGAGCCCAATGGTTTAAATAAGTGCATTTCCTGCAGTGTGTGTGATGCAGGTGAGTATATTCTCCAAAAATAAGACTTGAAATAAAAAAGTCTAGTACAGCACTTTTATTTATATGCCAAGATGTTTTCCTCTTCACAGTACAAGGACTAAGAGTAAAGAGAAGCTGCACACGCTCTGCAGATACTGTTTGTGAGCCACTGGAGGGATTCTACTGCATTGAGCAAAATAAAGGCTGTAGATTCGCTGTAAAACACTCTGAATGTCATCCTGGACAATATATTAGACAAGCAGGTGTGTGTATCTGTGTTTTTACTAAACAAGAGAACTTGAACAATAGCCATAAAGTTGAAGGACAACTAGCTTTACTAAAATGGTTGACTCAGACATGAGAACTACCAGTACTTTTAATGCTCGATTTTTATAGACAGTCATTGTCTTAATATCCTTACAGGAACAGCATTTACTGATACTGAGTGTGCTAACTGTGCAGAAGGCACTTATTCTAATGGTTCTTTCATTACCTGTCAACCACATTCAAAGTGAGTGATTACCATAGATTTACATAGATTAAGTTAATAATTAAATAAACTGTTCTAATAGGTCCATACATTCTAACATTGCTCTCATTTACAGATGTGAGACTAAAGGACTTGCAGAAATAAAACCAGGAACAGTCTCATCTGATGCTGAATGTGGGAGTTCAGCTCCAATTGGCATCATTGCTGGAGCCACAGCTGGTGTTGTTTTGGTGACTGCTATCGGGGTCTCGTTAATTTATTTCAAAATAAAACATAAAAGACAGACCAATGAAATGGGTAAGACTATAATAATAAAAAATCTATTAAAATTTTAACATGTGCAAGTGTTAATACTTTTGTTTTATGTTTTAGATAATAATCACCCTCTACCAATACAGGAGTGTGGCTCTATGCAAAGTCAATGTGACACTGAACCAGTAAGTGAATAATTGATCTGTTCATGAAACAATTTAACAAAACAAACACAACTTTAGTGGGTCATTTCATGAAGAAAACCATTTTATTTGATTTAATGAGTTAAAAGAGTTCAGTGTACTTTATTTATTTATGTACTTTTCTTCTTTATTTTTAGTTATGTTTTTGCATTTATTCTTTGTTCAGAAACTTGATCCACCCACTCACAGTGAGATGGAGAATAAACTATTATTTTTAATACTCCTAAATAAGAGTAAAAAGTTAGCCAAACTCTGTGCTGTGCCTGAATGCGTGCAGCACACACCATTCTGCATCCTTCTAAATAAATGCAAAAATGACCCCTTTAAAACATGAGTACACAAACCAAGTTCAGATATTTGATAAAACCATTATATTAATAATATTATAGTAATCTTTTGTATTTTAATGAAATCTTCTTAACTTTTTACAGACATCACCAGACTCAGTGACTCCTCTTATATTCAGTGAAAGCCCTGAGATGGATAGGCAGTCTGTCCAGGGTGTCTCCCTGCCTTTGTCCTGAGACGCTGGATCTGAGGATCTGAGACAACGTTTAAGCATATAAACAGCACCACTCAATGATAGGGAATGCCAAAGTATCAGCAACTAATCCAGTATTAATGTAAATGTAATGTGACGTTGGGAAGTAAAAATATAGGCTATGAAGCCTGATGAAACATCTTCCTTTCAAATGTACTAAACCCTCCTTTGCCCTTTGTATGGATATGTTATATGAATATGTTATTGTTAAGGAAAATTTTATAATTTGTTGCTATTTTCTCTGAATTGTATTTTAACTAAATTCTTAATGTAGTCTTTAAAATAAAGGTTGCACAAAAGCTTTATTTTCCTGAAATAATTTACAATATGGTAGCAAATATTGCTGATAACCATATTGATTGTATTCTTTTCCTTTTCCTCTAAGAACACATTAAAACTTTTCAAAACTCTGAAACAATTGAACCTGCTTCTCAAAATGATTCACTCTTTCAAATCTCTCAAAACTACATGATTGAGACACCATTTGGTTCATGCAGGTGTTCAACAGTAGTGCAGTGAAATCTAAAGACCAAAGTGGGAAAAAAGTTTGCAGTGTACAGGCTACATCACATTGATGTTATTTAGTTTATTCAGTTCAAGGATAAAAAGTACTCAGCTGTCTTTATGGGTGATTTATTTAATCACTCACTAAAAGGTGCAATGGGATATGGAACTTTTGGCACTCTATCGGTTAATAACTTAGATTGCAAAGGTTAACAAATAATAAACAAAACTGTATGCGTCTTGCGGAAGAACATTGTAGCTGGAGCTCTTTTGTTTCCATGGTGACTCGTCATTGCTTGTCACGTGACACACCACAGTCACAACAGTGCTATATAACTGATGATCTGCTTTTATTTCATTTTTCCTTTTTTATAAAAAATATTCACAAATTTGTTAACTATAGCATGAAATATCTGATATTCCGATAGTCAAATATGGGCAAGTGGATGTGTTTTGTTGTTTAAACACCTTTATGTGATTGAAGCTTTAGCTTTAATTTCTACATTTTCATAACTGTTTATTTCACACTGACATAATGAGTTGTTCTGCAGTAAACTGCTAAGCAATTCTGCGGGGATGTGGGCGGGGTTTTGATATCGCGGCTCTACTTCCTGTTCTCTACTGCACAGACTCCAGTCCCGAGGTCACTACTGCGCAGACGCATGTCCCAAATCAGCGCAAGAGGTCAGCGCCATATTAAGACATTGCCGGCTTCAATGGAAGATAGTGAAGGGACGCCATCCATCTTTTTTTTTACAGTCTATGGCCAAGATTGATCACACCGGTGTGATCGTACACACGAAAGGGTGTACGATAGTGACAATAGTAACACAGCAATATAATTTAATGATTACAGCCACTGGTTTGTCAGTGGCCTATCGTTAGTAAATGAGTCAACAGCCATTATGTTTGTTTGCTTTATAGGCTACTTCTGTTTTACTTTGATGGTCTTTTAGTAGTTTTTATTTGATAACTTCTATGAATGTATATGTGGTGGCATAATAAAGTTTCAGTTGTGATTAGGGGGAGACCAGGGGACAATTGTAACATCTCAAATAACACCAATCAGAAACGAGACAGAACCATGAAACTCATTTTGCACGTGCTCTCTGGAGATCCTTCTCTGCCTGCCGAAGGACAAGAGTCATACTTGGTAAAGTTTTTCCGCAAAGACTAATTTTTAACACGTGAAAGTCATTTTTTCATCTACAGTATTTTCCTCATACTGCCTTAACCACTAATGTCTATGAATTTAAATCTGTTTTGTTTTGATGACCATTCTGTTGTCTAACAATTGATATATTTGTCAAACATTAGCTTTGTTATTTCTAGCTAGCAGGGTAGCTTGTCATGGGGTGGTACAGTCAGGGGCAATTGTAACACTGCATTACAATTGCCCCCGACACCATCAAAATAGTGTCCAGCTTGATAAGGACCATTTCTATCAAAATAGTTGTTTTTTTTCTCTCCAAAACTTTAAGAAAAGTGTTTTATGTTCAGTTTAATAACTCTAAGTTTTGTATTGTGGTAGCATAGTCCAGTGGTTAAGTTTTTTACCTCTCAATCTGGGGACCGGTGTTCAAATCCCACCAAGAGCAAATTTCTCATGCTTTCAAAATCTTCAATGTCTATGAATCAGAAGTTGTCTTAACTTTGAATACTGCCATATTGGTGTAAGATCAACATATTTATTAACATATTTACTATTATTTTTGGCTTGTAATAGTAGCCTAGCATGGGAACTCAATATGGAAAATAATAGATGATTGTTTTTTTCTAATGTCATAATAATGTAATAATGTGAAACGTTTTTTTGCGTTCAGTTTTAATATTTATGTATACGAATCAACTATAGCCTACTATACTATATACAAACCCGATTCCAAAAAAGTTGGGACACTGTACAAATTGTGAATAAAAAAGGAATGCAATAATTTACAAATCTCATAAACTTATATTTTATTCACAATCGAATATAGATAACATATCAAATGTTGAAAGTGAGACATTTTGAAATGTCATGCCAAATATTGGCTCATTTTGGATTTCATGAGAGCTACACATTCCAAAAAAGTTGGGACAGGTAGCAATAAGAGGCCGGAAAAGTTAAATGTACATAAAAGGAACAGCTGGAGGACCAATTTGCAACTTATTAGGTCAATTGGCAACATGATTGGGTATAAAAAGAGCCTCTCAGAGTGGCAGTGTCTCTCAGAAGTCAAGATGGGCAGAGGATCACCAATTCCCCCAATTCTGCGGCGAAAAATAGTGGAGCAATATCAGAAAGGAGTTTCTCAGAGAAAAATTGCAAAGAGTTTGAAGTTATCATCATCTACAGTGCATAATATCATCCAAAGATTCAGAGAATCTGGAACAATCTCTGTGCGTAAGGGTCAAGGCCGGAAAACCATACTGGATGCCTGTGATCTTCGGGCCCTTAGACGGCACTGCATCACATACAGGAATGCTACTGTAATGGAAATCACAACATGGGCTCAGGAATACTTCCAGAAAACATTGTCGGTGAACACAATCCACTGTGCCATTCGCCGTTGCCGGCTAAAACTCTATAGGTCAAAAAAGAAGCCATATCTAAACATGATCCAGAAGCGCAGGCGTTTTCTCTGGGCCAAGGCTCATTTAAAATGGACTGTGGCAAAGTGGAAAACTGTTCTGTGGTCAGACGAATCAAAATTTGAAGTTCTTTTTGGAAAACTGGGACGCCATGTCATCCGGACTAAAGAGGACAAGGACAACCCAAGTTGTCATCAGCGCTCAGTTCAGAAGCCTGCATCTCTGATGGTATGGGGTTGCATGAGTGCGTGTGGCATGGGCAGCTTACACATCTGGAAAGGCACCATCAATGCTGAAAGGTACATCCAAGTTCTAGAACAACATATGCTCCCATCCAGACGTCGTCTCTTTCAGGGAAGACCTTACATTTTCCAACATGACAATGCCAGACCACGTACTGCATCAATTACAACATCATGGCTGCGTAGAAGAAGGATCCGGGTACTGAAATGGCCAGCCTGCATTCCAGATCTTTCACCCGTAGAAAACATTTGGCGCATCATAAAGAGGAAGATGCGACAAAGAAGACCTAAGACAGTTGAGCAACTAGAAGTCTGTATTAGACAAGAATGGGACAACATTCCTATTCCTAAACTTGAGCAACTTGTCTCCTCAGTCCCCAGACGTTTGCAGACTGTTATAAAAAGAAGAGGGGATGCCACACAGTGGTAAACACGGCCTTGTCCCAACTTTTTTGAGATGTGTTGATGCCATGAAATTTAAAATCAACTTATTTTTCCCTTAAAATGATACATTTTCTCAGTTTAAACATTTGATATGTCATCTATGTTGTATTCTGAATAAAATATTGAAATTTGAAACTTCCACATCATTGCATTCTGTTTTTATTCACAATTTGTACAGTGTCCCAACTTTTTTGGAATCGGGTTTGTATACTGTCTTCAATATATTAAGTGGCATAGTCCAGAGGTTAAAATGTTTGCCTCTCAATAGGGATCCATTTTACTGAGTAGGCCCTGTACACTCTCTGTTCACAGCATGCCTAGGTTCAGACCAAGGAAAACAGCAAGGGGAGTGTCACTGCCCATATTGGAGGTTTATTGTGGTCCTTGGTATTTATATGAAGGTATTACATGTGTTGTTAATTGCACTGTTACAATTGCCCCTCCATGTGGGGGCAGATGTGTCATGATCCCAGCCTGTGTTTCCCTGTCTTGTGTGAGGACGCTTGTTTGTTTTTTGTTTCTTTTTAGGAGCATCTTCTGTCACGTAGTAAGCAGGGATGAGAAGAGATGAGAATCCAAATGCAGCAACATTTATTCAAAAAACAAGATAATCCAGACCAGGGAAAACAACAGACTAGTCATGCAACATCTTACGAAGACTAGCAAGAACAACGACCAATAAACAACAACGGAAGCACTGGGGTATATATACACAAAAGGAAACAAGGTTAACAAGATAACAAGGGGAAGTGCTAATAGGCAACACCTGGGGAAAACGAATCATCCATAAAGACTACAAAGAACTACAAAACATGACACAAGACAGGAAATCACAACAGTCCTCACACAAGACAGGGAAACAGGTTGGGATCATGACAAGATGTAACATTTGACTTCTAATGTTTCAGTCAGTATTGTGACTCTAACATTGTTTGTAAAAACATTTGGTGACTGTTAACAAGTAGAAAACAGATACAAATTACCGACATAAAAATTTTATCCAAATATTTCAAAAAGTTTTTGAGTAATGACAACATGACCAAAATTTGTTACAATTGCCCCCGGTCTCCCCCTATTTTGTCATTCCCTATTGCTTTCTCATTTTATAATTTGCATAACTTCAACCAGACATTAGTAATAATACACAATGAGAAATGTTTGTTTTTGACATGCATGTAAACCATCTTTTTCCACAAAACACACAATGCTCTATATGGTTAGAAACATGGTGAGATTGCAAAATTAGTTCAATTCAAGCTTACCACAACAGAATTATAAGTGGTTAAATTGATCAACCACAAAGCTAAAAGTTACTCATGCGGTTTTTATTTACAAATGTGCATATGGAGAAGACATAATTGGCAAACGTATGAGGATTATTATTATTAATATGGGGAAATTTTACATATGCACACTGCTGTGATTGTTCTGTCATTTTTTTAATTGCTTGCTCAGTTGGTAAATAATATTGAAGAGTCTTTATTAAATCCTAAAGTGTTAGTGAAGTGTTATTTTTCATATTATCAGAAAACATTCTCAAGCTTTCCCCCCCAAAAAACGATGCATTTAGTTTACAAAATGACAAAACATGTCTTAAATTAATTTGACCACTTGATTCACTGTGAATCAGGATTCAGTTTAATACAGTGTTGATATGGAACTAAATTGGTCAAGTTGTGAAATGAGCAAACCTGCAGTACATTCACAATTAAATGTTTTAGTTCTATTCTACAAGCTTTCCATACCAATTAATATGTTCACATTTTAATGACATTTATTTAGTGGCTAAAATAATAGACAATGTAGTAATTTGCACATTTACTGTAAATATTAAAGCAAAAAAATATGGAAGTAGGAAATTTTACTGCTGCCTTCACCACATGAGTTTACAATTATTATTATTATGCTGCCATACATTTCAGCAAACTTATAAAACGATACGCTTTAAAGACTCTCAAGGTAAAACAGAAACATAAAATACTTAAATGCGATTGGCTTGTTTAGCGTAGGCTATACAACGACACCTCTGGCAAATCATTGGCTGTAATCATAGCTAACACACGACACTACATAACACAATATAGGCCTACATATAAACTATTGTGCATAAATAACAGTTCGAATATAAGCTTTACTTCGTTTAATGCAGAAACATAGGCTAATTACCTTTATGTAAGCCGAGGAGCGTGAGCTAATATTATGTGGCGCTTTAACACAAAACAGGAAAGCACATTTTTCTTAAGGCTTTAAGTATACTACTATGTTCCTATTTCATTGTGTTTTCCCCCCTGTTTCCCTGTGACCGAGGCTGAATCCGAAATCACCCCCTATACCCTCAAATAGGGCATTTTTGATGGGACAGCCGTTTGTAGTGGTGTCCAAAACCATAGTGGACGTTATCGAGTGCACTCATTCTAACCCACAATATTGCACCGCAAAAACAAGTGTACAGCCAATGTACACTCAACGGCTGTCCGAATTCGCTCACTCGTTTTCATTCACTTCAAGTGAACTGTATTAGTGGACTAACGTAGGGACTAGTGAGGGTTTAGGGGGTGATTTCGGATTCAGCCCTAGTTTTCCTTTCCTTTTAGTCTTTTTATTTTTTGTTTTGTATTTGTAGTGTAAGCTGATCATTGTCCATCAGGTTGGAGTCATTCCCAGCATTATGGCACATAATGAACACATGGCAAAAGGTCCAGAGTTATGACTGGTGCTCATTGTATGATTTTGGGCTGTCCCAGATGAAAGATGATCAGTCGTGGCATTGCCTTTCGAGAGTTCTCTCGTATTGCGTAGCTAGCTACGCTATGGGGAAAACTCCTTTTCTCGAGAATATGAAGCCAAAAATTATCCTTATAATTTTATATAATGTAAAACGCAGTGCAGCTGCACAGCAGACCCAGGCAGAGCGTACTAGCGCGCTGACTGGCTGTGCTGCGGCAACTGCACGAACCTATGGCGAGGCAGCTGAGGCGTGCACCAATCGGGTCGCTTCGCGCCCAAAAGCATGTCAAACACCGCCTAAATTTGCATATCTAAACTATAAAAGCCCATGTTACGCCATAGGATTCAGATTTAATCTCCTTCAGCGGACTCAGAAAGAAGCGCCGCGGACAGAGAATGCCAGAGCAGACGAGCGAGCCCACGCCGGAGCTCTCCCCGCGTGTCTCGCTCTCAGAATCCTTTTCGGAATAACACCGCCCAGCGCCATTTTCAGCTCGTCTCAAATCCTCTGCTTCTTCAGCGCTTTCGTCACTCGACGGCGCGAAGAGAAAAGGTTATGAGAGTCCTTCCCCCTCTTGAGGAAGCGGTCGCCGCACATCTCTGCCCGCCCTCCGCTAGGGGACAGCAGTCAAAAGCGACTCACCCATTCCACCGGCCAGGCTGCTTCGGCTCTACACACACGCTGCATCCGGAAGTGAGGAGTGGTCGGACTCTGTCACTGACTCCCTTCTACTCAAGCCGCCAGTGGTGTCAGCGCTGTCTCCCAGCCAGAATATTTCTTTCTGGGAACAGTCATAGACTCGGTGCGGATGAGAGCGCGACTTACGTCACAGCGCGCGCTCACTGTCCAGCGCCTAGAGGCGTTGTAAAATGGCGGCCATGTTATGACTGCAGGCATTGTGCCCACTATACAGTATGCACCCCTGCACATAAGCACTTCACACAGCGCCGAGTGCTTCACCGAAGCACAGAGTGAGTCATAGGCCTTGCGCCATTTTCACTCTCTTTACACTTCTCCCAGTCCCCTCTATTCAGGCGGCTGGAGATGTCAAGAGCGTGGCTTACGTCACAGCACGCGCTCACTGTCCAGCGCCGTCCAGCGGCGTGGTAAAATGGCGGCCAAGCCTTGCGCCATTTTCACTCAATTTACACTTCTCCCAGTCCCCTCTTCAGGCGGCTGAAGATGTCAACATTGCAGTTAAGTAGCCTGTGATAAAGCACGCACGCCTGCACACAAACGCTGTATTAACGGCGACCCTAATAAACCATTAAAATATTTTTTCCTCTGTTCTGACTGTAGGCAGTGTGCCCACTATACAGTATGCACCCCTGCACATAAGCACTGTTAATTCAGCGCCACAAAATCACACAAAAGTCCCGCCGCGGCCGGATTACCACCACAGACTTCATTTACATTTCTCCCAGTTCTCTCTATTCAGGCGGCTGGGGATATAACTATTGCAGTCAACTAGCCTGTTATCAAACAGGCACACCTGCAAACAAATGCTGTTTTAACAACGACCCTACTAAAATACATGCCGACAGTGTGCCCACTATACAGTATGCACCCCTGCACATAAGCACTGTTCACACAGATTATCCCGTTGATACACTCTCCAGCTCACGCCGAGAGCGCGCGCCCACTACAAGTGCGCGCCGCCACACATAAGCGCTGTCCCCACAGTGTCACAAACACAAACCAGCCGGGCAACCGGGTCCCTATTACACAGCGGCCCGTCCCCAAACCTAATTCAACCCCTTGCTATACGGGCCGAGGCCTGGCAGGCCATCCCCGGTATATCAGAATGGGTGTTGAACATAATAAAACGAGGTTACTCGCTACAGTTTGCTCGCAGACCCCTGCGCTTTCGCGCCGTGGTCGAGACATTGGTGAGAAGCGACGTGAGTCACGTGCTTCACACCGAATTATTGAAACTGTTAGAAAAGGGAGCTGTGGAAACTGTTTCCCCAGCGATAAGCGAGTCAGGCTTTTACAGTCACTACTTCCTCGTTACGAAAAAGGATGGCGGTCTCAGACCCATCCTAGACCTCAGGCATCTGAACAAAGCACTTATGATGCGCTCGTTCAGAATGTTGACGGTGAAACATATCCTGGCCTCGGCATCTGCAGTGCTCAAACTGGGTCTATTATACATGCGTCCCCTCCAACGCTGGTTAAAACCTCGCGCTCCAGCCTGCGCGTGGCGATCGGGCCAGTTACGCATCAAAGTGAACCGCGGCTGTATCAAAGCCCTGGCTCCTTGGAAAGCAACCGACTGGTACCAGTCAGGTGTGAGTATGGGCACGGTCTCGAAATGGAAAGTGATCTCGACAGATGCGTCCAACCTAGGTTGGGGCGCCCTACACAACGGCAGGCCCGTCTCCGGTCTTTGGTAAGACTCGGAGAAACTGCTGCACATAAACTGTCTAGAGATGAAAGTGGTCGATCTATCGCTAAAAGCTTTCCTCCCATAAAGGATCACCACGTCCTGGTCCGAACGGACAATATGTCGGTGGTATCCTATATAAATCACCAGGGTGAACTCAGTTCAAACAACCTGCACACCATGGCGAAACATCTCCTTTTATGGACTCGCAGCGCATGTGCCAGGCATTCTGAACCAGGGTCCGGATATGCTATCCAGAAGCAACATTCCCCCAGGGGAATGGTCTCTTCACCCACAGATGGTTCAGCTGATTTGGAGCATCTTCGGCAAAGTGGAGATCGATCTCTTTGCCTCAGAAGACAATGCTCATTGCCCAACATTCTTCTCCAAGCACAGGGATGCGCTGGCCCACGGCTGGCCCAGCCGCCCGCTGTATGCTTTCCCTCCGATTGCGATGTTACCTCAGGTCATCAAACGGATCAGGGAGAACAAGTGTGCAGTGCTTTTAATAGCCTCGTTATGGAAGAACCAGCTATGGTTCTCCGAACTGATTCAGCTGCTAGACACAGTCCCATGGCCTATACCGCTGAGGAGAGACCTCCTCGCGCAGGCGAAGGGGAAGCTCTGGCATGCCCGCCCCGGGAACCTCCCTAAAAGGGTGCTGAATACTATTTCTGAAGCTAGAGCGCCCTCAACTAGGCGGCTTTATGCGCTGAAATGGTCAGTGTTTTCAGGCTGGTGTACAGCACGGAACCTGGACCCACACTCATGTGAAGTGGCAGAAGTGCTCTCCTTCCTTCAAGAGCTGATGGACTCAGGTCGTTCCCCCTCCACACTCAAAGTATATGTGGCGGCCATAGCAGCATCTCACGCTCACGTGGCCGGACAGTCACTGGGGAGAAGCGACCTCATCGTGCGCTTCCTCAGAGGGGCTAGGAGGCTTAACCCGCCTCGACCCCCTTCGGTTCCTATATGGGACCTTTCCACAGTCTTAGAGGCCATGAAAGGTTCCCCAGTCGAACCGCTTCAGTCTGTGAGCTTAAAGCACCTTTCGCTAAAAACTGCTTTCTTGCTGGCACTAGCTTCAGTCAAGTGAGTTGGCGATTTACATGCACTCTTTATGAGCGCTTCCTGTCTCGAGTTTGGGCCTAACGACTCCAGAGTCGTCCTCAAGCCAAGACATGGTTATATACCCAAAGTGCTCTCCACTCCGTTCAGAGCACAGGTTATTTCGCTATCAGCTCTTCCCTCGTCTCAAGACGAAAAAGATGCGAATCTGCTCTGCCCAATTAGGGCCCTAAGGTTTTATTTAGAGCATTCCGACGCTTCTAGACAGTCGGAACAGCTCTTTGTTTGCTTTGGTGGCCGCACCAGAGGGTGCGCGGTCACGAAGCAAAGATTGTTACGATGGATAGTAGACGCTATCTCGCTGACTTATGAGTCAAAAGGCCTCTGCTGCCCTATAGGCGTCAGAGCTCATTCCACTAGAGGCATGGCCTCGTCATGGTCCAGTGAAATACCACTTGAAGATATCTGTGCGGCGGCAGGGTGGGCCTCTCCGTCCACATTTATTAGATTCTATAACTTGGAGGTCCCTGCTTTGCAAGCTAGGATTCTTTCCATATAAAAGAATGTATAACACATTTGCAATAACTATAGGCCCGACTCTGTCCGGTCTAGTTTTTATCTATACCCCATATAAACAAATGTTTACATTTGCAATACTTCATGGCCTGCATTTCTTTCCGGTCTGGGGTTTTATCTCAACCCATAATAAGCTATGTGTAACACAGGCGAATGTTCATCACATTACATACTATAAGGCTCGACTCTGTCCGGTCTAGTTTGTCAAAATCCCATATAACAAATGTATACACATTTCAATATTAATAAGGCCCGACTTTGTCTGGTCTAGTTCTTATATGGATTTATTACATAGGAATATTCTTTCCTATATATACCCTTATATGAGGCTCACTATTGTTGGCCTCTTTTTGGGTCTCATACTTTTTCTCTTTTATGAGCCTCGGGCTCTCTCCCCAGGCCATAAATATGGGACAAAGTTTTCAAAGCACGCACAACGTTTTAAATTGGGTTCCCATAGCATAGCTAGCTACGCAATACGAGAGTACTCTCGAAAGAGTACTTCCCTGAGAGAAGGGAACGAGTATTGCGTAACCCGCCGTGCTATTGTGCTTAGATCAGGGGATTGCTTCAGTCGATTTAACCTGAATCCTATGGCGTAACATGGGCTTTTATAGCTTAGATATGCAAATTTAGGCGGTGTTTGACGTGCTTTTGGGCGCGAAGTGACCCGATTGGTGCACGCCTCAGCCTCCTCACCATAGGTTCGTGCAGTTGCCGCAGCACAGCCAATCAGCGCGCTAGTATGCTCTGTCGGGGTCTGCTGTGCAGCTGCACTGCGTTTTACATTATATAAAATTATAAGGATAATTTTTGGCTTCATATTCTCGAGAAAAGGAGTTTTCCCCATAGCGTAGCTAGCTATGCAATACTCGTTCCCTTCTCTCAGGGAACCGAGGTTACGTTAGTAACTGAGTCAATTTCTGTGGTCGTGACTCCTAAACGGTGGTCCTACATCGTGCAGTAAGAGACGTTCAAAGACGGCCGTTGTCTTGCGACCAAAGATAGCCTGCGATAATTTTCTGAATGCTACGACTAGCCAATAAAAATGCAACATGAAATTGCATATTGATCTACGTGACATGGCGCTAAAACTTAACTACTTACCTTAAGCTAAATTTGTAAAATGGTCCTCTTTTTTCAGTGCACAGTGCGATTGATGTTGCTCTAATTGAGTGCTTCTCAATAGGCCTACTCAAATTGATGCTTCCTCAAATCAAAATTAAATCAAATCACCTTTATTTATATAGCGCTTTTTACAATGCCAATTGTTTCAAAGCAGCTTCACAGTGGTAACAGGAAAATAACGCAACAGAATTTGATTAGGCTGTACAGCCGCTCTGGTGAAAACGGTGATGTCATCCAGCTAATTTCAATTATCATATAGTGTCAATGCAGGCAGATCAGTAATATAGTTGAAATTTAAGTGTCCCCAACTGAGCAAGCCAAAAGCCAAAGGCGACGGTGGCAAGGAACCAAAACTCCTTCAGGGCCAGAATGGAGAAAAAAAAACCTTGGGAGAAACCAGGCTCTGTCGGGGTGCCAGTTCTCCTCTGGCCGACGAACAAATAGTGTATGATTATGATTCTGGCAACATTACAGGTCAGAAGTCATATTAAATCAATAGATATTCGTAGGATTATTCGAAAGATTGGAGTCGTCACGCCGGGGACGGGTTTAATGAGGATGTCGTGTCGATGCAGCATTTACAGGGGGGAGTTTAATTGACACGGTCTCATGTCCAGGCTAAGGTCTACCATCTGGTCCGGATACGGCCCGGATCCGGCCGACTGCAGTAAACCTCGGGATAAACAGAGAGACTAACATTAGCGTAGATGCCATTCTTCTTATGATGTAACGAGTACATCAGGTGTTATGGGAAGTGTTCCCGGTTCCGGCTGACCTAGTTAATGCAGCCTAAAACAATCATTTAACTGATTTGAATAATATAAGTTAAAAATGTTTTATGTGTATGCCATAGTAAAGAGATGTGTTTTTAGTCTAGATTTAAACTGACAGAGTGTGTCTGCTTCCCGAACAATGCTAGGAAGACTGTTCCAGAGTTTAGGTGCTAAATAGGAAAAGGATCGACTGCCTGCAGTTGATTTTGATATTCTAGGTATTATCAACTGGCCAGAATTTTGAGACCGCAATAGACGTAATGGAGTATAATGCGTTAAGAGCTCGCTGAAGTACTGGGGAGCTAAACCATTTAGTGCTTTGTAAGTAATCAGCAAGATTTTAAAATGCATACGATGTTTAATAGGGAGCCAATGCAGTGTTGCCAGAACCGGGCTAATATGGTCATACTTCCTGGTTTTAGTAAGAACTCTAGCTGCTGCGTTTTGGACAAGCTGCAGTTTATTTATTAAGCGAGCAGGGCAACCACCCAGTAGAGCATTACAATAATCTAGCCTTGAGGTCATGAACGCATGAACTAACTGTTCAGCATTTTGCATTGAAAGCATGTGCCGTAATTTATATATATTTTTAAGATGGTAGAATGCAGTTTTACAGATGCTAGAAACGTGGCTTTCAAATGAGAGATTGGTATCAAAGAGCACACCCAGGTTCCTAACTGACGACGAGGACTTGACAGAGCAGCCATCGAGTGTTAGACAGTATTCTAGGTTACTACTTGTGGAGTTTTTTTGTCCAGTGATTAAAAATTCAGTTTTTCGTCAGCATAACAATGAAAACTAACGCCATGCTTCCTAATAATATCTCCCAGTGGTAGCATGTACAGGGTGAAAAGCAACGGTCCTAGCACTGAGCCCTGCGGTACTCCATACTGAACTTGTGATCGGTGTGACATCTCTTCATTTACTGCTACAAACTGATAACGGTCAGATAAGTATGATTTAAACCATGCCAATGAAATTCCACTAATGCCAACTTAATTTTCGAGTCTATTCAAAAGAATGTTGTGGTCGATAGTATCAAATGCAGCGCTAAGATCGAGTAACACTAACAGAGAGATACAACCACGATCGGATGATAAGAGTAAATCATTTGTAACTCTAATGAGAGCAGTACTATGATACGGTCTAAATCTTGACTGGAAATCCTCACAGATACCATTTCTTTCTAAAAAGGAGCATAATTGTGAGGACACTGCCTTTTCTAGTATTTTTGACAGAAAGGGTAGATTTGAGATTGGTCTGTAATTGACTAATTCTGTAGGATCAAGTTGCGGTTTTTTGATAAGTGGTTTAATAATAGCCAGCTTAAAAGTTTTCGGTACATATCCTAATGTCAAGGATGAATTAATGATATTAAGAAGAGGATCTATGACCTCTAGAAGCATCTCTTTTAGTAGTTTAGTCGGTATAGGGTTGAGCATACATGTTGTTGATTTTGATGATTTAACGAGTTTAGCCAATTCTTCTTCTCCTATAGCAGTGAATGAATGTAATTTTTCCTCAGTGACACTACAATGCACTGTCTGATGTGATACTGTAGTAGACGACTGCATGGTTATAATTTTTTTCCTAATATTATCAATCTTACAAGTAAAGAAGTTCATAAAGTCATTGCTGTGCTGTTTACAAACATCAGAAGTTGAAGCTTTATCTTTGGTTAATTTAGCCACTGTATCGAATAAATACCTAGGGTTGTGTTTGTTTTCTTCTAAGAGAGTCGAGAAATAAGCAGATCTAGCAGTTTTTAGGGCCTTTCTGTATGCAATCATGCTCTCTTTCCACGAAATGCGAAAAACTTCTAGTTTTGTTTTCTTCCAGCTGCGCTCCATTTTTCTGGCTGCTGTTTTAAGGGCCCGGGTGTGCTCGTTGTACCACGGCGTTGGACTATTTTCTTTAATCTTCTTTAAGCGCCGGGGAGCAACTGTGTCTAAAGTGCTGGAAAAGAGAGAGTCAATTCCTCGATCATTTGCTCATTTGCTCATTTCCTCGTTTCCTCGATCCTGCGTCCTCCAGCCCGTGACCCATGTCCATTAGATCCATGTCGTACAGTGTGATTTGAAATGATCTCATAGGATTGCCGAAATCATACAGTCTGTAACAGGCATTAGATTAACATAGGAAAATAGGACCCACAGAAACATAGATATGCTCCCTACTGGGTCAGCATGTTTAATGATGTCTAATAACGAGCAATCACAACTTGGCAGGCAACAATTACATAGAGTTAAATGAAAGCAGTGTTTTTTTTCTCAGCACAAACTCATTTGTTCTTTTAAGTAAATTGCTACTATAACTCAAACAAACAGTACTTAAGGAATAAAGAGAGGTTAATGAGAATGTGGTTAATCACTACATTAGGCTAATTAATCACTCATAAATGAAAATACATGTTTTTCGTGATCTTTAATCGTGTTCTTCAAAATTCTTTAATGCCGAGTTTAGTTGTATAACAATGGGTTTTCGCCCAATAAATAAATAAATAAATCTACTGCAATCATTGAATCAATGAACTTTATAGATCTTACCTCTCATTTACATCTGGTCAAAGAATTTCATCAACATCAGCATATATTTGCACAATTCATGCATCATGGGAAAAAAGCTGTAAATGCTGGATCCATGTTCTTCAACTTCTCCACAGGCCTCTTCCATCGGTTCAATAAGACTTACTTGGTTGTAAGGGTTGCAATCATATACTTTCCATCTCCAAGAGGAGAATATGTGGGAAAGAACACCAAATTTAAGTAATGCTCAAACCACTCTTGCACCAGTGCTAAATGGTGAAATTGGACATTGTCCCACACAACTACACAATTTCGCTTAATTTGCTCCTGATCACCCTGGAAAGTGGATTTCATTGAGGGTGTTTAAAAAAGTGTAGGAGCCTTTCTGTGTTGTGCGACCCCAAGACAGCATTGTGTGCCACAACACCAGTGGATTGCAGCACTTGTTGTCCAGGGACATTGACTGTGGAATGATGTTTATATTGGGCTGAAATCTCTGTCAAGCTCCTCTTGAAAGACCATAATTTATGACATGGTCAGTTAAGGTGGCTCTGATTTCATTTGAAACCCGTCTGTACCCTATCCTTCTACCTCTCCTCCCTCCTCTACCCCTTCCCCTCTGTCCATGTCTTCTTAAATGTTCTTCTCTTGCTCTTTCCACTAATGCCATTGCCTTCCACTCTACCATCACTTCTCCCTCTTCTCCTCTTTCTACATCCTCAGCTCTTCTTGCACCATTTCCTCTTCCTACCATCTATTTCTTTCCCCTCATTTCTTTCTACCTCTTCCACTGTTCCTCTCCCTCTCAATATTACCTTACAATATTATATTATTCCTCTATCCTCTCCAAAACCTCTCACTCTTACACCTCTTCTTTTTCCCATTCTTTTTTTTTTCTTTTCCCCTTTTATCGTTTTTGTAATTGAGATAGCTGTGTTAACAATTAGGAAATTTGCATTTCCTGTGTTGTGTGTATTACTAACTCAGCAGATATTTATTTGGGGCTAATTGAGAACATTCTAAGTGCCACTGAGCATTTAACAAATAACAAAGTTTTGTTGGTTATGTTTGGGAAAATGGTGCACAAATCATTGTGATATTTGTAAGACCAATAAAAAGAGCTGCAATTGTTTTTTCCGGATATATTAAAATTTTAGTTGGCTTTGTGAACTGTTGTGAACACATTTGAGAATTTTGTACACAGTGTTTTCAGAACAATGTTTTTCATTATGCATATGATTTGTAATTTGTATGAAATGAATGAAAACTTACAATCTAGGCCTATTACAAAGTGTTCAGATCACTGTGTTAATTGTTTTGAGAGCAGTGATCTGAGTTTGGAGAAGTGTCAAATCGACAGAAAAACTGTAATAAAGATATCATGACTGACAAATATAAAGTATGACCTTTTGATGTGAAACATGTTATCATCTCTTTGCAGTAAGAACTGCATATTTCCCATTACCCGCATCTGCTTATTCCACATTTCAGATATTATACTAGAAGTCATCTGCTTCAGAGGTAAAATGAAAAGAAAAAAAATCAGTAGACAAAAACACCACAAAACAGTTTTGAAAGTTTGAAAATGTACATGTGATATAGGAACTTTATGGTGCATGTATCAATCACAGTCTCACTTTCATCTGTATAAAATTATTTCTGGAACAAAAAGGAAGTGGTTGTTTTGAAAAGGCATTACCTTATCTTTTACTCAGAAATACTTAGCTATACTATATACTATAGCTATATTTAGCTATACTAAAAGTACTATTGTGAGAAATTCTGACAGATCAATTTTGCACCTATCCTCACTACATCACCATGACAGGTTTCAAATATTATCAAACTGAGACTAGGCTACAGTCTCTGCAGGGGGAGAGCGCCCTCTAATGGTTTGAAGAGATAGGCCTATGTTTTTGTTGCTTTTAAAAATTCTCCATGTCCTTTATGGACAGTTTCCCTATAGAAATTAATACATTTAAGTAGCAATCAGTAAACATATATAATTGCGCAAACGTTTTTGAGGCTTTTTTAAGTACTTCATAGCCGATTAATGACAGATCTCAATTTAACATCACGAAGTCATATAATTCATAATAGCAAAGTCATTTGTTGTTATTTTGTTTTTGTTTCAAGGACTCAAACCACTGGACTTCAGGTATGACTACATTAGAGTAGTCTAGAAAGTATGTAGACATTTCTGTTGGGTTGTTCAGATTCTTTAGTGTAACTTGTATTTCCAAGGTCTCCGACTACTGAAAATACAGTGAAGGAAAGCATTACTTTTAAGCTTGCGCAAGCATGAAGAATGTGTCTTTCATGGCTTCCTACAGGAGACCAAAATCTTGTCACATAATTCACACAATTAAAATCTATTATTTTGTTTAAGCCAATGTAGTTTCTCAAAAATGACTGCCCACTGCTCCGGGTGTGTGTGTCCACGGTTTGCTGTGTGTGTTCAATACTCACTACTCCTAATGTGTGTGCACTAACTTGGATGGGTTAAATGCGGAGGACAAATTCCGAGTATGGATTACTATACTTGGCCTTCACATGTCACTTTCACTTTTCACTTTCAATTTAATTTGAACATGCAGCTGCTAATAGTCTATCAAAGGCTCTTGATTCTGGTTTACTATAAGAAGATTTAGATATGATTAATTACTATTAAATCATATAAAATAAAAGACAAATAATAAAAATTAAATTATTTATATCTAAAACAAAAAGGCATGAACACTTATTGAATTCCCATATTTAGCATCTGATTACACTGTTCCTGGTTGTACAGTGTTTTTTTTTTTTTAATTGCTTACACATTAAAAGTGGTAGGAGGCCCACTCAGTGAAACCATTCACTTAATTTTGAGACCATGTCTGCAAAACTGCAAGCACATGATCTTCTTTACACTTAGTTCGCACTTGTAATGTGGTGTAGTGGGAAAATGTGAAAAAATGTGGCTCCTGTTTTTGTCTATAGAAAAGTCATTTCATCAACAAAGAAAAAGGTTCACAATCAAAAGTTTACCACGTATAATTAATGTAAAAAAAAGTTACTTCAAGTAATTGTAATTGTTAATAATCAATTTTCATGTGTTCTAGTAATGATTACCTATTATATGTATGTGTGTGTGTGTGTGTGTGTGTGTGTGTGTGTGTGTGTGTGTGTGTGTGTGTGTGTGTGTGGACATGTTTTTCTATCCCGGTGGGGACTTCAACCTGAATGCACATGGCTCACGGGGACTCGTGTCACTGTGGGGACCTAAATTGAGGTCCCCATGTGTACAAAAGCTTATAAATCATACAGAATGAGTTCTTTTGAAAATGTAAAAATGCAGAAAAATGTAGGTTTAGGGGTAGGGTTAGTGTAAGGGGATAGAATATACAGTTTGTACAGTTGTACAGTATAAAAACCATTAAGTCTATGGAGAGAGAGAGAGAGAGAGAGAGAGAGAGAGAGAGAGAGAGTGAGAGAGTGTGTGTGTGTGTGTGTGTGTGTGTGTGTGTGTGTGTGTGTGTGTGTGTGTGTGTGTGTGTGTGTGTGTGTGTGTGTGTGTGTGTGTGTGTGTGATGGGAGAAACGAAGCTTTTCAAGGCTTCGAATCAATAGAACCAATTGCTTCGCAAAATGATTCAGTTTCGAAGCATTCGAAACACCACACGCTGGTGACGCCTGCTGGTCAAAACAGCCTAAAAACATCTTTTACAAACCCATTGCCAATGTTTTATTGAAAGTATAATCTATCAGATGCAATTAACTAATCATCTAATACCATTAAATATTAAGTGTCTGTATAATATGTATTCTTTTATCAATTTCCAGGGCTTGTTTTGTTTGTTCTATAGATGGGTCAGCTAAACAGAGCCTGCCTCCCAATGTGCATAGGCCTACTATCCATCCTATCCCATAGTATGTGACTAGTGATTTTCAATACTATTTAGGGCAGATAGGGTGGATAGAATGCACACTGGGACGCAGGGATAGACTATTAACTACTATTGTTCATTTTAATTATACCTCATTAAAACGTCTACAAATGTTTAAAACTCATCAGAGATTAGGAAATGTTCCCCATGATTCATGCGTTCACAGAGATCGCCCCGCAGCGGTGAACCATTGAAATTTCGTTTCGCAACAGTTATGACGTAACGAAGCCTTGTTTACTTCATGAAGCAGTGTTTCGAAACTTGGGAAAGGTAGACAAGAGGACTAACCCGTTTCTTCATGTGATTCCTCTTCAAATTATTTTATTAGGTGAGACTTTTTGTGCTAAGACTGTCCAATTAATTGATTTTACAATGGGTATAGCTAGTGTTGATGTCTGTGTGACATTAATTCGTTAGCATATGCTTTCGAGCAGAAAATGATTGAAAATGGTTATTATTATTATTAAACCGTCTGTTGTCTGTAAATTGGCCGTTTAGTGAATACAAATATAAAATTATATATAATAGAATTACTGCGAGACGTTTGTAATTGTGATTTCACAAGATAAACTTTCATAACTCTAAATAGGAGTGTGTTATGTATAAATAACAGAGGTGGGAGTAAGTCACACATGTGCAAGTCACAAGTAAGTCTCAAGCCTTAACCTTCAAATCTCAAGCAAGTCCAAGTCAATTTTTGTGAGAATCAAGCAAGTCAAGTCAAGTCACTGCTTTATGTCAAGCAATTCAAGTCAAGTCGTAGCTTGGGTCAAGCAAGTCACTGGTAAGTCATACAAATGTTTGATGATTTAACTGAATTTATATATTAAAATAAGTTAAAACTACAGTAGTTATGGACTATGGGAGTTTTATTTGCAACAAACAAATTGCAATATGTATTTCTACTCAAAAGGTGTCCTCATACAGCTGAGTTGTTAATACAATAAAAATCTAAAAATAAAAAATTAAAACTACATAGCCTAAAATGTAAATGTAACTGAAATTAGGCCAATATATTGGGTGAGATACGTTCTCTTTGTATTATTTGAATTTTCTCTCTCCTGCTTGTCCTGTACAGCGTGACAAGGTGATTGTTGCTCACACCCTGACGAAGGCTCATTAGCCGCAACGCTTAGGTGTGCAGTACTTGTCACCTGTTTTTAAAATATTAAAGCCATGATAAAATAAAGGCTTTTTATATTTTTTCAATAATATTCGAGTGCCTTGGATTATTGATTTTTATCAACTCTTAACATGTCCAAACAGGGGCGTAGCCGTCATTTCAAAAGTGAGGGGGACAGAATGTCAAGTGTTATACCAGTTTTTTTCTGACGTTTGTCTAATTGAAGGTTTTATTTTTAATCTTATATATTTTTTGCTTAATTGGCTTAATATGCTATTTATGTAAGCTATCTGGGTCAAATGACGTTTGCTGAAAAAAAAAAAAAATTCATCTAAAATGGCATGAGACTTGATGTGGTGGTTGACATTTGCTAGCTCTACAAACAAAAAAATTAATTGGAATGATACTGGTTGTATGTTAGTGTGAGAAAAAGTCTGTAACATAGTAATGTAATTTTTTTAAACAAATGTAATATTACTCACTTTAATAATGTTTTACTAAAATGTTTTACATTTGTGCAGTGTTGGGGGGGGGGGGGATTTAAGCATATTTTTTATATATATATATATATATATATATATATATATATATATATATATATATATATATATATAAATTCAATCAATGGGAGACTATAAAAATTACCTTTTGTTACATAATTTGTCAACAATCAGCTCCAGTGCAGAACACGCAACGAAATGATGGAGTGACTTTTAACCCAGCCGTCCAATCACAGTGGAGGACAATGTCATTGTCAACAGATGACAACAAGAAGCATAAAAACAAACAAAATGATTGAAAACAAGAGCCAGAGCAAATACTTTACATTGTGTCGACATTTTTATTTAGAAACAATACAGAAACTATCTGTGAACTGAGATAGTAACACTTCCGCGGATATTCCGTATATCTCTCACACACACACAAAACGATCCGCTGCCGAAACGCTCACAGCTAGGCGTCTTCAGCAAAACTGGCTAATTATTCAACAAGAGAATTAGGCAGAGTAATTCATCATTGTGCATCACAATTCAGATACCACGTCAACTTACAGTTTTTTTTGCCATTTTGAACTCATCGCGACCTCTTTGTATGAAAATGGATACAGCGCAGGTGCGAGCATGGGCGTGCCGTGACCCGTGAGTGACCGATTACCATGGAAACTTGAAATTCACATAATCCTGGTAATCGAACTTAATTATTCTTGGCGCCTTCCATGTTCAGTCACGACTGTGCTCTTAGTTAACTCTCTGCTTGTCTGCTGCGTCACGTGGTTAGGTTTCAGTGCGTTCAAAAACAGATATTTATTAAACAAAAGACAAGTTATTTCGAGTCATTTAACTCAAGTCCAAGTCAAGTCTCGAGTCATGAATATCAAGTCAAAATCAAGTCAAGTCTTTTATTAATATTTGTCAAGCAAGTCTCAAGTCCTAAAATTTGCGGCTTAAGTCTGACTCAAGTCAAGTCATGTGACTCGAGTCCCCCACCTCTGATAAATAACAAACTTACAATGGCTTGATGGTTTGGTTGTTGGGTTTCTTTTGGTTTCAGTTATGTAGGGACTTTTCCAACAACATGCAAGTGAAACAGTTTGACAAAGCAGAGTCTGTAAGCGCTAACAACCGCTGCCTGATGATATAACCGATATAACAAGTTTCACGAGGTGTTTCATGAGTTCCCCTGCCCATCCTGTCTTAAAGTGATAGTTCACCCAAAAGTGAACATTTTGTCATCATTTACTCACCCTCAAGTTCCAAACCTGTATGAGTTTCTTTCTTCTGTTGAAAACAAAAGAAGATATTTTGAAGAGTGTTGGTAATCAGACAGTTTACAGTAGCCATTGACTTCCATAGTAGGAAAAAATACTATGGAAGTCAATGGCTACCATCAAAAAAATTATAAAAAATAAAAAAAACATTTTGGTAAAAAATGACCGAACAGCACCAGAGGGTTAAATTATGATTTACCGTAAGCATGACTGCATCTGTTTTAACATGTTTGTTGTTCATGTGTAAGCCTTGTAAAAACAAGTAAGACCTTGAGAGACCTTGTCACAATTGCTAAATATTTGGAATATCTTACTGTATAAATCCCCTTTTAAAATGGCCACAATGAAAACCCATATGCATATCCAATTTCTGGCACTTGTGATGTGATGCCTGCCTTATTAAAATGCATATGTTTGTTATTTTATTCTGTTCTCTGAAGCCAAGGCTTCTCACATTAATTTTACATGACTGTTTTCGCTCCCTCTAACCTTTAGAAGTAAATGGGCCTTTTTTGCTGATCAACTTCTTTGCATGTGAAATGTGTATGTATTTTCTGTTTTTGCTGCTCAGTCATCTTTTTGGACTAGTGACATTTTTAGTTTTCAAACATACAGCATGTTTACTTTGTATATCGAATACTGATATGACCACTTTAACAAACAATTTAGTGACATTTTTAAAGCAGGCCTCATAATGGTGCATTAACACAGAACATTAGCTATAACCATTTTATTTCAACTCTTCACAGAATTCAGCTGATTACTCTGCTTACACAAGAGTCACAGTCTGAGTGTGAGGAGGAAGAAATGTCTGGTGGAGTGTTATGCCAAAACATCTAAAGACTCCATCAAGCTAATGCTGATCATCTAAAGGCAGGCAGCCTGTCAAAAGGATCTGAAAGACCTAAAGCACCTCTCAGTCGACAGGAATGCCAAAGTATCCCGACATCTAATCTACTATTTAATGTGAAGTTGTGAAAAAATAGGTTAATGAAATCTGAGGGAGAAACGTTTTCCTTCACTTTCAAATGAACTAAATAAACCTCCCTTGCACTGTATATGGACATGTTATTTTTAAGGACCATTGTATCCACTGTAAGCATTGTCATCACTGCTAATTTTGAACTTTGTTTCTGTGGATGTGCCCATGCTGAATATGAGATAAATGGAGAATGCTGCCCCATGTGTGCTCCTGGTACAGTAAAAAGTTTATTTTGGGTTCTATACAGTAACGGCTGGAATACACTACACAACTTTTACACAGATTCTTGCCCTGATTTGCAGTCTGGAGAAGTCGATGCTAGTTGTCTAAAGTTAGAGCCAGTCTGCAGATTTTAGGCAGGCAAAGTTGACAGATTTTTTTTAGCTTCAGACTGATTTCATCCAGTTGGAGGATTGCAAACCTCTTTGAAATTTTGATTTTAGGAGCTTGTTTAATTTGTCATGCATAGGCATGTGACGGTATCAAATTTTCATGTTGCGATATTTGCTGAAGCTTTTATCCATGTATACTGTATTATCGTGATTTTTAAATAAGTTGCAAAAAAAGTGTTGTCATGCTATAACAGGTTTAATAACTTTTTTCTTATAATAAAAACTGAACATTTATATACAATAAAACAAAGATGTATAAAATAAACGAATGCTTCAAACAGATTAAAGTGCAAAATAACAATAGGTAACACTTACTTATACTACAATAAGGTCTCATTAGTTAGTTAGTGCATTAACTAACATTAACAATGAGCAATAGCTACATTTGTTACAAAAGTTATTCTTCTTGGTTAATGTTTGTAAAAAAAATACAAATGTTAGCTCCGGTCCATTAAATACAGTTAACTTTTGATTCTAATAATGTGTTATTAAATGTTGAAATTAACTAAGATTAATAAATGCTTTAGAAGTATTTTTCATTGTCAGTTTATATTAACTAACGAGTTAACTAATGTTAACTAATAGAGCCTTATTGTAAGTGTTACCAAATAATAAAGAATCAGAAAATCAGAGTTAACGGTGACCAGACAAAGACATTCTCAATGAAGCGCTGAATCAAGGAGTCACCATGAAAAGGAATGCTAAGAAAAAGCGCGCCATATTACTTTTTTCTTCTTCTTTTGTTTGATGGCGATTTACGTTCTTATCTTTTTTTTCACGCCCACTGGAGTCTCATCAATAGGACACACATGCACTGAATACCTCTGAAGTAAACTAACCCTGGAACATAACCTGCTCCGGAGGTTGCTAAGGTGCTATGGCTACTTACTTACCCTGAAAGTTACCTCAGGTTTTGTAACCGAAAGTAAACCAGGGTATGTTGCATAATTTGCCTTCTGGAATATCCCCTGGAGTATGACCAGCATTGCACATTTTGTATATCTCCCTTATCTGACACACCCAATTCAGATCTCACTGTCTCTACTTATGAGCTGATGAGTTCAATCAGGTGTGTTAGCTAATTTAAAATACAAAATGTGTAGGGGTACTCAAGGACAGGTTTTAGAACCCCCTGCAGTAGTGTGTTCCAGCCTTAAAGGGTTAGTTCACCCAAAAATGAAAATTAGCCTATGATTTACTCACCCTCAAGTCATCCTAGGTGTATATTACATTCTTCTTTCAGACGAACACAATTGAGTTATATCAAAAAATGTCCTGGCTCTTCCAAGCTTTATAATGGCAGTGAATGGTAGTTTCTGTCTGTGTCTGTTTATGAAGTCCATAAAAGTGCATCTGTCCGTCATATAGAAATCCACACGGCTCCAGGGGGGTTAATAAAGGCCTTCTGAAGCGAATCGATGCATTTGTGTGAGAAAAATATCCATATTTAAAACGTTATTAAGTAAAATAACTATCTTCCAGAATACCTGACGCATGCGTCAGTTCAGTTGTTATTCTTTCGCTGTCAATCGGAGTTATATTACAAAAATGTCCTGGCTCTTCCAAGCATTATAATGACAGTGAATGGCAGCCCAAACTTTGAAGCTCAAAAAAGTGCATCCATCCATTATAAAAGTATCCACACGGCTCCAGCTGTCTATTTTAACAATGTTTTTACTACCTTTCTGGGACTTGAAAGTGTTAATTAAATTGCTGTCTATGGAGGGGTCAGAGAGCTCTCGGATTTCATCAAAAATATTTTAATTTGTGTTACGAAGATGAACGAAGGTCTTACGGGTATGGAACGACATGAGGGTGAGTAATTAATGACAGAATTGTAATTTTTGGGTAAACTAACCCTTTAGGGTATTTTTGATGAAATCCGAGAGGTTTCTGAACCATCCGGCAGCAACGTCATTGCAACTTTCAAGGCCCAGAAAGAAGACATCGTTAAAATAGTCCATGTGACTACAGTGGTTCAACCTTAATATTATGAAGCGACGAGAAAACTTTTTGTGTGCAAAAACAAAACATTCATAACATTAAGGTTGAACCACTGTATTGTTATAAAATTAATCCACACGGCTCCGGCTGTCTATTTTAACAATGTCTTTACTACCTTTCTGTGCCTTGATGCAATGACGTTGCCGCCTATGTGTGGTTAGAAACCTCTCGGATTTCATCAAAAAAATCTTCATTTGTGTTCAGAAGATGACCGAAGGTCTTACGGGTTTAAAATGACATGAGGGTGAGTAATTAATGACAGAATTTTCATTTTTTGGGTAAACTAACTCTTTAAGTAATGTTGTTAACCAATATAGCATAGTAGGAATTTATAGGATCCTAAAGAGTTAAAGTAAAAATTTTAGTCAAAGTCCAAGTATGCTTTAAAGTCCAGAAGGCCAAAGATGCACTGTTTTCAAAATTGTATTTCACAATTAACTAATTTAAACTATTGATTCTGTAAAAATCATGTGTCATCTATGTGTAAATGTTTTTGGCTGTAACCACACATCTGTATGACTAGAATTCAGCTGATCAGACACAATGTACCTTTTTAGGAAACCGTGTTTATTGGCATTGCAATGTGGATACCAGTACAACTTGTGTTCCATGTCCTGCATCAACGTACACAGATGAACCCAACGGACTCACAGCATGTTTTTCCTGCACTGTGTGTAATGCAGGTGTGTGCCCAGTGATAAACGCATTAACTTATGATAAAGAGATATGAACTAACGATGAAGTGCTGTCTAATGCATTACACTTTAGTTATGATTAGGTGCTTTGTTTTTGTGTCCACAGTCCAAGGACTAAGAGTGCAGAAAGCCTGCACACGCTCTGCAGACACAATTTGTGAGCCACAGGAAGGATTTCATTGCATTAAACCAAATAAAGGCAACTGTGAATTAGCTGTGGAAAACTCTAAATGTAAACCTGGACAATATATTAAAGAAACAGGTGAGTGTGTGTGTATATACTCAATTATAGAATTTTTAAAACAATAATGCAAATAATTTTTAAGTACATATACAGTGGGGAGAACAAGTATTTGATACACTGCCGATTTTGCAGGTTTGCCCACTTACAAAGCATGTAGAGGTCTGTAATTTTTATCATAAGTACTCTTCAACTGTGAGAGACGGAATCTAAAACAAAAATCCAGAAAATCACATTGTATGATTTTTAAGTAATTAATTTGCATTTTATTGCATGACATAAGTATTTGATACATCAGAAAAGCAGAACTTAATATTTGGTACAGAAACCTGTGTTTGCAATTACAGAGATCATACGTTTCCTGTAGTTCTTGACCAGGTGTGCACACACTGCAGCAGGGATTTTGGCCCACTCCTCCATACAGACCTTCTCCAGATCCTTCAGGTTTCGGGGCTGTCGCTGGGCAATACGGACTTTCAGCTCCCTCCAAAGATTTTCTATTGGGTTCAGGTCTGGAGACTGGCTAGGCCACTCCAGGATCTTGAGATGCTTCTTACGGAGCCACTCCTTAGTTGCCCTGGCTGTGTGTTTCGGGTCGTTGTCATGCTGGAAGACCCAGCCATGACCCATCTTCAATGCTCTTACTGAGGGAAGGAGGTTGTTGGCCAAGATCTCGCGATACATGGCCCCATCCATCCTCCCCTCAATACGTCCTGTCCCCTTTGCAGAAAAGCATCCCCAAAGAATGATGTTTCCACCTCCATGCTTCACAGTTGGGATGGTGTTCTTGGGGTTGTACTCATCCTTCTTCTTCCTCCAAACACAGCGAGTGGAGTTTAGACCAAAAAGCTCTATTTTTGTCTCATCAGACCACATGACCTTCTCCCATTCCTCCTCTGGATCATCCAGATGGTCATTGGCAAACTTCAGACGGGCCTGGACATGCGCTGGCTTGAGCAGGGGGACCTTGCGTGCGCTGCAGGATTTTAATCCATGACGGCGTAGTGTGTTACTAATGGTTTTCTTTGAGACTGTGGTCCAGCTCTCTTCAGGTCATTGACCAGGTCCTGCCGTGTAGTTCTGGGCTGATCCCTCACCTTCCTCATGATCATTGATGCCCCACGAGGTGAGATCTTGCATGGTGCCCCAGACCGAGGGAGATTGACCGTCATCTTGAACTTCTTCCATTTTCTAATAATTGCGCCAACAGTTGTTGCTTTCTCACCAAGCTGCTTGCCTATTGTCCTGTAGCCCATCCCAGCCTTGTGCAGGTCTACAATTTTATCCCTGATGTCCTTACACAGCTCTCTGTTCTTGGCCATTGTGGAGAGGTTGGAGTCTGTTTGATTGAGTGTGTGGACAGGTGTCTTTATACAGGTAACGAGTTCAAACAGGTGCAGTTAATACAGGTAATGAGTGGAGAACAGGAGGGCTTCTTAAAGAAAAACTAACAGGTCTGTGAGAGACGGAATTCTTACTGGTTGGTAGGTGATCAAATACTTATGTCATGCAATAAAATGCAAATTACTTATTTAAAAATCATACAATTTGATTTTCTGGATTTTTGTTTTAGATTCCGTCTCTCACAGTTGAAGTGTACCTATGATAAAAATTACAGACCTCTACATGCTTTGTAAGTGGGCAAACCTGCAAAATCTGCAGTGTATCAAATACTTGTTCTCCCCACTGTATAATATTTAGTACAAGCTTTTTTTCCTGTATTGAATAATTTTGATCCAGTTACTGAGGTAATGTGTTTTTTTTTTATTACCCCAGTAACCTTAGTATCAGCTTTGTTGACATTTTAATATCTCAATATTTTTACAGGAACAGCATTTACTGATACTGTATGTGCTGACTGCACAGATGGCACTTACTCAAATGGCTCTCTAATGGCCTGCCAACCACATTCGAAGTGAGTAGTGTTCACAGATTTATAAATATTAATTGAATTACTTAAATATTGATTACTCTAATAAAGACTGGATATACTAATATTAAACATTGTTAAACATTTTCAGATGTGAGATTAAGGGACTTACAGAAATAAAAGCAGGAACAACATCTTCTGATGTTGAATGTGAGAAAGTGACTTCAGTTAAACTTATAGTTGGAGTCACAGTTACAGTTCTTGTTGCTGTTTTGGTGCCATTAATAGGATACATTATATACAGAAAACATAAAGCACAGTGCTCTACCGAACGTAAGAACTAAATTCTTGTAATAAAATTCCATTAAGTACTAAGTTTAACATGTTAATATTATTAGCATTAGGAGTGTTAATACTTTTTATATTGTAGGTGTCTGTAACAAACCACAACAAGCAACTGAGTATGATTCAGAACCAGTAAGTGAATATTTGACCTGTTCTTCTAAATTAAACCTTTAAAATGGGATTATAATAAGAAACACCTTGCTAAAATGTTGATGTAGCCTTCAGTCTAAAGGTTGTACATAAAGCATTATTTTGCTGAAATAATTTCTGTTTTTGTACAGAAAGGGCAGATTCTGTTGGACCTACTTTGATAAGCCAGGATTAGGTAAGAACCGAAAGCTGATCATTAGGGCCTGTATATTATGGTGCTCAAATGAAACCAGTTGTGTAGTTCTTCCTTTTAAAAAGTGCTTTGCTAGTGAGTGTCCTGACATTTCTGAATCTATGTCCCACAACCTCCAAATGGCATCCAGTTGATTTTTAGCACTGACTAAGCAACCAGTATGTTGCTGACAGTTTAAAACTGCCATACTGATAGTATACTTTCCCTCCTCCTCTAAGAACAGATTCAAGTTTTTTTATTCAGTGTGTATTGTGTTGTGTCACAATGTAATGCAGGCTTTGCAAGAAGGCTGCTATTGATTAATGGGGCAAATTACGTTGGCCCTAACAATCCATGAGTAAGCAATATTACTTATTTTATTTCAATCTTAGTATTGAAGACAAGGCAGAAAAACATGGCCTGTTTAATTTTAAGGGTCAGAGAAAAGGTAGAAAATGATTGTGAAACATGAAATAAATGAGTACTTTTGGTGCAAAAAACCTTTGACTGACAAAATAGACATAATAAAATAATAAATAGCATATGACACTGCAAATTATTTTCAGATATTCCTCTCCTGTCTAGACTATGATGGGAGAAACTGAGCCATTTAAAACTCTGAATCAATTGAACCAAGTGATTCACAAAATGATTCACTCTTTAAAATTGCTCGAAACATCACACACAGGCAACAGTGTAACAAGAACTCAGCCCAAACATGTGTAATGTCACTTTTTACAAACCAATTGTAAATGTTGTGTATTAAAGTCTATTAAATATAGGACTAATCTTAAATATCATAAAACATGAAGTGTATAGGTACATTGTGTGTTTCTGTTTTTTGCATTAATTTGTAGTTTGTTTTTGTGTTTTTAAGAGGGCTTGGCTAATCAGGCTAATTAGAGATAATGAAATATCAGTCTCAGTTTTTCCATTATACACACACGTAACTAATGAAACCTAAACTTGAATTATAAAACTGACCAGAGATCAGTCAAAACCAGGTTCATGGGTTCACCAGATCAACAAAACTTCCAAACATTTCGAAACAGTGCCAATCTAACACCCATCAATATTGTAGCCTAACGTGCAGGAGAAAGCAGGCGAAGGCGAGGATCTAAATGCAGGGTTTTTTAATAAAATAAATAAATGAATAAATTATATATATATATATATATATATATAAACCACAAAGGAACAAAGACCACTAGGATACAAGAACTAAAAGCAATCATTACATGTACAACAACCCAAGTAAAAGCAAGTAGCAATATAACTGAAAAAAAGTTTAATTTATTTTAAAGAAAATACACTGCACTTTACTTGACTAGATTTCTGAAATGGAAACTGGGCATATTTCCTTTTTGAGTGGTCAAAATATCACTGAAATCTCATTTATTATCTATTAATTAAAAAAAGGGGGACAAAAGATTTTTGAATGTTTTTTTTTTTTTTAATTGTCGTGGGTTCCCTAAATTATTATTAACAATAATAATTATTATGATTTAGTTTGATTATTAGGATTTTTTGGTCTGGTTTTAATACAAATTTAATATTATGAAAATAATAATATGAAAATTTTAATTTTCACAAGCTGTTTATGCTGTATACAGAAATTACAACTTTTCAAAATGTTTTGTTACATTTGTGCTTGAAAATGACTCTTACTATCCTTAATTGGGCTTGTTATTTTGCATTGTAGGCTTATTTTAAGCAGAAAGTGTGTATTCTGCAAATGTATTTGTTGCTAGTGTAATTGTTTAGTTTTTTTATATATAGTTAAGATAACTATCTGTAACTGCGGAACTTTTGGGGACATTTAAAATTGTGCAAACCAATCCTGCACCCTGTTGAGGCCCTGTTATAAACCACATACAAACAGTATAATTTTACATGAATAGTTAGTATGTTACTACCTTGAAAGCAATAATGATGCTTCTTTTGACATTTGACAATAATTGCGCTCTGCTCTCATCCAGGGGTGCATTTCCCAAAAGCATCGTTAGCCAACTATGGTCGCAAGTTCCGTCGTTTTCAGCATTCAACAAGTCGGTGTTTCCCAAAACCATAGTTCAAACTAACATTCGCAAACAGCATCGCAAAGCTCTCAACGTGTTTAGAGGCATAGTTTCTTGTTTGCATGACATGGTGGGCTTAATAAACCCTTATCTTGAGCAAAATAAGCAAGCTGACATTCAGTGCAATTTATATCTTTTATTTCAAATATATACAAATGTCATTTACGTCTTTATTTAAAGTGCCATTTTTGAAGAATGCGCATGTTTGTATGTGCTCTAGTACGTAAGAACGAGTCTAGAAAATAAAGTGAGAAAAATAACAGAAAAATTGTAATTTGTCCTCAGATGCCATATCCAAAAATTGCAAAAACATTAATTCGATCTCAAATGGATTCATTAAAATAAGTTATTACTCCATGTGCGTGAAATCATTAACCAACATGGTTGAACGACAAATCTGCGCCTATGGCTCTGTCTCAAATGGCACCCTAAACACTCTTCCTACAAGTCCGCACTTTTGTGACATAACGCCGCTTTGACTGTTGGGAAGAAGTCTGCTATGGAGCTTGCACCAGTGCGGGCTTGGCAAAAGTGTGCATCCAGGGCGCATATCGACTGCAAAGGGGGTGCTCGCGAGCACCCTTCTGAGACCTAAAATGACAAATGGGACACCCTACGGTCTCGTGGACTTTAACGGACACGCGGCAGCCATTGTAAGTCCACAAGACCGAAAGTGCATATGAAGTGTGCCATTTGGGACAGGGCCAATAAAGTTTCGGGAAACAGTCGTAAGCTAGTTGATTTCTTCAAAGATGCATCGTACTATGACAGTTCAGCAGCGAGTTACGTTGTAACACACCCCAAGTTTAGTTCTTCATGAAGTAGTGGTGCGCGACCAAATAGAGTCAGCGTAGCTCGCAGCGCCATCTGTTGGTGAAAAAATAATGTTGGTCAGGCTTTTTCCTACTATATAACCCATTGAATAAATAAAACTTTTGTTTTTCATGCTGCTTAGAAGATCGGCGGCCAGTTATACGCAGCAAAATGTTGGCAGCGATATCTACATATAAATGCGGGATTCACTCTCGAAATTTCAATTGACATGTATGGGAATATGACATGTAAAAATAGATATGAGCAATGTAAATGCACACTAATAGATTAATAAAAAATCCATATCAATATATTTTTGAAATTCCATTCCAATTATTGGTAAATTAATGACTAATAATCTTAAATAATCTTAAATGTCTCACTATTCTAATTTTATATGCTCGGTGATTTGATTCTTAATTGTCCATCTCACAGTAAAATTAGAAGTTTTAGTAAACTTGAAGCTAAAGTTTAGGTAAATGTTTAATTGTCCATCTATTAAAAATCCATTAAAATAAATTTACAACAACTGTGAACAACTAATAAATTGTGATTTTTATCGCAACATGTAGGCTTGGTATGATGCATAAATCTCAATTTTAACAATGAAAAGAAATACAGATAATGATGCATGCGCAACAACAATACCATGCATAGTTTTAATTTACTGTCTTAACGCATTATAACTATCATAATATTGTTGTTTTCTATTAATACCAAAGGCTATATGCTTAGCTCTGTTTGACATTTTGTATGCTCCATGTAGGCTATCTCGCCTAAGGGCTCTGTGCCCTGAAAAACGTTGAAGACCCTGCTCTGGACAATGATGGACTGCTTCCAACTCCTTTCAGGAAGAGAACATGCCAACGTCACAGCCATTTTCTGTAAAAAAGCAATATCATCTTATTTTTTGTTCATTGTATTGTATATCCAATGTTATTCCCGTTGTTTTCTTGTTATTGTACAGGCGAAAGCCTAAATCACGTTGTAATCAACGTTTTCAAGAATAAAAAAAATTACAATTTTAATTAAGACTGATGAATCCAAAAAGTATTTGGGTGCGGCTTAGGCGGAAGCACTACGGATAGCAAAATGGCGGTTTAAAAACAACTATAGGACAAAGATGGTGTTTTTTTTTACAAGCTATTCGACATGACATCGATGTTCGTGAATGCCATTTTTCTTTACGGTAAGAGGAAGAGCAGTGTGTTCCGGTTGTGTTGTGATTTAAAAAAGTTAAAACGCAACAACGCCATTAAAATAATAAAAGACCAAGTCACACTGCACCGAGAGACGACGACCATGCGACCAACGTATTCAGTACGTCAGTGCTCAGACATTTCACGATCGACAAAATCCGATCGAATATCATTCAAACGGCAAAAACAAGCGCCGAACGAGGACAAGTAACGCACTAATCCGACAAAACCCGATTCCCGAAGTGTCTGTCGTTGGAGTGTGAACTGGGTCTAATAGAATAATGGCAAAGTGAAAGTGTTAAAGTAGTTGCATATTCTCATTCAGTTGGTCATTAAATAACGTTTAAATATCGTGGTTGGTACTTAAATGTGTATATTCTTTTCCCCACAGTTTATTGTACACTTGTCGGGTTTGGAAAAGCTTGTGGCCCGAGTGAATATAAATCAGCTGTTGGAGAGTGTTGCCCAATGTGCAATATTGGTAGGCTCACTAAAATCATTAAGCACATTTTAAATAATAATCCTATTAACATTGTCACTTTTTTTTTTACAATGTGCAGCATGAAACTAAATTTCTTATTTTTAAATTCTATTTCAAATTACATATAATATCATATTTAAGTCTACACCGGAAGAACGACACGTTATTACGCATCTGAAATAAACTGCTTCATTTATAGCGGCTGTCTTTTCGTGTCTTTATTATTTCGTGTCTTGTATTCGTTTTATTATAGTTTAGCTTTACTGTTATGATTAATATTTGAAATAATAAACAATTGAAAACAGAATAGTCTTATGTATACGCAGATGTAGTAATAATCACAGTTCATACTAATTATATACAATTTTCCTCGAAAATACATTAGGATAAAAGTTATTCACCCATGCAATCGTTGCTAAAATCTTGTCTTACGCTTACATCTGATGCTTCATGTTATTTTACTGGCTGATGTGCCACTATATGCTTCCAATATGTGTCTTCGCGGTTGTGGAGAGGTCTACGTCTTGCGTCCACCCATTCATGCTCCCAGGTGCCATTTCTAGCCATTTTGATGCCTAGGCGAAATCCCTATTGGCCATGCCACCCTTTAAATACACCCATGCTAAAATGTAGTGTCAGTATAGGCACTCATTGGCGCCCCCTCCAGCTGGTGGCGTCCTAGGCGACTGCCTAGTTTCCTATGCCTTGAAAAGAGAGGCTGCTCACTGCAGAGCCATGGGGTGGAGTGTGAAGTCCATTTCCCCCTCTCTGGACATCCAGCTCTCTGAATGTAATTTGGGCATAATGGCTGAAGCTAGAAGGTCCGACCACACTCTAATCCTACCCGTAACTCTATCCCTCCACCCATTAGATGGCAGGGTCTTATGCATTATTACTTGGTTGAATCTCTGGTCTGCTGTCTTCCCACCCACTGAGGTTAAGAACTGAACAACTGTTACTTTGTGTTGTTTGTAGGATCAGTAGTTCGCAGTGACTGTAGTGGGGATTTGAGCACCACATGCAAACCTTGCGCTCCAGGAACATTCATAAGTGAACCTAGTGGTCTTCATAACTGTTTCACATGCAGAAACTGTGCTGAAAGTATGCTTGTATTTTTAATGCATATTTAATAACTTCAGAATTTGTAATTTTCTTGTATTGCCTATATGGAAGTGTTGCTAAATGTGCTCATTTAGGTCAAGGCCTTTACATCCAGAGTAAATGCACTACAATAAAAAACACAGTCTGTGATGTGCTTGATGGATATTACTGCATTGGCCACTCCAATCCACAGTGCAGTCATGCTCAAAAACACAGTGTTTGTGCACCAGGACAAGAAATAAAAACACCAGGTATTGTTTCTGAATACATCAAAGTTCCTTTTTATTATCATGATTCAATATTTAAAGAGGTAGTTCACTCAAAATTAAGGTTAATTTCTGAGAACACTCTGTATCTACTTACAGGAACAAAGAATTCAGACACAGTTTGTGTGGAATGCACTCCTGGGTTTTATTCTCCATCAGGTCTGAACTGCACCAAGTGGACAGAGTAGGTGACATATTATTTGTACTCCCTGTAGTATTTGCTTTTTATCTGTTATTAATTTAAATTATTTATTTTTTCTCAGTTGTACAGCTAGGAATGAAATACAGACAGAAAATGGCAGCTCTGTAAAAGATGTCACATGCACACCGAAAAGACGGGGAAGATTTGGTCTCATAGTTGCAGTGGTTTTAACAATATTACCATTGTTCTACATAATTCAGAGAACAAGTGAGTACATGCAGGATTCATCTGAATAAAATGTTGTGTAAAAGTGAAGTTTGATATAGTTTGATATATGTGATGGATTTTTGCTAAAAACCTGTGTAGGAAACAATAAATGAATGTGATTCTGCTTGTATAGAGATCAGTTTAGTTAACCTGATTTGAAAAGTTTTTTTTTATTCTCACTGGGTCCAGAAATGCTTCTATAATATACATAAAATTGTACAATTTAAACAAATACCCACAATTTAAATGTTTTTTTTTTTTTTTAGCAGAGATTTTTCCAGTTTTCACAATTTATTTGGGCTTACTTTTTTGCAGTAGTCAGTCATGTTAGAGATATTGTGTTCGTTGCACTTGTTTGTATTTTCACTACAAATATTTTCTCTTTTTTCTAGGTAGTAAACTTAAAGTAAGTCCTTTTAATTTTTTTAATTTAAATAATAATGCTGCATTTTTCAATAATTGAAATTAGGTCAATCACTTATTGTATATTATACTTATCATGCTTGATTCTTTAAAATTAATCTTGCTCTGATTTGAGTTCATGAAACAGTCTTCATGATTTGCCTGGATGTTGACTGATATTGGTTGGTTTTACACTCCACAGTATCCTGTTGAAGAATCAACCTCTGCAAATACAACACAACCCATACACAACACACCGTAAGTGATAACCTTCTTCATTCTAGTCATGCAGGTGAAACAACGTTATAATATATTATAACCTAATATATGTACATATGTTTGTTTACAGGGAGGAAAACAGAGAGGATTAATAGTTGTTTCCAAAAAATCAGTGACCCCACCTGCTGGTGGAAGTAAAATAATGCCAAATTTTTTTTTTTTTTTTTTTTTTAAAAACCTTGTTGAATTGCACTACTTGAAAAAAATATGCATTGCATTAACCATGCTTGCATTTTAATGCATTGTATTTTTAGGGCTTGCATTTTTATGGGCTGAAATTCAACATGGTTGTATATTTAAGATGTGAATATTTCAATTCAAAACATTTCACACACATTTTCATTATTAAAATTTCAATAATCCATATTCACCTCCACACAGCCGCTTGCACCACCTGCTGGTGAGGTCGACTAACAGCAGATGGAGATTATGCTTGGTAATCTACTGCTATTCCTGCGGTTCCCGGATGTGAACTGTTGAATTTTCTGTCGAATTTGAACCACTGAATTTGTAAAGCGAAATAAAATGGACCGAAAACTGCCTGTCGAATATTATAGGTTGTATTTTTAAACAGAATTAATATTTTGGAAGTGAAATCTAAGAGGTGAAAATGTGAAATGAAAATGTGTGTGAAATGTTTTGAATTGAAATATTCACATCTTAAATATACACTCACCTAAAGGATTATTAGGAACACCATACTAATACTGTGTTTGACCCCCTTTCGCCTTCAGAACTGCCTTAATTCTACGTGGCATTGATTCAACAAGGTGCTGAAAGCATTCTTTAGAAATGTTGGCCCATATTGATAGGATAGCATCTTGCAGTTGATGGAGATTTGTGGGATGCACATCCAGGGCACGAAGCTCCCGTTCCACCACATCCCAAAGATGCTCTATTGGGTTGAGATCTGGTGACTGTGGGGGCCATTTTAGTACAGTGAACTCATTGTCATGTTCAAGAAACCAATTTGAAATGATTCGAGCTTTGTGACATGGTGCATTATCCTGCTGGAAGTAGCCATCAGAGGATGGGTACATGGTGGTCATAAAGGGATGGACATGGTCAGAAACAATGCTCAGGTAGGCCGTGGCATTTAAACGATGCCCAATTGGCACTAAGGGGCCTAAAGTGTGCCAAGAAAACATCCCCCACACCATTACACCACCACCACCAGCCTGCACAGTGGTAACAAGGCATGATGGATCCATGTTCTCATTCTGTTTACGCCAAATTCTGACTCTACCATCTGAATGTCTCAACAGAAATCGAGACTCATCAGACCAGGCAACATTTTTCCAGTCTTCAACTGTCCAATTTTGGTGAGCTCGTGCAAATTGTAGCCTCTTTTTCCTATTTGTAGTGGAGATGGTACCCGGTGGGGTCTTCTGCTGTTGTAGCCCATCCGCCTCAAGTTTGTGCGTGTTGTGGCTTCACAAATGCTTTGCTGCATACCTCGGTTGTAACGAGTGGTTATTTCAGTCAAAGTTGCTCTTCTATCAGCTTGAATCAGTCGGCCCATTCTCCTCTGACCTCTAGCATCAACAAGGCATTTTCGCCCACAGGACTGCCGCATACTGGATGTTTTTCCCTTTTCACACCATTCTTTGTAAACTCTAGAAATAGTTGTGCGTGAAAATCCCAGTAACTGAGCAGATTGTGAAATACTCAGACCGGCCCGTCTGGCACCAACAACCATGCCACGCTCAAAATTGCTTAAATCACCTTTCTTTCCCATTCTGACATTCAGTTTGGAGTTCAGGAGATTGTCTTGACCAGGACCACACCCCTAAATGCATTGAAGCAACTGCCATGTGATTGGTTGATTAGATAATTGCATTAATGAGAAATTGAACAGGTGTTCCTAATAATCCTTTAGGTGAGTGTACAACGATGTTGAATTTCAGCCCATAAAAATGCAAGCTCTAAAAATACAATGCATTAAAATGCAAGCATGGTTAATGCAATGCAAATTTTTTTCAAGTAGTGCAATTCAACAAGCTTTTTTGTTTCAAAAATATTTGGCATTATTTTACTTCCATATGGATCATCATGCCTGAATTCCTGCATATTTCAATCTCTCCAGCGGCCCATTTGTTATTGGGGCGTGACACCACTGGAGTCTTCTCCGTATGCTGTGACCTTGACGTGGTGGAGAAGCTTGAGTACCTCTGAGAGCTTATCCCAGTGGAAGCTTTTACTTTAAAAGCAGGTTTAACAACACCAGAGTAAACCCAGGAGGGCAGACAAACAACAGCAAACCAGTAGCAGCACATTCATAAACGGTAATATTATTAAAAGACCAGGGGCTTCATTCAAAAAACTTTCCGTAGATTTCATCCTAAAAGTGTGCGTATGCACAGAAGCTAGATTTTGCGTACACACAAAAGTTTTCAGATTTATAAAACCCTGCATACCCGAACCTGCGCAAAATTCCTTTTAAAACCCAGTCAGCAGAAGATTGTGCGTACATGCATCTCCACCCAGACTCCTCCCCGAAATATCCATATATGGAGCTTACAACGCCTAGTTTTACTATGCATATCCTCATCTGCATATGTATATTCATCCACTTGATGTTTAACAGTACAAGACAAAATATGAGATAGGGATGTGCCGTCACATTACATTGCTAAAAATCATTCAGTAGCCTATCCATAACTTGTTTTTTTAATTAAAAATTTCAGAGAAAGTTTTTCTCAATCTTTTCCACTGGCCAAATAGTATTTTTAATTGCTTTATATTTTTAATGGAAAACATAATTTCTGCTATTATCATACGCCAAGCAATCCTCGCTGTAGTTAAAACATTTAAACACAGCATGCCACAGGAAAAGTGTTCAAACGCATCGCATCCAGTACAAAAATGTCCATTTATTAGAATACAAAAAATGTTGTAACTTCTGGATAATGATTTCATGTCATTTAAATGCTTAACTCCATTAATGAGAATGGTATATTTAATCTAAATGTGTATGTCAGATGTAAAACAGTTTAAATCATTCTTTTACTTATTTAAACTATTATTGTGAACATGCACTGTATTTATGATTAGGACTCTTAATAAGGATTTAAAATGGTTTTCCTTCATCTGGAAAACCAGTCAGTCCCTCAGTGTCGCCAAACTGCTCTGTCTCCAAAATGTTCGTATGCATGGGTCAGAGTTTCTGTACAGGTGCGCAAATTTTCCTGTCAAATTTGTTTTTATAAATAACTTATGCGCTGAAAGTGGCGTACGCCTCTTCCAGGGCCTGTTCTGTGCGTACGCAATGGTCTTCTCCATCTACATGTCATCATTAGGATCTGTCATTCAGAAACATGGATTTTTCTATCACTGCTATGCTGATGACACTCAACTCTACTTCTCATTTCAACCAGATGATCCTACAGTTGGTGTTCGTATTGTAGCCTGCCTGACAGACATTTCTGGCTGGATGAAGGATCATCACCTTCAACTCAACCTTGCAAAGACAGAACTACTTGTGGTCTCAACCAACCCAGCACTTCATCACAATTTCTCCATTCAGCTAGGTTCATCAACCATAACTCCTTCCAGGACAGCCAGGAACCTTGGAGTTGTGATCGATGATCAGTTAATCTTCACTTACCACATTACTGCAACAGCCCGGTCCTGCAGATTTGCGCTATACAACATTAGGAAGATTAGACCCTTCCTATCAGAGCACGCCACACAACTCCTGGTCCAAGCTCTTGTTCTCTCCAGACTGGACTACTGTAATGCTCTTCTAGCAGGCCTTCCGGCATGCACTATCAAACCCTTGCAACTGATCCAGAATGCAGCGGCGAGGGTGGTCTTCAACAAGCTGAAGAAAGCGCACGTCACACCTCTCTTTATCAGTTTGCACTGGCTGCCAGTAGCCGCACGCATCAAATTCAAGGCACTGGTGCTTGCCTACAAAGCAACCACAGGCTCTGCACCAATATACCTAAACTCGCTTGTTCAGACTTACGCACCCTCCAGAAGCTTGCATTCTGCAGGTGAACGACACCTCGTAGTGCCATCCCAAAGAGGCACGAAATCACTCTCACTGACCTTTTCCTGGACTGTTCCCACCTGGTGGAACGACCTGCCCGTCTCAATTCAAGCAGCCGAGTCTGTAGCCATTTTCAAAAAACATCTAAAGACACATCTTTTCCAGCAGCACCTGACCAATTAAGACTAGCACTTAACTATTCTATTCGTTTTTCTGTTTGTTTATTTATAAAAAAAAATGTGTACTGCGCTAGACTAACGGAGACGTTTAAGCACTTGCATGATGTTGCCCACAACAAATTGACTGATTCATGATACAGCTAAAATAAAAAAAGTCACATAGACATACAAATCAAGTTTTTACTTGGACACCTTTGGTCTCATAAGCCACACTTACAATGTATAAATTAATTTCATATATCTAATATTTTGTCACTTGTTTTTTTCTGAAAGTGTGCTTGTGCTTTTTCTTTAATTCAAATTCAAACATACTTGCATTTTTAAGTGTGGCCCAATTTTCCAAATACTTTTTTGGCCGTTTCACTGAAGAAGGTTGAGGCAGAAACATTGCTGTTTTTCAAGTTACAGCAATGTGTAGGACATATTCTCTTATCGAACAAAGTTGCCCTGAGTATTGCCAGACAAGCCTGTAACCCCCTGTACCAATGACCCAGTTAGCATGGAATTTGTCAGTTTTCACAAGTAATATAGAGCTGCAGGAACAAAGAGACATTTAGGGTAAAAGAGGATATTATATTCTATCTACAGCTTTACAACAACTCAAAGTTGTAGATACATATGGTCATTAGTGGTATCAGAGTGATCTTGATAATCTAAATTTGTACAACTGGTATTGACCATTGCTGTTAAGAAGGCAATGCTAGTAAAAACTGTATTCTAACAGTATTGTTATGTTTACGATGACTGCTTATGAGCATTCATTCTTATTCAGTATTTTGTATTGCCTTTTGTAAAGATCATATTGTTTGCCTTTTATACATATGTCTGTGCACTACATCTAATGATTTAAGTTGCTTTCTGTTTTGGTCAATTGTATGTTCCAGTGTGACAAAAATGCAAATACTTGACCTTAAATATTTAGGAAAAATGAGCAGACAATACAGTGGGCACTCTTACCACACAGTGAAGTTAAAGCATTAAATCAGCCCAAATTAAATCTCTGTATTGAGAGATTCTAATGATTAACCTTTTGGCTTCAGTGAATGATTTTAATCTAACATACATTTTATGAGTAACAATGTAGCATAAATAGTTGCAAGGTAATACAGTAACATCTGTCGTTCAATGGAGTGTCCATAACAATGTTTGCAGTGTTTTCAGTGTCCTAATCAGCTAAAAAAAAAAAACGTTCATTGTTGAATCAGCTCTCTTGTCTTCATCTAAAGAAAATCATTTGCTCTATTATGAATTTGAAAACACTTTCTAACATGTTGGCATTGTAAACAATCTAGCACATGCAACAGAGAATGTAATATAATGCCACAAACATTTCTGAATGAAATTGTTTTCTTTTATATAAAGACTTTGAAACATCATTGTCTGAAGAAAAAGGGAGAACGAATTAAATTGTATATTGTATCAAGATATTCACAAATTGTAGCTTAGCAAGGTAAAAACAATCAACATTTCAGCAAAGCATAGAATGTGTCCAGACTCAAACAATAAATGGGTCTAAATACACTAGTACTGCAACTGTTATACAATTAAAAAATATTTACTGGGTTAGTGAGCAGCTGCAGTTCTTTTAGCAAAACGTACAAAGATTTCACTTTTTAATGTCAGGTTTCACTTTTTCGTCTACCCAGCAAAGGGTTCGCCAAAAGTGCATTTTATTAAATTGCTTTTTTTAGTTCAAAATCAGGTTGTTACACTATTAATTTAACTACAGAAAAACATGTATTAATGAAGGCACATAAATCATACAAAGATGTCAAAAAAGATGATATAAAGTTGCTTAAAAGTATTGCAACGAACTATAAATAAGACAAACGCATAAAACACTCACAGACTCAAAAAAAAAAGGTACTCAAAGATTGAATAAAATATAACTGGAAACTGAGATCCAGTTAAGTTAAAAGGGGAAAAACTTAGTAAATATGCTGTACATTTTTTCTTAAACATTTAATGGTGGTATTCCCAGTCATTCAGTCTCTCATGCAGTGTACAATCTTTTAAACTCAAACAGACACGACTAAACGTTCATGCTCTGTTGCATCCGCTCCAGCGCAGCCTCCTTCTCCTTCAGGAGATCCTTCAAACGTTTGATCCTCTCCTGCCGCTTTATCTCCTCAGCATCCAGCGTTTCCAACGAGTAGAGCGCTTGGGTTGGAAAGTTGTCTATTTTGGGACCTGGGTGTTTCTTAGAGAATGGCATGATGGGGTTGTCTGATGCTGTCTGCACCTGGCTGGTGTCTTCCTGGAATGATTCAGCACCTGTGTGGCTGCTCGACATGTTACCGCATTTTATTCCGTTTGAGGACAGTGCAATCTGTTTGTTGCAGTCCTGTAAACTGGATGAAAAGGAAGCACTTGAACTATTAGGTGAGGAGACATTGTGTGATGATTCACTAGTAGAGCTTTCTAACGGAGAGGTGTCTTTACGTGGACTTCTTGATAACCGTTTCTTCATTGCTTTCTTAACAGGATCTTGATCTTTTGGTTGACTTCTCTGAGGTTGGCAGCTCTCCACTGGGGTTTTATTTAAGCAGCTTTTTCTTGTCCCTTTGTGTGATTCGCCAACAGTACATGGATTCGGTTTCTCCTGGGGATGGAGTGACAAAGTGGCTTCTGCAACCCCTAAAACAGTCCCACAGGGACAGGCCGTACACACCTTACCTTTTTTAGAGCGTGGTGGCATCTTCCTCGCAGAGGTAGGTAAGAAGGGATGACTAGCAGTCTGTGATGTTTGCTCGGGTGAGGGAGTAATACTGGTGTTACCAGTACAATCTGCTGGCATTTCAGATGGCATATGATCCTTATTGGCTGCAGATTGTGTTGGTAAACAAACCTCTTCTTGACAAATCTGTAAGACCAAACTGTTTTGCATGGGAACAACTGAGCATTTAGAGACAGGTGAAATGTTTGTGATGCTTCGAGAGGAACTATCTTGACTCCCATCATGCTCCAGCTTTTTTCTTTTGACCTTCAGACCTTCATCCTCCTCCGTTTTTGTGTAGGGAACCTATAAATACAGCAAACAAACAAAGACGCATGAAACTAATCGGTGCGGTTACTCCCACAGTTCTATATAGGGATAGTTCGCCCAAAAATGTACTCGCCCTCAAGCCATCCTAGGTGTATATGACATTCTTCTTTCAGACGAACACAATTGGAGTTATATTAAAAAATGTCCTGGCTCTTCCAAGCATTATAATGGCAGCCCAAAATTTGAAGCCCAAAAAAAGTGCATCCATCCATTATAAAAGTAATCCACACAGCTCCAGGAGGTTAATAAAGGCATTCTGAAGTGAAGTGAATCGATGGGTTTGTGTAAGAATATTTAACACGTTATAAAGTAAAATATCTAGCTTCCGGCGGACTGCCTTTAGTACTCAACTTATGGAAAAAGCGTAACTGGTGCGACAATGACGTAGGACATAGCGCAAGCCTTTATTAACCCCCCGGAGCCATATGGATTACTTTTATAATGGATGGATGCACTTTTTGGGCTTCAAATTTTGGGCTGCCATTATAATGCATGGAAGAGCCAGGACATTTTTTAATATAACTCTGATTGTATTCGTCTGAAAGAAGAATGTCATATACACCTAGGATGGCTTGAGGGTGAGTAAATTATGGGATAATTTTTGGGTGAACTAACTCTTTAATACACATTAAAACTGCTGTAGGGAATACGTTCATGTACTGTACATTACAACACCATCTGGATGCGTGAATATGCAACTCACCTGCATCATCTGCTGTATTTTTGACTGCAGCTTTGAATCCTGGATGACTTTACGAAGGCCGTCTAATGTGCGTTTGTTTATGATAAGTCTCTCTGTTTGCTGATCTGGCTTTACAGGCAGCTTTGTTTTTTGCAAGCGAATTTGAACGTCAGAGGTGATGCCGAATTCTTTTCTCAGCTGACAGTCACTCTTGGGTTGACGACTCTGATCCGGAGCTGGATTTTCAATGACCTGAGAAAGAAGAGAGATGAACACATTAAATACATGTCAGGCTTTTGAAAGATATTACTGTTTTCCAAAACTTAATTGGGGTATATTACCTTTTCAGTATCATCAGTTAGATCACATATATTTTGGGGCTGTTCCAACACGCTGACAGTTTCAGTGACAGCTACATCAGCTTGATATCTTGTCTCTGGTGGACTTCTACTCTCCAAGTCTGCCTCCATAGTCACATTTTCAGAAACCCAAATCAAGTTGCTTTCAGCTATTTCATTTTCCTTGACCTGCTCATCCACATTCACTTTGTCATCACCCATTTTGGCTGAAGGATTATCCGAAACGCCATCTTTTTCCATTTCCGCATGTGCCGTTTTTCCCCCTTCATTCAGAGAGACAGATTTCGTGTTGATCTCTGTGTCTCTAACTTCTTCACACTGGTTCTGAGAGGCAGATTTTGCAACTTTTTCACCTGACTTTGGTGGAATATATGACACAAATATTACATTAGAGTCTTCGTCGCTCTCATCCACCTCTGTTTGACTCGGTGTGGGCAAATTACCCGGGGCTCCTCCCAGGCACGTAGACGTTTCCTCATCATCATCACAGAGATCAATGATTTCACTTACATTTTTTGGGGGATCTCGCTTAGAAGAGTTTGTCCCCAGAGCGGAGCTGGCAGGCAGGGCGGGAGAAGTGCTGACAAACAACTTTTTTCCACTTTCGCCGATCACATCCTTGGCAATCTCCGAATTTTTCTTGGCCACAAAATAGACTTTTCCGTTGCACATGACCAATGCATTGTCCTTGCCCGGTGTGATCTTTTCTTGGCTGGTCTGAGGAGGTGTGGCTATACTTGCCGTGATTTCATTTGCCGTACCGACTGAGTTGACATGCTTGACTGCTTTTAAGCTGTCAGAGCTCGCGTTTGGTGTCGATAAAGGTACAAGGCAAGGAGCGGTTGCGCCTGTTCCCTCCTGGACAACCCATTTAATGGGAGTGCTCGCTTCTTCATTAGTTTTAGGAACACAAACAGGTGTTTGCAAGTTTGCAGGAGAATTTTGAGACAGGGTCTTCTGTATTTGACTCGGCTTTGTAAGCAAAAGCATTTGCTGGTCAGAATTTAGCTTCACAGAGTTCACAGGGGACACAAACACAACGGTTGGTGGACCCTTCCCAAGGTTAGGAGTATTATTCACAGAGTTCATTATCCGGCATTTGATGGACTGCGGGAGTGCAGTTGCCGGCAGAGTCCTAACTTTCGCATTTGGTGGGATCTGCAGGAAATGACCGTTTGGGAGAACAGGTGACTTAACGGTAACAGGCAGCGTTTGAACCGCCGCCATGCCCTGTCCACTGGGTTGAAGAGGTAACTGGACTGTATACTGGGAAACCGAGTGTGTAGCTAGAGGAACATGCACTTGCTTTGGATTGTGAATGGTGAAGCTATTAGTTCCACTGGGTTGAGTTTTGATGGCATTAGACAATGTTTTGAACTCTGGCAGGGTTTTTAGAACGACCCGTCCGTCTGCTATTGGCTGAAGGGAGGGAAGTCGGGTCTGTGTTTGAGATGAAGAGGCAGCAGGTGGATGAACAGGTTTTGCAAAGGCTTTCAGTTGTAGATCCACATTGTCTCTTTCTGTATTAAATGGCGTCTGATAAAACTGTCCATTCACTTTCTGGACAGGGATCAACTTCATGACGTTTTTCCCATCTGGTCCCACTGCAGGCATGGCTTGGTAGTAGACTCCAGTTCCACTAAAAGGTAAAGAAAAAAAGTATTAAAATTAACTTTAACATTGTATTAACCGTGAAAATACTACACAAATCAGAAGTAACAAAGACTGAATTATATATATATATATATATATATATATAGTTCTGATTTGTGTAGTATTTTCACGGTGTACACACACACCACTGTTCAGTAAGGGAGTCAATAAGATAAATATTGACTAAAATACTTTTATTCAGCATAGACACATTAAATTGTTCAAAAGTGACAATTTTCTTTCTGCCATTAGAAATGTATTTACTATTTGAAAAATGTTTTATAAATTTTATATTTTTCATAATCAGCACATCAGAATTATTTCTGAATCATCATGTGACACTGAAGAATCAGGTTTGCCATCACAGGAAAAAATTATATTTTGAAATGCATTAAAATACAAAACAGTTATAGTTATATTGTAATATTTCTCAATATTACTGTTTCTACTCTCAAATAAATGCAGCCTTCTTTCAAAAACATTCTTAAAAAATCTTACTGACCCCAAACTTATCAATGATAATGTACGCTTATGGTTTGCATTATTTAATAACTGTTGCTTACCTGTAGAATTCTCGGTTTAATGTCATATTAATAAATGCATTTAATTAAAAAAACATGAAAAAAATAAGGTAACGTTAACACAGAAGTAAATAATTTGTCAAGTAGTAACCAAGTGTAAAATTTTAGATATTAAGCATCCTCTGAATATTTCTCCGGCAAATCTGTCAGCTGTTATCTGTCAGAATATTTAAGGGAATCTTTGTAAAAATAGCTCTCGACTTTCTATAGATATGTCTTTTTAAAATTTGTTCGGTTTTGCGTGTTTCCTGAGGTAAGATACGCGCTCGCGACACCAACAAAACACTCGCCATTTTGGACGAGCTTGACACTACCGACCAAGAACACACGCGGTTGTTAATGTGCAGACGTAGAACTGATAAACTTACCCCTCCATCACGAGTACCTGTAGACATCACACTTCAAGAAATAATTATTGTCGAGGTTTTCTTCCGCGTACCGTTATATTTTATCCACAAACTTGAACAGCTCTCTTCACAGGATATGACACACCGGAAATGCTTTAATCAAAATAAAAGACACCTGACTGAAGCCTGTGAAAGGGGAGAAGACAAATAACGAAGGGAAAAAATGAGAAGACACAAATGAATTAAAGAACGAACAAGAGCGAATGAATGAATGAATGAACGAATGAACGAACAACGAAAGAAAATGAACAGGGGGAAAAAAAAGAAATGAAAGAAAAAAAGTGAATGCAGAAAATGATAAATGTAGGATATTGAACAACATGGTGATCACATCAAAGGTTACATTTTAAATGAAATGAGTTATTTTGTTTAATTAATTATTCCATGTACAATATTTAACATAACAACATTGCCTTTATATTTAGAGGCATTTATTCTCCAGCAGTAGTTCCTGCTTAGTTGCCTCATTTTAAATTCAGTATTTGGTGAAGGTCTGTTTAATTCCATATAACACAATGGGAACTCAATTTCCTAATCAGTGATGAAGAGAAGACAGAACCTGAGATATTCCACGATTATCACTGATTTCTGCAGTGTCTGACAATACACTGAACACAGCACCCAAGTTGAAAAAGAGCATTATTTATTTCTTTGTCTCTATTGTTAGTTGAACAATAAAAATGGTATATACAGCTCTGGAAAAAATTAAGAGACCACTTAACATTGATTTCTCAATAAGTGGTCTCATTTTTTTCCAGAGCTGTATATAAAACAAACACACACAATCAAAACATGAAATACAGTATGCATAAAGATTCCTTGACTTTAATCTATTTTCCTTTTTCTACCCAGGCGAAAAAATTACACCTGGCCTGAGGATTGGAGGCGTGGCCTTGAGGACGGGCACATACAAAAAACTGCCGGCCTAAATTAGGTCCTGCTTTTTTCACAGTCCGTAAAACACAGGGCTCATTGTGTGATTTACAAAGTGGCGGCTGAGGAGGCCCATGCAAAACAGTTTTCCAAAAACCAGTGCATGGCCCTTTCTTACAGTCCTTTGACTTGTCTATGGATGTAGACTCTCCTTCCACTTCATCCTGACTTTCATTCTCCATCTCTGTTACCTTGGACAGATTTGTCTCCTTTTGCACATCGCTGGGGCAGCTTCTAGTGTCGCTCTCACTACCTGGGCCATCCTGAGAGGATTCTGCCTTTTTTGGGTCCAAGTTCCCACTTGAAGGTATCAACGGTGCTTGTTTAGGCTTAAAGAAAGCTAAAAGACTTCCTTTAGCATTACTTTCAGTTTTCGTCTGCTTGCTTCTTTTGGCTTTGTGTGCATTTGTGTCTGCTTCTCTATCTGTAGGTCTCTTCTTTGCAACACTTTTCCCCTGTACTACAGGATTCAAGTTTTCCAGAATTTCCCCAGCATCCTGTGATCCAGGTAGACTCTCTACACTGCCTTTAGAAATGCAGTGTTTTTCAGGAACTTTCACTAAGAAGCGTGAAAGTTTCTGCTGCCTGCCGGTGAACTCTGGCATGTGGCGTGTGCACAGGGGTGGACACTTGGGACTAGACTGGAGTTTACAGCTGAGCTGTGCCCATACAGGACAATGATCGGACCCCTCCACCTCTGGCATAATGTCCACGCCAATAAAGGCCGTCTCCACCAGATAGAGGTCAGAGAAAATGTAGTCGATGCGTGTGCCGTAGTTGGTCTGCCTGGCACCCGTGAGCGTGGACCAGCACGTGAAGGCATTGGAGCGCTTTGGGTGAAAATGGCGGAAGGAGTCGACAAACTTCCCACCAGAGGCAGAATTCTGGGAGATGTCTGCAAGTTCATCTTCAGTATTTCCATTTTCTGCTGTTTCAAACAGGAAATTATCCAGCCACTTCCTCCCAGGATTATCTTCAAAGTTATCCTAAATAACAGAACAGTAATAAGAGAAGGTTTGTGCTAGTTTGCATGTAACTTCTGCAATAAAAAACAAAAAAATAACATACACCTTACACCATACGCATGTAAATTTAAGATTTTGTCCTGTCCAGTCACAACAAGAAATTTGCCTGGTCACCTAGGGCCTCATTCATGAAACACGAGCAGAACAAATCTGTGTGTAAATCGTTCGTAAAGCCGCTCTGACGTAAATTTTCATTTTCACGAAAATGTTCGTATTTTGAAAAAGTTAGTTGGTACGAAAGAAATGTACACCTGCTCCCTACCACTTGTAAATGGTGCGTAAACATTTGAACGTTCTGTGGACTAATTTAAGCAAACTGATGACATTGCATTTTGATGCACTATGTACCATAATAATATTTCACAAGTTGATTTGCCTTTTTGTCGTCTTTTTTTTTTTACTGTTCAACTTTGGGTAATAGGCAGCGCTTGTCACTGTCACTTTTTACCCGGCCGTCAAATCACAGTGGAGGAGAGGCGGGACAAGTACTACACTGACCAATCATCCTACTTGTACACCGACTGAACAACAATGGAGAAGTTAATATTGCTGGTTACTGCATTTTTATATTCAGTAATATTCTTCAAAATTAGATACTAGTAACACATTACTGCCATGGATATTCTGTATCACAGCAACCAAAATATCTCAGCTGGAAAAATACTGCGCTTGCAAAGCGCGTTCAAACGCCACCAGCTGGCCGTTTTCAGAAGAGCACCAGGCGTTTTTAGCTGGCTAAAATGCTTTGGTGGACAAGATAATTAGGGCCCGAGCACCGATGGTGTGAGGACCCTATTGGAATTACTCAGCCTATTATTATTCTTCTCCCAAATGAATCGCATTTTTGATGGCCTAAACATGCTCGAAAACTCATGAAACTTTGCACACGCGTGAAAAGTGGTGAAAATTTACGTCTGATATGAGTTTCAGAATTAGGCGTGGCAAAATGGCTCGATAGCGCCACCTACAACATTTCAACGAAGTGCCCCTCCTGCTACGTTTCACGTACAGGTGTGAAATTCGGTAGACACATGTAATAGCCCAATACCTACAAAAAAGTCTCCTGGTATGAACTCTGAAAACCAACAGGAAGTGAGATATTTTGCATTTTCTTTGCAAAATTGTTGCAAATTTTGCCATTTCCAGACGTTGTACTTCAACGAACTCCTCCGACATCAACAAAATCAACATCATATTTGCACAGTCTAATCTAAAGGCCGTTGTGATGTTAAATTGTGAAGATCTTGAGTTTTCCCTGAAGGGCGTGTCCGTGGCGGCCTGACAAATTTCGATGTTTTGCCATGAAACAGGAAGTTGTTGTAACTCGGACATACAATGTCTGATCTGCCCCAAACTTCACATGTTTGATAAGAGTCCGGACCTGAACACATCTACACGCCAATATTCAGTTACAGTCATAGCGCCACCTGTGGGCAACAGGAAAGACCATGTTTTACACTGTGATGAGTATCCTCATTGAGATTTAACCAGAACAACATCATTTTAGGTCAGTCTAATCTTAAGGCCTTGGTGATGTTAAACTGTGAAGATCTTGAGTTTTTGCTGAAGGGCGTGTCCGTGGCGGCCTGACAAAATCTGATGTTTCGCCATGACACAGGAAGCTGTTGTAAGTCAGGCATACAATGTCCGATCTGCCCCAAACTTCATATGTTTGAGTCCTGGCCTGAAGACATCTACATGCCAATATTAGTTAGTCATAGCGCCACCTGCTGGCAACAGGAAATGGCATGCTTTACACTGTAATTCCCTCCCAGAAACACATTTAAATATGCCATCAAGTCCTAAACATGCTAGAAACACATTAAATCAAGCAAAACTTGGCTAAGTGCTAATGTATGCGATTTACGCCACAAAACAGGAAGTTGTTGTAACTCAGGCATACAGTGTCTGATCTGCCACAAACTTCACGTTTGATAATAGTCCTGGCCTGAAGACATCTACATGCCAATATTCGGTTATAGTCAAAGCGCCACCTGCTGGCAGCAGGAAGTGTGGCACATTGAAGTGACTTTGCCATATTTCTCCTATATTTACCCACTTAAATGCATGTCGCCCACTATTCGCTGTTTTCCTGAGGCCACCGGGTGGCGGTGCTCCCGGGTGCGAGGGCCCTTTCATCGCTGCTTGCAGCTTTAATTGAATATGTATTGCTAGGCATATGGCCAATTAGTCTCTTTAGCATTTATGCAAAATACTGGAGCCAAACCTGAGAAGGAAGTCCAGAAGATTCCATCATTCCTGGACACGTCATTTGCGTAGTTGTAACTCATAGGCGGGGATTATGCTAATTATGAATGAGCGTGCACACGCACCCATTTACGAATGTTTGGAATTCATTAATATACACACGTTTAACTACCGAATCCGTGGTATACAAAGCGTTTGTGAATCTGGAGGAGAGTTTTCGTAAAGGTCCATTTTATGCGCAAATTACTCAGATTTTGCTCAAATATTTACGCAAGTTTAATGAATGAGGCCCCTAGTTTCTATATTTGTGGTGTTGCATTGGGTGACTCCGGCCACAGTAAAATCTCATTGGTCCAAAAATACTGTTCAACATATCATTATATAAAGTGCAACTGTTGGGTTCCAGGCGTAAAATTAATTATCTCCATAGATATCTCCATAGGGGATTTAATTTTTAACTTATAAACCTTTAAACAGACCTACTGTAAGCTATGGAGGTTGTTAAATCAATGGTATATACTTTAATGTTAAAGCCATTAGCCTGCATTATTTCAGCTTGTTTTTTTTAAATATTTGTGTTGAACAGTGGACTTGAAAAACTACACTACCTATAATTCTGAAAAGAAATCTTCACCATCAGAGAATTGTGGCGAGCAAATTGGGCCAAAAGAACTCTTACCTACCCATGAAGCACTGCAAAGCACTTTTATTACTTCTTGTGCCTGGTTAAATGGTTAACTAAAATCATGAAATCATGATGGAGGAAAATGGTAACTTTAAGGACGTACCAAATCATCTGGGTCACAGTGGTCTATGGGTCTGTGAGAGGTGTTCACATCACCCAAAACGATCACATGACTGAAGAGAGACAGAGGGATGCATTATTATACAGTTTGTACAGTATAAAAACTATTATGTCTATGGAGAGTCCCCACAAAGGTAGTGAACCGGACATGAGTGTGTGTGTGTGTGTGTGTGTGTGTGTGTGTGTGTAAGAACAGGTGATGGTTTGATTTGATCTCTCTCTCACCTCCCCGAGCTCAAGATGGCTTCAGCTCTGCACTGGAGGAGTCGGTAAAACTGCAGCTTGTACTGTTTTCTCTCAGGTTTGTCTGGGTCAGCTCGGGGACAGTAAACATTGATAACAGTCAGCTTCTGTGGTCCATCTGTGCCACTGAGAACAAAAAAAAACATCTGAAAACAAATATCTGAAGCTTTCACAACATGCTAAGCTTTTCTAAAACTAGTAAATGCCTAAAGGTTAAGACCCTTACATGAAGTGATGCTCGGTGATGACAGCCCTTCCTTCATTGTCTAGTGCCAGAAGCTCCTCACTGGACACCTCTACCTGGTCACTATAGCAACCAACAGCCTCTCCCTGATTGGCGAGCAGACCTGTCAATCCTTCCTCGGCCAGGAATGGAGTAGCGGTATCTTTACAGTACGTCGCGACACCTGGTCAAGGAATAAATGTTGTTCATATACTCAGTTAAACAGTACTTGTCATTTGCAATTGGTCATTTGCAAAAATATTTTAAAAAATACAAAATATTGGAATGAATCTAATGCTAAAAATCAATCAAGTATTTATTTAAAGTCCTTTTGAACATTTTACTGACATAACTTAAAAGTAGTAATGTAGGCTGTTTACCTGAGTATCCACCTCGTGCTCGGCTAAAACTAAAGTATGAATTGTAGCCATCAACAATAGCTGTCTTCTCATCCAAAAGGTCACCTGAAAACAATGTATGCAACAGCCGAGCTGTTAACGTTGTTAAAAATAGGGCTCTTGTGCTATATAAATCCATTCAAAGTCCCGCGTTACTTTAAAACACTTACGGGTAACTTTAGTCTCTTGGACGCAGATTATATCGGCATCGAATGAATCCAGAATTTTCTTGATGCCATTTTTAAATGTTCGTATCCCGTTTATGTTCCATGTTACAATCTTCATGTTTATCTGTCAAAAAGGTCGGAGGACTGCAGGCAGAAATCAAGTGTGAAGTATCGACCTTATTTTTGTCCATCTCATGGTTTTTCAAAATAAAAGTCTTCACACACCTACGTTTATTCAAAATACTAATGAATATTAGGCGGTTTTGGCCCTGTAACCAGTATGTGGTTTTCCACCATGCATTTTAGTGAAGCTTTAAATAAACTTTTTTTGTATAAAATTAGTATTCATTTATAATGAATAAATTACATTCCATATATTTTCTAAAGATTAAGGTACTGACCCACTTTTAGAAGAAACAATTACAGAAGTCAAAAGTACATTTAAAAAAAAAAAATGTAGGCCTTAATTTGATCATTTGATTTGATACCACAAGCCATTCAAGCACAAAATTTAAAAAATGTACACGTTTTCTATTAATGTTACAACTCATTCTATTCTTGTAATATTTGGTATTTTTTCAGATAAATTGAGACCTTTAAAATAATTACATTTAATATGTTTTTCTATAATATTTATTATCATTATTTATTTTTTGCTTTTAATTTTTACTTCTTGTTGTATATTTGAACTACTCATTAACTCATATAGTGTATTCATGAATTCATAGTCTGTGCTCATGTTTTCTTCAATATCTGATGCTCACAACAAGGATATCATTTTTTTTTTTTTTTTTTTTGAGATTAAATCATGCAAGAAAACATACAACATGTTTCGTAACTTAAGCCCTGTGTTGGCAGCAGTATAATTCAAATGTAAACATGTTTACTCAGATTCAAAATAATTAGCATCCAAAAAAAGTCTTATCAGTCTTGATCTGAGTGTTTACTTAAGGGAAGGGTTTGTATGTGTTCAGCTAAGTCAAGGATGACAACAAGACTTTTCCATGTAGACTAGGACAACATTTACCAAACTGCCTCTTATTGAAGTGCAAGGATTTTATACTGAAGGAATCTTCAACTTAAGGAATCTTCTGACCATCAGAACAGGTACAGTACACACGTGTCATAATGAATCTGATTTTGTAAACTCTGGTTTTGTAAAACTTGTAAAACCATTTTTCTCTCACTGGCAGAGTCATTTTATTGTACAAATGAGACATTCTAGAATTACAGAAATGTTTAGACAGAAAAAACAAACAGCTGATTTATTTTCTTTTAGAATGGAGGTAAAGGTGTATGTCGAAGGAGTCCAGCGCATTGTTTGTGGAGTCACTGAGAAAACAACATGTCAGGAGGTGGTCATCGCTTTAGCACGGGCACTTGGTAAGTAAATGCCTGGGCCAACATCTTCTTCATAACTGTAACGACTGTCAAAAATATGAACATAAAGAAAACACATTAGCCTACTATTAGTATAAAGGTCTCTTAAAGACCTTTGAAGGGATAGTTCACCCAAAAATGAAAATTATGCCATCATCATTATTTACTTTTAACCTCACGTTGTCCCAAACCTGTATGACTTTATTTGTTCTGTGGAAAATCTGAGAAGATATTGAGATTTTTTTTGGACCCCATTAACTCCCATTATATTGGCAAAAAATTCATCAAAATATTTATACTTTTCTGATTAAAAAAATAATGTTCTGACTCTCCGGACAGCAAAATTAGGCATTATTCAAGAAACAGCTGAAAACTCATCTCTTCCACTTGCACTTAACTGCATCCTGCTGACTTTAAAATAATAATAATAAAAACTTCGGTGGTTTCACTATTTATAACATCCTTCCCTGTTCTAGCTTGTACTATTCTGGGCGATGTTGAAAACTTTGTATTGCTAGCACTTCTTGTGTTATTGCCTCCTTAGGATGAATTGCTTGTTTTAATGTCGCTTTGGACAAAAGCATCTGCTAAATGAATAAACGTAAATGTATATTCATCCCAAAAATATAACTTTTTTAATATTGTTCTCACTCTTAGGTCGCACTGGTCGATACACTCTGAGAGAAAAATTCAAAGAATATGAACGTAATGTGTCTCCGGATGAACTTCTCCTAGAGTCCTTGGAGAAATATGGTGAGCAAGCTAAGGAGGTGCAGCTCACTTTGAAGCATATCGGCCCATCGCCTGGGGAAGAAACAAACCAACCCATGGCCCTATTGAGGCAAGTGGAGGGGACGGGGAGAGCACGGAGAGGCAGCGGGGCAATCGGCCTACACCGCCAGAGTCTCCCACCGCTATCACGCCTCGGCGTACACTCCGAGCAACCCCCTGAGGAACCAAAGAGACCCAAGCGGAAGTCGCTGACGCTAATGGAGGAAGCATGGGGTTGGCTGGAAAATTTAGGCAGGGGCGGGAAGCAGCAATCAGGACGAGATAAGGGGAAAGACAAGGAAAGCAATAAAGGAAATGGGCCTTCAGATAACACGTCTCTAAAACCAACCAAAAGTCTCCAAGCCTCTGGGACACCGCTGTCGAGGGACAAAAAAGACAAAATTAGAGCACCACATCAGCCTTTGATAAGTTGCCTTGGGAACCGTGGGAGATGCGCTGATAATAGTGCTGAACCTGAGAGACGAGAGGAAGAGGTACAGAAAGATGCAAAGGAGGACCTGAAAAAGACCAACCCAGTGGTTCCTCTGGTCAAAACAAGCCACACTGAAACCGAGAGTGAGGAGATTTCACATTTAAGGAGACTAGTTGTCCAACAACAGGCTTGTCTACAAGAACTAAAGCTCAAAATCGAGTCAACGGACCAGATGATCCTTGAGCTTGAGCAGCAGCAAGCCACCAGGGAATTTTCAGAGTCCCCATCGGAAGAAGAGGAACAGCTCAAGTTCTGGCTCAATGAGCTCAAGGCGGAGGAAGTCTTTGAGAGAGACCTTCAGAGGCAGTTCTTTCAGATAAAAGAAGCCGTTTCTGAGAGCAAAGCTGAACTAGATGAGTACAAACAGAAACTGCAAACAATGGACCTGATAAACTCCCAGGAGAAAACAGGACATGAAAACATCACTGGACAGAATAGCCAAGTAGATGCACCAAAACATGCCCAAACAAGCATCAAACAAATACAGATATCAGCAGACGGATCGCATGGAGATGGTGGAACAAAAATGGTGGTAACAACACTAGAGTCCAAACTCCCATATGTGTTTGTTTCAGCAAACCAGATATCACATCCTTCTCTAAGCGGACCAGCAGACCTGAGAGAATGGTGGACACGATGGTCTCAAAAAAGCCAGAATCCAACATCAGTGACAAAACCCAAGATAGTGCATCGCTCTGAAATCACCATACAGCTGGGAAGCACCAGAGTTTAAGCACATGAAAACTCTTTTCTGTTCAGGGATATCTCATTTATTTTTAATGTCACAAAAGTTTGCGAAGGCATGATTTATGTCCAAGGTCTCAAGGTTCTGTACAGTGCTTTGCTAGTAAAAGAATTAAACATAATACACTTTTGATTCTCATAAAATGTTTATTTCAATTGTTTCATTCAAGACCATTAACAAAAGTATATAGGAGAACCTTAAGGTTCAACACAAACCCAGGGTGCTCCAGAGAATATTCATGACAGTAATAGCTCCATTTGTCATAAGAAGCACTGCAAATAGCCTCTATCAACAACATTTCTCTGCATGTTTTTAAATTTTACTTATTTCAGTTCCCCCATTTCTCAAGTTCAGCACACATTTACTCATTTTATTCAGGTTTTCAAAAGGTCCACCCAAGTAAAAGCACACAGTACATACAGTATATCTCAACCCACAGGTTTGGGGGAAGCACACCAGTATTCTCTACTTGGAAAAAAGCCACCCTACAATTGCGCTTATATTTTGGTGGCTATTTGGGGATAGAGGAGACACCCATTTTTTTTTTTATTTGATTTGTTTTGTTTGTTTTTAGGCACCTTTTTCTTAATTTATTCATTAGCAGACATTGAGTTTAAGTTAACCTCAAGAAGGAAAAAGAAAAGGAAAAAAAAAAAAGTGTGTGCAAAGAAAGAGTTATAAAAAGAAAAGGACCGCAGGCTACAAGATGCCATTAGGAATTCTGCACTTGCCCAAACAGAGCTAGTGAAATCAGGACAGGAATTAAAAAAGGCTCCTTAAAAAAAAAAAAAAAAAAAAAAAAAAGAATAAAATTTCAAAAATCAAAAATAATTTTACACAAAAACCATACACAAGTGAGTTCTGAGCGCAGAGAAAATTTATTTTGTTTTCAGATCCATGTTAAAAGCTACTCAAAGGAATTGGGTGTGGAAAACGTGAGAGAAAAGAACTATAACGTCATATTTTATTTCTCACCAGAAAGAGGCCAACGATATCTCAACATCACCTGGGTGAGAAACTCAACATGGGGAGAAGTATTCAAGTGATACAGGAAGAATAAAGTATATATAACGAGGTCAAAATACAGACAGGCAAAGCTACTCTAAAACAATAACTCACTCACACAGCAGCAGGTGCAGAATTCCTGGCACTTCAATTTCAGCAGAAATGAAAAACGGGTCAAGGAGTCCCCACATCTCAATCTAAAAGATGTGAGAACTACAAACCCCATATTTCCCCTCATATCCTCTGCATAACAACAACCTCACAAGTTAACTTTTTCCAATGCATACCATACACACACAACACGAGGGGGGTTTTGCTCAAATTACAACCACACAAAACCATCACACATACAATGAAGACAAATGAGATGAGAATTTTTTTTTTTTTGCAAGGGATCCTGTGACAAAGGAAGGGGCCTGTGTGTGCTAATGTTCAAGTCTTGATGTGTTTGTTATTCTGTGAATTGCATTTATGAGTGAGAGAGAGAGATGAGAGTGAGAGAAACAGACACACAGATCCCTTCCTCTGTCCTTTGTCTGATTGCTTTTCTCCAAGGTGTTTCATCTGTAGTGAAGGAGGAGGAGAGGGGTGAACAGTACTCAGTCAGTAATACCAGGCTGGCGGAGTTTCCTCTCTACACTGAAGCCCTGTATGAACAAAACAGCAGGTCAACATCAAGATCATCCAACTGTTGTTTTAACTACACTTCATGTATAGTTGAATCATAGAATAGTTGAACTTGTTTACTTAAAAATAACTTATTAAATTTTGCTTCTTTTTACCTTTGAATTGTCTGGGCCACGAGGCTGTCTGATAATGACAAGACGGGGGGCGTTGGTGTCATCAAGAGTGATGCTCTTCAAGCGATTGACAAGTCTGTCAGGTCGAGGTGTTGCTACTGGTTTTGGACCCTCACTGTAAAGAAAAAAAAAAATTCTGGTTAGATTTGATAAAAGGCAAATACAATTATAACAATAACTTCATATTAAATTAACTTGGCACACCTGACTCTGCGAACATTGCAGGCACTGCATTTGCCTGTGCGTTGGTTCAAAATCACAGAAAACTCCACTTCATCACCAGCCTGCAGCTCCAGACCATCCTGAACCTCCTTGACGTGGAAAAACAGCTTCTTGCTTTCTCCAACTTCGTATGTGATGAAACCAAACTGGAGAAACAAAAATCAGACCAAATCATTTTTAGCCAGTGTCTTATACTTTCTTGCATCATTAAACTCACAGTGGACATGAGTTTACCTGATCTTTGACACACTCCACCAGGGCTCTGCGCTGAGGAACAACGCTGCAGGCCATCTTTTGTCCTGTCTGGGCCATTGTACACAACTGAAACTTCACCATCTCACCCTTTTGCAGACAGTCACCTTTATTGGCCATACTAACGATGCCGAATGGATAACTCTGACCCTTACTGGAGCCTGGTAAAGTGATTGAGCAGAGAAGAATTATTAAATGGTTTCAACCACAGTTAAAATGACCTCTAGATAGATTTTAAAAGGCCTACACACAAAATATTAAAAAGATGTCGTCACTCACCGTCCTCTGTGATCTCAATAAGGCCTTGATACTCTGTCTGAGAAGGGTCCACACTGCGCAAGGGCCGAACCACCTTCCCCAGGAACACGGTATTACTCACATCCTCTCCTACTCCATTCACTGACACACACAGAGTTGTGTTACTTGCATGAATCAAGTATTATTAATGCCAAGCCAATAAAAAGTCTCTCCAACATACCAGCTGCAACTTTGGTGACCTTCTCGGCACTGATTTTGTTTCCTTTACCCTTGGAGAGAGTGTACTCCACTGTATCCCCCAGGTCCATGTTATCCACATCCCCACATACCTCACTGCACACAATTCAGAGTAAACCATGACAATCAAAAAAAAACAAAAAAAAAAACACACAAGTCAAAATCATCAATTAGAAACTTTACCTGTAGTGGAAGAAGATCTCCTGATCATGATTGGCTGTTTCTATGAAGCCAAAGTTATCCTTCAGTGTTGCTATGTACCCCAGGAGCCTCTTGGTGCCAACAGCACGATTAAGGACCTTGAGGGACACAGCACTTTGCTGTCCAGTGCGTTTCACCTCACTGATGGAGAACTCCACCTAGTGGAGACACGTTTACATTAAAACCAAAATCACATCTGGCACTTCACAGCACCTCAAAGCCTGCTATTGTATTTCGTGCTTGTGTCAATTAAGAGGGAGAGACAAGCAGATAGAGGACAGCAAAGCTAAGTCTGGAAAGTAAAATTATAAAAACACATTTTTAGCAATTGAATTCCTCAAAATCCCTCATTTCTACACCAAATTCCCAGAGATGTGTACTTTAAGGACTCTTAGGGGCCATTCTCACATTAATACATTAAAAATCAACTACATTTACACTACAGTTCAAAAGTTGTGTCATTACAATTTTGCTCTTACTGATCTTGATTAGAAATCACTTTAAAAAGCTTAAGTTTCAGAAAATATTTGATTTCATATTTTTTAAGATAACATTTGCCTCCTAAAAAGGTTAGAATAAAACAAATGGTTAATATAAAATAATTCCAATCTTTCAGGTGAAGCGGAGTTTAACAAATTATGAAAAACTACTTTAAGGATAAATTCAGCAAGCACAAGCAACACATAGTGCCTAACGTACCTTGTCTCCAAGCTGTGGGTAAATGCCTCCCTCCAGGTCTTTAATATGGTAGGGAAGAGTGCTTTTCTCACCACTGTCTTCATATGCAATCAAGCCTTCCTCTGCATCCTGGTGAGGGCACAAATGCACACATTCACATAAGGGCCAACAACTTTTTAACATCATACACAAATTACTGAGTGCACCTCAGCTCTGGTTGTTGCACTAGGTCATCTTGGACTTACATTGACATACAGTATGAGTCTTCATCTCATAAGTATACATGATTTAATTTTTTTGTGTCCAAAGAAAATACGTGTGGTCTTGGCCACTTGAGAGCACATGCAGGACATGTGCACGCAAGACTCTCCCAGGTCTTAAAAACGGCAAAGCTCAGTGCCCTTAGAGCACACCATTTCAAATACCACTTTGGAGCCGTATTCAAGGCTAAGTGTATCCCATCATGCATCACATTCAGGAACACAAGTGCCCCGAAATTGAGATGACGAGGAAAACATTCCACCGCAAGTTAATTAGATATTACATATAATTTGGTAGTAAAACAAAGTGTTGCACATTTTATTGGTGCAAAGGTGAGTGTGTATTTTGTGCATTATTTGCAACTGCATTTTATCAGTTAATTAGAAGCACCACAATAGAGGGAATGCATGTGATGTCACCGTCGGCCAGAGTGACTGCAGTTACACCCACTGAGTGGCAAAAATATTGAGGCAGCATTCGTTTTCACCGTGAATTCTGCGAAAAACACACAAACACGTTTAAAATGGGAAAAAGCTTTGAGATTGACTATACAAATAGATTTCACAAGAAATCTGAGGTATATTTTTTACAGACTTCCGAAAGCTACAGAAAAGAGAAGCAAATGGACCTCTACAATTCACAGAAACAACTGGACTCTAGGCAGTGAATTGTGGATTTGCAGTTATTTTGAGTCAATATGTTGCATTTTGGGGTAAAATCATACCCTATATATTGTTTTGTTATATATTGTATTGACAACTCATGAATTAAATATTTACCATCTTATATTCTGCATAATTGGATGTTTTTAAATAAACACTGACAAAAACTATACAAGTTTTAGGGCTGGACGAGTCGATATGACTATATAACTTTGATATAAGTGATCACCCAGATTTAGACCTACCTATATTGTATTTATATAAAGCTTTCACAGGTGAATTTGCTATGTGCATCTCCTTGGCGTCGAAATCAGACTCATATAAATGTCAGGAAAACACAATTCCTGGCTGCATGTCAATATCCATGGATCACTGGATCTTTGGTAAGTTGTAAGGAACACTATATCGAGTCCAATCTTTAGTTTAAACTGGTAACTGTTTGTTTTACTCGTGTTTTCCCTGATTAAATCAAGTCATGCAGCAGCTCTTCTGCCACTCAGTCCGGCTGAGGGGGCATGTTCCGGCGGGAAAGTGACATCAATGCATACCCTCTATCACTAAATTGTGCTGTCATTTGTTACGTAGGGACTCCTGAACAGGCATTTAGAAGTTTATTTTAAAATGAAAAGTATTGAAAATAAATCTCTGTAAACACTTGCATTTTTACAACACTATAAGTGTCCCCCATCGGGTAATCAAAAGTTCTACACAGTTAAATCTTCACGCCCACTTGAACACTTCGGCAAAATGCAGGAAATGTGTCATGTAAGTAGACAAGAGGTCAAGTGCAAAGACCACATGTGTGGGTATTAATAAGATGTCTCTGGATATCAGCAGCAATACATTTCTCAACTCCTAACTTGCAAAATAAATATCCAAACAGAAGCAAAGCATATGGAAAAAATGTGTATTCACACGAGTAAATAAAGAAACTCAGACATTTAAATGAAGGATTTGGTCATCATGCGCACATTAACACTAGGGGTAAAACTGCTCCCACACAGTTTGCCACCCACGCTTCAGTACATATTTGTACCACAGTTGAAAATGCGTATGAATTGTGTGGTGTCCATTTTCAAGAGTAATTGCGTGAGCAACACAGAAGCCAAACCGTTGTACCCCTCACACAAGAATGCACACAGTGAGCGGTTGGTATGGTTATGAGGTTAACATGTCTGTATGACTTAAAGCTGTTAAATCAATCACTCTCAGCTCATGCCAACAGGCCTCATAACCAAACAGACAGACAGATCAAACTGACCTTTTCAACTTTACCCTTAAAGGAGAGAAATACGGAGGATTAGACACATCCGTGATTTATTCTAACAATCAGAACATGTTTGAATTGCAGGTGAATCAAATTAAAATGAAATACTAATTAAAAATAATTACAATAAGCTAAATCTCGTTCTTTGTACTTGAACAAGTTGCCTCTTAAATGCGTTAAAGATCATGTTGTCAGAATAGGATTTTCTGACAGCATGATTGATCTACATTGTGGAGGAGAGGCAGCATGCAGAAAACAGCAGCCTACCTTGTCTTTTTTCTAATGAAGACGAGCATGGTTCAAAAAAAAAAAAAAAAAAAAAAAAAAAAAAAAAAAAAAAAAAAGGAAAAGGAAAAAAAGGAAAAATAAAAAGACAGAAAAGAAGGTCAGACAAGATGCAGTAGCATTTCACAGCACCTCAAAGCCTGCTATTGTATTTCATGCTTGTGTCAATTAAGAGGGAGACAAGCAGATAGAGGAAATGAAAGCTAAAGTCTGGAAAAATAAAATTATAAAATCAAATATTGAGCAACTGAAATCCTCCATGTTCAAAGTCCCTCATTTCTACTTATGACTGGTGGTTCTACACCACATTTCCAGAGATGTGTACTTTAAGGCCTATTCACACATGAAGAAATACATTAAAATCAACTACATTTACACTACCTTTCAAAAGTTTGGGGTCATTATGATTTCAAAAGAAATTAACACTTATTTAACAAGGACACATTTTATTGATCAAATGACAGTAAAGCCATTAAAATTGTCAAAATATTTCTATATCAAATAAATGTTGTTCTTTTGAACTTTCTATTTAAAACAATCCTGAAAAATGGATCAGTTCCTTCCAAAAAAATATTAAGCAGAACTATCATTTTAAAGAAATGTCTCTGTAGCACCAAATCAGCATATTAGAATGATGTTTGTGGCTGCTGAAAAATCTGCTTTACCATCACAGGAATAAAGGACATTTGAAAAGATATTAAAAGATATTTTAAATTGTAATATTTCACAATAGTGCTGTTTTACTGTATTTTTGATCAAATAAATGCAGCCTTGGTGGGCATAAGAGACTTTTCAAAACATCTTGGCGACCCCAAACTTTTAAACAGTAGTGTAGCTTTAGGAAGTCGAGAGTTGGTTTACCTTCTCTTTGACCTTGCTGGGGCTGTAGTTCTTGTTGGTGGTAGCAGGCACGGCTTCTTTCTCCACCACCCCCACAAAACGCAGCTCAGATTGAGTGTGGAATGACACTGTGCCCTTCGGCAGCTTTTTGATCCGCACAGCATGGTTCCTTTGGGCTGACAGCATGTCCTGATGAAGGCAAGAGGGGGTGTTTTAAAGCCGGATTGAGGCAATGTAAGATCAATTAGACTTTTGCCTCTGCTTTGCCTCTGGGTTTTTCAAAGGCTGATTCCAAAATCTAGAGAGCAGGATGTCCGTCAGACATCAAATTGACAAAAAAAAACCCTGCATTTATTGAAGCTGAGAGAAAATCAGTAACACAAAAGTTGTACTAGTTTGGCTATAATCTAGGAACTCACAGGGACAACAGTGAATTCCACTTCATCAGAAATGTGCAGTTGGCTCTCTTCCAGAACTTCGCTGAAATGGAAGAACATTCGGGCATCGCGGTCCACACATTTGATGAAACCAAAACCATCACGCACGGCAGCTATCACACCCTGCACAAAAAGACAAGCGGAGGGACAAAGCCAACATTAGCAAAATGTAAAAGCCTTGCAAGAAAATCACAAGGATAAAGCTCTGCAGATGTACCATTTCACGGGTCTCCTTGGTGAAATGGAAAGTGTCAGGCAGGATGTCGATATTTGTCGCTCTCTCCAGTTTGTCCCGACGGTCAGTGGATATATTGAACTGGACATGGTCGCCCTCCAGCAGAGTCACTTTGGACTTGGTGTCCTTCTCCCCAAATAGCAGCTCTTTGTCAGTGAAATTAATTCTGGCACTGATTCGCCCAGGCAGTGGGTCATTCTGAGTGAGACAAATAGAGTCTTATTCGATTTAACATGCAAGCAGTATCTATATGGTAATTTTATCAAGGGAGTCTGGGAAGACTAATGACAAGAGCTGATTCACAAACCTGATTCTTGGTAGGGACCTTGGGAATAACTTTGGAGACAGTGCCCTCGAAGGTTTCAATACTAATATCCTCAAAAATAACAGTACCCTGAGGCAACAGTCTCACATCTGTGGCCACTTCCTTGCCCTATGAGGCAAAGAGAAACCTCTATAACGCTGTTTGAAACACCAATGCATCTCATGCATTTCACTCAAAATGTATGAAAGTAAAACGTTTCGTTACTTTTCAGTGAATATATTTTTTCCAGTTACTAACAAAAGACCAATAGAACAATCATAATCAACAATAAAGTTTTGTTTCCAGAAGTCTTATTTACGCTCAAGTGCTCACGTTTCTTTCTTTAATGGTGAATTCCACGTCATCTCCAGCTTGTAGAGCCTCCAGATCCCCTTTAAACTCACTGTAGTGGAAGAAGATCTCCTTCACAACATCCCCTCGTTCAATGAATCCAAAGGCCTCCTGCAAGACACAATCATAGCTTTGAAACAGCAGGCAAAAGATATTTAAATATATATTGTCAAAATTAAATTTGAGCATTCATAAACTAATAATTCTGGCACTCAATTTTAAAATTAGAAATTAATTTTGAAATTGTACATTTTAAAAATTTGCAGCTGCATTCTAAAAATTGCACATTATAACAACGTTCAAATTAAAAAACCCAAACAGTTTGGCATTATATATTTTTTAAATGCAAAACTTTGAATCAGATTCTTACCTTGGTAGCACAAACCACTCCCTGACATCTTGACTGTTGCTTATTTACCAATACAATGTTGTGAGCACTAACAGCACCAGTACTGAAAGGGAAAAAAAAATCCACATAAAAAACAAAACAAAACAAACAAAAAAAAACAAAACAAAACAAAAAATTCATCTTTTGACAATTTAACCTATATCAATTAGACATTAAGGAAAAATCTACTTACTGCTTGTTGGTCTCCATGTAAAAACTGACTTTATCGCCAGTATCTAAAGAAACGTTTCCTTCCACATCCTCAGGGGTATAGGTCAAATAAAACACTTCCTGTGAGATTCAAACCACAAACATTTTCAGAAACACCAACTACCAATATCAATGCACCATGCAGAGACTAATATGAATCATAGTACTGTTCTTTTGTTCAATTCAGTCCATTTTTCTCTAGGTTTACTCAGGTAAATCTGCTTTTATAGAACTTAAAAGGAAAACTGGTCACAAGAGGGAAGAAAACAGGTGATTGCGTTTAAAATATTTAGGAAACTCTGCAGAGGATGATAAATGACACTCACCCCATTCCTCTCATAACACACACTGCCTGTGGGCACTTGGCCAGGTGCAGACTTCCCGTCCAGGTGAGAGGGGATAGCTGATACTACCTGAAGAAAAGGACCGTACAAACAGACAAGATTAGGTTAGAGGTTGTATTGGTAAGAGAGACAGAATCAACCAACCATGTTAAAATGCTAAAGAGAGGGTCCCTTAACTAGTGTTGTCAAAAATATTGATATTTCGATACGTATCGATACTTAAATATCTGAAACAGTTCCAATACACCTTTCCTGCAGTATCGATAAACCAGCAGCACGTTTTCGCTCTCTTCTCTCCCGATGGCAAAGTGACACACCCGCCGCCTCTCACTCATTCGCACTGGTTAAATAGTGCTTGTATTGCGCATAATTTTACTAATTCCCACAGGTTTCGCACTCACACCAAAAGCATGCGCACCACTGATCTATAGAAGTGGCGCGCACATAAAGCCTGCTGCTGTCTGTCATGTTAATCAAAGAACAAAAGACAGAAAATCACTCTCTGCTCTTGACTGAATAACTTTTGTAACTTTAATTGTAAGCATTAATCTGTATTTTAATTTTTACAAAGACTATCCAGTGTTATTTTACATTTAATTACTCTAATTTCTGTAGTATTTCTTACCTGAATATATTGTCAGACCCACCTGAAAAATTTATTTCATTTTCAAAACTTATTCTATTGCATTTATTTTGTGCTGTTGTTTGCAATTTATTTTTTCTAGTTTTTATTACCGACCTTTTTTTGTAGAGATTCAAATAAAGCCTCCATGTGCTGTAAGCTATTGCAACAAAATTATGAGATGTAGTAGTATGTGTCAGTTTTCCCATGGTATCGAATATCGATATTTTCCAAAGTATTGTATCGAAGTTGGAAATTCCAGTATCGTGACAACACTACCCTCAACATTGATGCTCAACATTTAAACTAAATTAGATTTTTAATTAAGAATGGTTAAGATTTGACTACGCCTGAGTTCAAGGAATCAGTCATAAACTGAATATTTAAATACGTGACTGACAGACTTGACATTGACAACAAATCAAGATTTGTTTCTCCCACAATTGTATATTAAATGAGGATGAAAAGTCCCCCCAACAAGACCACAAAACACAGACAAATCAAGCTCATCATGAACCCACGCAAAACAAAGCAATAGCATCAGGTCAGTTAAGGATTACTAGATGTTATTCCTGATTACTGAAACCAATGATGCATGTGTGTTTGCCTGATCAATATGGATTAAAAATGAGCTTGAAATCCCCAACAATGACAGACATTAATGGGACAAAGACAATAAAACACAAAAGTAAAATGTGTTCCTTAACTGGATGAATAAAACCATGCAGCACAGTTAAAGGAGAGGCGTGCAAGTCAGGCCCCACCTGCCCAGAAATTCGCTCTTCTGGCAACATTTCTGCCTTGATTTTTACCAGCTTCACCGCAATTGGTTTGCCAGTGCGTCTATCAGACGACACCTCAAACTCCACATCATCTGAAAAGTGGTGGGACAGACATGACATGGAATAAATATTAATGCAGGAATTGACTCATGTTGGAAGCAAAACAAAATATTTACTTGCATGTATTTTTGCATTAAGATTCCTACTAGGGCTTGTTGATATTGGATCCTGACAATACATTCGTGGTGATTTTGCTGGAGTACATTTAAATGATTTTAATTAGAGCTAACCACAAATTCTAAATTATCAGCCATTTCAAATGAAGGATGAAGGTTGTGATAATGTTGCCCACTAGATATCCAAATGATAAAGAATCTTTTAAGCCTAATCTTTCTCTATCGGTTTCCATCTATTTGAATGGGAAAAATTTGTATAACTATGGTGTACTGACAGTATAGTTTTATATAATAAGTGTACATAGAAATCTGTGAAATGCTTATAGATCAAGAAATGTCTTAGAAACTTTTTTAGACCCCAATAAAACACACTAAGTTGTCAGACAAGATTTAATATACTACTGTCCTTTTAAAATGAAGACAATTTTTTCTCGATAACACATTACAAAATTTAATGGCGATGGAGATAATAGTCTCAGATTTAAACTTCAGTAGCAAAATATGGTGTTAGAGTGGGTAGGTTTAATTCATTTACGTGAAACAGTTGAAACTGTCTGCTGTAATAAAGTTATTCATAATGCTGAATCTATGACTTGTACGGATCAAAAACATTCAATGTTTTTGGTAATGAACTTGGCCAAAATGGTTAGTCAAAAGGCTAATACACACACTATTTTTAGTTATACCGCTCAGCCCACCCCATTTACCCATACCTCCAATCTTAAGCTCCTGCAGGTTGCCGTTGTACTGAGAACAATGGAAGAAGAGACGGGCCTGTCTCTCAGAGCACTGAATAAAGCCATATGATGTAAGCAGCTTTTCAACCACTCCCGTCTCACGGATTCCCATGCTCGTTCCATTGGCAAATCCACCATGGCCATTATTATGCAGCAGACTGGGGTCAAAACTCATCTATGGAGAAATAAGACACGTTCAAAAATTCACTTGATATATTTTCAACCTTCAGCTCTGTCCACAGTCCACACATACGAATGTTCCACAACAGATCAGAACATAAGTGTGGAAATGGTAAAATGGGATGAAACAGGATTTAAAATTTAAAAAAAAAAAAAAAAAAAAAAAATTTAAAATGAGGGGAAAAATTGTTGCATGTAGATGTAAGAGTTTCTCTCCTCTGTGTGGCCTGCTTGAACTGGTTCCTTGATCAAAATGACCAAGATCAATCAGCTAAAACTTGTACAATAGTGAAGAAAACACTTCACAAATGCAAATTCTACTCGTTCATATTAGTTACTTATTAAACCTAGAACTTACATTCATGCATTTAATCCACCTCACACGCATTTAGTTATATATTAGAATATACACGCAAACAAACTCGTCACCACACTCAAGTTACAACTAGGTCTCTCTGGACAACTTCATCCATAAATAGTTAATTGTAAGTGAACGGTCAGCAGGCATGTGGCCAAAGTTAGATAAAATCAAAAAACAGATACTTTGCTCCACAAAGCCAACAGAGCTTGAAAACTCCAAGCATGCGGTTATAGTGTCAGGTATTCTTTGACAAGTGAGGACATCAAGCCAGCACACACTGTCCCATCATTACCACTTACAGATCGCTGATACAAGGGGGTCCGCTTTTGCTTTTTGCCCCCTACTGCGCGTGAGGAATGGCACGAAACTGAGGCGGAGCGGGGGATTGGCTGGCTTGAGGTGGAGGGGGTGGGGGCAGCAACAGGGGCATCAGAGGCCTCCATCTTTAGGTGAAGGTAGGGGGTGGTGGGACACTGGGGGGTATAAAGGGGGAGTGGATTTAAAAAATTAAAAAAAAACCTAGCTAAATGAAGAATCACCAAACAAAAAGAGCCAATACATGGCATCAAAAACGCATCGGAGCAGACCTTACCGAGTGTTCAATTCTGTAAAAATAAATAGATAAAAATCACTCCTATGAGACCTGTCAACGAGGCTATCACACCACTGTGATGACCTAGATGGGGTTAAAAAAAAAAAAAAAAAGCAAATACACCAATATATACTCCTTTTGCCTCTTGTTAAAGGTACTATTAATTACCAGCAGGTAGTTGTGAATATGTAATATTCCAGACAACAAGAGGAGCTTCTTAAAAATTACATTTGATTTATTTCATAAATCTGAAATACAAAGTTTATCCCGGTTCGATTTTAGTGATGGGTTTTAAAAAAAGCGAAATGTGAAATGTGTATTCAGTCAGAGAGGTTTTATTTTGCATTAAAGCAGGAGAACGACAAATACTTCAGATGCAAACATATCATCGGATTCAAATAATTTTCTTCTGAGGAATACAATAAGGTGGTCCCAAAAACATTTGACCCCACTGACTTCCATTGGGCCTCAATCATGAAACATGAGCAGAACTAATTTGTGTGTAAATCATTCATCAAGCCATTCTGACATAAATTTTCAGATTCATGAAAGTGATTGTATTTTCAAAATGTTGTGAGCTCCCTACTACACGTAACTGGTGCGTAAAACGTGAATGTTTTGTATTCTTTTAGGCAAACTGATGACCTTTAACTATTGAGGTTAAACGTAATTGGCTCTCTGTCCACAGTGATAGAGCTCGAGCTGAAGCTGCTTTCTCGAGCCCCGATATATCCCCAGGGACTACTAGTGCTTGGAAGAGATGAGTATGGATGGTTGCTTGTCATATTTTTCTGGTCGCCGTGTTGAAAAATGTTCAACTTTGGGTAAAACTCAGCACTCTGCACTTCACTTTTTACCCACTCATCCAATCACAGTGGAGGAGGGGTGGGACAAATACCACAATGACCAACCATCACATCCTACTTGTACAATGACTGAACAACAATGGAAAAGTTAAAGGGGTCATGAACTGAGAAATCAAATTTTCCTTGAGCTATATAAGAGGTCACCATACTATAAGAATATCCTGTAAGTTTCAGAACTGAAAACTTCCTTGTTAGTCCAATAAAAGCTTTTATTGACACCAGGCCCAGCAAACGACAGGTTTTTCAAAAGTGGGAATCTATGACTTCAAAGGGAGGCAAGCACCGCCTCTGCAGAAGATCAACGCCTACTTCATCACTGCCTGTTTAGCCCAGCCCACCGATTCACGCATGACATGCAATATAATAGGTAGCCTAAAAGTAACATAGGCCTACATGGTGTTAAACCAGATCAAGCTACCAAGCAATAAACATGCCGTTGAGGATTACAAAATATTGTGCAGTGCCTGGACTCGACAGTAATGCAACATGTAAATAACTGTGTTAATTCTAATGCCTGATCTGAAATGTAATTATTCATGTACAGTCAGATGTTCTTTGTGTGTCAGTAAATCAAACCAGTGACTAAACGTCAACTTGCGCTGTTTCTCTTAGTAGGATGAAAATAATCTGTTATTTAACGGTGATTAAATTCTATAAAGAAAGCTCCCTTCGCAATCGTTGGAGCAGCGCGCGCTGGAGCTGTCAATCAAATGGCGAGAGTTTATCAGTGACACCCGTTTTATTCAACGAATCTCTTAACTATATCACGTTTGCACTGTTAGTGAAGATGAAAGCATTCGTTAGTGTACAGAAACTGAGCTGCAATGACGAGATCACTGCTTTCATGCGCTCAGCATGTCTGTGATCGGCTACAATGTTCATCTCTGCAACCTTTCATGCCACGATCTGAATATAATGCCATAGATCTAAATGTAATGCAACACTTTTCAAGATTAGTTAACCATGAGAGCTGTAATAGTAAAAACGCGCTAAAAGAGAGAGTAATACTTAGCTATTTCAAATGGAAAGACGTTAGCCAATCACAGCAGTGGGCGTTTACACTGAAGTCTCACAGCAGACACGCCCCTTAAAACAGAGCGTTCAAACCAGAGGGCTAAAATCAGGGTAGGAAAAGTGCCTTTTATTTATAAATTATGACAATTTTTTTATATAAAAAGCATTCTAACATTATAAGTGCACCCCAGGAAACAAAACAACGCAGTTCATGACCCCTTTAATATTGTTGTTATTATTGCATCTTTATATTCAGTAATTGCTGATAAAAACAAACTCTCTGCTAAATCAGATACTTGTAAAATCACTTCCGTGGATATTCCACATCACAACAGCCAAAGCTTTTCAGCTGGAAAAAAAATGTTGCACCTCCAAAGTGCTCAAGCGCCCCTAGCTGGGCATTTTCAGAAGAGCGCTTGGCATTTTCAGCTGGCTAAAAACGCTTTGGTGGACACACTTTAAATTTAAAAACACTTTTAAATTTTGTTAGGCATATGGCCAATAAGTCTTTTACATTTATGGAATATACTGGAGCCAAACCAGAGAAGGAAGTCCAGAAAATTGAAAAAAGTTCCTGGACATGTAGTTTACGTAGTTGCAATTCATGGGCGGGGATTATTCTAATTGTCAATGAGAGTGCACGCACATGTTTAACCATCAAATCTGAGATTTACAAAGTGTTTGTGAGAGTTCTCTGGAAGGTCTGTCTTATGTGCAAATTACTCATATTTACAAAAGTTTCATGAACGAGGCCCATTGTATGGACGAAAAAATTATCTTTGTTCCACAGAAATAAAAGTCATACAGGTTTGGAATAACATGAGTGCGAGTATATTATTTTTGTTTTAGGGTGACCTGTTCCTTAAACTTTAATTCCCCTCCCTGTGCTGGAAGACATGCTCGAGGAAAATCAGAATGTGTTTGATGAAGCGACTGGGAATGGTACTACTAGACTACACGGTAACAGAAAATGGTTAGGTGACACAGACTCCGACCAGCCTCGACCACTGGGCCATTACGTCGAAACAGATACAGGACTTAATACACCCATAAATGCTTTAGATTCACTCAGGTGTCTGAAGACAAAGCCTAATATCCATTTTCTGTCAGTCAGACACGGTTCAATAGCAGCCAAATCGAATGAGTAAAGTAAAAATACACATTTGTACCAGCCGCTAAATAAGTCATAGCGAAAACATCATCATCGTTCTTGCCTCGCCACCTCTCGTTGCTGTTTGTCTCTATGGCAAGTGATCGAGGCCAGCCTCTAAGCCTGCTGATCAGGATGATGGGGTAAAAGAACAGCGCAGAGAGGGGCAACAGTGGGTGTTCAATGAACGAGTTGAGTTCGGGAGAGTGGGGAAAAGTAGGGTGGATAGCAGATGGCTGGGCACTTACGGAACGGCCGTAGGGTGACAGGCTGAGACCGACGGGTGAGGTGCTGTTCAGGTCAGCGCTAACAAAAGCTGCAGGTGGCGACGCCGGCAAGGTAAACTCGACAAAACCTTTCCAGGGACTACCCATAATTCTCCCATTCACAGTGGCCAAATCTACTATGCCTGGGATTGATCAGATTAAGCCGTTTCCCAGAGTCTAGATTTTATTTTATGTTGTTGTGTTGAAGCTCCTCCCTTCCCTCTCCCCTCTCCTTTTGGTTACACACCCAACAAAACACCTCTGGATTTCTGCAAAGGTGAAGAAAGGAGGGAAGCTGTGAAAATAAACTGAGGGAAAGGCAACAAGAACAGCCAGTGAACAAAGCAGCACAGTAGGGTCAGTTGAGGGCTGTGGGTGTGTAGTGGAGCAAGGATCCTACAGACAACATGCAAGTGTGCCTCATCTGCACAAAAGGTTGGGCCAAGACCTAATAAATTCTTCTAAAGACAGCTTAAATGAAGTACTTATGACCTCTTTCCCTCAGAAAAAAACATACCTACAAAACAAAACATATCTGGAGTATTTTATGCCCAACTAGAAGGAAGAATTGTTCAGAGTGTTGCAAAACATCAGCAAAGTGTGCTGAAGAACAACTACATTAGGTTGGCACTTGAGTAAACAATGAAACCTAGCACAGCTTTAGTTCACTCAATATTCACACTTTGAACAAGACAAACAGGAAAAAATGAGCGGGGAAAAAAAATACAGTACATTTATAAGAATTTAGAAATTAAACAGGGTATCTGCAGGTTTCACCAAGTCATATTTAAGACTTTTTAAAACCATTATGAATTAAATTTAAGACCTATATCAAAATTAAAAAAAAAAAAAAAAAAAAACCTAAAAAGGAAGTGCAGAATCACAAAACTACTTGCAAAGCAAATTAATTTATTCAAATTGAACAAAGTATTAGTAAACTTGCACTTCCTCATAGCTCAATCCCACCAGAATTTCGCATATATATATATATATATATATATATATATATATATATATATATATATATATATATATATAATATATATTATATATATATATATATATATATATATATATATATATATATATATATAAAATGAATTGTTCATGGTTTACATCGCTTTTATTATTAACTTTTTTAGTGCTATCAGGCATATCATACTTTTATTTGGTCATTATGAGAGATGGCAGATGAGAAAGATTTGCCTTCGCTTTCACGATCGCGGAACTGGAAGAACTGGAGAACTGTTAGCTGAAAAATAAAATCCGTTTTATACGTCTGTGGTACAACCCGAAAGAAACTGCCGACAATAACACGAAAGCTGATTGGCTATAAGATGCATGTTGGTCTCATTTGTAGTTGTAATACAGCGAACTATAGTTGGACTAGCAAAAGAACTACAACACCCCGGAATAAACACACACACACAAACAAACACACACACACACAAACACACACACAAACACACACACAAACAAACACACACACAAACACACACACAAACACACACACACAAACACACACACACAAACACACAAACACACACACACACACACACACACACACACACACACACACACACTAAAGCGCTGCGGGAGCATTTCAATGAGCAATAGAGGTAGCGTTACATGGACGTAGGAAAATTAAGACCTGTTTAAAATTATTTAAGACCTAGAACTCAATACTTCAGCGAATCTAAGATTTTAAGGCCTAAAATTTGGATTTTGAAATTTAAGACTTTAAGACTTCAGACCCAGCGGGTACCCTGTTAAAATGTTTACCCCAAAATGGAAATTCTGTCATTTATTCACCCTCATGTCATTCCAAAGACTTTTGTTCATCTTCTAAACACAAACTAAGATTTTTAAGTCCATGCAATCATAACTCACCTTAAAAGTACAAAAAGACATTGTAAAAGTAATCCTTATGAATCAAGCATTTTAATCCAAGTCTTTTTAAGAGACATGATCGACATGACAAATCTTTCAATAAAAATATCTTTGATTCCAAGATGAACGAAAGTCTTACAGGTTTGGAATGACATGAGGGTGAGTAAATGACAATTTTCATTTTTGGGTGAAATATCCCTTTAATTCTCCATTTCGTAACTTTAACTGCCAGTTAAATTATATGTTAAACTTGAATGATCTCTGTTCCAAAACCTAGTGAGCTGCCTACATAGGCAGCATTTTAAGGAATCATAGGTAGAAAAAAGAAAAAAAGATGCCTTATGTAGTCAAAATACCCAATTTTGACTACATAAGGCATCTTATGTAGTCAAATATGCAAGCATCCTTTGCATGCAAGCATCCTTTATGGAGAAGGCAATTCCATAATGCACTGCAACTGCTACAGTGAAATAAAATCCATCCAAGATGGTGGTCCAAGAAAGAGGGATTGATTATAAATATACTTTAGAGATGTGCACAAAGTCTAAATCCTAATTCAGAAAGGCACAGCAAATGAGTAACGCATTCTATGGAGCCCCTAAACGGACATGGTAAGGCTTGCTGCGGTAGTCGGTTACATTACATTTCACTTATCAGGTGAAGATAGTAAGGAGAGATGACTGTCAGGACGATGTCAGAGGATTTGGTGTGCACCAGATCTTGAGCATCATTGACAAATATTATATCTTATAAAATGTGTGGTCAGTACCGCCGTGCCCTATACACAGAGTACGAGTGATCCGAATTCGAAAGCGAAAAGTGAGTGTGCATTCAAAAGTGATTGCAATACCCTGCATATTGATAGCAGCTCCCTGATGCCCACAAATTACAAACAACTTAATTACCCAACTACGTAATTGTGAAAGAACGCAAAAGCATTAAAATATTTTTTTTTCCTCCCATCTCATATTTGTTTCCCCATCACCACGTCCCTTTAGAGGCTCCGTAAAATGCTTAATTTTCTTTCCGAACATAGTATTCAGCTTCGAGCACATCCCTACTTCCATTCATTCAATACCAAAAATCTCAACAAAGATCAATTGTCCAGTCAGACTTTGTCATCTAATATTTGGGTATTATGTTTGTTTTGTTAGCTTAGCAAGATGCTAATGCTAAACTCATTCCATTTCAGTTAGGATGCTGCTTACAAGGCAGCTCACTAGTTTTTGGAGCAAGGCAACACGTTCAGCCTTTTTAACTTTAAATTAAAAGATATAAACAGCATGAACAACCGGCCTGATTTGGCATAATGTACATAATAAATGAAAATAAGCCAGACAAATAAGGATTATTCATTAGGTAAAGGCGAGAAAAAAAAAAAAAGAAAAAAAAAAAAAAAAAGAAAAAAAAGGAGGAGTGTCTAGCATGAATTACCTTGTTCTGTTGTCTTGGAAGGCTGTAATGATTTGGACCAATCAATCACTTAATCGATGCTTCAGATTCGGCTCACACACGCGCATGCACACACACTTGTAAGGTTCGGCTCTCTGGCACACGTTCTAATTACAAAAAGTTGCACAAAAAAAAAATAAAAGGACAAAAAGCAAAACAAAAAAATAAAAGATATTCAAATAAAAAGGCAAATGCAGGTGTATGAACACTTCTTTTGGAAAAAAAAAGTTAACAAAAGACAAGAGAAAGACTAAGTGAACGGGGGAGGGAAAAAAAAAAAAAAAAAAAAATCAGGAAGGAGGGATTCGGTCTGCAATTGACAAAGAAAAAGGTCAAAACTGAAAAGACTAGCAGACAGCAGCCCTCTCCGCACCCCAGAAGAGGAAGAGGTGCGGGGAGGATGAGGAGGGCTTGGCGCAGCGTTGGGACGTGTGCTTTTTCAAAGCTGTTGAGTAGGCACAAACTTCTTGTCTCAGATCAGGTCTCGCCTTCGCTGTTAACGTTGATGGTTGGTTGCTACGCTTGTTGCGGCCTGGTTCTGTTTCTTAAATCTTTGGTTTGCTCGTTTGGTTGCTTCGTGTTGCTTTAATTTTCTCGTTTTGTAGCAGTGCAGTTCTTCGTCTTGGTCTTCAGAGTTGTACCGTTGGGTCGTTTTGGAGATGGATCGTTATGTTTTCTTTTTCCTTGACGTTTCTTCTGACCGATAGATGATCTGAACTTGAAGTAGGTTTCAGATGGTACAAAAATCAATTCGGTTTCACTTCATACTGTTTGGGGGAAGAAGAAAAAACAAAAAACAAAGGATATTAGATCACAGACAGATAAGTTACACACACATTAAATGCATCTAGTGTAACAAAAGCTATATTAACCAAATTCTGGTCTAATTTTGCCCCCTACAGCATTGAACACACCCTCAAGACATGATTTAACAATCAATCCCCTCAGTCACATTCATTTAATGTGGGTTAAAATGGCATGTTACTCCGCTGTTGATACACAGGCCTAAAAATAAAGTTTCCTCAGTGGCCTGGTGTAGAGAAGAGCAGCTGACTGAAAACACACGAGGATCAACAAGCCTCAGCGTGAACCAGCAGTTGGCTGAGTATTTATGGAATACATTCAATTCAAGCGGTCAACAACTGCAGATATCCAGCATGCCAATCATTCAGTTCCCTCTGGTCTATTACACATGAGGTGGGAGGATCAAAGAGCTTGATATATAGGCCAGTTCACTACTTGATATGATGGATCAAGAACAGGCTTAAAATGGATGGAGATGGATGGATCTTACCTAGTGCTGGGCGGTATACCGGTTCATACCGAATACCGGTGTTTATTTTTATGATATGAATCTTTATTATGAGTTTAACGCGATGAGTTTAACAACGTTCACCACGTGGATCATATAGATCAGATACAGACTGGAGCGAGCGCGTTTCAAGTTTATGGACATATTTCATATACTCAGTGCTCTAAACTTGGACCAGCACCGTGTATGTGCACATATTTAAATCACATCTTCTTCAAATGAAATACATGTGCAAATAAGGACACTGATACAGCCCTAAGTCTGATCATGAACGCAATGACACGATGGATTATTCTGATACACCGAAGACAATGATGTAGACTAAAAATTCAAAGAAGAATGGGCAAAAAAGTAACTGTCTTTCTTTGTGTGTTAAACTGACGTGTGTCATTTGTTCAGAGACTAGTGCTATTATTGTAGGGCTGCAACAACTAGTCGATAAAATCGATAATCGATAATGAAAATAAATCAACAACGATTCTCATTATCGATTAGTCGGGTCTGCCACTTACTTCCACCAGTTGCACCAAATTAAAAAATGCAAAATGCATCTAAAAATAGTGGAGTGGAAACAGAGCGAGCTGCTGCAGGAAAGGTACATGATCCAAACTGCCCGAAAACATGAGAATTGTTTATTTTAAGCTTCGAGCTAACGCATTAGCGTTTACCATACCCTGTCATGCGCTTTGACAGTCGCGTGTTCGTCCTCAGCACAAAACGTTCATTTTACAGGTTATATCCACTGATCTATATAGAAAACAGTGGTTATATCCTTATCTGTAAATGTTACTAATTCACGCGAGTATTTCCATTTTGCATGAAAGCGCGTCAGTCTCACATTAAGCTTCAAAGTTCACTGAACGAGTGCCGGTGCGGCGCGCATGCGCGTCAAAGACAGTCGAGAGGGAGACAATTAATATTCAGCGCAAAAACATTGATTTAGCTGAAATATCTGCTGCTGGATGCTAAACTTAGGTTTAAAGGTCAACATGTAATTCACGTATTTTATGAGAGTAGTAACTACAAAGGGATAACAGCGTGTAATTTAATATAAATGTAAGACGTTTCTACAGTATAAAGAAATGACAGTAACAGTTACTGTGTCCATATTGAATGTGTGTGTGTTCCTGCAGAACATTCCTCTTATCTGGTAACACTGAGTTTGTGTTTTTGTTTTTCTTAATATTTTAATGTAGGGATTTAAACTGTCCTTTTGCGTAGTAACTTATTTTGCACATAATGTATAGCACAGATATACACTTACGAAAATGAACCATGATTCTTTTAGATAGTAAAACCATGTTTTTTGGTGTATTGATTACCATTTGTATAACCACACAAATACCAAAGTTAAACTATGGATTGAAGCAAAACTATGGTTAATTTGGTTACCATGGAATAACTACCCTGTTTTATTTATTTATTTTTTTGTTTTATTCGTTGTAAAACCATGGTTAATTTTTGTAAGGTATATTCACTATGTATGTTTTCATAGCGCTCAGCTGACATGTTTGTTTGAAGGACAGCATTGGGCAGGATGTGGAATAGTGTGTTTTAACAGTTTGACAAAAAAAAAAGAAAAAAAAAAAAGGGCTTTTTTTTACCCGATTAATTGAAAAAAATAAACCGCGAAACTGGTATAATTTTGAAAAATACAGTGATATAAATTTTTGGTCATACCGCCCAGTACTAATCTTACCTAGCTAGCCAATTTTGTACAAAAAAAAAAAGAGAAACATTTCAAGTTGTGAAACTGAAGTAGTGACAGATAATTTCTACCATATTATGACGTACATCCGAGTGTAACAATTTATTGAAAGAAAAAAAAAATTGTAAGACAGGGACTTGGCTCTATGCATTGGTTGATTGGATTTTGAGATGTGAGCATTGCACTCAAAAGTGGAGGCAGATGAAGTTAAAGGGTTAGTTCACCCAAAAATTAAGTTTCTGTCATTAATTACTCACCCTCATGTCGTTCCAAACCCATAAGACCTTCGTTCATCTTCGGAACACAAATGAAGATATTTTTGATGAAATCCAAGTGCTCTGAGGCCCCTCCAATTTAATTAACACTTTCAAGGTCCAGAAAGGTAGTAAAAACATCGTTAAAATAGTCCATGTGACTTCAGTGGTTCAACCTTAATTTTAATGAACCGACGAGAATACTTTTTGTGCGTAAAAAACTCCAGCTCATTATTGGCCTGCATCGTGGTGCTCACGTGAACAGCGTCGGCCAATAATGAGCCGGAGTTCTTACGTAGAACCCGGAAGCTCTGCACTGTGTTTACTACGTGAACAGTGTAGGAGACTGACATGGAAGAGAAGAAATTGTTGAATACTGTCGTTATTTTTGTTTGTTTCTTGCGCACAAAAAGTATTCTCATCGCTTCATAACATTAAGGTTGAACCACTGTAATCACAATCACTATTTTAACGATGTCTTTAATACCTTTCTGGGACTTGAAAGTGGTAATGGTGCTGCTGCCTACGGGTGGTTCAGAAACCTCTCGGCTTTCATCAAAAATATCTTTGTGTTCAGAAGATGAATGAAGGTCTTACGGGTTTGGAACGACATGAGGGTGAGTAATTAATGACAAATTTCATTTTTGGGTGAACTATCCCTTTAAGCTTGCAGGAGCAGGTTTAAGCATAATTGACTGGAGAAGTCCTGCATACTTCAGAGAGAAGTCATTCACATTAAGTTATGACATTATGATTAAACATTACGAGGTCAAAACATTTTTTAAAACATAAGCATGGCTGAATTGATAACATCAAGAACATGCATTTAGAAAATAGAGTGAAATTTCATTTCATGCTGATTTTTAAATAAAAGAATGGGGAAGAGGTCAAATTCTGCCTATGACTTCTATGTCAGAAAAACACGATTTCGTATGAAAGAAGAAAAAAAACCAATAATGGGGGTACAAACTGCCAGGAGAGTGTTGGAATTACATGAGGGTGAGTAACTTACAGTTTAATCTTTGGCTGAACTACCCATTTAAAATCCATTAAAAAGTACTGTAAACATACCAATATTGGAACAAGAAAAATGTGTGGAAAAACAAGTGCATTGATCCCGCCTACAGCGAAGTAGTTCATAGGCCTAAGCGCATGACGTCGACACCCTCGAGCGCGTGCTGCTCAGCTGCACTTGACAGCGGCTCAAAAATACAAATCAAAAGCTACAAAGTATATCGGAAACACTGTTATTCGTTCACAGGTTTCATTAAAAAAAAAAAAAAAAACCTGTACTGCAGATTTCTACAGCATATTAGACAAAAAATTAGGACATTAAACCAAGTGAGGCAAACAGCGCTTGAGCAATAGCTGGGAGGGGATCCATCTGGAGCTCATCCAAAGACAAAATCGCTAGCAAAATAGCAATGCCATTTCAGACAAGACTGAACTACAACGAGCATATCAGAAAGTGCACTGTGAGGAGAGAATATGACTGTTGTATCTTAGATAGTTCCCAACACTTTCTAAAAAGACCATACCCATATCTTATTCAGACACATTTGGAAAATCCTGGTAAGGGGTTTAAAGAATTTTATTGCCCTTACAAATAGCAATTTCTTTCTCCGAGTCCAATTACTGGAGCGGAATATAAGTTGAAGTATGTATATTCATTATAAAATGGGTTTTAAAGGTTTTATCGAATTTAATTACTTTACAGGGCCAGCAAAAAAAAAATAAAAATAAAAAAATATCACAATTTCCAAATTTCTTGTTATTTTCAGATTATCATGACAATGGAAACACTGATTTTAGTAATAATTCGTTTGGAAAGCAGGTAAACTCTTCCCCCGTCCTGATAAAAGGGGGTTTGAGTTGTTTAACTTAAGTAACTGAGTCGACATAGCGGGACAGACTATTATCCAGCCGGGCTTAAAATAAATCACTCAGCCCGACAACAAAGGCACACGGTGGCGGCTGTCGGGTCACGCTGGTCCGCCGCTGTTGCGTTGGATGCTCGACTGGGCGGTTCGTTTCTTGACAAGTGACCGTTGCAAAACATCGCCTATAACGGATGTGGTAAAAAAAAAACTTGTTTTTTTCATGGTTTAAAGCGACTCTTCCCCAGTAACAGTAATGCGTTTGCTAACATGCTAAACCGCTAGAGCACACGCAGAGGAAACACTGCCCCCACCCTAAACCGTTTCACTGTTCAAAAACACGCACGGGTATTTAGAAAGAGTGATATAAATGCAAATGTCGGAAGCTCTTACGTTCATATACCCGTGTGAGAATTATGCGACATCCCAACATTTAATAAATATACAGGAAAAACTCACCCCAACAGCTTTCAGCACTGTCACCAGCGCCGCCATAAGCAGCACGGCACATTACGTAGTGAGGGGCTGTGCGAACTCTCGCGATATTAAAACAATACCGTGTGAACTGTGGGGGACACATCACTGGGTCAGACGTCACTTGTAAAGCACATGTAACTTCTGTTCTATATTTCCACCAGGTTAACTGTTGATATTTATATACTATCAGTGATTCCTATAAGTGGCCCAAGCTTGGACTCTCTTGTATCATACTTTTCTTAATTGATAAAAAAAAATCCCCAGCTAACTAAAAGTACCAAACAATTAACCCACCAAAACACATTTTACTGTGGTGTATGACATGGCACTAGGGTAATACTATTTATTTATTTTTTGTGCTTTGGTAATACATGGATGTTTTTTATACTTCAGAATTCCATAAAATACCATCACAGCACCCCACATGGCTGCTCTATCACCATTAGTGATAAGTGCCTTCAGATAACAGTGTCTACTTGATGTCAGAGAACAAAGTGACCTAAGTGCTATTGAGTAATGCAAAATATATAATTCATGAAAAAAAAAATAGTCCTGTTGGCAATTTTTTTATTAGAAAATAATAAATATTATCGTCACACCTAATCTACACCTTTTGGTAAAAATATGAAACATGTTTACCGTTCTAAGAGGTACTATAAAAGGTGACTACAACATGGTCACACTGAAAGAGACTATGTATTATCCTGTATATGAAACCATACAGAGACGACAACTGGCAAAAAAAAAAGAGATACAAATAACACTTAATATGTACTCTGCACACTGATTTTTTTTTATGGTCAAGTATAATCATATTATGACAAAATAATTCTGTAACCATGAGTCGTAAGGCACTTTTTATGGCACTCTTCTCCATGTGAGGGAAAGATAATGCTGACTGTTGAAAACGGCAGTCTATGGTTTCTCAGCAAGCATCCACCATCTTTCATGTTCAGGTTCAGTGAATGGTCCTTTGATTGCTCAATACTATGGTATTCTCTTTAAATGAGCCAATAAAACACAAAACTGCCCAACATCACCCAATGGCTCGCCCAGTTTAGCTCCGACCACTTTTGAATGGTGTGACTGGCCATGTAACCCTGTGTGGAAACAAAATACTGTGATAAAGCAACTTTTTCTAATTGGATTTAATAGATTTTTATTAGTAGTTGATAATTTATATTAATATAAAATTCTATGAAATATTAAATTGTATATGAAAAAAGAATGCATTGCATATAAACAAATGCTCACCTCCTCAGCATGACTGTTGTCCATTTCAAAGTCAAACAGTGATCCCAGGTATGTCAGGTGGAATATTGACAATGCACTGAAGAACATGTTAACACCATATACCCACACAGTCTACAATAATAAAAAAGAAAAGAAAAAGGGATCTCAACTTAATAATATAACTCCATAAAAATTGCAGTGGAAATCTGTGAACTAGAGATTTCACGATATACAAACATTTGATCCTGCAGTGCAGGACTTGGTTAAAGTAACAAATCACCTTCTTATTTTGGTGATGGCAGTCACTTGGACAGCGCTTTGACAGTATACAAGCACTGAAAATAGCCGCCAACCGCTTTCTCAGAACTACAAGAGAAAACAAAGAGTCTGTATTTCAGTCCTGTTGGCTAGACTATTGATGTCACATTCATACTGAAATGTGTGCCATGACGACTGTATGCATTAGTATTAATGTTAATATAATTGGATTACTGATTGCATCAAAGCTCTTGAAATTTTACAAGAATGCATGAACTAAAATGATTGTTTACCATGTTCAACGTAAGTGATGAATCCCAAAGACAGCAGCACAGCCCCTAGATGAAAGCTGAGACCCTGTCAAACAACACATAATTAATTAATGATAGAAGATACAGTACCAATCTAATTATTACTATCAAAAGTTTGAGGTCAGAAAGTGTTTTTTTTTTTTTTTTTAAGTTAATACTTTTATTCAGCAAAGATGCATTAAATTGATCAAAAACAACTGTGATAGATTTATAATGTTAGAAAAGATTTCCATTTTAAATAACTGCTGTTCCTTTGAATGTTTTATTAATCAAAAAATCCTGAACAAATGTATCACGGTTTCCACAACTGTTTCAACATTGATAATAAGAAATGTTTCTCGACCAAATCAGCATATTAGAATGATTTCTGAAGGATCATGTGACACTAAAGACTGGAGTAATGATGCTGAAAATTCAGCTTTGACATCACAGGAATAAATTAAAATACATTTTAAAGTTATTTTAAATTGTAATAATATTTTACAATACTGCTGTTTTTACTGTATTTTTTTATCAAATGAATACAGCCTTGGTAAATATAACTCATAAACTTCTTTCAAAAACATTACAAACTCTCATTAAACCCAAATTTGTGAATGGTGTCCTAAGTGAATTTAGAATCAGTTCTGAAAAGTACAATGTCCTATATTAACCACCAGAGGTCTCCACTCAACTACAATAATTTTAAGAAAGCATCCCTGTCTTAGTTTTGTACCGGTTGATTACTGTGCTGTTATCCATCAAATTGGACCCGCCCTCATCCCTACAACCACACATCCTTTCTCCAAAACCCACATTTACAGCCAGCAAAACCAGCAATTGTTTTTGATTGCCAAAAATGTCAATATTTTACACTTTTAATGCATGGATATCTAAAAATTCTTAAAGCTTTTATTTGTATATATTTATTTTCCTAAAGGTCAAACTGGTATTACAGCATGAATGACTATCTTAGCTACAGTAAGTTACAACCTAACATGCACAACTACAACAGCTCACTAAGGTGACATGGAATAAGCTGCCAGGGTAGGCAGCTGCGATTGAATTATCTATCTGCACCAGCTGTAGACAGCCGTTTAAATCTGGGTCATGTTGTTCTGAGATAACAAACCATCTTTATCCAAGCTGTCATGTTAGAGGGAAACAGTTTTTTGGATCAGGTGTTGTTTTATCCTTATACAAACTCAAATCTGTTTAAACAGATAGAACCTGATTCTGTGCCAACAAACCTTCCTTGTGAAAATGTTAACCAGAGAGCTGAAAATAATACTTACATGTAACAACGCACTGGCGGTGTAGGTCACCAAGATCGCAGGAAAAGTGCCAAGTTTGAGTGCACTTTTAAAGACGTCTGTGTGTTACAATGTACAGAGAACATTAATATATAACATATATATGAATCAATAATATCACAAACCTGAATAAATACACATACATGCGTTAAGCCACTTAGACATGGGCAGATTCCAAGAAGTAACAACTTCCACCATAGACCTCGGCAATTCCACATTCATAGGTTTAGCTACCGCAATATCCCTTTGAATTAACAAGATGTCACATTAGGTCTCAATAACTGTTATTTTACAAAAGAAAGATAAATGAAGAGCGAAAAAGCATGAGTACATGCCATTTCAGGTGGTCTTTGTGCTCAGAGAATCCAGCTCCAGCCACCACAGTGGTTGTTTCGCTCAAGTAGCTGACAAAATAATTGCTGAAGTGGAAGGACACTGCATTTTCATAAGCATGAAGCCACCTGAGGACAAAAAGCCAATAAAAACAATATTAAACAGAAAATTTAATTTCCTCTGGATATGGAATCCTTATGAGGGAGGGAGAGAAAGAGCAGCTCACCTACGAGGAAGTCCGTCTCCGTAGATGGGAATGAAGTAAGGAAAGAGATAAGGAGCAATACAGTTGGAAATAACCAGGCAGATCTGACTCCTCAGAAAGCTCAGAGCAATCTTTCCAAACCAGCCAACGCTCTGCAGGAGATAAGTTAGATAGTTATTGAATGAGAACATTTCCTGATGGAAATGCGCTCAGCACAAATAAAGATCACCTTCTCTTCATTAAAGAATTTTTTTTTTTTCCATTTAACATGCAAAACATTCAATTAATTGTAATGTCAATATCTGCATACGCATATAAAGACACGCTCACCATGGCTGCATTTATTTATTTACAGTAAAAACAGGAATATTGTGAAATATTATTACAAATAAAAATAACAGTTTTAATAAATATTAAAGTGTAATTTATCCAGCCTTCAGTGTCACGTGATCCTTCAGAAATGATTCTTATATGCTGATTTGGTGCTCAAGAAATATTTCTTATTATTATCAATGTTGAAAACAGTTGAGCTGCTTAATATTTTTGTGGAAACTGATATATTGTTTTTCAGGATTCTTTGATAGATAATCGGATATTCAGCTATAAGATAATCAGCATTTCTTTGAAATATATATTTTTTGTAAATGTAAATGTCTTTACTGTCATTTTTGATCAATTTAAACATTGTTGCTGAATTTAAGTATTAATTTTATTTAAAAAAAAAAAAAAAAAAACATCTGACCACTGTATTCACACAAATAAATGTTCACATTAATATATACGGAAGGAGAAACTAAAATCGACAGGATAAAAATAAAATAAGTGAGCTCACAGAAATAAAATAATAATAAAAAAAAGTTAAGATATAAGATTATAAAAATAGGAATAAAATAATTTAAAAAAAAATGTATTTACCATTTTGCGACCATTAATTGCATCTGTGTACCGTGCAAAACTGATCCATGGGCCAAAGATGACGGTTCCCGCAAAGCAGAGGTATCCCATGAACTCCAGCGGGGAGGGAAAGGAGGACACAGCGCCTCGATCGAGGTCAAAGGCCAGAGAGATGGCCTTCATGGCCACCACCATCTGAGAGCCTGGACACAACCAAAACAGTCAGTATGGGACATGATGCGATGGTCATTTGAGCAAAATTACATTATGTATAAAAAAAGAGCTTGAGTAAAATATGCAGATAAATAATGAATCAATAAAGACACACCTCTCATCTTATGCCAGGTTGCTGCATCTATCATATGAAGCTCCCTACAATAAAAATGAACAAAATATGTGACCACTTGTGATCAAATATTAGCTGAGTCTAGTTTTTCCAATTTTAACCAAGCAGTTTTCTGTGTTCATTAAGCCCTAGCTATGCAGTAGTCTCATGACTGGCAGTGGATGACAGACCCCATCAGCATGTAGATGAGGACGACGACAGAGAGGAAGACCCCTCGGCTGCTGGAGTTTATGCTGAGGAGCAGGATGAGGTAGCAGAGGAGGCTCAGGATAATCACCCACATCGTGTGCAGCTCAAAGAACACGTACAGCACATACAGACCGCCTGCCAGCGAGCTCAGATGCTTCACATGACGTGAGACACCTGTCAAAAGAGACACACCATTAGCCTGCTGCATCAAGACTCAACAGATGGACCAATTCAGTAACATGAGTTGGATATAACAAGATCAAGTGTGGATATTTGCGCTACAATTAGGGCTGCACAATATTGGAAAAAACTAAATCTCACAATGTCAGTTTTCTGCCATATACATTATATTGCCAAAAGTTTTGGGACGTCTGCCTTTACATGCACATGAACTTTAATGACATCCCATTCTTAATCCGTAGGGTTTAATATGGAGTTGGCCCACCCTTTGCAGCTATAACAGCTTCAACTCTTCTGGGAAGGCTTTCCACAAGGTTTAGGAGTGTGTTTATGGGAATATTTGACCATTCTTCTAGAAGCGCATTTGTGAGGTCAGGCACTGATGTTGGACGAGAAGGCCTGGCTCGCAGTCTCCGCTCGAATTCATCCCAAAGGTGTTCTATCGGGTTGAGGTCAGGACTCTGTGCAGGCCAGTCAAATTCCTCTACACCAAACTTGCTCATCCATGTCTTTATGGACCTTGCTTTGTGCACTGGTGCGCAGTCATGTTGGAACAGGAAGGGGCCAAACTGTTCCCACAAAGTTGGGAGCATGAAATTGTCCAAAATGTCTTGGTATGCTGAAGCATTAAGAGTTCCTTTCACTGGAACCAAGGGGCCAAGCCCAACTCCTGAAAAACAACCCCACACCATAATCCCCCCTCCACCAAACTTTACACTTGGCACAATGCAGTCAGGCCAGTACCGTTCTCCTGGCAACCGCCAAACCCAGACTCGTCCATCGGATTGCCAGACAGAGAAGAATGATTCGTCACTCCAGAGAACACATCTCCACTGCTCTAGAGTCCAGTGGCGGCGTGCTTTACACCACTGCATCCGACGCTTTGCATTGCACTTGGTGATGTAAGGCTTGGATGCAGCTGCTCGGCCATGAAAACCCATTCCATTAAGCTCTCTACACACTGTTCTTGAGCTAATCTGAAGGCCACACGAAGTTTGGAGGTCCGTAGCTATTGACTCTGCAGAAAGTTGCATGCGCTGACCCCGCTCTGTGATTTTACGTGGCCTACCACTTTGTGGCTGAGTTGCTGTTGTTCCCAATTGCTTCCACTTTGTTATAATACCACTAACAGTTGGCTGTAGAATATTTAGTAGTGAGGAAATTTCACGAATGAACTTATTGCACAGGTGGCAACCTATCACGGTACCACGCTTGAATTCACTGAGCTCCTGAGAGTGACCCATTCTTTCACAAATGTTTGTAGAAGCAGTCTGCATGCCTAGGTGCTTGATTTTATACACCTGTGGCCATGGAAGTGATTGGAACACCTGAATTCAATGATTTGGAGGGGTGTCCCAATGCTTTTGGCAATATAGTGTATATTGTGATATAAAATAATACAGGAATTTTCACCAGATGACTTTAATAGCGACCGATTAAAAAAAAACCCTGAAAAATTACTTTCGACTCTGAAGATTTTTTTTAATGGCAAAATCCTTTTAGCGCTGAACGATTAAAAAAAACTTCACTCACTGTAATAAAAATATAGTTTTAAATTGTAAACAAAACAAAAAGAAAGCAGTCTGCTTCAAATTGTCACCTTTAAATCAATTTAATTATTTGTGAGTAAAAAATTTCTTCAAAGTAAATCCCACACCAAATTTTTTCAATTGTTGAAAAAAAAAAAAAAAATTCATAGGACACATTCACACTGTTTTTGACCAATTCAATATAACTATAAAACAATAATAATTATTATGACTTTGTTGTGGTTATTATTAAATAAAACAAATATTTTTAAAAAACAATAAATTATTTTATTTTACTGTAAAATTACAATACCAATATTTACACCTTAATACCATTTTCAAATGAGAACCCATCAAGCTTTTATTTTGACTGGTTGGCATATCAAAATATGCAATGCCGATTTCAGAGTTAAGCGCTGTACTGTGTGTTCTCCATTCACAGTAAATGAGCTGAGCCGTTCTGAGATGCTTAAATGCTGTATCATGAACTATACGTGTGTAAATTATGAGCTTTACTCTGAAATCGGTAGCACATAACTATGTATTTGATTAAATCACAACCTGTGCAATTTGACAATCGCACTAAGCCATAATGTGATATTGATTTTATTTCAATATATTGCACAGCCCTAGCTACAATACACACTGCTGTGAAACGGATGACAAAAAGACGTTAGCCATACAGGAACCATTTAGGCCATTATGTTCCCATCCTTTGGGGGAAGACTAACAGTCTAACAGGTGTTGGAGGGCTGGGGTTGTGCATGATGGACTCACCTAGTCTACAGATGACCCGACACAGCAGGCAGACGAGCAGAAGCTGCCAGACCTGCTCTAAACCCTGCTGGGCAGTGGGCAGCACACAGCCCTCTGCTAGAGCCTGCAGGAACTCCACACGTCCATAGGAATCCATAGTAATGTCCCTAGAATGCAGTTACACACAGACTGGGTCTAGAGAGGAGAAACAAGAGTATTATTCTATTGTATGGTTATTGGATAGGTTTATCACATGGCTCAACAATAATGGCCTGAGGCTATAGTGTGAGACAATTTCAGGCCAGTTGGTGGAAATGTCAGCTATTTGGCCAGTGCTGCATTGTCATTAAATCTTGCAATTGTTGATTTTGTGTGCCTTGCGTAAATTTGCAGGATGGGAATGCAGGTTTTTAATAATGCATTGACCTTTTTTTTTGTTGCAAATGTGCTGATTTACATATCAACAATGCAGCGTTATCTAGCTCATCTATCAGTAAAATTCTACATCATTTCCACTGTTTGCTAGCAAAGACTTATGAATTATAACTGTTATGGAGTTATATATATATATATATATATATATGTGTGTGTGTGTGTGTTTGTGGTTCAGTTAAAACCCTACGCTAAGTTATGGGGACAAAATGTCCTAACAAAGATGGGAATATCCGAAATCCTTGTCCGTGTGGGGACATTTTTTGATCCCTATGAGGAAAACAGCTTATAAATCACACAAAGTGTTTGTTGAAAATGTGAAAATGCTGAAAGTTTTCTGTGATGGCTAGGTTTAGGATTAGAATATACAGTTTGTACAGTATAAAAATCATTGTCTATGGAATGTCTTCATAAAACGTGTGTCTGTGTTCTGGCACACACATAAATACTTATAAAATTAAGATTTATAATTTTTCTGTGGTGGGATCAGTGAAAATGTTGGCATAGGTTAGAATAGGTTAAAAGATTATAAACCAGTCACTGATGTTCAGATTGTTTTCGAGCAAAAGTGTGTTCATAAATATATATCTATCATGGAATTCATTATTATTTTAATTATTTAGTTAATTTATTATTGAATATAATGTTATATTGTAATTTCATTTATTTTATTATTTAGCTCATAAGCTAATGCAAATTTGTGTGTGTGTGTGTGTGTGTGTGTGTATATATATATATTGTTTATGGATGGGACTGATGAAAATGCTGGCAGGGCAGGTAAATATCTGAACGACTGGCCCATCCAGAAAAGCAGGGGGGGAATCCTTGTAGTAAAACCTTGTTGTTGAACCCTGCTTTATATAATTCAGGCGTCAGGACTCACAGGAACAGAGCATTCTGGAATGATCCTTTCAAGTCCTGCATGATAACTGTGCCAGTCTGTTTTCATATAATATATAACATCCCCTTCATGCCTACAGACAGAGGTTATATAATGCAGCTGTATTATCGAGTTTTAGCCCTACAACATCACTGACTATCTGAGCTTGATTGAATTTGCATGTCTTTTAGAAGTAGTTCATTTCTACAAGTTTTATCGTATTGGACCTATTGCTACAGTTCCTGCCTCTTACACAGATATGCCTTTTGCATCGTGCGAAACAAAATTAGAATTCATCAAGATTCACGAACTTGCAACCGAGTTCAAAGAGTTGTCGTGGCGATATGTAACCCAACTAAATAGCTAGATTGTGAACGAAGAGCTCAGCTCACTGTTGCACTTCTACGCGATTCTTACCGATCTCCAAAAGCACAGAAGTATCCTGCGCTACAACCTCACACCCGGAAGTAGGACGAGGATTTTTCCAGTGGAATGTGTCGTCCAGCTTATCCAGGTGTCTTTTCCATTCCGTTAGTACGATCATAAACATCTGTAAGATTCAGTGGAGAAACGCAGCCGCTGTCGTGGTAATAAACACAACGGAGTTCAACCAAACTTGACTCCAGCGTGCTGCTGCGTTCCCTGTTCACTTCCTCCACAGAGCCGGTGGAGGTGCTGGAGTGCCTGTGATTTATTATAGGAATGCACTGATAATGCATGCAATGCATTTTCTGGTTTACTTTGGATTCATTTATCATTCAAAAGGCTTGATTCAAATTGCTCTTATCTGTTTCCACGCTTTTCCTCTCCTTGTTCCTAAAGATGCTGTTGAAATTACTCGGGAGAAATTCCATTTATTATTATCTGATGAAATTGGATTGCTTAATGTTTTTGCTTAGCCTACTGAAGAAAATCCGTGTATGTACCTTATCGGGGAAACTGGGACTAGTTGTCACTCGGGGAAAGCTGTGTCAAAAGTCCACATGCTTTGTTTTATTTTCTTGGTTTCCCCTAATTCAAAGCTAGTTCTAAAATAATTATTTTCACATTTTAAATGATTTTAGTTTAAATTTTAGTTTAAAATTCCTAGCTCTTTAGGGATATTCTTCATAAACAGAGAGGGCAAAAAACAAAAAAAATCTAAATTATTTTATAACTAGTTTGGCATATATGTCAGTTTCAATACACTGTGACAACTTAACCCATGCACATAGGGGACAATGCTATTGTCACAAAAGGCCAATGTGTTTTAAAAAAATATATATTTTCTGCTGCTGCTTCTTTTTTTTCTTTTTTTTGTTGTAGTCGACCTTCAATTGACCTTGAAAAAATACATCTCCATTTCAAGGTTGTCTAAACAATAAGTATATACGTTTTAACAGTGGTTTCTAAGTTACATTAGTACGAGCTGGTATTTTCACTTATAAGCAATAATTAGGCGCTCGCGAACAGAAATCATGTTCATCTGAGGACGTAACCATAGCAATAGTAGGCTCATGCAGTACACAAAACACAAGAATGACCATTATCTACAATTATATTATTATAAATTTACAAACCACAAGTGTATCACAAAAACATTAGATTTTCTGGTTACACTTTATATTATTAGGGTTAGGGTTTGATTTAGGGTTAGTTGCTTGTAATTATGCATAATTTACTGTTATTAGGCTACTTTAGTACATGTGTAACTGGGACACTGTAAAATAAAAGTGTTACCGATTTTCTTTCTTTTGTGTAGTACGTTTTCTTACAGAAATTGCTGTAAAAATTCGACCTGAAAATCATAGCTTAATTCGCACAATATGTAGGCCTAAAAGCAAACAAGCTAGAGCAATAATTTAATTATAGCCTATAAATGAACGTACTAAACATTATAATATGCTTGTTCAGTCACGCACCATGTGATTGTTTTGGAATAGCTTTGATGAATTAGCCTAATGACACCCACACATTTCCACGATTTGTAATGATGTTTTGACGCGGTGCACTGCATCTCCTGATTTAAGGATGCACTGTAACTCTCACCTAGCTACAAGAGAGACAGGAACAACGTGACACTTGTTTCCATGGTAATTGTTCATATAACACTGGACAAGCTCAGTCTAAATTTAGTTCCTGTATGCAAGACTGCTGTCTCTCATTTCCTGGAAACCTTTGTAATTGTAAATGTCATTGGCTGTACTGTCAGTTGAAACCAAAGACATAAATGCAAAGATTATATATTATTTGGATCTTGAAAAACATCAGCTGGGTGGTTAGATGCGATAAAATAATTCAACTGATTTAAGCCACATGTGCGTATAATCAGTGCATTTCGCAGAATTTCAGGGGGAAAAAAACACCATAAAAGCTATAAATAAGTAATGCCCTATAATCTATTTATTATTCTGTAAAACAAACAAACAAACAAAAAAAACAGTCAAATCAAGATGCATTTCTAACTGAACAAAATTATGAAGCAATTAGACACCTGTCTTCCAGCTGCGAAAGTGTAGCTACAGCTGCTGTGCGCTGGATGTCGCTGTTGCTCAAATGGCAAGAAAGCTTAAAGTCTGCATGAAACGAAAACTCACCCAATGTATTGTCTAAAATAATGCATGTTATAGATCTTATTGTGAAGAAGTCATTCATGTATGTATCTTTTTTTATTTCAAAACTTGGATGCCTTCAATGAAGCCTTGAACCAAACCCACTGTCAGCCATTTTCAGAGTAGCCTACCATGTGAAATTGGCCCTGTCCCAACTGGTACCCTAAACACTCCCGGTCTTCCTACGAGTTCGCACTTTCGTGACGTAACGGCGCTTTGTCTGTCGTGAAGAAGTCTGCCGCGGAGCTCGCAAAAGTGTGCATCGAGGGTGCATATTGGCCACAAAGGGGGTGCTCACGAGCACCCTTCTGAAACCTAACATGACAAATGGGACACCCTACGGTCTCATGGATTGAACGAACATGCGCACGCGGCAGCCATTGTAAGTCCACAAGACCGAAAGTGCATATGAAGTGTGCCATTTGGGACAGGACCATTGACTTCCCGACGCCACTGCAAAAGGCTATGGCCTTTACAACGTTATTAGCTAGACGTCTCATTATTTTAAAATCGAAACATGTTTTACCACTTACCTTTGATATGTGGATTAAAGAGTTGTTTATTTGTATAAAGCTCTCAAGAAAATCAGATTCTCACTCACAGGCTCTTTAAAGACGTTTTAATAAGGTATGGCATCCCTTTTTGGATAAGTTAATGGAGCACCGTTTATTTTTTTATTATTATTATTTAATTTTATTTCTTTTATTAAATTTGTATTTGAGTTGTGTATTTAATTTTATTGCCTGGTATTTTATTTTACTTGTTAACTGTGAAAAATCCAATAAATAAATGTTAAAAAAAAAATAATAATAAAAAAAAAAAAATGGTCATAACTGGAACTTCCGGTGAAACCTCTGGTGATGTATGCAGGAATTTTCCAGCAATTAGTCCACTTAAACTCACCCCTCACTCAAGTTCATCTGCCTGCACTTTTGAGTTTTCAAAATTCAATTAACAACAGATGCATATTAGAACCAAGTCTGAAAATCTGTTACACTCGAATGTAGCCTATGTCACAATAATAAAAAAGGATCATCCACTTCATCACAACTTTAATTTCTGCCTGCATGGACCAACTCTTTTCTCGCAGCTCTGCCGATCTATACACTTGGGGATTTGAGCCAAGGTTCGTTCCCAGCAGCCAAACCCAATGCAAACTGCTTTTACCCTTCCCCCACTATGACCCATATGAGACAGGTACAGGCCTTGATGAATTAGGTCCTGAATCGCAACTCCACCGAGCCTCCGCAGTCTGGAATATGTGCAAGAGCCTTAACGCGACGTGACTGACACACATCAGCTGAGCAGGTTGAAAAATTAATTACAAACCAATCTGTTTGCCAGCCAGTGGGACGAGTTTGCCACATACAGATGTGAGATGGGAATGTATCAGGCATGCTGGGTAATTAAATGAACTGTGCTGTGCTGTCCTTGGAGGGAGGACGTGGGTTAAGGCCCTGGGGGTGGCCGACGGAGTTCTGCTTATTGCCTCTCTGCCCTCCAGAGAGACGAGAGCTGCCCTTATTTACGAGCAGTTTGGCTCAATAATAGAGGAGAGGTGGAATTGATCATATCTGTCTGGGTCAAAAGGTCTCAGTTGATTTGAGATGTAGCACACAAGTGAATCGACTTTACTTGATAATAATGTGAAACTATAATATATTTGTACGATAATGCAGAACAGAAACTGTAAAGGTGAAATCTGGATACTGATTAATTCTAACTTACCTGAAAGTTGTATAAATGGTCAAAGCAAGCATCATCAACAGGGGGACAAAACACTTTACAGATCAATCTGTCCCTTAAGAATATTAGGTTGAGCCACAAACCACAATTACACATTTGCTTCACCACATTCCTCCTCCCCCATTTTCCTCCATCCTCCCCCAATCCATTCTCCATCTTGTCCATTTCACATACCTCCAGGCTCCTTACATGTATCCCATCCCCCCCAAAAGCGTCGAGAGGAACAGATATTGTGTATAATGCAATGTGATTGTGTTGTGCAGATCAGGGAACATCTGGTCAATATACAAGCATCAGGTTTAAGATCATATCTGGCTGCTAAATAACTCTCTATATATGGAATAATAGCCTTTAAACTGTGATGTCTGTTAAAGATCCTCTTTCTCTCCATTGACTGACCTCTCCCTCGGATATAAATCTTCAGAGGAGTTCTGCCACAGCCTTGCGTTACATCTGCGCCTGCGTACTTTCATAGTGTTTGAGAGACATTTACATGAGCACAAAATTCTGATGAATTGTAAGGAAATTTATCTCTATATCACTTGTTTCCAAAGCCCATAAATCGTTTAGGATCAGAAAGATCTTTCAGTTTTAGAATAATTTTGAGCTGTGGGCTATCTAATTATAAATTTGATTAAGCTACATAACTATGAAATGAATGTGAAATCCAATCTATTTCACTTTTTTTCTTTGCTGGCTAAATTTATTGCAACTTAAATAAATTCTTGCATGTTAACTGGTGTGCTCGCATGAGATTTATCCTCAGGCTATTTTCTGGAGAATCTCCTCCCCATCAGAGATAGAGAAAGGCTGAGTTTTCATTAAGATTGCTGTGGAATTTTGTTCACAACAGGGCTCCATATTTTCTCATTGCTGGAAGCCTAATGAATTTACATGATATTTGAATGAGTTAATGAATTTTCTCAGCAACACTTCCCATGGGTTTGCGGGGGACCCTGTGGATTCATATTTGACAATTGTATATTCCATTGCAACTTTTCATTAAGGATGTTGAGTTATGAACCTTAAAATTCATGAGAATTCAAAAGTTTGTGGTCAGTAAATTGTTTTGACGGCAGCCATTAAACTTTTTAATAGCAGTGTAAATACAACTGACACATTTCAATAGCCAAACATATTTTTAAAAAAAAATGTAGGCCTACTTGTCTTGAAAATCAGCTGTCTAGGTTGAGGATTAGTTCAATCAAAAGGGTTTTTTACACTGCGCTTATCCCCGGGTTATCGTCGTTCTAAACATTGTTTTTAACCCCGGGTAAAGGAACGTTTCACACTTGTAATTGAAGCAGGGTTAGCTTCACTTTTTACCCGGGGTTATGAAACCCTGCTCCAGAGCAGTGTTAGCACCGCTTTTGCAGTGTTAACCCCGCATTGCAGTGTGAAACATGTTAAATGTTAAAGGGATCTAGTGTCTGCATAAGTTGAATATAGAAGGCAGGAAGCTAGATATTTTACTTTAAGTTTTAAATATGGATTTCTTTCTTTCACAAACCCATCAATTCGCTTCAGAATGCCTTTATTAACCCCCTGGAGCCATGTGGACTTTTATAATGGATGGATGCACTTTTTTAAACATCAAATTTTGGGCTGCCATTCACTGCCATTATAAAGCTTGGAAAAGCCAGGATATTTTTTTAATATAACTCCAATTGTATTCGTCTGAAAGAAGAATATCATATACACCTAGGATGGCTTGAGGGTGAGTAAATCATGGGCTAATTTTCATTTTTGGGTGAACTATACCTTTAAAGCTAGACGCTTAGCAACAGACAACCAATCGCGTAGCCTACTTATAGTTGCGTGCTTTGGACAGTCACGAAAACACTGCACAATTTGAGTGAAGAAGAGACCGTTTTATTCTTACCTTTATAGTCCATATAGTCCAAAGTATCCATTCAGTATAAACTTGCTAGTACAGTCGGCAATACAAGGATGCAATGCTAGAGCTTTTATGTAAACAGGTCGTGTGCTGCGTTCATCCAATCGATGACACTGATCCCCAAATATTCAAATAAGAACGTTAACCCAGGGTTCAGGAATGTACAATGTGAAACCCCAGTTTATAAATAACCAGGATTAATTGTTAACCCCGGCTAAATTATGAGCAGTGTGAAGCAAGATAACCCAGGATTCAGTTTACCCAGGGTTAACTATTTCACGTGTGAACTGTGAAAAGCCCTAAAATGAAAATTCTGTCATCATCTATGCACTCTCATGTCATTCAAAACAAATATTATGTTTTTTTAAAAAAGTATAATACTTTTATGGTGCCTTTCTGAAGTGTAAAAACCTCGGTTACTGATGCAATGGGATCCAGGCAGACAAGCAATGATTATGTCTAGATCAAAATTGAATACGGAATAACACACTTATTAAGTACAAATTTTAAATTATAGATACAAACAAATTAATCACGTAAAACATATAAAATCAAAAGTATTGTATTTAACAGATAAAGATTGTGAAGATCAGAATATAGAGAAAGGACAAAAGAAGTAAGATCTTTGCAGACTGAAAGGAGAGGTAGAAGACGAAGAAGCAGAAGAAGTAGTGGCCCACCACAGTTCGTTGGCCATATATATATATATATATATATATATATATATATATATATATATATAGGAAAAAATTACACCCCCCTTAATGGTCTGTCCAATGTCTGCCCAAACACGAGCATCCTGTCATATAGGAACATTTGAAGGGAGAGAGTCATATCATAACAGTCATATCCTCAAACTATATACATTGATAAAATAAAAATGAAATGATCATAAATGAGTAAATACTTTATTGAATAAATGATGATTATTATGTATATAAAGTAGGAATACATGGATAAAGGAATTGAAAGATAATATTGATAAGGATACATAAATGATAAAAGAAATTATATAAATGAAGTATCATAAACATTAACAATTTTGGATACACCAGTTACAAAAGAATGAACAGAAATAAAGTCATATGGGTTTTTAAATAACAGGAGAGTAAGCAGACAATGGCAGAATGTTCATTTTTGCCTGAACTATCCCTTTAATTATAGAGACAGAAACAGGTGCCTTCCCATCCTCGAGGCAGTAATCCATAACGCTACACTCCTGAAGTGTGTAATTTCTCCTCATCCGCTGCAGATCCCACCAACGCTGACCTCTGGTCTCCCAGACTTCAATAACTGCTACTGTAGCATCTCTGTATTATTCTCTCTGTTGCTCTTCTGAAAGCACTGCGCTTGTTTGGCTTCTATAATTGCTTGTCAAATCCCTCACTATCTGAAGTCCTGTAACATGTCGTTTATGGAGGTTCCCTGCGGTATAAACGCACCTCTGTCAACCTCTCTCTTCTTTCTGCCTCTGTGCTTTCAGGTTTGTGAGATGATTCCAAATTGCTTAGGTATAAATATAATGGGAAAACGGATCTCCCTAACACGGTTCTTCAGGAACCGTCTAAATATCAGAGCGAACGAGTGGTTGAATTCAAAAGCAACATGTTAGCTCTCACCTTTTCCCAACAGTTTACAGCAGGCTCTTCTCCAGAGAATTCACAAAGCTGACTGTTTTATTCATGACGTGGAGATCGAAACATTCATATACAGCGAAAGGCAACCACAAAAACACCAGGTCAACAAACAAACAGAAAAGTTACTGAGGCAGAGAGAAGGTGAAAGCATCAGTAACAGATATAAAATCTGTCTCTCTTTCTCTCCTCCCAGAGGTATAAATAAGTAATGAGCATATTGTTAAAATTCATGTTGCACTTTCATTCCCTCCAGTTACTCTCTCTCTCTCTGTAGTATAATGCATGCTAATGCTGTGAGATCAGCCCATTACATGTTATTCAAGGTGCAGAAAGAACTCCTAGTAAGTCACAGGCCATGTGATTGCGGCTGGCGTCAGGATACAGAACGCATACACAATGGCCAGCTTTCTTCTGAATGTGCGTCTCCCCTCCTCCTTCTCTACCTTTGATATTCGGCTGTTCACGTCCTTCACAAGCAGTCAAATAAAATCAGACTTTATTGGATGAAAATTGAAAATATATTACATATTAAATTTGGAATCACTGTAGGCTGACCTCAGTCACTCTATTTCTATTTCTCTATTTCTGTATTTATCTCCCCCTCTCTGTTTTTTTCCCCATCCTCTTTATCTTGCTCTATGGCATATAGCATATTTTGCGCTTTGTCTTTGCACTTTTCAATTGAATTGTTATACTATTACATTTGAGTTTATGGTATTAAATGCAATAACAGCAGTCAACTCCAGAAATACTTCAATAATTCTCAGTGTGAGGTGTGTTTTCATGTAAACTGATAAATGTCAGTCAACAGCATGCTATTTGGTTGTGTGTCAAAGGGAATTTCAATGTGCAGTCAAGCATACTAAAATAAACCTAGTTGTCTGAGTCTCAAAGATGAACTGGACAGATCTATGTAGTCAACAAGGGTAATCGCAGCTGCCAGGTTGTCTTTAAGACATGTAAGCATAGTGTAAGAGAAAGAGAGAGAACAATGACAATGACAGAAAAGGGGAATTTTCTTTCTGCTTTTTGTTCTTTGTAATGGCACATATGAAATAGCACATATGCAATGCAAAATTTCATCATTACGAACCAGAGCCTGCATTATAAATAATAAAAAGAGAGAGACATGAATTACATGAGAGACTGTGATACTAAAGCCAATAAGAACATCACAGAAGCGTTTTGTTTGCTGTTTTATATTGATTTAGTGTGGCAATCCCTGTTCTCTAAATAAATCAGAACCTCACAAAATCAAATAAGCTCTTTTAAAAGGCAGCTTTGGTTTAGCATGACTACCCACAGTGCAGTGAGGAGTCAGGGACATTGTGAGATAACAGGTTATCAGCAATACACACAGGGACCTCATCACACCTAATAACTTAACACGTAACAGCTTACCCAGAACAGACCACTGGTGCTCAGCACAGCTACAAGTCAATAATGACTCCCCTTAGTAGCATTAGACACTGGAAGCTACATCATTTTACCCTGTGCTTGTTAAACATTGCTCTATGATTGCTTAGTGTAAATTATAAAATAAGTACCCCCAGTCCTAGAGGCTGATTGGTCAAGACAGCACTCCAAACGAGCAAAATACACAATATTAATTACATCTATGATGCCAAACATCTGTTTACCTAGAACCTGTGATTATGAATCTGCAGCACACTATGTTGACATATCAGGGACTATATCTTCTAGTGGAAATAAAATAAAATAAAATAAAATAAAATAAAATAAACATTCTGTTATTGTTTACATATCAGGGACTATATCTTCTAGTGAAAATAAAATAAAATAAAATAAAATAAACATTCTGTTATTGTTTACATATCAGGGACTATATCTTCTAGTGGAAATAAAATAAAATAAAATAAAATAAAATAAACATTCTGTTATTGTTTACATATCAGGGACTATATCTTCTAGTGGAAATAAAATAAAATAAAATAAAATAAAATAAAATAAAATAAACATTCTGTTATTGTTTACATATCAGGGACTATATCTTCTAGTGGAAATAAAATAAAATAAAATAAAATAAAATAAAATAAAATAAAATAAAATAAAATAAAATAAACATTCTGTTACTGTTTACATATCAGGGACTACATCTTGTAGTGGAAGGAAAATTAAATAAAATAATTAAATAATTAAAACATTTTTTTAAATAAAATGTTCCATTATTGTTTACATGCCAGGGACTCTTCTAGTGGAAAGAAGAAAAAAAAATTATATAATAAAATAAAATAAAATAAAATAAGACGTTCCATTATTGTTTACATGCCAGGGAGGGACTATATCTTCTAGTGGAAGGAAAATAAAATATAAAAATAAAATAAAAACTATTTTTTTAATTAAATAAAACATTCCGTTATTGTTTACATGCCAGGGACTATATCTTCTAGTGGAATAAATAAATAATAATAATAATAAAAAAACTCAAAATCAAACACACACAATCAAAAGTTGTCAGTAATAAGGTGGTTAAACAGTATTCAGTAGTATTCAGAATCAGTACTATTCATTTCTTTTTAATGAGAAAAAATGACTGATGCACCTTCAGTATTATTTTAATAATACATTTATGTTATTATGAATTTTTCATTTCAATGTTTATTATTTTTGTTTTATGAATAACATTTGTACATTATTGCAAACATTATTGAAGTATGCTTGCAAGATTTCAGGTAAAAAAGAATGGCCACTAGAAAGTGTCACGCATCTCAAAGCTACTTGGTCTATGTGGTCATAAATTCTGTTTGTGTGCTGACAGCCAGAGACTGACAACATCCTCAGCACCTTTCACCACAGGCAACAAAGACCCCGAGTGCAGAGCTGCTCCCAGTACAGGTGACAGAGAGAAAGAGAGAGAGACAGCAACGAGGGGCTGGGAAATAAGATATGAGGGAAGCAGGAAAGGAAGGTGGGAGGGTGAAGCCATCACCTATAAGTACAAGAGAGAGGCTGAGCGAGAGAGAGAGAGAGAGAGAGAGAGAGAGAGAGGGAGAGGGAGAGCTGAGAGCTGGCTGGTGAATATTGGCTGGTATTGCCGGGAGAGGAGGGGCCTGCTGTAAAGCTGTAATGGGCTCCAGCTTGTGCAGTGGTGCCGATCCCCACATTTCCTTCAACCCAGCAGCTTTTCCTCTCTCTGCAGACACACATGTACGCGCGCTGGGCTGGTGCCGCTCCAGCACAGCCTTGAGACATTCTCAAACGGATTTTTCGGATTCACCATCCCACCATCTGACTGAATGACTTCGTTTTTCTCTTTGGAAACGCACGGCTCCAGTTCATTCATATTCAAACGCTCAAGCAAGCTGGATTACATCCCAAATATGCAGATGCGAGCAGCAGAAACATAAGGGAACATCATTAGCAGTGGACTAATATGTACTTTTTATCATGAGCCTCTCCTGAGATTCGGAAGCCGAGCAGATGTAGGGCAGCGTCCGATTCATTCCCTACTGAAGATCAGATACTTCCAGGCTCCACTTCATCCCTTTCAATCATCTGCCCGTTATGTGATGGAGAGACCTGTCCTTGTAGACTGACATCTGGTTCGGAGATAGAGCCGAGCTTACCTCTGTAGTGCGAGAGAGGCTGTTTCTGACATGATCTGACAGGTGCACTTGCTTATTCATTTTCTGCCATGAACACGCAGCTGGAATTCCGGGAAGAAAGGAAGAGGGCAGGTTTGATGTGATCTGTAAACGACAGACTCTTATCTGCACAGTGAGTGCAAATGAGAGGTGAGATTACATCCCCACTTTATAGAGGACGAGGAAAAGATGATGACACGGTCATAGAATGCTTTTGTAGATAAATACATGCAGGTGTCAAATACAACATGCTATGCAGATGGAATGTGAAATTAGGCACGGCATCAGACTTGCAGTTATACTGAAGGCTAATGAACATCTAAACGCATCTGCATTGTAATTGCAAGAATTTTTGTAAGCAATAAATCGGAACGGAAATACTTAAGTCAGTACTGCAGGAGGCACTAGTCATAGACTCAAGCAACATGTTTTAAAGCACTTCAAATAGCATGACCGGCATGTCTGCGTCTACAGAGTGTTGTTATATGTAAATGAAGGGAACAAGCTCTCTAATAATAAAAACAGAGTGTGAAGGAAGGGATCTCTCAGGGGAATACGGAGCGGCGGAAAGTAAACATTTGTTTATTGCATCTTTTATTTAATAATTCATGTCTTAGTCTACGACTTTTGCACCAGAGAGTTCACGCTGAGCAGATCTCGTCTTTGATAATATTGTTCAGACACGGTGGGATCTGTGAATTTAATCCTCGGCTCGCTGCTCGTTTCAAGTGCAAAGACTTTGGGGATTTGAAACATTTTCTGTTTAAAATATTATCTGATTTGCATCATAACAATTCTGTCATAGGTCACATTTTAAAGGCAGTAACATTGAACCAGCTTCCCTGAGTGTATATGGTGAAGTAAATTCAAAGCTGAGTAAAAGCACACAGACATCAGAGGCTCCATTCATCAGCGATCAAACCTTGACTTTCTCACGGCAGGATGCTACAGCGTCTCTGATCCCGCTTCCCGGGTTGGACCTCAATTAAAACAGCAGCCGGGCCTGAATGAGGGAAGCAGACAAAGAAAAGCACATCAAAGCCCTTTCATGGAGTGCAGAGTCTTAACATCTGATCTCAGGGAGGGATTCATGTAATTGGAAAGCAGGGATCGGCACCTACGTTGGAGAATCAGGAAGTGAAGTTCATCGAGGAATCGCACCCCCTCAGGAAATCACAAGCCAGGATGGGCTGCAACATGTGTGTGGTGAAAAGGCCGGAGGAACAGTACAGGATCATGTTTCAGGTGAGTATGCAAACAAAAACAAGTGCATATTAAATGTTCTTGTTATTTTTAATTTTGCACGGGCAAACTTTATGCTTATTGGGAATAATCATTAGAAGGTAAAAGTTTCATGAAGTTATGAAGTTCATAATGCATCATGAATTTAAATGCATCACATATAATGTGATATTCACAACTGTTCACAAGTTTGGGGTCAATAAGGTTTACAAAAATACATAAAAAGAGCTGAATATATTTAGCAAGGATGCAATAAAAAAATTAATCAAATTAATGCCATTTATAATGTTACTATTTCTATTTTAAATAAATTTAGTTCTTTTGATGTCTTTGAATCATTGAATAAAACTCTTTTCAACATGATAATAATAATAAGAAATGTGCACCAAATCAGCATAATTAAAATTCAGCTTTGCAATCACATGAATAAATGTAATAATATTTTAAAATATTACATTAGAAAAAAAGGTTACTTTAAATTATATTTCAAAAAATTAGTTTTTACTCTATTTTTGATCAAAAAAATGCAGCCTTGGTGTGCATAAGATATCTTACTGATGCCAAACATTTGACCGGTATCAGCTATAGCTTGTTATATTATGTATTAAATGTAACACAAAATAACTGTTAAATTTAATTATTTAATTTTTATTGGCTAATAATAACAGCATCAAATATTTTTGAAAAGGATTCCACTTGCTGAAACATGGATACAGAGATTTGGCCCATCTAGTGTATATGATTAAATATAAAAGGGAAATTAGACCATAAATCAGCTCTTTTGGATGAGCAATTTAAATTCGGGCCCAAATATAGACAACCTTGTGTATGATCACCATTACATGATTTATAACAGTGAAGCATTCATCAAATGACATTAATAGTTCATCATACAATGTTTATTTGGTGAAATGGTTCTTTGTGTTGGGGTTTAAGGTCTTCACTCCTGCATAAGGCTCCTGTTCTTCTTAGTACCACTGAAAAACTCACATTCTGCTGTCTCATATAATGGCAACAGGGTTTATGCATGTTAACCTTACGGGGATTGAAGATCTGCCAGCAAACTGGAAACCGTTTATCGTAAAAGAACAGCTTTAAGATGCGTCAAGGGGCTTTTAAGTTACGTTGGTGCTTTAAGCAAAGAATTTAATTAATTAATCCTGTGTTGAAAACCACAATCCCCCAAACCACGCAAATACTTCCTACTTAGCAGCATCCTCTAATTGACATAACGGTGAGACTTTCTAATAGGCTGAGTGAGAAAAAGTGATGCTGGTTTTTAAACCTCTTCCACTGTCGAGGTGTTAAAGTTTGGGTTCCATTCTGTCATTTTTCCAACCACATGACAGGTCATGTGACTATGATTGATAGCTAGGGGATATTTATACTTCTGGAAAGTAGAGCAGGATGAGAGAAGGGCAGATCTGCTAATAATAAAACCTATCAGGTGTGTAAAATATCTGTGGCACGGATAGCAGAGATGGAAACGGAATGCTAAAATCAAGGTTTATTGAATTCAAAAGCTGAGTACAAGTGTACCCGGAGCAAAGCTGATCCTTTAACTATGCAAAATAAAAAAGCATGGCACGTCTCTGAACACATGGCTTAAAGCTGACAATGGAAATGTGGCTGCAGTGTCACCTTGAATTAAACTAAGGGTCCAAATCAGTAAGTATCTGTGACACCTGTGCAAATAAACAATTTTAGCCTTTTTGCAAGGTCACGCTCATGAATATGCAAATATTAACTAAATTTATATGTTTTCGGAAGAGAATGTGAGAATGATGCTTGGGTGTACTGGGTTGTTGCTATGCAGTCACTGTTCATAGTGGTTGTTAATTATATGCATGATTTTAAAAACATTTCATATATACATTTCATATATATTAAATAACAGCAAAGTGTCTCCTTTTGAAAAAAAACAAAACAAAAACTCAATCTATTCAACAAAACTTAATTATATACATGATTAACAATTAAAAAACAAAAAAAAAAAAAAAAAAAACATGCATATAAATATTATGGGCCCTATTTTAACGATCTGAGCGCATGGTCTGAAGCGCATGGCGCAGGTGCACTTAGGGTGTGTCCAGGATCCACTTTTGCTAGTTTAACGATGGAAAAAACGGTTGGCACGCCAGGCGCATGGACCAAAGGGGTTGTACCTATTTTCTTAATGAGTCATAGGTGTGTTTCGGGCGTAACGTGCAATAAACCAATCAGAGTCTCATCTCGCATTTCCTTTAAAAGCCAGTTGTGCTTGTACCATGGCGGATTTGCTATTTACATGATGGAAAGACTGAACGCTTCTCCAGAGAGGAATCCTTTTATTTTTAATATTTAAAAATGTTGGTGTGCTGCTGCCCTGTGTGTAATAAGCAGAGTGTGTGCGCGTTGTGCACCCGCCTATAGGCACATATTACTAACGCGCCCTTTAAATAACACAAAAAATACTGCGCTATTGACTTTAGACCAGGTTTTTGTTGGCACAGTCGTTTTCAGTTGCCTCAAAATAGCAACGCGCCAACAATGCACCTGAACACACCTCGTTTTCAGACCAGCACGCCCATGGGCGCACAGATGGGCGCGAGTGCATTTGCTATTTAAACAACGTGGTGCAGGATGTGAAAATGATAACTGCGTCGGGCTGAAACTAGCAAAAAACACTTGCGTCGCGCCTGGCATCGCATTGCGCCGGGTGTATGATAGCCTGAAGTGTACTATATAACAGCAAAGTGCCTCCTTTAACCCTTTAATCCCTAAAGGCATTTTTAGAGTGACATACACAAAAGTAAAGACTCATAACTCTAAAACTATAGCATAGAGAGTCAAAAGGTAGGTATCGTTTGATAGAAAACTTTTTACATTTTTTAGAAAATAAATGTTCATTACATTTGGACATTCTCATGCTGAGAAACTGCTGATAAAAGACAAAAAAGTGTGCTCAATGCAAAGTTTACATATCTTTCTTATTTGACATACAATAACTCAGGAAGGAAATAAGGGGTCAAGAGGACAATTCTTTTTTGAAGTTTCCTTACATGTGTGCTGCATCTGGATCAAATTTTGTGGTTATAGCATAAAGTAATCAAAAGTTACAGCATTTGGAACCAAGGTAGCCTTTTTGTTTAGCCGAGCATACAAAAATCTCTCCCAACAAGTGTCTCCGGTTTATGTCATTTTATTGTTAACTCCACAAGGAATGTCTTTAGATTTAAGTGACAGATTATGGTAAATTTGGGCTTCTTTTAATCGGGAGAATCTGCATTTTCCACGATCTGAGCATGTTTTATGAAGTTACAAGCAAAAACGTGACATAAATGCCGCATATCTACTGTATATTATTTACATATGGGTCTGGGGGGGCTTTAGGTACAAAACTCGCTCAAGTTTAGTCAAAGCCCAAAACAATCTACTCTGTGAGACCTTTCAAATGACATATGACACATGACTATCTGAGTTGTATGATGTTTTTGATATATTACACTACATAGTACAAAAAGAAAATTCATAAATTCTGAAAACTTTTTTTTATTAATCAGCAAATAGCTCAGCACTACTTAGGAGTTAATCAAATTGGCTACATGCATTGTAAAATTCAGACTCTAAGCTTTCAAATGACACATATTTTATGTGGATCAAGGCAGTAGTTTTGAAAAATATGATTATTAATTTTTCTAGGTGGTGCCCGCCGGCGGTACACTCTGGTTTAGAGGGACGACTCAGCACTCGTTAAGAGTTGATCAAAATTGTTACATGTATTAAAAGCTGAGTTTGTAAGCTTTAAAATGATACCTATTTTATTATTCCATTTAGTTGCCAAGTAATTTGATTATGAATTTTTTGGCGGTACGCTTCGGGTTTAAAAGTTAAAAAGAATATAACAATAAAATTAATTAATAATAAAACCTGAATGCTACCAAACAAAAACGCAACCTATTTCAAATGCACTGATGCCTCTCAGTTCTTTCACCTGTAAGATTTAAACTCCACATGACCAAAATCTTCTCCACAGCTTGAGTTTGCCGCTTTGAAGTTTTGTTCAGAGAGCAATTTGCTTTCTCCAGCAGACCGCAATGTCATGCCAGGATAGGTCGAGCTTTCTCTAATACCGAGAGGATCTCCCACTTGATCTGCTCAATCTTACTTCAATTTCCAGCTTCTCTCTGCCTTATTCTACACTGCCTGAGACTCTTCACAGAGGGCTTTGCTCCTTAACCAGTTTCTTACACAGTGACGAATAGTCCTCTCGGTGTGAACCTGTTTTAAATGCTGCACACTTATTAGTGGAGAGAGCTGGAAGACACCATAAACCCCTTGCCAAATCAGCTGCACCAACACTGGAAGCCCCCTGGATTTACCGCAAAGGAATATTAGCATATTTAATGCGCTTTTGATGCAAAATGATATCAGCATGAGAGTGATGCACAAGCTGTGGGTGACAGGAGGCATTACATGTCTTTACTTTTCCTCCTACCCTTCATAGCTTTCAGCCTGAAATTATTCACACTTAATCAGATGGTTCACCCAAAAATGAAAATTCTGTCATCATTTACGGCACCCATTTCTATCTTTTTATGTTTTTTTTTTTTTTTTTTTTTTTTATTCTTTTATGCTAAGGCTGTATTTATTTGATCAAAAAGACAGTATCATTGTGAAATGTTATTACAATTTAAAAGAACTGTTTTCTATTTTAATATATTTTCAAATGTAATTTATTCCTGTGATGGCAAAGCTGAATTTTCAGCATCATTACTCCAGTCTTCAGTGTCACATGATCCTTCAGAAATCATTCTAACATGCTGATTTGGTGCTCAAGAAACATCTCTTATTGTTATCAATGTTGAAAACAGCTGTGCTACAAATATTTTTGTGAATGATAGATATTATCAGCATTCTTTGATGAATAGAAAATTCAAAAGAACACCATTATAAAAGGTACATGTCTTTCAGGATATTATTCGTTTACGGACACAACACAACACAATGTGTAATTCACATTACAGGTAAAACACCTGTGAAAAATCAACATAAAAAATTCCTTCATCTTAACACAACCCTATTTTTTTTACAGACTTTTCTTATAGGGCATTATGATTTATGCTTTTTCCTCCTGGAGATGATAAAACTAGTGTAAAATCCCTCAGGCTTATACTGACGGAGGGACTCGAGCCATATCTAGGGATCAGAATAGTATAGAGATGTATGGATGTGCTTTTTTTCAAGTAACCAACCACCTAGCAGCCACCCAGCAACTGCACAGCAACATGCTAAAAAGCACTCGTAAGACCTTAGCAACACCAAATCAACACCCTGGTGGTCATGGCAGCAAGTTCTGCGCAGGCATTTTCTTCATAAAATGTCTTTTATCATTGTAATGTCTTCACTGTTTTATAAAAGCATTAAGGCATGGGTTAAGTGGTGTTAGATAGAAAACCACAGTAAATCGCACCTCTTGTGGCTTATTGCTTACTCTAAAGTGCTTATCATAGTGACACTGTTTCTTAGACACACATTCTCACTCGGTCTTTCTCTGTGTCATGCTCTGTGTATCTGAGTAAGTGGCATTTGCTCTTGTTTTTCCTCTGTGGCTGGTCACACAGTAATGAAGAGCAGACACATCCTGACAGGCTTCATTGGACTCAGGACAAGCTGCTGCAGGCATGAATAATACCATTCACACTGGATCACATTAGCCAGCTCTGCTGGAATAGCCGAGCGCATGGAATCTATCCGTGAACGCCATCGCATTCATTTGGCAGGACCATCTTCATGCGATGCTCATGCTAATTGCGATGCTAATTGCTGCTAAGCTTTAGTCTTATGATGAGATTTAAATGAGCTCAGTCTGCAGAAAAATCCTGTGCATGTTGAGTCGCTCCAAAACGAGCCTTTTAGCAGACGCTTTGCCTTTTGTAATCCAACCTAAACCCCCCCACGACACGTCTGATGAGTTTCCCTCTCGCGCTCTCAGTCTTCCTGCCTCTACCTAACATACCCTGTCAAATTTGTCTCTATGGGATGCCGTTGCCAAGGCAACTGAGGTCATTAAGCAAGACTTATATGCTTTCTCACTGCAACGCACAAAGACGCAATAATGAAGGCGAAGATGCGCACACACATAGTCGAGCACACTAAATCAGGCATTTGGAAAGAACATTGATGTAAATAAACAATCCACTAGTGCGGGGCGAAGTATACCCTCCACGCTGCAGGAGGTCTCTCCAAACACGCAGCGACATGAAAGGAAAAAAGATAAAACAGTCCACCCTTCACCTGCTTGGAGAATAGGGGGAAAAAGAAGAAAGTAAAACTAATCCAGAGTGAAATTTTGGGCACAAATAACCTTTAGTTAAATTCTCCTCTGGTTTCCAGCGCAACCCTTGCCCTGCCCTGACCGGCAACACTAGTAGGAGCAAAAATTGCTATCGCCCATCTTGAACATACATACATCACTGCTCAGGACTCAGGATTAATGGAGGTTAAGGTTCAATCCAGGGCGGAGAGCGTGAGAGAGAGGGTTTCCCTCCTCTAAACTCTAATCAAAAGCAAGACGAAATCCTAAGGGGAAGGTGATGGAAAGAGGGAGCGAGGATGGGAATAGAGTTTGGGAACAATGTAAAAAGCACAATTTAGAACGTCAAACTGAGTTGACCTAGTTTACTGCAGTGCTTAGAACCTTTGTGAAGACGTTTAGCATTTCTAACACTTTGTTTAACTGGGTCAAGTTGATTGAGAGAAGCAAGCTGATTTCAAAATGAAACTCGAAAAAAAGGCCATAATCAGAATAATTATTTGGGGAGAATCTTTTGGGAAACCGCACTCTGTTTCTGTCTTATAATTAGCAGTCATAGCAGGCCGTCGGTGGAAATGCAACAACAAACAACCTGTCACTCCAATATAAAGCTCATACTTCTGTACTAATAACCACTTGAGGTAATACTCAGAGGTGGCAAAGTAGAAGCATTAAAGCAGTTACAGATGCAATAAGCAGATAAAATGTCTAACAAATAAGGCACTTGACACTAAAATAAAAGACATTTTCTTGCACAAGGAAACTAATATAAATGCTTGGTAGTATTCTTATTAAAACATTTCATAATATTGTGACATCAAGTAAATAAACATTTAAAAATGTTCACACTAATTGTAGTGCTGAAAATTTGTCACTCACCCTGTTACCAAATTTACTGTAAGAACAATTATCAAACATATATTGTTTTGGTAACTTTGTAACTGTCTACTACTTCATAACATTAGTTAAAATGATTGTAGTTGACATTCAACCTACACTATATTGCCAAAAGTATTGGGACACCCCTCCAAGTCATTGAATTTGTTCCAATCACTTCCATGACCACAGGTGTATAAAATCAAGCACCTAGGCATGTAGAGTGCTTCTACAAACATTTGTGAAAGAATGGGTTGCTCTCAGGAGCTCAGTGAATTCAAGCGTGGTACATAGGTTGCCACCTGTGCAATAAGTCCGGTCAACAGTGGTATTATAACAAAGAAGAAGCAATTGGGAAGAACAGCAACTCAGCCACGAAGTGGTAGGCCACGTAAAATCACAGAGCGGGTCAGCACATGCTGAGGTGCACAGTGTGCAGAAGTCGCCAACTTTCTGCAGAGTCAATAGCTACAGACCTCCAAACTTCGTGTGGCCTTCAGATTAGCTCAAGAACAGTGTGTAGAGAGCTTCATGGAATGGGTTTCCGAGCAGCTGCATCCAAGCCTTACATCACCAAGTGCAATGCAAAGTGTTGGATGCAGTGGTGTAAAGCACGCCGCCACTGGACTCTAGAGCAGTGGAGATGTGTTCTCTGGAGTGACGAATCATTCTTCTCTGTCTGGCAATCCGATGGACGAGTCTGGGTTTGGCGGTTGCCAGGAGAACGGTATTTGATTGACTGCATTGTGCCAAGTGCAAAGTTTGGTGGAGGGGGGATTATGGTGTGGGGTTGTTTTTCAGGGGTTGGGCTTGGCCCCTTATGCCGAGTTCAGACTGCACGATTTTCAAACTCGTCAGATCACTGTTCTTTTCACACTGCACGACTATCTGGGGTAGTATTCAGTTGCTGCTGTGTTCACACTGCACGATGGATCAGCGACAGGGAGTTTCACACTGCATGACTGTACAAGAGGAACAATCGCCGACAACTCTGTCCCGTCCGCAAACTACATTTCACAACCAAACACACGCGAGAAGTGACAAGGAAACAACGCAAGATCACGCGTGCGTCAGACCTGAGTTCTGTTTGATATAATTGTATAATTGATATAACAGTTCTGTTCTGTTTGATATAATTGTAAATATATCTATTAAAATACTGATATTCTGGTCTATAACTCCTCCCCGAACTCATTGGCTGTAGGTCATCGCCGATGTAATTTTCAGTAAAAACACATTTCACACAGCAGGATTTTGAATCGACGACAGGTCCAGATATTTAGCATGCCAAATATCTTGCGGGCGTCGGCAACTCGTCTGCGATTCTCTCAGATCACGTCTTTGATCATTCACACTGCGTGATTGTCACTCGCGTGAACGAGCACCGATTTGCCTATGATTTCGGGCATTTGTCGGCGATTTCGCAAAACATGTCAGCGAGTCAAAATCGGAGCTAAAATCGGGCAGTGTGAACTCGGCATTAGTTCCAGTGAAAGGAACTCTAAATGCTTCAGCATACCAAGACATTTTGGACAATTTCATGCTCCCAACTTTGTGGGAACAGTTTGGGGATGGTCCCTTCCTGTTCCAACACGACTACACACCAGTGCACAAAGCAAGGTCCATAAAGACATGGATGAGCGATTTGGTGTGGAGGAACTTGACTGGCCTGCACAGAGTCCTGCCCTCAACCCGATAGAACACCTTTGGGATGAATTAGAGCGGAGACTGGGAGCCAGGCCTTCTCATCCAACATCAGTGCCTGACCTCACAAATGCACTTCTAGAAGAATGGTCAAAAATTCCCATAAACACACTCCTAAACCTTGTGGAAAGCCTTCCCAGAAGAGTTGAAGCTGTTATAGCTGCAAAGGATGGGCCAACTCCATATTAAACCCTACGGATTAAGAATGGGATGTCATTAAAGTTCATGTCCATGTAAATGCAGGTGTCCCAAAACTTTTGGCAATATAGTGTATCTATTTAGCATCTTATTGATCTTATTGTGGATTCATCCATTCACACATTTATTTATTTTATTTAAACCAAATTGTCATAACTTTCTGGTGAAATGACAGACTTCTCTCTGGTGTCGTATGATGGCCTTCTTCAATCATTTAGTCCACTTAAACCCTGCATTCAGATATGCCTCCATACAATCAACAACCGACAGATAGTACCAAGTCTCTGACCTACATAATTTTTTTCACTCAGAAATACATTTCATTCAGTATTGTTTTATTGTTTCACTAAGAAATATGTCCCAACATGGAAGAAAAGATGTCTCTACTTCCGTTACATCGCCACTTTGCTGCATTATGTATCAAACTAAAAATGAACAAAACTTTTAAAGCATTTTAAAATGTTTGTTATTGTTAAACTCTACATATAGTGAATGTCCGCTAATGTTAATGAGTTGAACTTTGTTGTGACATTTTACCAGTTTATCTTTATTTTATATGAAATATATCGTTTATGAATAACTAAAAAACAGCATTTGATTCCATAGCTTTCATTCCATTTGATTCCAACCTTTTTTTGCTGCTTCATGCTACAAGTCTTGGAAAGAACCATAATCAATGCAGCTTGTTTGGTAGATCAGACTCTGAGTTAATACAGGCAACCCACAGTGAGATGATAGGGATCGTTGGGTGTGGATGTGCATTGCAGTATCTGTGAGCGCTTTCAGAAGCTCCCTCATTAGCAATGCAATTATTCCACAGGGGCACATGCACAGGGTGAAGGTCAATAGAGGTGTATCTGGAGTTAAAGAGATGTAATTGCTGTCTCCTAGTATTGAACTGATAAGCACAATCACCCACTGAGTTCTGTATAGGGCACTTGATCATGCAGAAGAAATTCCATCACAGTCCATTCGACACACTCTGTTGTTCGTCTGAAAATACTAAAACAAATATTTTGACATTTCCAACACGCTGCTTCCCAATTTAAAATAGGCTGTAATTTCCCCTATGATCTTATGTTTATACATTTTAAATACTAATGTATCAAGCTCATGCTAGAGAATCACACATCAATAAGCATTTTCTATATGACACATTATATGAAGCATTTTCTATAGTTGAATGTATAGAAAATCTTTTCTGCTCATGAACTCCATGTTTGTCAATATTGCTATTGCTCCATCAACTCTGAATCCTGTGAGCAAACAGTCCATTTGTAATCAAAGCTACTGACAGGATCAATAATGAGCTGAACACAATGAAAAATAAATAGGTTTCACCTATTTTACACATTAAAGGACTTTCAGTCAAAAAACATAAGGATTGGGGGGAGACATGGTCTCTAAGGGTAAGCTATTTGTAGCTTGACTACTTGAGAATGATGAAAGACACAGAGAGAGATAGAGAGAGAGGAGATAGGAGGGGTTGTCAAAAGTACTTTCAGTGGTATTAACCTTGTATTGATTGTGGGTTGTATTCATGAGGGTTAAATCACCTCTCATCTGTCCCTCCCTAAGGCCTGTCATGAGATGAACTGTCCCAATGCACAAATCCAAATCTGCACCATCAAAAATCTGTCAGTTTTAATAATAAATAAACCAACAGACGAAGAGTTGTTAACCAGCGTCCACAACAGCACATGCAGTACATGGTATAATCTATAATATATATATATATATAAAAATGTATAAATACACACACCAGACAGGTCCTCTGCACAGACCCTATGGCCAGTTTCGGCTCCATACCGGTGTGATGAATCTATCTTCAAGCAAAAGGAAGTGGATTAATATTTGAATGCTACCGTTCCCATTGTTTTGTAGCTTTTTTTTTTTGTGTCATAGTACTCAAGAATCAGTGATGTGCAACAAAAAGATCCTGACAAAACATTAACTGTTATAAGAATTAGTATCATCCCTAGTCCTGTTGTTTTTTTCTTTTTAAAGCTGTCAATATTCATTTTTTGTCTGTTTCTGCTTGTTTTTTCTCCATAGAAGGGAAACACTCTGCGTCCCATTGATGCAGAAGTAAAGGTAGGACATATACCACTCAGATCTACAATTTGTCTCATCACGTCTATACACTATTGTTCAAAAGTTTTTGGGTCAGTAATTTTTTTTAAGAAATTAGAAAAAGGTTTTTTTCTTTTTCTTTTTTTTAAATGCCATTCTTTAGAACTTTCTATTAATCAAAGAATCCTGAAAAATTTCCACAACTGTTTTCAACATTGATAATAATAAGAAATGTATTTTAATTACCAAATCAGCATATTAAAAGCATCATGTGACATTGAAAACTGGAATAATGGCTGCTGAAAGTTCAGCTTTGCCATTACAGGAATAAATTACATTTAAAAAATGGTGCTTTTATTGTATTTTTAATCAAATAAATGCAGCAGTGGTGAGCAAGCATCTCTTTAAAAAACTTTTTTTTTTTTTTTTTTTTTAATAATGACCCCAGTCTTTTGAACGGTAAAGAAGCAGCTGTAAGATCAGTTTCAATCAGAGCAGTTTCTTCTCTTTCTGTCAGTTTGGGATTGGATGATGAACAGCTCATGCTTGTCTTGCACTAGCCATTTTTGCTGGTTTGCAATGTTAGTTCTCACCAAGGAGGAGCAGAACTACATCCTTCCTTGAGTTCTGCTTATTTGTGCATTTATCTTCCTTCTCTCATTTTTCATATCTGCGTCTCCCTCCTTCCCCAACTCATTCTCTTTATAGTGCTGCTTCAGCATTTTCAGAAGTGTCAGATTAAACAACCAATCATTACATTATATTTTAAGTGGACATACAATTGCATGAATCCTATATGGTAACTGTTTTCACTACCTGCAGCTCAAAGGCAGAAGAACATCTCACCTTTCCCAGGACAAGGATGGGCAGCCTCATGATCCTCTGCTGCTTCAGGTGGTACGTAAGGGTCACAGGAGGAGATTAGGTGTGGCCGCTGGCACGGCTCGGCTCATGGCTATCACAGACTGCATGGACAATGGCACCCAGACCGACATTAGCTTCCAGAATTTCCTGAATGGGGACAGAGGGTCTTACCCAAGTAGTGGATCACCAATGCCCCCACCCTCCCCTCCCCTCGCCCAGCTGGTGGAGCCGTACTTGCTAAATGACCTGTGAGCATCTTCACTGTCCTCTGCCTCTTTATCAGTTCTTATTAGCGTCTGTGTGGGTTTGTGAGGTGGACTAATGTTACATGCACTGAAAACCTGCTGAAGAAGCATGTGTCTGTTCACAGTGGTTCTCTGGGGCAGGAATATAGTGATCCAAATGACTACTTCAATGTTGCTAACCATGAGGTGGATCAACAAGAAGAGCTGGAATATGAGGTTGGAACACCAACTAATCAAAATAATCCTTTACATATAATTACAAATAATAAACCACTACATTTACAAATTAAATACCACTGATAAAATTGGTGAGCAATTTTTTTTTTTTTTTTACATGGATGGTGTAAATGGCCAGAGCTGTTTCATTGTTTGATGTCAAAGTCAAAGCTCCATCAAAGGAAATAATTAAACCTGCCAAAATATAGAAACACACCATTCAGGTAAAAATATAATATAATATAATATAATATAAATAGTGCTGGGCAATCGATTAATCGTGATTAATCGCATCCAAAATAAAAGTTTGTGTTTACATAATATATGTGTGTGTACTGTGTATAATTATTATGTATATATAAATACACACTCCTTCATGTATATATTTAAGAAATATTTGCATGTATATACTATATATATATTTATATAATCCTTTTATTTTGGATGCGATTAATCACGATTAATTGATTGCCCAGCACTAAATATAATATAATATAATATAATATAATATAATATAATATAATATAATATAATATAATATAATATAATATAATATAATATAAAAAGGCATTATTATTAATAAAATTGTCCAGGCTCACATAAATAAAAGTAAACTGCAAACATGCTCAAAATCTGCAAACAAAAACAAAACAAAAATGTATTAATTTTAAATAGATAACTGGTTGATTCAAAACATGAAACTGGAGGTTTAAATTTTTGTTACATTAAATGAAACAAAGCAAAAATAAATATACAATTATTCTGGATCCCTTCACAATTGCCAACTGTGACCAGGAATAAAGCACATACTTCCATTAATTTGAGAAAATTTAAAAAAGGCTTGCTGTTTGTTTCATTGGACTTTCCAGGAGGAAAAAAAATGCACTCTAAGGGAAAAAATGGGATTAAATGGGTTAACATAAACAGTTACCCAAACACATTACCACAACCTACAATATCTCATACATTTGCTTTGGCTGGCTTTCTGTCTCTGTGCATCTTTAAAGCCGAGGGTTTAATCTTTACCCCATATAAGCAGCTCTTCGTCTCTGTCTCTGTCAGGAGGTGGAGCTATATAAGTCGAGTCAGCAGGATAAACTGGGGCTAACTGTCTGTTACCGGACGGACGACGAGGAAGACCAAGGCATCTACGTTGGAGCAGTGAGTGATCACATGAGGCCGGATGTTGTGTTTTACTGCTCAACACAACAGTATACTAAGTATTCAACTGCGATATTAAAGTTATCCAGCTGATATTTAAACATTCCCTGTTCTTAGGTGAATCCAAACAGCATAGCAGCAAAAGATGGAAGAATCAGAAAGGGGGACAGAATATTACAGGTATGTATATTTCTCAGATGTGCTTTTAGAGTCAAATGACATCAACAACAATTACGAATGAACTGACATCATAATGTCATTATGTTCATTTGGGATGCAGGCCAAGTGCTTCTAGAGACAATCAGTCTATAAACAGATAATTGGTGTGACTTATAAGACAACCCACACAGTTACTCTCTAGAGAATAATTACAGAACAGCAAACACAGAGTGACATGTTTCCACTGTCTCGACAAGTTCCTAGTTTATTCTGGTTTCTGATGTGACACTGACACATCCATTACCTTGCACTCAGTTGAAACATGACCACCCATTTGCTGATGTTTTGATGTTGTATTATTTTTGGGAAAGAGCTGACCTTTTGTGTTTGGCTGTGAGTGATGGCTCTGTCTGTCCCACATTAGATAAATGGGATGGAAGTTCAGAACCGAGAGGAAGCGGTGGCCATCCTGACCCGTGAGGACAGCACCAACTTCTCATTACTGCTGGCCAGACCAGAGATAGAGGTAAAGACATATAACACGTGAAAGAAATAGGATTTACAATGTGAACACACTAGAATAAAGTGAAGAAGGACAAACCTTTATATATTTATGACAGTACATGCAAACACAATAGAAAGAAAAGTCTTATTTATCAATTATCAATGTCCTAGAAAAGGGGTGTCCAAACATGCTCCTGGAGGGCACTGTCCTGCAGAGTTTAGCTCCAGCTTGCCTCAACACAGCCTCGAGACCTTGATTAGCTGGTTCAGGTGAGTTTAACTGGGGTTGGAGCTAAACTCTGCAGGACAGTGGCCCTCCAGGAGCAGGATTGGACACTCCTGTCCTAGACAGTAATGTGTTAAATTGAGAGTGAATTGCTGCTTCTCATATTTTTCCACACCAAAAACAGTAATCTCAAACACGTCTTACATAATTCCAGAAGAGATCTCAAATGTTTAGAATGTTCAGAAAGACTGCAATCAAAAATCTGAATTCTTCCAAGACCAAAATTTGGTTTAATATGAATTTATCTATCTCTACAGATGTCTTGTCAAGTCATAAAATTTTTAATGTGGTAGCATCTAAGGGCCCTATTTTAACGATCTGAGTGCATGGCGCAGGTGCATTTAGGACGTGCCCGAATCCACTTATGCTAGTTTAACGATGGAAAAAATGGTCAGCGCGCTAGGCACATGGTCCAAAAGGGTTGTACCTAGTCTCTTAATGAGTCATGGGTGTGTTTTGGGCGTAACTTGCAAAAAACCAATCAGTGTCATCTCCCATTCCCTTTAAAAGTCAGTTGTGCTTGTACCATGGCGAATTCGCTATTTACATGGACTGAACACTTCTCTAGAGAGGAATCCTTTTATTTTTAATATTTAAAAATGTTTGTGCTGCTGCGCATCCCTGTGTGTGTAAGCAGAGTGTACGCGTGTTGTGCACCCGCCTATAGGCGCACATTACTAACGTGCCCTTTAAATAACAAAAAAAAAATACTACGCAGTCGTTTTCAATTGCCTCAAAATAGCAACGCGCCAACAATGCGCTTGAACACACCTCGTTTTCAGACCAGCACGCCCATGGGCGAACAGATGAGCGCGAGTGCATTTGCTATTTAAAAAACTTGGCGCTGGACGTGAAAATGATAACTGGGTCGGGCTGAAACTAGCAAAAAACACTTGCATCACGTCTGCCGTTGCATACTGACACTATTACTGTATAATGCACTAATAGTATTAATTTTAAATGTCATTATCTTTTAAAGGTAACAGCTTCCTGTATTTACTTTTCACAGCATATTTTGGCATATTTTTTTAGGAGAAACCTAAAACAAACGTTAAAATGCAATATAACTAAGATCTCCATGAAATCATCTGCATATCCTCTGAGCAATAAAATGGTCCTCTAGGCACACACGTGCAAGCACAATTCAAGTACACAATCACATACACAAAAATAGGCTTTTTGAGGCACATGCAAAGTTAATGGACCCACGCTGTCCCCAACGACAGCATATCCTAAAATTAATGGCTTATTTTGCTGAAGGAAGGGAAATAGAAGTCTCACATCACTCAATGTCTCAATCATGTGATCACTCTTAGTGATGGGCGTCAAGGATTTGTGGCAGTTCCATTAACACTATTCCACAAGGAGGTGAAGAGTGAGAGGGAACAAAGCTGCTTTACAGAATGGGGAAAAGTGCACCATTAGAAAGACATACACAGAGGAGGAGTAATTGAAGGAATTGATGGAAGGTATGAAAGAGAGGGCAAATGAAGAGGTATAGAGAATGGAATACTAGGTAGAGAAAGGAAATTATGTTTTTTTTCCCACAGTCAGCTGTTTACAAGGACATAAACTAACACATCTGATTAAGCTGTGAACACATTTATGGTCTAGGTATCTATAGGAATTTTTACTAATTAGTAAATTTGCACTTTGCTCATTATTAGAAACACATTCATCTATTTACATAAATTTACATAGCATTATATTTACATAATGCTATTGTACAAATATAATGTAGAAATCATTTAGCAGATGTTTTCATCCAAAGTGACTAACAAATAAGAATAACACAAGCAGAAGCGATTAATCTGAACTAAATCTTCGTTATATCTGTTCAAGCTAATTTGATGTTCTATTTAATAAACATTTAACAGCATTTTTACTTTTGCACCACTCATTTATTATCTGTTCTAAATGAGCACCTATTTCAGAGATGGATATATGGTGCTCTAAATTTATGACTTTTGTAACTGTGTCAATTTTTCTGCGATTTCTGAGGATCCAGAGAAGATATTGGAAAAAATGGCTGTTGGTTATTGTGTGCAGCCGGCAAAAATCATCTATCATGAGCACAGCCGTCAGCTAATGAATAAAACAGGGAGCTCATTTCAGCCAACGCTCAGCACTAACAAGATCAGAACAAAAAGAGGGCCATTTTGTACCTCTCATTCTCATCACCCTCCCAGCAACACAAAATGATTAATGATGAACTGAAGACCAGAAACAAGTGGAGCTGTCAGACCAAGAGTGGAAGAGATGGAGAGAGAAAGAGAGACAGTGACAGAAAAACAGGAAGGGAAAAGAGAATGGTTGACTTACATAAAGATTACAGGCTGAATAAATCAAGAGGAGAGGAAGAGAGTCAAATACACGTAAAGAAATGTCATGGGCAGAGCATTAAAACAACCTGTGTTTTAATATAAGCCTGAGATATAATCAAGTGATAATTGCAATTGATTATTGTCTTCCGATTATAGACAAAGATGCAGGGAAAACAATTCAACACATCAATAAAGCTGTATTCATCAATAAATCTGTAGGATGACACAACATAATTGTCACATATTAACATTAACAAATGAACAGTCAGAGTAGTGGCACTTTGTTATTAAGTATATCACAAGAAAATAAATGTGAATAGATTAATTTCCATGCCCAAGTCTCAATGATCATGTAAGATAAGGTTACAATTTATTTGAAGGTGTCCTTGTTGCAGTGTAATTATACATTTAAGTACTGAGTAATATTAATTAACAACATGTACTTACTTTAGGGTTATGGCTAGAAATAGGGTTAGTTGCATGTAATTGCATAATTTACTGTCATTACATGCAACATGTGCAACAAAGACACTGTAAAATAAAGTGTTACCTAAGACAATCTATACATATAATACAGATGTATACACACACGCACAAAATATATACTGTACATTAGTATGTTATATGTTTTATACACATATTATATATATATATATATATATATATATATAAATAAATGTATATATTCCCAATATATATATATATTACTATAAATAACAGGCCTCTCAAACAACCCAGGTCACACATTTAAACAAATGTCAATATTGCCATCTAGTGTTGAAGTGTATTACTGTATTTACTTTTAAGACAATACTGGTGATGTCAAACTCTAACTCTTCCCTCTTTGCTTGCTTACTTTCCCCTTGACTTCCTTTTTGTGCCTTTCCCCTAGACGGACACTCATTTGGACCCAGAGGAGCTTGATTGTGAGTTACCTGTAGAGATGAGTGTGGACAGCCTTAATACCTCCCATCTGTCCGGCCTGTACCCTTTCCGCCAACAGAGAACCCAAGCAGGGATTCCTGAGGAAGCCCTACATCGCGAGACACCCATGCTCAGCCTAGCAACTCTCAGCAACAGCCAGGAGCTCGACAGTGGTGTGGGCCGCACTGATGAGAGCACAAAGAATGAAGAGTCCTCTGAGCATGACATCCTTCTGGGAGAAGAGCAGACCAGTGCCTCCAACACAAATGCCACCAACACACCTGGCAGCTTGCGCAAGTTCAGAAACAGCAGGAACAGCGGAGGAGGGAGCGACACGCCATCTCCACTGTTCCCTCTCCGAGAGCTTCACCTCAGCACAGACTCACTGGACTGTGGAAGCGTGGGTGGCGGGTACCTTCATGATCCCATCAGCGGGATGATGATGCCGGGTCTGACAGAGGAGGAATGCGAGAGGTACAGGCAACTTCTGGAAATCAAGTGTCGTTATGAAAAGAGGATGAAGAAAGTGCAGCAGGTTCAAGAAGAGAAGCAGAGAGAAGGAGAGACACAACAGGAAGATGAGAATAGGGAGAGGGAGGAGACTCTGGATGAGAACAGTAATGAGAACCTGACTCCACATGAGATGGCACTTTTGGAAGAGGAAATGAGGCACCTTGAGTTCAAATGCCGGAACATTCTACGGGCACAGAAGATGCAGCAGTTAAGAGAGCGCTGTCTGAAAGCCTGGCTGATGGAGGAAGAAACATCTGGCCGGGCATCTGCAGAACCTCAGGGGTCTCCATTGCATGAGCTATCTGACATCAACGAACTTCCTGAGAAGGAACGATCGGACAAGGACAGCACCAGCGCTTACAACACTGGGGGAGAGAGTTGCAGGAGCACACCTATGGTGAGTGAGCATCGACTTCCAGTTTCTCAGTTGGAAGAGTCCACGAGCCCTCTGCTAAGTAGACACAGGGATCGACCAACCTGGAGCGAGAGAGGACGAGCAAGCCTTAACAGCTCATATTCACCAAGCAGCTACAAGAAGTTTCAGACTAACACCCCTATGAACCAGAAATACTGCTCACTCTCAAGAGAAGGAACCATCCGTCGCACGCCTGAAGGAATGACACAGGGCAGCAATTCTAGGGTGAGCAGCCATAACAGGAATGGCGGTCGTAGCGCAGAGTCAAGTCCTTACTTCACTCGACGCCGTCATTCCAACTGCTTCACTCCAGAACGCTACCAGAGTTGCACGCATCTGGGATCTTCACTTTCTGAGAGCTCTGGACCCTTGGATAGAGCTGTGGAAGGAGAAAGTGAGGCACCAATGGGTGGCAGTGACCGTGAGGGCCATGGAAATGGCACTTTTGGGTCGCTTCCTCACCCCAGCCCAGTTAAGCTTTCTCTGGCTTTACCTTTGCCGCTTCCCCCTGCCTCACCACGCATGGAGTGGAAGGTGAAGATAAGGAGCGATGGGACCCGCTATGTGGCCAAACGTCCCGTCCGAGACCGACTCTTGAAAGCCAGAGCAATGAAGATCCGTGAGGAGCGTAGCGGAATGACAACTGATGACGACGCAGTGAGCGAAATGAAGATGGGACGCTACTGGAGCAAGGAAGAGCGTAAGCAACAGCTACTGAGGGCCCGTGAGCAGCGCAGACGCAGAGAGTTTATGATGCAGAGTCGTTTGGACCATCTGCGAGATCGTGGTCTAGACATGGGCAAGGAGAGCCAGTCGGAGTCAGGTCAGAACCCAGCCTCAATCCTGGAGCTCAGTCAGAAAAAGAGCTCCAAGAAACGCAACCGACGCATACTGGACAACTGGATCACCATCCAAGAGCTACTGGCACATGGCTCTCGCTCTCCAGATGGGACAAAGGTGTACAATCCTCTTCTGTCTGTTACCACAGTCTGAAATGAAAGGATGGTGAGAAAGGACAACAGATAGAGAATCTATTTTATCCAATTACTTTCTTGAACAGTTCTCAGCAGTTTCAAAGGGTCATCATTCCACTGTACTATTATGACTGAGCAATGTCAAGCATCTATCACCCTCTTTAATTTAACATTAACATTCTCTGAAGTCTTAATATCTCATGCTGTGATGATTGTCAAGTAAATGTACATTTAAAATCAAAAGACTAGTTAAAAACTCATTAAGAAGTTTTTTTTGAAGTGCTCATGGATGGTGGTACTCTTAAGTTCTTGGAAAAACTTGATTTTCTTGATTAATGAATGTCACACTGCTTCTCAATATACATTACTGACACTCCTCCGGGGGTCAAGCATCTGCTTTCAAGGATTTCGGTTTAAATATTCAAGCTAAAAAACAGCACAGTGACAAAGACACTTGGAAGATTATGAATGTTGACTGAACGTACACAGACAAGCACAACAGACACACAAACTGCACACAACCAGACAGGTCTCTTTGTGGGGTTGAGTGAACATAAAGCAGGACAACTGTTTAGTCAAAATCTGCCCATTGCAAGCAAATATATAGAACAAATGGAATTCATACGGTAACTTCCTTACAGCTGCACAAAAGAAAAACAATTACATTTCTTAACTGTTGAATTTTCATCGACAATTGTAGGAGGATGGAATAACAATAAGACTTTTGTACAACTTACTTCTCTAACTACAACATCATATAAGTGCTTAACCTGTGCAGACACAATCATGTTAAACTTTTCTAAAGGGACGTGGTGCTGAACATTTGTACTGATTTTTTGTGATGGTCTGTTTACACTATTCTCCTGTACGGTTTATTAGACCCAAATAAGACAAAAGCACAATGTAAGTCACATTATGCTTTTTAATTTTAAATGTATGATAATTCTTTTCCCTATCCCCCAAGTCATTACAGAGAGACCTTCACAAGCCTATGTGGCCTAATGCGAACACATACTAATCACCAGCAAAAGGGGAAGCACAAAACACTCTGGAATCCTATGAAACATAACCAGCTTCAAAATGAAAACAGATTGTAAATTTTAATATACTGTTATAAGGAGCATTTAACCAGAAGTGGTTCACACAACAGTGTAGCAAATGAGCTAAAAATGAAAGGATATAACAAATAAATGATTGATATACAAATTTGTTAGCATATTTGTAAGTGTTTAAAACTGTTTGAAGATTTTGTAGAACATGGCCTTAAGAGTTTTGACCAGTTTGGTGATGAGAGTCACTTGTTCAGCTCAACTAATTTTGCATGACTTTGACTATGATTTTGACTATATTGTACATGCCAGAAACACAATGAAGTGGAGAACTTCCATTTCTCAGTATACAAATATATGTGACCAGAGTACTTTATCCAGCATCATTTGTCATTTCTGTCTTGGTGTTAGATAAAAATGTAGAAACCTACAGTTATACTCATATGGTACCTACCTGTTGACTGATATCAATACTCCTAATTATACAATGTGTAATGTGCATTAGTTATTGAGTGGTTATTTCAATGCATTGCTGAGACCGTATAAAAATATAACATTTTAGACAAATAAAATGATTTTGTATGCTTAATATAAATCTGTCATTAGCCTGATTTCATATACTATTTGCACGGATACACATATGTGACCCTGGACCACAAAACCAGTCATAAGTTGCACGGGTATATTTATGGCAATAGCCAACAATACATTGTATGGGTCAAAATTATCGATTTTTCTTTTATGCCAAAAATCATTAGGATATTAAGTAAAGATCATGTTCCATGAAGATATTTTGTACATTTCCTATTGTAAATATATAAAAAATGTATTATTATTAATATGTGTTGCTAAGGACTTAATTTGGACAACTTTAAAGGCGATTTTCTTAATATTGAGATTTTTTTGCACCCTCAGATTCCAGATTTTCAAACAGTTGCCAAATATTGTCCTATCCTAACAAACCATACATCAATAGAAAGCTTATTTATGCAGCTTTCAGATGATGTATAAATCTCAGTTTCAAAAAATTGACCCTTATGACCTTATGGTTTTGTGGTCCAGGGTCACATATACATTCATACTGTACACACACAGCCAAACAGTCAATCAAAAATACATTTAAAAAAAACAAAAAAAAACAACTTTCCAACAGCAAGAACATGTTTTATAGAATGAGAGCAATAAATTATCACATAATTTCTCTGAATTAGTTCTGCATCGAAACCTCATACATATATACAAATAAAACTTCATACAATTAATCATTTTAAATATAGGAACTGCTCTTACACACACATACTGATACAATTTTACAATTACAATTCGTTCCAAGCTCCCCCATCCCCAGGTCCTTAAAATGTAAACAATGGTTCATGTTCCCATTCCCAGCCAGATATTGATTCCTCAGTCCAGTGCAGAGTAAATATGGCATATTTATATCAGCTAATATATACATTCAGGTTTATACAGCATCATTCAGCTAAGTGCAGACATGCAACACGGGGCACGGTGGCGCAAGACATTAGCGTGTCAGAAACCAGAACACGCGTCTCAAAAAACTACTGGATCGATTTTTTTTAACATCATACATCTCTGCTTTATTTGTGTTTGAGCTCAGCATGCCCCAGCACTCAGGACTCTTAATACAAGCACAAGAGCAAAGCGTTAGAGTTAGAGAGAAGCAAAACCACCCATAGGAAAAAATGTGAAATGTATTGAATGGCCCTCTAAATTCAGATCACACCACAGCTTATAACAAGGACATGGAGTTCCTGTTTGTCTACGAGGGCCTCAAGTTAAGGTTTCCAGTTATGGATAATGCTAGAAGATTTGAAGTACTGGAATCAATTACCTGAATAAACATTATTGTTGTTCAACTAAATGTATTTTATACAGGCAAAGAAAATAATAATGAAAAAAATAAAGGGCTGGGCCTAGCAGCAGAGATTCATATTCTTATTTAGGATGTTTTCATCCTTGTAGGACTTTTAAAAAATGTTAAAATTTTACAAGTATAAAAATAACTCAACACAAACATCACTAATGTAATACTGTGAATGATTCTGCTTAATGGAGAGAGAACGGCCCATTTTGGTTGTCGAGGGGGGAAATGGAAGTAGAAAGAGATAGGGAGTGTTTGGAGGGACACAGATGGAATTGGAACTTTGGATCCTAGGCACTGATGATTTTTAACTTGTGTATGTGCAAAACCAGAAACTTTCAGCAAAAAGATCTTCACAATTAAAGATGCTTTTACAGTCTCTCAGTGTAAATGAGTGTGTGTGCATGAATATAAGTCCTCTAAACACACTTTCATTTAAAAAAAATAAATAAATAAAGAGGGCACTGACATTGGACATGCAACTCAGCAAAATTCACAATATTAAAAGAGCGAGTTGCTCAAGTGTGTATGGCTTCTGGCAACAACAAGTTTTACATGGATCATACAGCTTTTATGTGGATAATATAGTTTTATAAACTTGCTGCAAAACATTTACCTGAAATCAGCAGTCCAATTAGTTGGCTAAACATTAATTGTATACACACACAAAAAAACTAGCCTGTTGGTCTGTCTAAAAAAAAGCTCTTAGAAAACACTCAGCACTGCACTCTGCTAAAACATATCCATGTATCATATTAGCAGTAGCTTTTACACCAAAAAAGCAAGAATTATATCAGTAGTATTTGACATCATAATAGTAATAAAGTCATCCATTAAATTCATCCATATCCTGATTTCCTTTCAAATTCAGTTACTTCTAAATATTTAAGATATCTGTAACACATTTAAACCTCAAGTCCATAAGTACAGAATTAATGTCAAAGTTTCAATGACACTCTCTACGAACATCTTGCTCCTCCAACAGGTCATCCAGAGAAAATATCCAGGTGTATCACAACGTAACCACTGTTCCCAAACCTCCAATGACAAACCTTTACAGTAGGCACTAAGGTTATGCAATGAATTGCCAAATATAAATGTTTCATTGGTCAGGTGAGATTGTTAAAATGAACAAGACAAAAATAATAGTGAAATGGCAACACTAAAAAGGGAAGGAGAGATGCTGAGGTAACAGGTGGCAGGAAATAAATGCAATGCTGATTTTTCTATTTATCCATGTCTTGATTATTGGTCGCTATTAGTCATGACTCTTTTGTGTATGTTACATTTAGGTTTGTTACGTTAGGTTAGACTTAATTGTCTTATATAATAGAAAAAAGAAATATCTACCAAACAACTTAAATCTCTTTCTACACATTCTGTTTAATAAATGAAAGGCGTAAATGACATAATAACTTCACTGAGGTCTTCAAAAAGGTTTTTTTACTGTTATGGCTGACTTATTGCAAACCTGATTCCCAGCCTCAACAAAACAGAGCAACAAACATTTTTCAAATAGTTCAAAAACAGTGATATTTTTTTTTTTTTTTTTACCATGTAGATTTAAGTGAAGTTTTCCCAGCAATTCCCACCCCATTCTTTTACTCACAAGTCAAAATAAAAGTTTAAAAGAATCAAAATATAGCGTTTGGCATCCCTCTAAGTGCATGCTGGCCCTTTTTACACGCTGAGGAATAAGTTTGACAATTTTGAGGAATGTATCAAGCTAACATTTTCTGACTGACCCTGAAATGATTGTCATCTGAGACACATGAAAACTGAAAAGACTACAAATGAAAGTTCAGTTTCTTTTATATTTTGCACTCATCTGTCCGGTTATGTATCGATTTTGAGTGTTTAAAGAGTTCACCATCATCGTCTTCTTAAAATGAATCTTAAATTCATCAGTCTGACTTAAATTGGCACCCCCTTTCCCCCTGTAACCTCTTCTTTTGGCAGCAATGCAGGTCAAATTCAACTCAAACTCCTAAAAACACTTCATATGCTTCACCATTGTCTCCATTAGGCTCCTCAGATCTTCAGTCGGAGATTTTATGCTGTTACACAGCCTTTGTTTTGAATGGCGGCGGACAGCAAAAGGCCGTTCAGGCTAGCAATGAGCATGTAGCCGGCCAGGTTTCCCACTCTACATGTGAGGGAAGCGGATGTGGAAGTAACAGAGTCTGAGTATGGTATGCTTCCTCTTGCCTGGGCTCCGGCTTCTCCGCGTTGAGACTCTGCGCCCTCTGCCGTGGCTCACCCTCACACCACCGTGCTGATGCGGTTGATAGGTTTGGATTTGGAGCTGCCGACCGTGCTGCTGTTGCTGGCTCCGCTTCCACCTCCGCCCCCTGGGCCGCCCGAATGCGCCCCCATGGGTCCCGGGAGCTGCGGGGCTAGCGGGGAGAGTGGGGTAAGAGGGGTGAGAGGGGTATGTGGTGACGGAGGAGGTAACGGGGAATGTGGTGGAGGCGGCGGAATGGAGGAGAGGGGCGGGTACTGCGGTATGTAGTGGCCGGTGCCCTGGGGTATGTGCCGTGCAGTGATGGCGGATGGTGCCTGAGGGGGCGGCGAGAAAACAAAATGAGTTTGATGGGCGGAGTGATGCAGTAAGGGGTGGGGGCTGTGGGCGTGGACGGGATGGCTGTGGGTATGAGAGTGAACGTGGGAGTGGGCGTGAGGGTGGGGCTGAGAGTGAGACAGAGTAAGAGGAAGCTTGCCGGTAGGACCGGGCACCCGTACGTGGCGTATGGTATTGGGGTGCACATGGTAGAAGTTGAAAGGGGCGATGGGCGAATGGGGTGAATGTGGGGACAGAGGTGGAGGGGTGCAGGCCATATTGGCGTAACGGCCTTGCTGCATAGCATGATGGGATAGTTGCTGCTGGAGCTGGGCGTGTGAAGGAGCGGGTGGCCCGCGTCGCGGGAGGGACCCTCGTTGTAGGGTGTGATGGATAGCGGGTGGATGGCCAGGGGTGGCAGCCTGCACGTGGTACCGATGATGATGGTGGTAGGGGGGCGGAGGCTGCCCAAAGTTGTTGTGACAGTATTGAGCGTGCAGCGCTTGGATCTTGGATGGCCCACCGGGGTCTGACTGGCTGAGGGCGGAGGGGGACGGAGGCGGCGGCCCTCCTGTAGTAGGAGGTGGCACGGGGGCCGGGTAATGTGGCCCGGGGGGAATAAGGGGAGCAGGGGGTTTGGCGCGCTTGCTCCCAAACAGGGAGCCCAGGAAGGAACCGGAATTGCTCCCTCCAGAACTGCTCCCCGGCCCCCCACCTCGATCGTTGATGCCAGGAACCCCCCCCATATTGCCTACGGCATTGTGAAGTTGCCCCGGCCCACCCCCCACCCCTACTCCGGGGCTCAGGATGGGGCGGTGAGGCCGGTAGTCTTCCAGCCCGTAGCAGCTGGGAACAGCGCCCCCCATGGGCAAACGCTGATGTGGCTGAGGGCTGTTAATGATGGATCCCTATAGTGCGCACAAACACACAAAGCCAGACAGTCATTGAACTGAAAATCTGAGAGGATGAACAGTGTTGGGACTAACGAGTGACAGACATGACCCAGTTACTTCGTCAAATAAATAACACGTTATTTTTCGGGGATACACCGATATTAAAATTCTGGCCAGTACGTATAAGCAATAATGATTTATGTTATGCAGCACCAATAAATACCAGATATTAAAATGCTATACTATTTTTTCTAAATAGAAAATAAATAAATAAAACAAGTGATTTTAGTGTCATAATGTACAGTAGGGTTGTCACGGTACCAAAATTCCAGTAGTCGGTACCAATACCAGTAAAATTTCATGGTTCTCTGTACCATTTTCTGTACCATAGCAAACACGATTAGAACCATTTTACAACTTTATTTAACTATTTGAAAATACAAATATTAATTTAATTAAATTAGTTTTTTATTAAATAATTAGTAAATAAATTTAAACAACATGTAGCCTTCAAATAAAAACATTGTTTGTAAAAAGATCAAGTGAAATATTTGCAATAAAATGAAGGACAAAGAAACATACACATTACATAGAACAAGTGGCAGGTCTTTTAGTTTGCATTTACACTAAGACTTAATGCACATATATTTTGACATACAGTATCAGATTGTTTTGTCTCGTCTGTTGCTATGGTTATATCACTGTCAATTTACAACTAAATACAGTTGTAAATTCAGAAACTTTGCAGTGTACTGAGCAGGATAAAAAACAAAATTGTAAACAGAAAGCGAGCAAAGAGCACTCCCTTTATAATCATTGAAGCTGTCAATCACTGAGATCTACACTTTGTTGGTAATAATGAAAGGATTTGCGAGTGTGCAGAACTCTAAAGTGCGGTGAACGAAAACTCTGGTGTGTTTTGAGCGGTGTTGAGAGGATTCTGATTGGCCATTGCGTTGACGCACTCAACAGATATGACTGGCTACAATGATCAAGGCTTCAAAAACATGTTGTAAATAGAAACCTTTGACGCGCTTCACAGAGCGCTTACACAGATACACACGGGAGCGTTGGAAAGCAGCTGTCAATCAGCGGGTACTGAATATACCCAGTACTCGGTACTACCTGTACTGCAGAAATGCTGGTTCCCTTTCAGTCGGTCACGTTCGACGTACGTCGGAACTGACCGACGAATTGGGGATCATTTTCAGAGACCAATCTACTTCGAGTGTATAAAAACGAGCCAATAACGTTGGCATGTGGTCCACGCACCGCCCCGCAGCGCGGGTATAAATACGGAAGTGGAATACCGCATCCTCGCTTTCAACTTCGGAGCCGAACGGTCTACAGTCAGTCTGTTGCTGTTTCCAAGAGTGTTCTGTGCGAGTCTTTTTGAGGAAGATCGCTCTCTTGCTGGTGCTGGTGTGACGGTGCGATTCAGCGAGTGGCCGCTGCTACGTACACTGTGTGTGTTGGTTGGCTGGGCGTTCCGTTTACTGAGTGCTCACACGCGGGCTTGCACTATCGGACCGCTGTGAGCCGCGGCCATCTCCCTGAGTGCCTCAACACTCCTAAAAAGAGCATTTTCCTTCCTAAAAGAGCAACACGGTTTGACCCTGCGTCTTTTTCAAGATGTCATTCAAACCGTGTGTTTCTGGATGCCGTCATTTTCTGTCCCCAGTTGATGGTCATGATCGCTGTCTCACGTGTTTGGGCGTTCAGCACGCTGAGGCGGCGTTCGTGAATGACTCATGTTCCCATTGCGGGAACATGACCATCGCAGTTTTACGGTCTAGGCTCGAGTACCTCAAAAGGGGTGGAGTCCCATTGCGCATCCCCCGATCTAGTGGTCCTCCCGCTGCAAAGCAGAGGGCTGCTACTTTGGCTGATGCCTTTGGTGGAGACCTGAGGGTGACTGTGAGGGCTTCCCCGATGGGCCAACAAGCCCCTTGGGCCCCTCCCCCCTCCGCTGCGCCGGTGGAGTTTCCGGAAGAGCGGCCTGGTCCTTCCCATGCGGGGCCGACCGTCTCTTTCGGGGCTCCGGCTGAGGATATGATCTCGATAGCTGCATCGGAGGACGAGCTAATGGGCTCTGGAGATGAGGATTCGGCTGCGTTACCCCCTTTGGGTGTGGTAGCGTTGCCCGAGTCAGATCCAGAGCTTACGGCTATGCTTTCCCGGGCCGCCGCGAGTGTTGGGCTCGAGTGGAACCCTCCACCGTGTCCCGAACCCTCGCGGCTGGACGATTGGTTCCTTGGGACGGCCCGTGCTGGTTCTCAGCACCCCGCCCCGGTACCATTCTTTCCGGAAGTGCATCAGGAGCTCACGAAGTCGTGGACGGCGCCCTATAGCGCCAGAAACCGATCTAGTGACTCCTCCGTCCTCACTACCCTTGATGGTGGCGCGGCTAAGGGGTACGTGGGGATTCCCCCAGTCGAGCGGTCCGTGGCGATGCAACTGTGTCCCAGGACCGCTGCGGACTGGCGGGCTAACCCACGTCTCCCCTCCCGGGCGTGTAAGTTCTCGTCCAACCTAACGGGCAAGGCAACCTACACAGCCTGCGGGGAAGCCGCGTCATCTCTGCATGCCATGGCGCTCCTGCAGGTCTACCAGGCCAAAGCGCTAAAGGATCTGCACAAGGGTAGTTCCGACCCAGGCGTGATGCAGGAACTGCACACAGCGACGGACCTCGCCCTCCGGGCGACGAAAGTCACTGCGCGCTCCCTGGGTCGGGCGATGTCCACTCTGGTGGTCCAGGAGCGCCACCTGTGGCTGAACCGACAAGGTCCGCAAGTCCGACAAGGTTCGGTTCTTCGACGCCCCTGTTTCCCAGGTCGGCCTTTTCGGCGACGCCGAAGCAGACGACCTTTTCGGAGCCGCACAGGTAGACCTGTTCGCCTCTCCGGACTCGACCCATTGCCAGTTGTACTGGCCCAACCCTACTGGCCCAACCGGACCTGGTTCCCCGAACTCACACTCCTCTCGACAGCCCCTCCCTGGCCGATTCCCCTGAGGAAGGACCTGCTTTCTCAGGAACGGGGCACTCTATGGCGGAGGTTCTAGGTGGCCTGCCACAAGCGGTGGCAGACACCATCGCTTCTGCTAGAGCCCCCTCTACGAGGCGCCTCTATGCCCTGAAGTGGAACCTGTTTGTTGAGTGGTGCTCTTCCCGCCGGGAAGACCCCCGAAGGTGTTCAGTTAGTGTCGTGCTTTCTTTCCTGCAAGATGGGTTGGAGCGAAGGCTGTCTCCCTCCACCCTCAAAGTGTACGTCGCAGCAATAGAGGCGTATCACGACGCAGTTGAAGGTAAGTCCTTAGGGAAGGTAAGTCACTTAACTCTGGTGCTAAGAGCACTTCAGAGCCCTCCCTTTGAGCCTTTGCAGTCTGTAGAGTTAAAAATTCTGTCCATAAAGACAGTACTCCTGACTGCATTGGCCTCCATCAAGAGGGTAGGGGACCTGCACGCACTTTCGGTCAACGAATCGTGCCTAGAGTTCGGATACGTGCCCAAGGTTCCCACCACTCCCTTCCGGGACCAGGTGGTGAACCTGCAAGCGCTGCCCTCGGAGGAGGCAGACCCAGCCCTGGCTTTGTTATGTCCCGTCCGCGCTCTTCGCGCTTACGTTGACCGGACTCAAAGCTTTAGGACCTCAGAGCAGCTCTTCGTCTGTTACGGAGGCCAGCAGAAGGGAAAGGCTGTCTCCAAGCAGAGGTTAGCCCACTGGATAGTGGATGCTATCGTCTTAGCGTACCAATCGCAAGACGTGCCTTGCCCGTTCGGGTTGCGAGCACACTCAACCAGGAGTGTGGCTTCCTCCTGGGCGCTGGCTCAAGGCGCCTCACTGACAGATATATGTAGAGCTGCGGGCTGGGCGACACCTAACACGTTCGCTAGATTTTATAGCCTCCGTGTAGAGCCGGTTTCTTCCCGTGTACTCTTGTGTTGGCTTGCAACGCCACTCCTGCCCGCTTGGTCGGATACGTGCGTCTATTGTCTCCAGTTGTGTTCCCCAAAAATGGCTAACCCTGTCGAGCTCCTCCGACACCCCTTCGGTGTCATACGCTGCGGCCGTCTGACGCCAGGCCTGCACCCGTATGCTTGTGGAACGTGTGTGTAGGCTGGGTTCCATATGTAGCGGTCCCTACGGCGACCCCATATGTGTATTCTCCACGGTACCGCTACCCTACTCGGCTAGCCCCGTGTCTTTCCCTTGACAGAGCTCGCTCTGTCGTCTCTGGTGGTGTTCTTTCCCCCCTGGGACCAGGTTGGATCCACCCCAGAGACTGCCATATGTAGCACTACCCTGCTAGGTTAGTCCTTATGAGTATTCCACCTCTCCTCCCTGGAGGACGTGGCTCCGCAGCGTTCCGTCTCCCTGAGACAGGCACGCTTTCCCAGCGTTATCCAATAGTCACACTGAGTGGGTCTTGCAGAAACAGCAGTGACGGACCTTCCCTGCTTGGAGACTCCTGACTCCTGCTCCAACCTAGGAGCACTCCAGCGAGCTCAAGCAAGGCGCTGGAAGGGCCAGCCTCCCTGGCGTGTTGGTAGGGATCCCCAATTCGTCGGTCAGTTCCGACATACGTCGAACGTGACCGACTGAAAGGGAACGTCTCGGTTACGTATGTAACCCTCGTTCCCTGAAGGAGGGAACGGAGACATACGTCCCGTCGCCAGGTGCTGTGCTTCCGCTGAAGGCCCGAGTCACTCTTTCGGCTCCTCATTTGGAAAAGCGAGGATGCGGTATTCCACTTCCGTATTTATACCCGCGCTGCGGGGCGGTGTGTGGACCGCATGCCAACGTTACTGGCTCGTTTTTATACACTCGAAGGAGATTGGTCTCTGAAAATGATCCCCAATTCGTCGGTCAGTTCCGACGTACGTCTCCGTTCCCTCCTTCAGGGAACGAGGGTTACATACGTAACCGAGACGTTTCGTCACATTTTTAAAATTGCAGTACTGGTACATTTGACAACCCTAATGTACAGTATAAAAATAATATTTATTTTGAGATTTACAAGATTAAAGACTACATTTACTGAATACTTAAAAACACTAATAATGTATTGTTAAATGTAATCTTTAGCAAACGTTATGATGACTGAATTCATTTGTAGCATCTAAAATTTATACATTTTAACTGCTTTAATATATTATAAAATTTATAATATATTAATAACTATTGGCTTGTCTGCGTCAGCCAGAATTTTAATATCAGAACATGCTTAACTTTAATTACGAGCAAGACAATAATGTAGCTTGAGACATAAAGTACATCCACACTGTACACCCATCTCCTGGACAGCAAAACCAAAAAAGCCTTTCAGCATTAAATATAAACAGCCTCAAACATCTTGCAAAAGTTAGAAATGTCAGTGTCACATTAAACAAACCATAATGCAGTCAGATGTTCATGATGATCGACTATATAACAAACTAAAGCTTCCTTATTAGCGCGCCTCACTCATTTTACTCAGTCAAAACATGTATCTGAACCTTTAAAACAGAAGGAACACTGATTGAGGCATTATTTTACCAGAGCAATGCATTTGTTAGTAGTATTTAGTAGCAAATGCACCAGGCATAACCTATTAGACATGCTGCATGCAAAGCAAACACAGACTACTGTTTTTACACAATACGGAATAAAACATGCAGCACTTCATCACACAATAATGACAAATTCATGCAAAGCCGTTTTTGTTAAATACAGTACAGAGGACTCATGCACTTGAGAAAGCTGCAACACAAGATCATTCCATTTCAACGTGATTACGAGCAGTTAGTAGATCTGTCCAACTTACTTCAATGGTACTATCCAAAGAGCCAACGCTGTTTCTACGGCCTCGCTTTCCTGCACCCAACCAAGCACAGCAAGGTCAGGGTCATGGAGAATTTTTTTTCCAAAACCTCATACTGGGTGTTTGACCCTGGATGATCCATTTACAACAAACAATGTCTACAAATTGTCTACACAAATGTCTACTGACAAAACTAAACTTCACGCCATTGAACTCGACATGGCTGTGTTCAGAAACCATATAAAAGAGTAGTACATCACATGACCACATTACATTCATGTTTAATTCTGCAAGTTCAAAATAAAATGGCTACAAAATAAAACAGCTATTTTGTATTTGTGTAAATATGTGTTAACTCTTGGCAGCCTGATCAAACATTGAGAAAATAAAAATATTACAAACATTTTGCCAGCTATTTATTACTTACATTGAAATAGGTGATCAAAGTCAAGATCATCGTATTGTGCATTGTGTGATATGGTATTAAGGCCGTGACACACCGACGCCAAAGAACTAGCGGCGACAAAAGCAGACTGTGTTGTCGCCTCACGTTGGCTGCGTCTGGGCCAAAAAGCTGCGCTTGAACACCACACCAAAAGGACTACAGGCAACTGCCAACTAGCATGTGTGTTTAAGGAAAAAAAAGTCTATATTTGTCATTCAAAAAGGGAAACCAAACTAGAACTGCAGATATACAAACCGTAAACAAAGCAGCACTTGCTTACCATTCTGAATATCAATCATGCTGATCACTTTCTTAACTCCAGGTGTCTCATGCTGTTATGAAAATATTTGCATATTGGAATGCTCAGGTAAGATGACATAAAATTAGAACAGCCTTGTGTCTATGCCATCTTGACTTTTTTGATTTCATCACTTTCACTTTTATTCTTGTGCACTGATCTCTCTCACCCACGGCCCAGACATGTGCAACACACCGCAAAAACTAGCCCGACAGACGCTCACCGATGGCCCGCCGTTAGCCGACTGTCGGCTTGATGTCACAGCCCTTACAGAGTCTGTTCCGATGTATACTGCACATTTGAACAAATGTAGCATCTATGCATTCTATGCATACAGAAAGTTTGCATACTGTGACAGTGCACATTCTAATCACTGCAAAAAAATTGCAATTTGACATTCAAAATACAGCCACTGGATTAAAAACAGTATGCAAAGACACAATGTGCCATTAGAGGGCACTGTCTGTCAATCTGTACTTCATAACAGAAGTTCAGCACTCCACAACTGTTACAGTATGGCATTCATGATAAAACTGTGGTGGAGTTACAAATATTTCCCCCATATAAATATTTTTTTATGCTCTACAGTCCACAGAAATCCAGGAAGCATCCATGCAATGAAGCATAATTAAATGTGCTAATTTGTCTTGCATTTTTTGAGAGCCTAGTTGAAATAGAAGGGAGTTTGTTGTGTGAATGTGTGTTGTACCTGTCTCAGAGAGGTCTCTCAGTGAGGAGCTAAGTGCGGTTCGTTTAAGCCCCTCCCCTGCTGTATACGTGTCATCCAGACTGGGCCTTCCCAGAGTGCCGTTCACAGCCTCAGTCTTCATTCCACCAACCCCGCCCACATCTCCACTCAGGAGCCCTGGACGCATCACACCTTTCTGCTTTTCTAACTCAGCTACGGAGAAGAGAGATAAGGGGTTAATGCTAGCAAAACTGACAATTACTATAATGAACATTAACCCTAATGAATAATTTATCAGCCACACAGCAAATTTCTGAAATTTCAGTTTGCAAACAGGAAAATAACCTCATGCTTTTGATCTGTCAAGTGTAAAAGAACAGATAATTTAAAAGGATTTCTTACACTCTACACGGTATTTCTCCATATCCTGAACCTCAGCGACGCTCTCACGCAGGTCGCTGGTGAAACGCGTTCGGTCCTGCTGGCTCGGCGCGTTGAACACGATCAAAACCTTACGCTCACTGCCAGGCATTGCTGATGTCAGTCTGATACCGTGAGGATAGTCTGAGAGAGAGGGACAGAGATAGAGGGTAAATGCAGTCAATTAAAGAGAGACCCAGATAAAGTGGCATGTGCTGTGCCTCATGTAATTAGTTATAGATCTCTCATTTTGACAGAAGTCCACAGATACACACAAGAACTGTTCTAAAATTAACCCCAGAAAAGCCAGGTTCCTCACACATTCAACAAAAAAAAATTTGTATAACCTTTGTTTCCTAGTAAAAATATCTAACGACCATAAAACAAAATAAATTTACTGTGTACTATCAAAATTTTATGTAAATCGTTTTTCTTACACTTTTAGATTTTTCTTTAAGCATAAATCTAACAAAACATAGAAAGGTTTATGTTTAAAACAATAAAAAAAAAAAAAAAAAAAACTGACCAATGGGGTAAGAAAAATACATTTAATTCAAAATAGATTGTCTTAATCTTATGAAATTTTACTTTAAGCTAATGTATCTTCTTTTAACAATGTTTAGGTATTTTGTTAGTGGAAAACAAGTCCAAAACAAATACTGATTAAGATAAATAGAGAACAGATGTTCTCAGAATCAACAGAATAGCCACAATCGAGGTGATGGCATGAGGATGTCTTTTTCTCCGTCATATACTGGTAAGAAACCAAAACACCACCTACATGAAAGCAAGGAAAGAGTAATGAGAGAGCACCGAGCTGAGATGGAGTGGATGAGAGCAGAGTGTGTAAACGAGCTGGAATGGAGTGATAGTATAAATAAAGAAGGAGGGACAGATGGTGAGACAGATGGAGGGATGAATATACTTACAGGAGTTCTGGAACATATGAACCTGCATCTCCACCAAGGGAAAGGACTGTCTGAAACTGTACGTCACAGACGTCTTCTTCTTCTGAAAAATCTTTGTTACCTGCAGCAGGGAACAGAAGGGATGTTAGGATGTAGTTATGATCATTATACAGATACATGTATAATGCTTGGACACACTTGACTGAATATGCAACTTTACGCACAACTGCCAGCCTGCATGGAGAGGTTCTTGAGAATCCAGAGACACCAGCAGCTTCAAATACCTGTTTGCTGCTCAACAGTGGCTTTTTTACAGCTGTCCTTTTAATACAATTAATTTTTTTGACAAAAACTTTCCTTAATAAGCCTTTATCTGACCGAGTTCTGATGTAGTGCTGTAAATTACTCACAAATCTTATGATAGTTTGATAATCTCCATTCAGTTTTCATGCCTTTTGCATAACATTGCACCATTTCATGCTTTTCATCTTCAGAAAGATCTTTCTTCCTCCCTATATTGCATGAGAACTGTGACTTGCTTAATAATGTGGAACAACCTCTTTAAGCAGGGTTTCCATTTAAGTAAACCTGGCAAACTATTTTACAAACCTGCTGAGATTGATAGATATGGAGAAATAAAACAAACACTTTCTTTGAAAAACTAAAATCTGACTGTACTGATATGGGCTTGACAACACCCGCCAACCCACCAAATGCAGGTGGATTTCAGCAGTGGCGTGTAAAGCAGTCACTCCTACTAGCCACTTTAGTTTTGGCGGGTATATATTTATACATAATATATACAGTTTTCAATTGTAGTATTTTAAAAAGGCAACTGAAATAATAAACTAAGTGCAATGTAGTGTTGTCAAAAATATCTATTTTTCAATACATATCGATACTGAAATATCTGAAACGCTTCCGATACTCATTTTCCACAGAATACACAATACCAGCGTCGCTTTCTCGCTCTCTCATCTCTCAGACAGCGAGTTGACATACAAACCCACCTCCCCTCACTCACTTATTTCATTTGCTCCGGATGAATATTGTTGGTGTTACAGGGCTTGAATTTAAGCGTGGGATTGTGCGTATTGCGCATAATTTTACTCATTCCCGCAGATTTCCCGCAGCTAAAGTACTAAATTGATTTCTTTTTCTCTGCTTATTGCGCTTAAACAGTCAAATACACAAAAAATAATGTCAAAATGCAGGTTTTGGCGAGTATTCACGTAAACACAGTCAGTTATGGTTTATGTGAACGTGAACAGTTGAGAAAGAAAATGCGTGTGTAACAGTTTAATAGATCCGTGCATCAGGTCTTAAAGTGACAGCAGACACCAAATTATGAGATAATATTAAAAATGTCTATATGGCAGTCTTTCCCCATGGTATAAAACTGTGGCCAGTGAAAATGCTGAGTAGCTAGTAACTTGGAAAACCACTAGTCACAGTGGCTGGTGAGCAAAAAAGTTAATGTCAAGCCCTGCATGTGTATATACTTTTTTATATATGTAAAATCGGCTTTGTGTCTGTTTGCGCTGCGCTCATGCGATCAGCACATGATCAGCTCAGTTCACAGTGAATGAATGCAGTGAACTCCATCTGTGCATGTGCTGAGTTTAGCGTGAATTTTTGGGAACATAGCCCATTTGCGTAGTTGACGATTACAGCATTTCACTAGATTTGAGACGCATTTGTAAACTTGTTTTCTGCCAAAATAAAAGCTCGACTGCAGTGTTCGTCAAAATAAAAGCTTACAGGTTTATCTTTAGCATGTATAGAAAATGGGACAAAACTACCCTAGTGAAAAAAACGTATACCAAAATGTACTTGAAATGCGTTTATTTCATACTAAGTATACTACAAATCCATTTATATTTACTGACATATTGCTTGAGATTTACGTTGCATTCAATGCTTGACGAAGGGTGTGTCTGAAGCTTGTTGACCGTCATAGTGACAACAGCCAATCATAATACTTTTCCGGTGTTTAAAGTGAAGGCGCTTCACTTTAAAAGTTGAAAATTTTTCAACTTCTGCCACCAGCAACGCCCATGACGCGATGCAATGGAACCCACAATTCAGTTCAGCAACGCATGACGTCACCCATTCAAAGTAAATGAGAAGTGTTGACGCCAACGCCCCGTGTGAATGCAGCGTTACTAATATAAATATTATAATTACAATTTATTTAGAGTATATTGGAGTTTATTGCACAATGCACATTTCTTAATATTGAGCCTAAAATGTGTTTTAATATCACAATTAGTAAGGATAGTATGATCACTGTTTAATATCAGTCTTCAAATGCAAGATATTTAAAGTGCACCTAAAGTATACTTGCAATAGTTCCACTTTAGCACAATCAAACTTAAGTATATCTTTAGTTGGACCTCAGCACTGAAAATGTCAATCAATTTTTGTCATAGTTTTTGTCATTCAATAGTTTTTTTTTTTATTTAGTTATTGTCTCGTTTTCGTCTGTGAAAAAATGTTGTTGATGAAAATAATGACGAAAAGTATTCGTCAACGAAATTAACGGAACGTCAAAACATGCCACCGCTGTATGGCCAGATAATACTCAAACTACCTTTCTCGGCTGGATAAAGCAATCCAGCGTCTCGCTAGTTAAGTTTTGATGGATGAGGATTGCAATCAAGATAAAGATGATTGCGGTGACATACAGGAGTCGTACAGTAAGCATGCGTGAGTCCGTTATATTGATATGAAAACAATATGCGCACTCTCAATGCACTGATCGCACATTGTATTTATGCTCAGACACGTTTTAATACAATTACATTGTTTCCAGACATAATCAGGATAATGTTTTGATTTGTCATGTGTATGTTGCCGTGTATGTTGAAGGAATGGATCTGTGTACTGTAGTAGGTATATGCAGTCAGGTCAAGGCGGATGGTTTAGGTTTTTTTTGGGAATCTCCATGTGGTCCTGTTCGATATCGCAACTTGACTGGTCTAAAATGTAAATAAGCTCTTTGTTGTTGCACTGTACACATACTATACAATGCGAATTCTGAAAATTCTGGGGTTTTTTTTATTCTGATAAATGTATGCTTTGATGTGCATCATTTTATAAATTATATGGACTTTATGAATTATCCTTATATCATTTGTTTATTAGGTGTCCTTTTAGAGTATCTAAGAGTCTCTCTCTCTCTCTCTCTAAGACTGAAACTGTTACATATGTTATTATGTTTTTATGAAAACTGTAGGCCTATATATCCTGTATACATTTTTCATTGCAAAAATTGTACTATTATATACTTATTGTAAGCACACATGACTTATCTAAACCAAAGGGAGTATTTTTCCTCTACATCTTCTTGCAGTAATTAGACCAATATGTGCTGAATGAAGACTTACCACTAGCAGGTCATTAAAGAGAAAGACCTCCCGCTGGTGAACTCCACTCCGCTGCGGTCGATTGGGGTCAGGGACTTCATACAGCTGACAACAGCACACTAGCCTGCGATGTGGCAGAGAAAGCACCTGCACACACATACACGCAGCATATCAAAATACAACTTGGTTTGTCTCACGCTAAATGACACAAACAAACTGAAGATCAAATTTCCTTTTAGCTACAAGTTTTACAACAATATGGGGTTTCAACCACAAGTATGACATGCATGAGTGAATCACATGGTTTGACTCACAGGTTTCTTTCCCACGATGACCCTCTCTACAGCCTGCACTTGAGACACGTGGTCATCGTTTGTCCTGAGTTCCCATTTCTGAATGCGCTGGTAGATGCCCACTAACATATCCCTTGGAATGTCCTGTCCATTATCCACTCCTGTCAATGAAAAAGAGAGGGAAAACGAATGAGACAAAGAACATGAAAACAGCTGAAAAATCTATCTGATTTAGCTAAAGACATTCTACATCTAACAGATAGATGGAGTGGATCACCTCTAAGGTTCTTGATAAAATCCTCCAGCTTCATCTTCCTCTCAGCTTTGACGTTGGGGCTGTACATGTCTGTGTTGAGGAGGATGATGGCAAAAGCTAGGATGAAGATAGTGTCTGGGTTCTGAAACTGGCGGACGAGCGCAGGGTTGCACACGCAGTATCTCTGACTGCAAGAAAGAAAAAAGGTGATACTCATCCGGAACTACAAAATGCAGAGAAAAGAGCACAGGGTGTGATGAGAGTAAAGGCTACCTGAAGGCCTCTACCAGTCTCTCCACCTTCTGGGCTTCCCCCTGAACCTTAATCTGAGCCTGAAACTTCCTCAGGGCGTCATCCAGATCCATACCCGAGAAATCCATCTCATCCAACACACAGCTGAGAAAGAAAAACAGAAAGATCACTGACTTTATCTGCCAACATGTATTTGCTGATATTTTTATCCAGGGTCTGGCTTCTGTTTGCCTCCAGGCTGGTGTGAACAGCATATGGATGCTTTGCTACAATCTGGGTCTGGAAAAACATCATTACTTACTCCAACACATCCTTGTTGAACTGTTTTTGTCGATTTCCCAGAAACTCCCCAATCATCTGTCTACTTAGGCCTTTCCTCTCCAGGATGAAGCGTGCAATGCCCACAGGTGTGTCTGATACAAAACCCCTCTCTATCAAATACTGGATCCCCTTCTCTGGTTTCCTGGAAGACAGAGAGAGAAACACAGGAAGAGTGAGGATTAAACAGATAGAATAGGATTCATTTTAGTAAATCTGTGATAAACTGAAATAAAGACAAAAAAGAGCATATTAACAAAGGCCTGATGGTAGACAGATGTATAGACACCGGAGCCGAAATTAAATCAGACTTCTATCATTTAGGTTCCCACAGGTTTTTTTTTTCTTCGTCAATTGATCTTAAAATCCATTTGATTGCAGTTTCATTTCCTCATCAGAATTAGTCTTCAAAAGGAACCTGCTGTAAGTTCCCCAGGTGCTAAAAGATTCATAATCACATCAATCTTGATTCATAAAATGTTACAGTTACTTTTTATTATCAATTCTCTATGATTTATAATAGAGGGACATGTTAAAAGAACACTGTACTGCCATAAATCATCTGTGATCTTAACACAGGTATTAAGTCAGAAAAAGGTTCAGAGAAATCACTCTGGGCTTGTCATCTCCTCAAAATTAGGATGTAAAAATGAAATATGACAGGTGTGATAAACCATATGGAGGAGAAATCTGTAGATGGCCAATTGAAAAATATCTGTCCCTGAAATGTTTTTAACATCAAGATTTTAAGGTTACTGTTTTCTTTTTTTCACTATTTTAAATCAAAATTTTTTGCAGTTTAATAGTTCTGCGACATGATAATGCATTTTATAGTTATAGTTTCATATATATAGTTGCTCAAGTAATATGCACTAATCTATATAGAGAACTGGATTGCTCATGACGTCATAAAAAGGGAAGCCACCACGCGGCCATATTGGTATTCCCTAGTAAACTCACACGTTCTATTGAATCTAGGAAATTATACGATTTTAATGAGAAAACATTGCCTAAGGAGACACCGTTTTTATATCTGAAGTCTCCCTGTACATTCTTACGATACAAACGTCCTAAGCATGTAAATGTTATTTGTTTAAAGTTGGGAATTTCCCCATGCTTATTAAAAAGTTACCTTCATATTTATTACAGTAGTAAACATCAGATTAGCTGACGGATGAGACACTTCAGCATATGTATACAAATGTCAAAGTGCGCGCATTCTGAAATCGGAATAAAGATTTATGCCTTGTAACCTGATATCGCCTTGTACAGTCGTGTTTATGTATTTATTTTGTGTTGTAGTGTTGTTTTTATTCATACTAGTAGACTAACTGCAAATGTTTCAACAATTATTTCGTTAACAGCACGCATTTCGAAGCAGTTAATGATTTAAACGATGGTTAAATTAATAGTTAATTCAACAACACAGCATATGGAAACTGTAAATGCCATAAATTTGCGTTGTCTTTAAGAGTCTGAAATAGATGTTGCTCAATCAGGAAATAAAATACAAGCATCATAACTTATTTAGACATAACGCTGACTGCTTTATTTTCAAGATGATGCATGACAAACTTTGAATTTTAATACAATATAGTGCAATATAGTAACAGAGGCTTGTATTAATATGTATTGTATAGGCTATTTGAATCAATTTCTGCAGCTAAACACAGATATATGTTAATGTTTAATATTTCCTTCATAATTATATACATAAAGAAATATACCTCAGTTACCTGTGTCGGCAGTGTGCAGTAGACACACCCACATTAACGCTTTCAATATATGACTTATCCTCTCCGAAAAGACCATAAACATTACAGATAACATCTGAAATAACTATTAATTTACATACATATATCTTAAAATTAATCCTGTGAGACGTGAGACTGAGACGCTGCAAATCGGGTGATTTTAGGTCAATGTTTTGGCTATAAGTCAATGATGCCCTCTGTCGGTAGGGAATAGTAAGATGGCTGCTTGAACACTTCTGGTGGCTTCACCGCCTGATGGCAGTTTAGAACGCAATGAGCAATCCAGTCATTTATATAGATCAGTGGTAATATGATCTAATTGTTAATGAAACAAAACAATAAGAATGCTCAATTGTGGGAAACTGAACGTTCTAAATAATTGTATTTCATTTGAAATAATTACTTAATAATAATTATTACATATCTTAATAATAACAACATCTCCTACTTGTTAAAGAGGTTGAGTCCGATGCGGTAATGCCTTCTCTGCACCACGTCATTGTTGAAGGCAGGCGAGTCCCAGCTATGCCTGCTCTCTCTCTGATAGGTCTGTTTTCCTAGAGGAGGCAATGGTTCCCTTAGACTGTCCCTAGACGAAGAGCCTGAGCTGCAGTTGATGGTCTCGTTGGAGTTGGTGGTGGAGTTCAGGGAGTCGTTGTCCCCATCTGAGTGCTCCAGGCCAGTAGGGGGCAGGGGTGCAGAGGATGAGGAAGACAGAGGTGTGAGTGGAGGTTGGGTGGGTGAGGGAGATGTGGGGTCTGGGTAGGGGTGATGGATGTGTGGCAAAGGGTGGTGGTGCAATGGATGGTGAAGATGTGGGTGGTGATGGTGGTGCATCATAGCGTGGTGTGGTAAGTGTGTAGGCAAAGGGGATGGAATGGGGCGACCCGTCGGTCGCGTCTGGCCCTGTGCCGCGCAGGGATTGGGAGTGCGAGGTGCAGGGTTGTGTTTGAGAGTCCCTTGGGGTGACCCGCCAGTCGTAGGCTCCTGCTCGTAAAGCAGCTGTCTGCTGAGGGAGCCTCGATCTGAACGGTCGCTCATATCAACAGAGCTGTCGCTAGGCGGCTCTATGGTGAGAACGGGAAGGTGTGACCCACGCAAGCGGAAATCTCTGCATTCAGTGCACGGCGTGCTCCGTCGGCTGTTATTGCTCCCAACACCCTCCGTATCCCGGCTGTCTTCGCGACCTCCAACCCCGCTGCTGACCCCCCAGTACTCGGTGTCTGTGCTAGACGGAACCCGCTCGATAGATAGCGGAGAACATGGCATGCCGTCATCCATATAAAGCGTGACGTCGCTGTACGAGGTGGCTGTGCTGTCCTCGTGCATGACCCCTAGACGCTCTTGCTCCCCCAAGACCCCCCTACGCGAGGTAGGTTTGTTGCTCCACACACACTCGCCGAAATCCTCGCTCTCCTCGCCGCCTCCCCCACCACCATCCTGAGAATCTCCTCGGCCTGACTGACAAGTCAGAGTGTCGTCTATAGAGTCAGCCAGAGAGGTCACCTGAGAGAGAAAGCACACATACATTTACACTACTGTTCAAAAGTTTGGGGGCTTTTTGGGGTTATTTTTGGGATTTTGAAAGAAGTCTCTAATGCTCACTAAGGCTGCATTTATTTGACCAAAAATACAGTAAAAACTGTAATATTATTAATATTATTTAGGCAAGTTGATATTCTGATCATATATATTTTTCCAAGCACATTTTACAAATTGAAAACCACATCAATCTTAATTACTATTAAGATTGTATATAACCATTAATAGGTGATATGTAATTATTGATGAGGGCTTAAAGTGAAAAAAGCCTTATATTAGGATGTGCATAATTATTAGGCAGTTTTTTTTCTACAGGTAAAATGGGCCAAAAAAAAAAAAAAAGAGATTCAACTCACACTGAAAAGTCAACTTATGAAATGCCCATGAGAAGGATGCAATGCTATAGAAATTTTAAAATTAATGCATGATAATTGGTCAGCAAAATGCTCATTGGGTCAGCAGGGTCACAAAAAACAGGCTGAGAAGAAAAGAGGCATGTTAATGAGTTTCTGGTGGTTTCACACAAAATTCTTTGCTTTAATTCTTAGTCTCCCATGACACCATTTTCCAGAACGGCAAACTACCTGGAGTCTCCAGAAGTACAATGTGTCAGGTTCTCAGAGACTTTGCTAAGACAAGGAATCCTAAAACATGACCCCCACAAGCTGAAGTGTAGAACTGCATCCCTCTCATGGCCATTTAATAATTTTTGATTTTTCAGTGCGAGTTAAATCTCTTTTTTTGGCCCATTTTACATGTAAACGAAAACCTGCTTAATTATTATGCACATCTGTATACAAGGCGTTTTTCACTTCCAGCCCTCATTAACAATTATATATCACTTATAAATTATTGTATATAAAATTAATAGTATTTATTAAGATTGATGTGGTTTGGAATTGGTAAAATGTGATTGAAAGACAACATGATCAGAATATTGACTTGCCTAATAATTATGCATGCACTGTATTTCATTTTAAAAAATAAATAAAACTATTTTCTATTTTAATATATTTTAAAATGTAAAGCATTTAAATGACTATAGCTTTCAGTGTTTTATTTTTAATTAACTTAATAAAATAGTATGGAATATCACTATTTATCGGTAATTGGCCATAACATAAAAGTCATAGTCAGAATATCAGTATCAACCAGAATTTTAAATATCTGTGCATTTCTAATATTTTGCCTAATTTAACAAGTAGCCATTTTACCATATTTAAATCCATTCATGTTAGTGAATTAAATCTGAAATAAAGATTTTTAAATAAAAAATTATTCTTTCTGTCTCTCCGTTAATAAAAGCCTGCAATTCAGGCTATAGAAAGATTGTCTCTATAATTAGCCACTTTGGAAACTTTTGTTAATTGACAAGTAAACCAAATGTTCTGTGCTGTGGATTGTTTCGAAAAAGTATAATTTTGCCTGATTTGTCGATAAGACCTCATTTGTCTCACAGGCAACATGTAAAACTACTTTATACCAAATCTAATGCAGCCTAAATCTATTCTACCCCTACTATTCCAACTGAAATTAATTTAAATGACTATTTCACTCATCCCTCACCTGTTTGTTGAAGGCGTCATCTGCATGTGAGTACTCCTCTCTATCTGAAGGACAGTGTCCAGGTGAGTCAGTATCCGGCTGTGTGTCTGCGGTTCCTGCCTGGCCAGCTGTTCCTAGAGTCAAAGTGTGATGGCTGGTATATCGACCTTGCTGCTGCTGGGGCGTTTGGGGCTGAACCTGAGCAATAATTAAAATTAAAAAAATAGGAATTAAAATGACATAAACATCACATAAAACAGAATCAATATCTGACAGTCAAGCTGAATTTTCCTATTAGTACAGGCTTTAACCATTATACTGTTATATTGCCTGTGGCTGTCGCTCGTCGAACGAGTACTGCGAACGCATGTTTGACAGGATGATCCGGCGAGTCATTCGGCTTTCTGAGGCGGAACTGCGCAGCCGTTGAAAGTTCTTGTTCATGCGATACTGCCGGAATGCTGTCTGAATCGTGCGAGCTGCTCGCCTGCTCAGGAAGTAACCGCCATACTTCCTCTCCAGCATCTCCACCTGATAAAAAGGAAGACAGAGCATGAAAAGGGAATGGAAAAGACAGAAAGACATGGTGCATTGTTCTTTAAACCTAATAATGTACTGTCTACATGCTTTACTAATCAAACCTGAAACAATCTGGGAAATGACTCAATTTAATGGAAATGTTGCTCAATAATTATTAAAAGAAAAAAAGATATCAGCAGTATTTCTGTACAAAGCAGTATTTTCTGTTGAGTGTTTGTGATTATTTTTATGTGATTAAGTCTCAGTCACTTCTCCATGATAATTCCACAATGCAGAAATCCTTGGTATTAATATGCAAACATAACAGCACGGTCTGGATCATAACTGCAATCCCAACTTCCGTTATGTGAGATGATGGAGGTTTGGCTTCACATTAGCATGACTGGAGGACATTATGTACATTCGAGGCATGACTGTAGTTTAAAGCTTGTAAGATGGCCTCCATGCACATTAAAATACAAACACGTTATGATAAGTAGATTTTCCTATGGGCTGTTTGTGCCGCTGAGAGTAAGCAAGCACAAAACAAGCAAATTTAACAGTGTTTGAAAAACTGAAGATTTCCTTTCATTTCCTTTCATATTAAAACATGGTATTGTTTTTTGGAGATGGCACAATGATTTTGTTTAATTTACATGTGTAAACACCATTGTACATTAATATGATATACTGTACACAATTCCACAGTATTTACTGTATGAAAGCACTACAGTATAACCATCTGATATATTCCTGTACTATGCATGATTCCCACATCTTTTTCAAATGTTAATATAAGAACAAAACTGCTTATTTTTTAAGAAATTAAAATAAAAGTTTAAATAAGAAGTTTTTCTTGAATATCGTTTTTTTTTTTTATTATGATATCAGGACGGTTATAACAATTGTTGACTTTGCAAGAAAGAGAAATGAAAATGAATCATAATTTAGAAATTTAAAACATGCCCATCATAGAAAAGGTGTATTTGAAGCCCCGTGTATACTTCAATTTCCACGTCCGGAGGCGTCTCGCACGCAGTCGTGTCCGCACAGTTTTCAAAGTATACTCAACCGCGGATGAGGGCGGATGGACGAGTTCGACACATGCACAGTACAATTGTTGTGACTCTTCTGACTTTCTGGCGCATGCGCTGTTGTACGTGCATCGTCCGCGCGGCGGTGCACGGACGTGGACGGCCGAAGTATACTTTGGGCTTAAGTCTTTGTATGCATGATTTTCATTTGAATGTATTTTTGATTTAATTATTACATCTGGACAAAAACAAAACCAACGACATTGACCCATTTCCGATTCCCAGTATTTACAAAATTTTAAAATAGTGATTTTTAGTCAGTAAAATAATTTAGAGCAAACCATACCTAGAAATATACACATATATACACACACACACACATACATTTAACCATGGTACTGCCCCACCACATTTGGGAAAGGTGGTCTAAATGGCGACTAAGGACCATAAGGATTATATGTGTTTCTTGAGGCACACACATCCACACCTTCTTGTCCTGCAGGTCCGTGGAGAGCTCATAGCTGTCAGAGAGCGCTTTGCAGCGCTTGCTCTCTTCTTCCTCTTGCTTGCGGAGTGCCAGGCTGGCGGGTTGGTGGCGGGTCCGTTGTGCCCAGGCCAGGCTCGCTGGGCTTGAAGGGGCCACAGAAGGCCCCTGAGGGCTGGGAATGTTTCGGATGTTCCCGTAGCGGTCCGAGTTGCCCAGGTATGGGCCCTGACTGCAGGTGCTGTCAGAAAAGCTAGCCGTGTCCGGACACTGAGGATCTCCCTCCACACTGAAAGGGGGAAAAAGAGAGAGAGAGCGAGATGGAGAATAAGCTCTAGGTCAACAACTGCCAGAAACGGTCTTATCTGTTGACAAGTTGAGACTAAAACAAGTCTGTAATCTTGGCACTGAAACTGATCAGTGTAGACAAACATATTAGCACACTAACCAACATTAGCATTTTGAATGCCCATATGCAACCCAGCAAGGACTCAGCCATCTGGCCGGAATACAGGAGAACGAGAGAGAAACAAGAGAAGATGGAGGGAGTGTGAAAGAGGAACAGAGAGAGGGCATGATGCACAGAGAAATAGGCAGAGAGAGAGAGAGAGAGAGAGAGAGAGAGAGAGAGAGAGAGAGAGAGAGAGAGAGAGAGAGAGAGAGAGAGAGAGAGAGAGAGAGAGATGGAAGGGAAAAACAGTGGCATGTGTGGCATACTGTCAACAAGAGACGCCAGGCATCAAAAATTATTAGAACTGAGTCACCCGGAATGACTCAGAGAGAAAAAGAGCAAGAGAGAAAGAGAGAAGCACGAAAAAGAATGAACAGGAGTATAAAGGCAAGTCAAACTTCAGTATCCCTTCTCCCTGAAGCAGGTGTACTGTACTGTGATGCCTGTTGTAGGCATTTTTTTAGTAAGTTGTCATTTATGCATTTATAATAAATAGAAAATTATACAAATTACACATCATTATGTAATTTCTCTTTAATCTTTTTATTCTGTAACCTTTAGCAAAAAAATGTTTACTATCATAACCAGCTTAACCTATTCTCAACAATTTAAAGATTAAACTGGTTTGACAAAAAAATATATATATTAATATCAAGACAACTTAGCAAAATGTACATTAATAATAATTATTATATTATTATTTTTATGCATAATAATAATGATAATAATAATACATATTATGTTTTTTAATGTTGTAGTCTAATTTTGTAGTTTTTATTTTTGCAGCCAAAAAGCACAAATAAATTAATTCAAAATTGGTTATGGATATTATTTATAATTGTTATATTCTGTTATACTGTTATATTCTGAATATAACAACTGTTATATTCACTTTTCAACTTCCAATCGGCCAACAGTTTTTTTATTATCATAAAACTTTGCAGTTTGAATAACAATACTATTACTACTAATAATTATTATTATTATGCTGCATATTGCATTTTTATTGTTGTAGTCTAATGATCATTTAGTATTGTGCCAAAAATCACAAATAAACTATTAATTAAAAATTCTTTATAGATATTGGTTATCAGACACTTAAAAATACTCTGCACGAGTATTGGTCATAAAAAGCATTATCAGTCATTATTCTGTTTTTTTTTTCTTCAGCTGTCTACTCACATGTAGGCGTGGGCCCTGTGCGGGAGTTTAGTCTTTCGATGGAAGCGTGGAGAGCTCATAGCTGCAGTTTAAGCTACAGCTAAGGAGGTGAACACACACTCGAACATGATGTCTGCAGCAGTGTGATAAGGAGCGTGTGTTTGTGTAAGATCTGCTCTGGGATCAGCTGAATCACGCCGGTGAGTTTCCTGATGACCGCATCGACAATCTGTCAATTACTGCAGAGCCGATGCAGTTTACAAGCAGTACAGTAGCAACGCACACACATACAGTTTCACTCTCTTTGTGTGTAACAAATCTCTTCACACCAGGGGACTGGTAACTACCAACACGGCAACAGCTCAGTTTTGCCAGCAACAGCAAAGCTTCAAAACAATCGGCTCAACAGTAATCAAGTGAAATAATATACCACTACACACTGTAACATTCAATGTATGATTATTATACAGCCTTAGAGTTTCACAATATACAGTTCCATCAAAAGGCAGCATAGTACAACTGCCATTTCTTTCTTTCAATCACACACATGGCAATAAATGTCCTTCAGACTTTCTCTCCTGTCCAGGACGTGTATGGTAATGTGTGTCCAGGAATAGTGCAGAGTAGGCCAGCTGTGCAATCCTGCAGTGATCAGCATGAGTGACTTTAGATATGTGCATGTACTGTATGTGTATGTGTGTGTTTGCTCATGACGAATATGCAGCTGTGGTAGGATCCCGGTCACATGGTGCATGTGTGTGTGGGTAAACCATTCTGTCCCCACCTCCCGGGGCAAGTCACACAAAGGCACACGTGCAAACACGTCACATTATTCATTCTTGTTACCATACATATACACTATTGTTCAAAAGTTTAAAGATTTTTTAATCCAGTAAAAACAGTAATATTGTGAAGCATTATTTATTCCTATGATGGCAAAGCTGAATTCTCAGCAGCCATTACTTCAGTCTTCAGTGTCACATGATCCTCAGAAATCATTCTAATGCTGATTTGGTGCTCAAAACCATTTCTTTTCATTATCAATGTTGAAAACAGTTGTGGACAGTTTTATAGAAATCATCATACATTTTTTCAGGATTATTTGATGAATGAAACATTTAAAAGAACAGCATTTATTTTAAATATTTGAAATGAAACTGTTGTAACATTATAAATGTTAATATTTTTTAAATAATTTAATGTATCCTTGCAGAATAAAAGTATTTCTTTCAAAAAAAATCTTACTGATCCCAAACTTTTGAACAAAAGTGTATAACAAAAATATATAAATATTTTTTTTTTTTTTTATTTTATTTGCAGGACAATGAACCAACAACACCTCAAATACAAAGGCCTGTGACAGCGTGGTAAGTTATCATTAAATATGTTTAGTTAGACACGTACACAAAATCAGTAGATATCAAACGATCTGTAACAATGCAATACTATCACATATAAAAAACATTTTTTACTCACATAAGTGTGTTGCACCATTCCTGTCGAATCCAGAAGGCACAGCATCGTTTTTTAATCTCATTCTGTCTGCAAATCCAGTCTCTTTTTTACTAAAGAATCCGCGTTTGGTGTGCACACACCATTACCCACGTGAGCTGGAACTTCATTAAAAATAAAGTTCAACCACATTCCTAATATTAGAATCCGAAGTAAGCGTATACAGCGACTGTATTCTTCCACAACCCGGCACTGCACAATATTTTGTAATCTTCAACGTTTTATTGCTTGGTAGCTTGATCCGGTTTTATTTACCTATTACATGTCATGCGCGAATCGGTGGCGGGGCTACAGAATTAGGCGTCTTCTTCTGTTGAGGCGGCGTTTCGCTGCTCACAGGGAAGCAAATTCGCAGATCCCTCGTTCAATGAGCCAGCTGTTAATAAAAGCTTTTATTTGACTAACAAGGAAGTTATCAGCTCCGAAACTTACAGGATATTCTTATATTACGATGATCTTTTATATATCAAAAGCTCAAGGAAAAATTGATTTCTCAATTCATGACCCCTTTAAATTAAAATATGCTAATATGTTTTTCAAATAGAGCACTAAAGCTGCCAGCATCTAAATAATCGAAGATTTCTTTTCAATGAATCATTTGATCCAATTCACAAAACCAGTCTGAATGATTCTAAACTCAAATCAGACTGAATGAAAATATTGTGCCCACAATATTTAAGAATTTGTTCCTACAATTTCTTAATTCATAGACATATTTTAAATTGTGGCCACATTTGATTAATTTCTTCATTTTAGGTAAATCGTGTCCATGTTGTATTAATTTGTTCCCTCATTTTAAATTAGTCCTTTCGTGGCCACAACATCTTGCATTTTTTCATGTGCAGGTGCTGTATGTAATTTTTTTGACTGTACTAAAGCACAAAAATACCATAACATGTTTGCAGAGATTTAGGAAACATGCTAAGTTCGCATACTTGTTTCTCCGAAAAACAATGCTACAGCAAGTTATTCTACTTTGAAATGTGCCTTCTGTGTCGGAATGTCTGTTTTTGTTTTGGTCTGTGTGATCCCGCCCACTGATAATTTACCCAATAGTATTTCGCCACAAGTTGCCAGTTGGCGGAAAACACAGCGTATTGTAGAGATGGAAGCCAGCAAACAAACTAGGTCAGAGATCGCAGATTCTACTCGACCTAGAAAGCCTCAGCATCCATCTAAAAAGTTCAATGTCCAGAGGCATATTAAAATTCGGATAAATCAACTTATCAACTTACAGTGTAAGACTCGTTACTTTCCATTGTTAATTGTGCTCATTCCTGTTGCATGTTCTCAAACAGGCAACCAGCGAGAGCGTCGAGTCTGAGGAGGAAGGGGCGGGAGAAACAAACTTCACCAATATTTTGAGATTGGACTGCAGTGCCCATTTCAACCACTAGCTGTCAATATTACATACTGCACCTTTAACAGTTAAAAAGGAAAGATTATTAGTGAATAATGACTTAAATTTTAACTGACTTCAGAAGACTACAAATATAGCGCATGCGTCATATGGACCCTTTTTATGATGCTTTTTTTTTGTTGTCATTTTGAAAGTTGACAGCCCCAGTCCTCATTCACCTTCATTGAAAAGAGAGGCCATGGTATCATACAGAAAGGCCCTGTCCCAAATGGCACACTTCATATGCACTTTCAGTCTTGTAGACTTACAATGGCTGCCACGTACACGTGTCTGTTAAGTCCATGAGACCGTAGGGTGTCCCATTTGTCATTTTAGGTTTCAGAAGGGTGCTCGCGAGCGCCCCCTTTGCGGCCGATATGCGCCCTCGATGCACTAATGCGGTGCACTGGTGGCGCAGCAGACTTCTTCACGACAGTAAAACCGGCATTACGTCACGAAAGTGCGGACTCCTAGGAAGACTGCGAGTGTTTAGGTGCCATTTGGGACAGGGCCAAAGTCATACAGGTTTGGAACAACATGAGGGTGAGAAAAATTATATTTACATTTATTCATTTAGCAGATGCTTTTTGTTGTAATTCTTCACATAGATATCTGATTTAATACATGACCGCATAGAAGAAGAAAAGGAACCCTTTCTGAAGGTTGAAATGTACTGAGAGCAAAACATGCATGTGCACTAGTTGTGTGTGTACACTTGTATTTTCATGAAATTGCCTGTGGGGCAGATGCTGACAGAAAGGAATATTTCCGTGCGAGTCAGTGAATGGCTGTTAATTGAAAGTGTCACTCAGACTGCTGCTACATGCATTTGGCAGTGTAAGTGTAACCTGTTAAAGAAAACGTTCATCAACAGGAAGACAACGAAGTGGTTCTGCAATATTAGCTAAAAACCATGCACAGATCCACCAGAAATGGCCACCGGAACACTTTCAACACACTATAATTTAGGACACGCTAATTTTGCATACATTAAAATGCAGACAATATGCAAACTGCAATTATAATTTTGTCAGGTGCCCCAGTTAATACAAAATACAGTAATTCATATTATCCAACAAGACAGAAGTGCATGAGCCAATCAAAACATTAAAATACATAATACAAGTAATTCAACACAATTATACAGGACTCAGCAGACATTAGTACAGCTTTAGCTTGCTCTATAAAACCAATAATAAAGTAATAAAGCAACACCATTAACTTCATGATCAAAAAGAGCCATCTGCTTTTCAATAGAATGATCTTGCATTATGCTAATGTCACTATATCATTCATCTGCCATTATATAATAGTGCACTTTAAAATTGTCACTCTGCAATCATTCTGTCATGATTTTATAGTAATTGACATTCATTATGTTAAAAAGTCCACAATAATCTCTAAAACATTTCATGCAATCCTGCAAGCATTTACAGCTGTTAGAAAAAGCTAAAAAACTAGCAAACAAAAAGCAGACTGACAGATAAACAGTGTGCGCCATTGATCTCTGAAGGATTATTGAATTGTTTCCTCAGCTAGTTCTGTGTAAATCTATACCAATTTATGTGTGTCACTGTGATCTCACCACAAACCACAAGCAATCCACAACAAATATTAAATATACACAATTGGAAAGTAATCAGGAACTTTTACTCTACAAATTACACTACACAGTGGCCCATGTTTTGTGGTCATAGCACCAAAGGAGACTAGTTTTTACAATTCATTTCAATACAGTTTGGTGTTAGCATGCTGCTAAGCTAACACCACAGTACTCCAAGCAAAAAAAAAACAAAAAAACATTAATAATAATAATATAAGATTAATGATATAAGCTTATTTATAATTCTCTCACCTCTTCCACCATCTTGGATTGATTTTTTTTTTTTTTTCACAGAGCTCATTGCAATGTATTACAGAATTGCCTTCTCTACAATGGATACATGTGATGCTGCCTTAGAATTTGGCCTAAACAAAGTAGGAGGCGGTATAATTAAGCTGCCTACCTTCTGGAACAGCCATGTGATGTCTTAAAATGTTGCCTCCGTAGGCAACACACTAGGTTTTGGAACAGAGCTTTTATCATTGCTACAGAAGATGGGGGCTGGTGTAACACAGCTAGGAGCTATTTTATTATCAATTCTATCGATTTTTATAATCATGTTAAATTAGTTTAGGCTCAGAATTACAGTAATTCCACCATATCAGTCTAGTACCAGTAGCCTTGAGTTGAGAGTGATTTTGTGGGTGAGATCTTCATTTCAAAATTTCAGCTTTTCTTTTCTATTTACCAAAAGAACACTATTGTTCAAAGGTTTGGGGTCAGTATAATTTTTTAAAGAAATTAATACTTTTATTTAGCAAGGATGCATTAAATTTATCAAAATTTACAGTAAAAACTTTTAGAATGTTACAAAAGATTTCTACTTCAAATAAATGCTGTTTTTTTTAAACTTTTCATTCATCAAAAAATACTGAAGAAATGTAAGTCACAAGTCATCTAAAGCCATATGATAAAACAGACTGAAATGTTATTCACAGAAAATATTAATATCCATCTGTTATGATACACATATTTGTTTGCATACAGTCATAAGCATAGTTATTCACATGATTTAATATAAAGAGAAGAAGAAGAAAAACATGTACAAATAAATATGAATGTGATTGAAATTTAAAGGCATAGCTCACCCAAAAATGACAGTTCTGTCATCATTGTTAAAAACCTGTATGACTTTCTTTCTTCAGTGGAAAATAAAAGAAGATATTTTGAAAACAGTTGCCATGGATTTTGTCCATGTAATGAATTTCCTTCAAATCACCTTCTTTTATGTTCCACAGAAGAACGAAAAGTCATACAAATATGACAGTAAATTAAAGAATTTTCATTTTGAGTGAACTATCCCTTTAAGAGCTACAGTGCACATTTCAAATTAAAAGAGGATGATTGTACTATGTCAGAAATGTCATTTTTGAGTGTACTAGTTCTTTAAATCTGATGCTGACAGTTACACTGCACCTTTAAAATCGGATGATTTAAAATTAGACTTAATTCACACTCACAGGCACATGGTTTCCTCCTGAAATGGAAAGTGGAAACAGGAGTCTCTGAGTCATCTGTCTCCTTGAGAGTACTGTATGTGCATCTCTGCTGTCATGCAGGTACAGGTGTGAGACAGTGAGAATGTGTCACTGCAGGATGTTGTTAAAGGGATACTAGTTCACCCAAAAATGAAAATTCTGTCATCATTTACTCAGGGCTCAACATTAAGCCTGTTCACATCTGTCATTCACTGTCATTTTTTTTGTGTTGTAAATATAATTTATTCTGAAGCAATATTCTCACCAGTGTTCAGTCAGCTTTGACATATTTAAATATGCATATTTGTGATATTTTTACCTTTAATATAGGGAATTTTTTCCCTAATCTTATTAAATATAGGCGATGCTTCAGCTTTCATTTTATATTCTTAAATTTGATCAATAAACTAAATTAGAATAAGACACTATAGGGCTGTTACCAATCAAATTAAATAATTTACACTGTAAAAATACAACGGCATTAAATAATGTTATGAAATTGTTTTAAATATTTTTTGAATATACAAATAAGAAATGTTGGAAAGAATGTTTAAACATGAAACTAAACTGCCAGTAGGTGGCGGCAGGTGACTGTCTTAATGAGTGAGTCATTAATTCGATTCCTTGAAACGGCTGATTCATTCAAAAATGAGGCAGTCGTTTACAAATAGGTCATTGAATCTTTGATTCAAACGATTCATTCAAAACGCCGAATCATTCAGTAACACACTGTTGCTGTGAGATGCGTTATGGTTCTGCTCTGATCTTTGTTTGGAACTCTTTTCGCTAAGTGACTAGTCATGTAAGTGACTAGTTAATTAATTGTTTATGGAACTGTCATATGAAATCAGTATCACATTTTCAATCGTGGTGGTATTCAGGAAAACAGCACTCTTGCACGTGTGATCATATAACTGTATCTTATGTTATAAATACAAAAACTCCACATTTCGAATTTTTACCGCAGTATGTTAACTGAGTTTTTCTGTGTGAGTGGCGCTCATTTGTTTTGATTTCTCCTTGAGAGGCTGCGTGAGCGTCAGCAGCGCAATCTTGGCGTTTTAATCAGGCTACCTGTCCAGTCGGGCAAGTAAAATCTCTTTTACTTGTCCCTTCAAAAAATCCACTTGTCCCGGACAAGCGGACAAGCGTTAATGTCGAGCCCTGATTTACTCACCTTCTAGTTGTTCCAAACCTGTATGAATTTCTTTCACAAAAAAAAACACAAAAAAAGAGATTTTGAAGAATGTCAGAAACCAAACAGTTCATGGAACCCATGACTTCCACAGTATGGAAAAAAAATGCTATGAAAGTCAATGGGGTCCAGCGAGTAAATGATGACAGAATTTTCCATTTAAAGAGGCCATATTATGCCCTTTTTAAGTCTAGATTTCTTGATTTAGCTTGAATGTTCAAAAAACAATTTTTTTCACATATTTTACATTGCTGCAACACCTCTCTTCCCAGTCTGTCAGTAACGCTCTCTTTAGTTCCTGTCTCTATGAAGCCCCTCCTTCTTAAAAGCGCAATGTGTTCTGACTGGTCGGCTGGACCAGCGTGTTGTGACTGGACAACTGCTTTGAGCGTGTTTCAGAAATGCCACGCCCCTTACCATAACCAAGATGTATTGTTGGTGGGTTTTTTTTTTTTTACCTCTATTATAGTAGTATATAGTATAGAGTAGACAGGAAGTGAAGTGGGAGAGAGAGGGGGACGGGATCGGGAAAGGTCCGTGAGCCAGGACTCGAACTTGAGCAATCGCGAGCAATTTGCTCTTTCACGCTACATGTTGGAAAGCTACCCACGAGGCTATCGGCTCTGACATAACCGTGAGCTTCAACACACTCTGGATATGAATGAATAAAGTGCAAAAACATGAATTGCAAATTATAATACTACAAATATTATTATATTATATTCATTTCATCTATACATTAGCCTTGCCCAGATGTCCAAATATGACATAATGTTACTATTTCTGGAGTGGATCATAATAAAGCATTGGAAGCTTTCATTTTGCACACTCAGCAAACAACAAATCTTCACGCAGTGAGCATCAGAAGCCAAAGAGAGTGTACGTCATTTCTGCACTCCCTCAAAATGCAGTGTTTGGCATTCCCAGTGCACTTCCTGTTTAAAGATACAGGCCAGAGCTGCTAAAACGGCCATGGGAATCATCTCTGCATTCATTACTAAAGGCTCAGCTTGAGAACACACTGCTGGAGAATAATACTGCTGCCTGTCACGACACAGAGCGCTGTATGCTCTCGCTTTTTTGCACAACCTCAAGCAGCCTGTCATTTACACCAAACAGGATCACAGCTTCAGCAGCACAGAAGAGAGAAACACTGACGACATGAACGTTTTAGGCTTAAAATAGCAGGACTGCTGAAAACACAAAAGTAACACACTACTTTGAACTCCAGAGATCAGTCTGAACAAGACGAATGTTCAAGGAAGATTAATAATGGCATCATTTAGTGTCTAAATATAGACAGTAGGCAAATAATCTAACTGAAACAAAACCAGTTTATAAAACTAGGTTTTATAAACTTCAAAGCTGATCCAAATATATTAAATAGGGTGTTAAAAAGCTGAATTATTTCTATACAGAAAAAAGTCAGTATCATATTATATAATGTATTATTACAATCACAATTGATTCATCCTAGAAACTAGAATCATTTGATCAAAACATTTGTTCAATAATTTATCATTTTATAACATAATACATTTACAAATGAATAATTTTGACAAAATTTTTGAGCATTTAACTAAATATTTACATACAAAAATGTTAAATTAAAGCATGTGTGTAAGTGAATCAGTCAATTGTTTCTGTACAGGTTGATTCACATGAACCACTCAAACGAACCACTTTAATAATATTAATCTGAATCCCAATATTACTTTAAAAAGAGAGAGGACAGTTTCAGTTTGCATCTGTGTGCACAATATAGTCCCCATCCCAACACTAAAATGGGCATGAACATGTTAATGCAAGACTTCAACACACTGCTCTCGCCAAGTTAAGTTAGCAACATGAGAAGAAAGCTTTCTTTCCATATTTTTAGACATGTTAGAAAGGCACAACATGCCAACTATTCACTGAGGTGCCTAACTTCTTTAGTCAGCTGACTCTTTCAGTGACTCATATAGTGACACTCTGTCTCTTTCTCTGACAGGACTGACAAGCTTCTCACTGCTATGATAACTAAATGCCACTTCATATGTGCAGAAATGTGTTTGGAATGAATGTGATGCACTAGAGACTTATACACACAGTGAATAGATTGACAAAAATCTGTGCATGTAAACACAGTAATAACATAAATACAGTCGGAAGGATAAACTGAATTAGTGTGAGTAAAGATAAAGCCGCTGTGGCTCAAATCCAATGCATTAAACAGACAGGAAAGGACCAAAGCTGATAGTACAGTAGGATATATAGCCGGGGGTTAGAAAGCGAGAGAGAGAGGGTGAGAGAAATGTCAAAGCTCAGAAGAAATCTTTAGCATTCTGAACTCATATACCACTCAAAGACTGTAACTAACCACTATGCTCAATTAGGGGTGGGCGATATGACCAAAATCTTATTTCACAATATGAGTAATTTTATTTCAAGATAACGATATACATTACAAGTTATTTTTGCTTTAAATAAGGTTATGACATCAACATTTTTTGATACCATTGAAATTTCATAATTTTTGTCATCAATTAAAAAAAAAAAAAAAAAAAAAACCTCAAGCTTACTGAAGACAAGTAGGCCTAAACAGTCAGTGATAAAATAAGACCAAAGAAACTGATTACAAGCAATAGGACAAACTACAATAGAACAAAAACATAAATGAAATAGATCTACCTGAAAAACTTCAAGCACTAGAAATAAGAAATACTACATAAATCGTATAAAGTAATCAAATGTATAAAAAATAAAAAAAACACTGCATAGTCTTCACTATGTAAATTAAATATACATTTATTGTCATTAAAGTTACAAAAGTGATTCAGTCAAGAACAGATTAACATTAATGTCAGACGGCAGCAGGTTTATTAGGCTGCTGTCACTTTAAGAGCGAATGCACGGATCCAATATACTGATTCACGTGTTTTCTTTCTCAACTATTTATGTTCACTTAAGACATAAATACTTGCAAAGACAGGCATTTTGACACGTGTGTATTTGACTGTTCAAGCCCAATAAGGCGACAAAAACAACTCAGTTCAGTACTCAGGCCCTCTATGAGCATCAACTTTAGCAATATGAGTTCTCTTTCGCAGCTTATTGCATTTCAAAAGTTTAAAATCACTTGTTTTTAAACCACGATGCTTAAAAACACATTCAAATGATAAGCTTTCGTGACGGCACAGCACAGCAACATCATGTGAGCGTAACCACGATAGAGACGATAGTCCAAAATCTCTACCAGTTGACAAATTTCTACCAGTTTATCTACCAATATATCGCCCACCCCTAAGCTCAATGTTCCAAAGTTCATAAAGCTAAAAGTATGCTCAAAGATTCAATATAGCATTAAACTGGAAAATAGTTGGTCACAGTATGAATCTGAAGGTGTTGCACATGAATAACAGCCTGCTCTATAGTTATATTCACTTACTATCGTGCAACTAGAGTGATGAAGCGCTTAATAAATAATTCCTTATTGCAATGGATGACAGTCCTCCAGATCTTTCCATCATGACGGCGACAGTAAGGGGGGGAAAAAACTACAAGACCAACTTGCTGGCAGAACACTTGCTGAAGAACAGTGATTCTCTCTCACATACTCAGTCTCTCGCTGCCTCTTTGAGAGTGTTGTAACTCTCAGCCGCCTGTAAAACAGCTGAAATCTCTCCAGCACTGTTTAAACCCCTCACACAAGAGGACTAACGGATTCAGAAGACCTCCTAACAGCTGAAAAATAGAGAGAGAGAGAGAGAGAGAGAGCCTAGAGAGAACACCACAGCCTGTTTCTGCACAATGTACTAAAGAGTTTTATCATGCTTTTTTTGACAGGACTCAAATCTAGATGCTGTATCCGATCCTTCATAGTACCAGTGTGAGAAAATGAGGTTTGAAGCATTATGGAACACAGCATGTTCCTTCAGCCAGGGACGTTTTATGAAAAAGCAACGGAGGCAGCACCTCCTCCAAATTTGGAAGAAAAAATAATTGACAGTACAATAATAAAACAAAACTACGATTGGCCGATAAACCTGTCCATGTGATAATACCCCTCATGTTCACAATCGGTCCCTAAATTGAACTAAATCGGACATACTAGTGTAATGGCCCGTGACATTATGTCACCTGTCATTGACGTCATATCTGGGTTACCCTCGAGTTTTACTTCTGTAGAAACAATCGAAACATCAAAAATGCTTTAATATATTATGTGTTTTATTAGACAGGTGAGCAACTGTTTGGATACCTTTATCGACAGAAAATATTGTTATATAGCTCAACACAGTTAGTCTTATTGTTTGAATCTCGTTTTCTTGATTTACCACGAGTAACATGTTTGTACCATTTTGTCAAGTGGCTAACATAGCATAATCAGAAAGAGCTTTATTTGTAGTAACAGATAAGTAAGTAAGTAAGTAAAGTAATTTTCTCCACCATACAATATATAAAAAAATTAATTGCATGCCATTTAGCAATACAAGTCATTCAGCTTTTATTAATATGATATTCTAATATCGATCTAGCTTACTGCAATGTGCAACAAGTGTCTCAAACCAGCAACCGAGCAAATGCACAGAGTAAGGTTAACATAGCTTTCAACACTCTCAAATGTATTTTTAGTATGATTGTTTTGACCAAGTAAAACAGCGCTGCGTTACCCCACAGGTGAAGACGACGACTCCCATGATTCCACACTCATTCATGACGTCATCAAGCTACGCCTTTGTTATTGTTTTGAATAAGCGACCTTTAGTGGCGAAACTTACATACTGTGCTTTTAATGAACAGGTTTTCTAAGTTAAATGAAAGTGAGACCATTATGACATACTTGTTGACTAATAATGGTCCAAAAAAAGGTGACTCTTAATAAAAAATAGCCAAATAAAAAATATTTTTAAATGCTTACTGTAGGCCTACTACTATAATAGTTAAATTAAGGACATTTAAAAAGTTTAAGACAAACTTGAATTTACTAAAAAAGCAGTATGCTAATATTAACAAAAAATATCTATTGAAAAAATTATAACACCTAAATTCACAGGTTATTAAATTCACTAATGTTTAATAATCACTGAATCAATACAAATACATTAATTTATAACAACAAAACCCATTTTATAGAATAAATCAGGTAAAACTCTTTTTTTCAATACAGTGGAGTATTGGTTTCTTGTTAATCGTATAACGTGGGCTCCAGAAACTGTAAAAATCAATTGAAAATGGTTTATTTACACTAGTCTAACAATAAACAAACAAACAGACCAGGGACTGCTTCCTCATTTCAAAAGACCACCACACACTATCAAATTTAGTGTGTTCAAACAGGTTATACCAAATCCAAAGGACTAAAGAAGCTTCCAAAATGTCATTCGACTGTAAAATGTTTGAATACACAACAGTCATGTAAATATGTACAGTACAGCACTCATAAAAGAGGAAAATTCAAGCGTGAGTCAGTATTACACTTGTTTTCAAATAAGGGCAATCCTGTGTTGAGGGAACTTGTGACCTACAAGTCATTGCCAAGAACATGCATTCAAAAACGGAGACCACTACACAAGCTCATAAACTCTGTACATTACAGGTATTCACATAATAACATATAATTTAAATGCATAACTGGCTGTTTTTGGTAGTGGTTTCTTCTGACTCGTTGGCCTCAAGCGTTTTCTCTGCGGCTAGAGATGCGCTTCCATTTACAATGAACAGAGGACTCGCGCGCACGCATATTGCGCGGTTTTTTACATTGTTTTTCCAGTGATGCTTCATTACAGGGTCATTTAAATGAACGACTCTAACATAATACACATTAAAATCCACTTAGCACGGGACAACAAACAATTCTAGCCAGTCGTGTCACCCCCCAAAAAATCATAACATTGCGTCTTACCAGTACACAAGCTTGTTATGAAGAATCGCTGGAGTCTTATCCGACGCACAGTTGATGCACCACATTGTTGCGAGAAACACGTCCGGATGCGCAAGCGCTATTTCATTTGATAGCTAATTTGGCTCGAGCGCTGACAGCGTCCCTCACGGCGTGCGCGCGGAGTAGGATTCACTTTAAAAGGCATGATTTGCGATTTCATGTGCTGTCATTAGCGAGAAGATGATGAGAAGCTCATTCTCTCATCCTTGGCCACTCTCCTCCTCCTCCCCTCTCGTTCCATCTCGCTCTCTCCCTCTCTCCCAATCCTTTGAATCTCTTCAGGCTCGTGCAGCCAGCGTGACACAGCAGTAAGGGCGCGAAAACGCGTCTGCCAGCCGAACTTGGCAAGCCGCTTCCTGTTTGCAGCGCATGATCCACACCTCAGGCATCATTGCTTCGACTCCTCTGACAGGCTCTGTTCGGTGCCATTAAGATCAATCAGAGTGTCATGTGACATAATCTGTGTGAGTCACACTCACACCTCGATTCGTCGCGCGGTCCAGGGAAACCATATGGTGTCGATCTGGTGGTCAATTCTATCACTCAGTTCAAGCCACTTCGCAAAGTTCACTCTTAATAATAAAGGTTCCAAAAGGGCGTTTTTTGCAGTGATGCTATAGTAGAACCATTTTGGGTTCCCTAAAAAGAACCTTTTTTTTCTAGTGTGAAGAACATTTTAATAATCTGAAGAACCATTTTTCCGATATAAAGCATATGTCGTGCATTGGAAATGTAAAGGTCTTCATGGAACCATAGATGCCAATAAAGAAACTTTATTTTTAATAGTGTATTACTCCACGTTTCTCTCCTAATTTTGCACATCTGACATTTAATTATTGTTTTGCATTTTGTCAGTGGACTTAGCACAATGAAGTACGCTGAGAGAGACTTTTCAACCCACTCTGTTGTGACAAGTCTCTTCTTCTCTTATCTTGAGTCGTCTCGTTATGACAATGGCCAGCTCTGCCTCCATCTTTCACATGGACATCAAAACACAGGAGAGATTTGTGATATTTCTCTCTCTCTGTCTCCGTCTCCGTCTTTCTCCCTGGCCTCAGGACAGCTTTATATAATTCATCATATTCCACATTAGCCACCATTTTGATGCCTTCTCCCCATGTTTGTCATCTGTCTCATTCTTCAGCACAAGCTGCTCAGTGTTCTGTTCACTTCATCTCTCCTGTGTCACTTTATTTTTTTAGGGTTCATACGGTCAGGGTAAATCTGGAAGTATCAGGCCAGGGATAATTACAATTGTGATTTCCAGGACAGGAAAAGTTTGTTTCTTTTTGGATACTTCACAAATACTTGCTGTTAAAATATCATAATTGGTACCTGATATACAATTGAAAATCCTAGTGGCAATATTTGTAAAAAAAAAAAATTATAAATACTGATGCACAGGCCGTCCCAAGCATGGGGCGGGGCTCAGTGTGAGTTAGTGGAAGAGGGAGGAGTGGGGGGGGGGGGCATTAATTTAAATCTGTGCATGTCCAAACTATGTACTATATATGTAGGGGAATTCTCATTTTTTCATTAACATTTTAAAAAAAGAAACTAAAATTGTGGCCTACATTTGTAAGAGTCTCATGACCTACATTTTGCCATTCATCACTCTCTTGTGTGTTATTTTTAAGAACATGAATGAAAATGAACGAGTTGGCTAAATTAGGATAATAGACAGCAAGGGCATCGATAACAATATGGAAATATTGGACGTGCTGCTTTTCATGTTCCTATAGATGTTTTGGCCTACTGTACATTGTAAAAATGTTTTTTTTAAAGCTGTAAATAAATGAAAAAAATGTGGAGAACAATAAAAGAAATATACAGTATACAAGTCTTTCAATATTTCATGTTTAATTTAGTGTGTAACTTGCCATTTCTTTCAAACTAATTGTGAAATTTATGAGTGAAATTCTGAGTTTCTACACCACTAAACTTTTTCAATATAGAAATATTTTAAATTAAACCAATTAAAATTGGTAAAAACTGTCACGGGATGTATTAAAGAAATGAGGATGCATTTTCTTTTGTTATTTCACTGGAACAGAAAGCCTCAGATGATTGATATAGTGTGCATAAGAGCAAGACTAACAAAATGCATGATGGATGTTTGGGAAACCCCCTAAATATGGTGTACAAGAATCACCTATTGTGGCTCATTGAACATGCTGGACGATTGCACATTCACCTTCTCTTTCTCACCCTCTTGCGATGGCAAACAAATTACAGTCATGCTTCATTTTACAAAATGAACAGAGCTCATATGCACAGCTAAGATTCATGCAAAAACATCACCTCAAATGCTCTCATTCTAGGTATACAGTATGAATTGTCACCAGACTCATATTGCTCCTGCACAAATTGATGAGTTGTCTATTTCATTACACAAATTGTTGAAACCATCCTCCTGAAAAACTGTAGAGCTACATACATCATCTCAATGTGCTTTGAGCTTCTACTCATGCAGCACTCGGTCTATTTTAATGTCACAAGGGCACCACATGATGCGTATCTCCACATGATTGGACAGACGTGATGCTTCATGACTGTGCTCTATCGGCCTCCTGTGGTGGGCGGAGTCAACGTCAGTCTCCTCGCATTTCCCCTTTCATGATTCCCAAAGAACAACACTACAACGTGCTGCTGACTGCAATATTAATAAAGTCTAACTAGGTCATTTGAGCTATCAGAAAGTCTCTGCTTCAGAATGCAAGTTCAACCAGCTGAGAGGAACGGAGACATCACTTTATATTATGATTTCTGCATAATGAACACGAATGAAAACATATTCATATCATATTTTTATAATAGTGTACATATCAGAACCTGACAACTCAAGGAATAATAAAGAGAAAGGTTACACTTTATTTTAAGGTGACGTAGTTACACTGTACTTACATAAGTACTGAGTAATATTAATTAACTACATGTACTTATTATAGAGTTACGGTTAGGTTAGGGTTAGTTACTTGTAATTATGCATAATTTATTGTTATTACTATAGTAAGTACATGTAGTAACGTGTAACTGTGTCACCTTAAAATAAAGTGTTACCATGAGAAAAAGAGAGCCACAAGAAAAATTGTGACATTATTTTAATGACAATTAAGCACATAATGTTCAAAATTGTGGGATCTGTATTTTTTTTAATCAAAAGTGACAGTAAAGACATTTCATGTTACACACGATTTCTATTCTAGATAAATACTGTTCTTTTGAGCTCTTTATTCATCTAAGAATCCTGAAAAAAAGGTATCACTGTTTCCACAAAAATATCAAGCATCACAACTGTTTTCAACATTGATAATAATAATAATAAATGTTTCTTAAGCAGCAAAATCAGCATGTTAGAATGATTTCTGAAGGATCATGTGACACTGAAGACTGGAGTAATGATGCTGAAAATTCAGCTTTGCCACCACAGGAATAAAATACATTTTAAAATATTACTGTTTTTACTGTATCTTTGAACAAATAATGTGCTTTTTTTCAAAATATAATTTATCATACATATAATTTATTTATTATTTTTCCCTTTAAGTTTGGAGTGAACGGAGACCTGAAAATGTTTTCATGATCTTGATCCATAAATAATACAGCATGACACTTTCAACCCTGTCTGCTCCTGCTTCATTATTTCCCACCATTTATTATTCTCGCTGTACTCTCCATTTGTCCATTACTGTAATTCTCTTGTCATCATTTGTCTTTCTCCATCTCCTTCTCATCTCTTTGTAATCATACTGCCCCCTCTCTCTTTTTTTATCATTATCTCCATTTCCCCACCGCTTCCACCCTTTATCCCTCCTTCTCGATGCTGTCACTCTCTCTGGAAGAGGCAGACTCAGAGAAGGGGAGAGGGGGGCGGGGATGAGAGGAGAGAGTTGCTTGGTGACGGTTGCTGAGAAACGGATGTGGGAGGGGTTGCAGTGAGCCAGAGTCAAGAGTGGCGTTGCCTTGGCGACCGAGGTTTCACACTGTCTTACAGGATTTGGCGCAAGATGGGAGGGATCACAGTACCTCTGAGGGGTTTGTAGCATCATATATCCACATATACAATATAAACATACACAAGTACACACATAAACACTAGAGCTAATCTTATTTTAAGGATAAAAGTAAAAAAGAATACCAAAACCGGGGATGGCAATATGTACATTTTTATTCCTATTTGAATATAGAGTAATGAAAATGCCGTAAAATTTAAATTTATTTAAAAATTTAGTTTAAATAATCTAAACAATTTGAAACTGGGCCAGAGGCTGCTTGTAAACAGATTAATTTACAATGCAGGTGATGCCTCATCAAATCACAATCTCTTAAAGGAAAAATGTGTTATTTCTGTACTTTTAGCGCCACCAAAAGGAATTGCGAAAATAATGATGATTTCCACACTCAACAAAAATGGACCGTCACAGAGTCTGGGCCCTATTTTAACGATCTGAGCGCATGGTCTGAAGCGCACAGCGCAGGTGCACTTAGGGTGTGTCCGAATCCACTTTTGCTAGTTTAACGATGGAAAAAACAGTCGGCGTGCCAGGCGCATGGTCTAAAAGGGTTATACCTAGTCTCTTAATGAGTCATGGGTGTGTCAGTCAATCAGTCTCATCTCCCATTCCCTTTAAAAGCCAGTTGCGCTTGCACCATGGCAGATTCACTATTTACATGTATGTATGTATGTATGTATATATGATAGGGCCCTCTGTGTTTCACGTTAAGTATGTCAACCTATAGATTACATATAATTGTGTCTGTGACTTAAAAAAAAGGATCTCTGCTTGGAGTCCTATGATGTAAACATGAATGCAAAGACTATTTGAGGGGCCAGATATTGTTTAATTTACTTCAGAGCAGGAATATTTCAAGGGATATTATTATTTCAGTTAAATCTAACCATATATGCTACCAATCAAAAGTTTGGGGTCAGTATGATTTTTAATGTTTTTGTAATACAGTAAATACAGTAATACTGTGAAAAATAACTTTTCTATTTAAATGCATTTTTTTAAAGGGGTCATGAACTGAGAAATCTAATTTTCCTTGAGCTTTTGACATATAAGAGGTCATCATACTATAAGAATATCCTGTAAGTTTCCAAACTGAAAACTTCCTTGTTAGTCCAAAAACAGCTTTTATTGTAACCAAGCCCAGCGGACGACTCATTGTGGAATGTGCGGTGAAAAACCGCCTCTGCAGAAGAAAATTAACGCCTACTTCATCATTACAACTTTGGCCCCGCCCACTGGTGTGTTAGTGAGATGGCGAGGAGAGAAGAGCAATACAGGATGGACTAAAAATAACATTACCTTCCAAAGGATCCTAATGCTAGGAATGTGGTTATTTTTTATTTTCAACAATGTGAATGTCTCAGTTGAATATTATTTATTTGTATGCGGTACATTTAAATTCTTTGGTAAATCAGTCGCGCAGGCTTTGCAAACAGTCTTTTACCATATGGACTCGACAGTATTGCCACAACAACATGTAAGTAACCGTGTTAATTCTAATGCCTGATCTGTGACCAGTGATTTCTGATATGTAATGATTCATGTACAGTCAGATGTCCTTTGTCTATGTGTGAGTAAATCAAACCAGTGACTAAACGGTGAACTTCACATTGTTTCTCTTAGTAGGATGAAAATAATTTGTTATCAATTTAACTGTGATTAAATTATATATAGAAAGCGATCAAAGAACGCTCCCTTTACAATCGCTGAAGCTGTCAATCAAACTGCATGAGTTTATCGGTGACTGAGTTCTGGACTCTCGCCAAAACTCATGTAATAATCAACAAATCTCTTATTTACATTGTGTTTGCACTGTTAGTTATGATGAAAGCATTCATGAGAGTTCGCTCGAAATCGAGATTGCTGCATTCATGCGCTCACATGTCTGTGATCGGCTACAATGCTCATCACTGCAACCTTTCAAGCCACAATCTAAATATAACGCTATAGATATAAATATAATGCTATAATCAACACTTTTCACGATTAGTTAACCTTGAGAGCTGTAATAGCAAAAACGTGCTAAAAGTTGAGATAGTTAAACATGCAATAGCTATTTCATATACAAAGATGTTAGCCAATCACAGCAGTGGGCATTTACAATGAAGTCTCACAGCAGACACGCCCCTTCAAACAGAGCGTTCAAATAAGAGGGCTAAAATCAGGGGAGGAAAATGTCTTTTATTTCTAAATTTTTTAATGAAAAATCATACTAACATTATAAGTGCACCACAGGAAACATTATAAAACAATGCAGTTCAGGACCCTTTTAAAATAGTAATCCATGTGATGGAAAAGCCAATTTTTCAGCAGCCATTACTCCAGTCTTCACTCTAATGCCTATCAATTTTGATAACATTTGTACTACTTAATATTTTTGTGGAAAGTATAATGCGTATTTTAAGGATGGATTTTTTGATGATTAGAAAGTACAAAAGAAAAGCATTTATTTTAAATAGAAATCCTTTGTAACATTATAAATGTCTTTACTGTCACCTTTGATCAATTTAATGCATCCTTGTTTAAAATATTATTAATTTCTATTTAAAAAAAATCTTACTGATACCAAACTTTTGAATGGATAAATAGTGTTTAAAGGTGCACTATGCAGGATTTTCAGGTAGTGTTGTAAACACAATATTCAAACTTGGCCCCTCCTCATGGGTGAAGCACCGACCCAAGAGAATACCAGTGGGAAGATGAGTGATGAGCTCTTTTGCAAACATTTGTTCAGATATTGTTTATCATGCATAAATAGCATTTTTGCGTATATGAAAGAACAGTTACGCTAATAGTAACTGTATAATAGTAATTTGCAAGCGAGTTTAGCCATCTTCAGTCTAGCTAGCTAATAAACGATAATTACGTGTCATCATAAAAACATAATTACAATGGCCAGTAATCTGTCGAGTTACAGATAGCAGTCAACAATGCAATAGCAACATTGGTGAACTGTTTTTGTGTCAAGACAACACAACTTATCAGAGCTTCCTGAGCTTCAGACACAGACAATAAAGTCCCGCCCTCACCTGCACCCAAAAGCACACCAAAACCTGCCCACTCCAAGAAAACCCACCGCAAAATATTAACTGCCAAAATAATGTGATAAAATTTTATTCCCATGTCAATGATTGATAAGGACCATTTTTATCTCTTTAAAACAAAATGACAAAATGAAATGAATTTTTTATTTTTTTTTTCTCCTTGAAAACGGATTAAAACAGGGCAGAGTTCGCCACTCTTTACTGTGAAACTTATATTTAGGTCACTTTGGCATTGCGATCACTTGAATATACAGCTACAAATTCAAAATCTGGTCCTTTATCGAGCTAAAACCCCATTACTCATGAGTCATCAGGTCACCAACATCAAAGACGGCAAATTGATTGACAGGTCTTCCTTACCCGGCCCTGATTTAAACTGAACCAATAAGGGTTGTGCTAAGGAAAATAAATACTGATGTAAACTACACGTTCGAACGTATTAAAAAAACATGACTAAACAAACACAAAGTAACCCCCCCTCCCCCCTAAGTTATTTTAAAAAACAGCCCAAATTTTGTCCACCCACCCAATGCCTTTTACCCTGGTCCAACCCGATCAAAAGAAGTCCAACTGGGCGGGAACCTGCCCAATCTGACAACACTGGTCGATATTGGCTGGAGCAACACACCCACTGGCCAAAGGCTGCATCCCAGAAAAACCCTGAGCACAGGAATTCAAAAAGAAAACATGAAAATACTAACACAGGGCAGTGTCTCTATAGACACAAACACCACCGCACACTTCTAGTGGACCATAAGTAATGACTGGGAAGCATTATTTTTGTATGAGTCTATTTACTCTTTTTGAAAATCCTGCATATTGTACTTTTGAATACAGCTGACTTAAAGAATGACCCAACAACGATTCTAACATTATGAGGACACAGGAGATGGAGACACATTTACATATATGCACATCAGGAAGCTGTCCTATCTAGAGGCTAAATACACATTGAGGGAACTACAGAGGGAGCTGTCCATTGTGCTGAATACAGCCATCATCATTCATGGCAACTTGACCTCCTTTATAGTAGTTCACAACTAATTCATATCATTCAGTATTTGTGTTTAACTAACATTAAATTATTCATATCAGTGGTTGTCAACTAGATTTGCTTGGAAATTGATTGGACACTGAGTGGTAAACCAACACAGCACCAAAATTGATTATACAAAAAACAAAAAATGTTTTTAAAATAAACATTAAAACACAATAAAATTGTATAAATATATTAATGGTAATAATATAACTATGAAAACCTTTTGAAATAATCAGAAGGCTATAGTTTGAGTAGAAATTAAAGGTGCATTGCAAAACTTTGGCCTCTCTCTCGCCGCCTGTGGTCAAAATAAAAATTTGCATGTTGCAAAAAAAGGCTTACTTTAATGAGGCAAACACACACATATTTTTTTAAGTACTTGCTATTATTATTAAATAATAATAATTCAGAGTGCAAAAGAAAGTGCTGCAATTTATAGTCTAGTTTTAACAAGTTGCTAGAAAGTGTGATACATGGATCATTTTGATAAACAAATAAGCTTCTCTTTTAATCATATTATCCCACTATGAATTATGCAGCAATTACTCCACATACTTTATTTGGGTGTAAAATTAACCTCAAAGCAAGTCTGGATTCCAAATAAGGACACAGGGAAATTGAAGCTTCAAGCTCACTGATCATAATCAAAAATGTTTTTTTACACACAGAATAAATAAGCAGAGAGCAAACAGTCACGTCTGCACGCTACTGTACCGCAACATGATTCAGCTGGTGCCTGTCGGCAGGGTAACGTGACTGTGATCACATGTGTGCTAGTACTGCAATGTGACTGCTACATTCTCTTCATTAAATTGAATCTACCAGAAAGCCATATTTGGACAGGATTAGTCTATATTTTGTTTAATACATTTAGACAAAATATATTTACATCCGCTGTGCTAATTAATTATGCAGGGAACACTGAACATGAGCATGATATTATTAGTAGAAATAGATTTCAAGTAAAATAAAACAATAGCGAGCCAGTATGTTGAACTTAATTTGTTTTAGTCTCTTTTTCTCTGTCTATTTTTTTTATTACGAACTCTATATTTGATCAAAAATACAGTTAAAACAGTAAAACTGTGAAATACATCGTAATATATTTTAAAATGTAATTTATTCCTTATTTTCAGCTCTCATTACTACAGTCTTCAGTCACATGATCCTTCAGAAATCATTCTAATATGCTGATTTGGTGCTCAAGAAACATTTCTTTTTATCAATATTGAGAACAGTCGTGCTGCTTAATAATTTTGTGCAAATCGTGATGAATTTTTTCAGAATTCTTTTAAGAATAGAAAGTTCAAAAGAACAGCATTTATTTAAAATATAAACCTTTTGCAACATTATAAATGTTTTTACTGTCACTTTTGATCAATTTCATGCATCCTTGCTTAATAATACAGTGTATATATATATTACTGACCCCAAACTTGTGAACATACATGGCTACTTTTGAATGCCAGTCAATAAAGAAAATGCTCTTCGAAGCCAGACAGTGTATTAACAGCATCTGCCAACAGGGGCTAACCAGGCAATGCTAACCAGCCAAACCTTGACCTCTAGGTTAATCCACACTGTCATCTATAATTCAACGATTTCCTCTGTCACTGTATTTGCTGTCACCAGTGAGCCAACGAGCAAGACACTGTGAACTCAGAGCAAAAAACACCTGAGGGGGAAAATCCTGATACAACCATCAGAGGCTCTAGGAAATTTTTGTTCTCTTTAACAGCCAAACATTTCCATCTCTTCCATTTCTCTTGGATTACTGTTTAAACCATTCATACACTTCCTCTTCTGTTATATGTGTGACCTTGGCTTGTACCCAAAATACACAGTACACACATTCAACACTCACACTCATATATACTCATGCAAACACACACAAGATATGCATTTAATACAGTAAAATAGTACAAACCAGCAGTGTAGCACCAACTATGACGGCACTGCCCAACAGTGATGCCATAATCTCCAGCCGCGTGCAGAAAGGAGTCACCCTCGCCCTTTGATGTGCGCTTGCACTAATCTGCCTTTAGCTCCCTTTCATGATCACCACAAGCCAAAACACTTGCTGTCTACCAAACAAGATTAATCCGACACAGTCATCCCCGCTGAAACATATTAGCAAATTAACAATTTATTGAATCCCTCACATTTTGAGGTCCCACATCACAGCACAATGACCGCAAACAGTCGTCGCACATCATTAGAGTAAATTAAGACGAGTGTCTCGAGAAACTTGGACAGCCCTCACTCAGCTTGGGATTGTCGATTTACTTCTCAGTGGACATACTCAGACACAGACTTTACGAAAGAATAGCCAGTAGGCTACATGACTGCTTGAAAAGTGCTACATACATACATACATACATATTTATCAAGGTTGAAATTATTTTATTATGTGAAAAGAAAATAAGGATTGCCTTAATAAATATTTTTCCAAAAAAGAATGAGAACAAAAATAAAATAAAATAAAATAAAATAAAACAAAACATTTTGGACATGTACTATGTCGCAGAAACGACATGCTTCACCTTTAAATGGTACAGCGCATCAGCTAACACACATCTAAATCAGAGACGACAAATAAGAAACACCATGACAGGCGTCAATTTAAATGTATGCCAGAAGTGTTTTTTTTTATTTTTATTAAGAGTAAAAAATAAGTATAATATAATAAATATTAGTAGCCTCTTACAAATAAAATATTAGAATGTAAGTAGGGCTGCAACAACTAGTCGATAAAATCGATAATGAAAATCATCGATAACGATTCTCATTATCGATTAGTCGGGTCTGCCCTCTGTGCACAATAAGCTTCCACCAGTCGCGCCAAGTCACAGCACTGAATAACGCATTTTTATGGACAAAATGTGCATCTAGAAATAGTGTAGTGGAAACAGAGTGAGCTGATGCAGTAAAGGTACATTATCTAAGTGCCCAAACATGAGAATTGTTTATTTTAAGCTTCAAGCGAATGCATTAGCGTTTAACAGACCCTGTCATGCGCTTTGACAAATGTGTGTGCGTCTGCGTCCTCAGCGCAAAACGTTCATTTTACAGGTTATATCCACTGATCTATATAGAGAACAGTAGTTATATCCTCACTTATTAAACTTCACTGAACGAGTGCCGGCGGGCGCGCGCATGCGCGTCAAACAGACAGAGCGCAGTCGAGAGGGAGACCATTAATATTCAGCGCAAAAACATTCATTTAGCTGAAATATCTGCTGTTGGACGCTAAATTTAGTTTTAAAAGTAAACATGTAATTCAAGTATTTTATGAGAGAGTGTTTCCCATACATTGATTTATTTGTGGCGGCCCGACACAATATCAACATTGCCCGCCACAAATAGATTTCAGTCCTTCCCATTCATACTGTGGCAAAATATATTTGAAAATATATTTAAACTTCTAACAATAACATAAAAAGTCTTTAATTACGTGTTTTGCGCCTGCGCCTGTTTTGCGCCTGTCAAACAAACTAAAATCTAAAGCTCAATAAGGCGTTATTAAATCACAAACGACTACGTTTGCGCTGCGCAAAGAGAAGTGCGCTTCGCTCACGCGACCAGCACATGATCAGCTTCGCATCTGAGTTCACATGTGATGAGTTTAGCGTGCATTTGGGAACGTAGCGGGCACCAGTTAAGCATTTTTTTTCTCATTTGCATAGTTGACGGCAAACTGGTGCGCGCATCGTTGACTCTTCATGCAACGGGGCAAACTAAGGTCGCACTGGTGCCGAACTGATAAGACTGATACATATGAGAAACATCAAATGGCAAACAAAGCAAAAGCGGAACGGAACCGTGCTATTCGTTTGAGCTGCACGGACCATTTATCAGCTCGGAGCAATAATAGACAGCGCAGCGCGAGCCCATACGGACTACCAGCACATCCGGGAACTCAACTGTCAATTTTGTCACCGCCCCTTTTTAGGGGAAAATTATGGAAGCCCGTTTCCGCCACAACTGAGTAAAAAAATATATAATTCTTTAAGTCATAATAATGAGAAACTTCCTCATAATAATGACTTAACATCTCGTAATAATGACTTATCTCATAATAATGAGAAACTTTATTGTAATAATGACTTAACATCTCATAATAATGAGAAACTCTCATTACGACGCATTGTGCGCTTTCGCCACTCTATCTACTGAGGCGCCGGTGTTGCTGATGCTGATTCATACAAACAGTGGGCCTCCATATGGAAGCCCATTTCCTATGGAAGCCCATTTCCGGCACATAAGAAAAACATACTGAAGTCATAATTTCAAAATCGAAATTATGACATACTAAATCGAAATTATGACAGAACTAAATCGAAATCATGACTTGCTGCTCATTGATCTGCCGCGACCCGACACAGGATGAGATGTGAACACATTAAGGAGTATTTTAACTGTGGTTTTAGCTACTAATGATTAAATTATTGCCTTAGTATCTTATTATCTGAATGGCATTGAATAGCCTATCTCTGAGCAAACGCGCTCTTGAGAGGATTTTAAGCAAGAACAAGTTTTGGCGCAAAAAGAACAGAACAGAGGTGGCTGCATGAGGTGGCAACATTCATTGAACAACTTCAAACCTCTGGCCAATGTCATGATTATTGATGCGCGCGCACACACACAGACACACACACAGACACACACACACACACACACACACACACACACACACACACACATATGTTGGTTGGATGGTGTTGTAACCGACAGGGAAACAGTGAGTTCTGCTGCCGAACAGTTGCAACAGAAATATGAGGTTGTGATCGGGCACCAGTTTTCATTCAACAGTAAATATAGCTTATACTCCTGTAAAAATGATATTGTATGTTTCAATAAATGGCGCACGTGACAAATTCAACCAGAGTAGCCTATTTAATCAATATCAGAATCAAAAGGAGCTTTATTGCCAAGTAGGCTATATTTGCACACACAAGGAATTTGTTTTGGTGACAGAAGAAGCTTTAGTACACAGAGACAAGTACACAGATAGTAAAATAACTATAGCACATATAATGCTTGCTGCCCGCCTCGCTTGATGTGCTGGAAGTTGCTGCCCGCATGTGCAAATTGCGCATGCGTGGATTAAGTCATAATTACGAGAAAGTTTCTCATTATTATGAGATGTTAAGTCATTATTATGAGAAAGTTTCTCATTATTATGAGATGTTAAGTCATTATTACGAGAAAGTTTCTCATTATTATGAGATGTTAAGTCATTATTACGAGAAAGTTTCTCATTATTACAAGAAAGTTTCTCATTATTCCGAGATACTAAGTCATTATTACAAGAAAGTTTCTCATTATTATGAGATGTTAAGTCATTATTACGAGAAAGTTTCTCATTATTATGAGATATTAAGTCATTATTACGAGAAAGTTTCTCATTATTACGAGATAAGTCATTATTACGAGAAAGTTTCTCATTATTACGAGATATTAAGTCATTATTACGAGAAAGTTTCTCATTATTATGACTTAAAGAATTATATTTTTTTACTCAATTGTGGCGGAAACGGGCTTCCATAGAAAATAAACTAGACTTCCCATAGACTTCAATACAAAATAGCGGTGTCATGAGAAATCCTGTCCCCCTGTGAAACAGTGTCTGCTTAGGACCCAACGTGGTAGCTGTTTTAAATGCCTGATCAAAAGCTGGTATCGCGATGTTTCGTTTAATGGCTAATCGAGCTGCTGTAGCTTATTCTAGCAAGCTAAATGCCCTGTTCAAAATAAAAGCATTTAAAAAATGTGTTACAATAACAAAACGCATTACGTATCAGACACGTTAGTAGTTTTGTGTCGTCATCTTGTTTTATTTTTGTAAAAGCATCATATACATCTCTTAGAAAACTGACTATGATTAGACCATGAGGGTTAAAGTGAATGATAAGTGTATTTTAGCGTATTGACTTGTATCACTTGTATAACCACAGTTACACATATAAAATAAACAGTGTAATTAAATTACTCTTCAGTTAACACTGCCACTGATGCACATCAGGACTCTTCAATGACCACTGCCACTGATGCACATCAGGACTCTTCACTGACCACTGCCACTGATGCACATCAGGACTCTTCACTGACCACTGCCACTGATGCATCATCAGGACTCTTCACTGACCACTGCCACTGATGCACATCAGGACTCTTCACTGACCACTGCCACTGATACACATCAGGACTCTTCACTGACCACTGCCACTGATGCACATCAGGACTCTTCACTGACCACTGCCACTGATGCACATCAGGACTCTTCACTGACCACTGCCACTGATGCACATCAGGACTCTTCAATGACCACTGCCACTGATGCACATCAGGACTCTTCAATGACCACTGCCACTGATGCATCATCAGGACTCTTCACTGACCACTGCCACTGATGCACATCAGGACTCTTCACTGACCACTGCCACTGATGCACATCAGGACTCTTCACTGACCACTGCCACTGATGCATCATCAGGACTCTTCACTGACCACTGCCACTGATGCACATCAGGACTCTTCACTGACCACTGCCACTGATGCATCATCAGGACTCTTCACTGACCACTGCCACTGATTCACATCAGGACTCTTCACTGACCACTGCCACTGATGCATCATCAGGACTCTTCACTGACCACTGCCACTGATTCACATCAGGACTCTTCACTGACCACTGCCACTGATGCACATCAGGACTCTTCACTGACCACTGCCACTGATGCACATCACGACTCTTCACTGACCACTGCCACTGATGCATCATCAGGACTCTTCACTGACCACTGCCACTGATGCACGTCAGGACTCTTCAATGACCACTGTCACTGATACATCATCAGGACTCTTCACTGACCACTGCCACTGATGCACATCAGGACTCTTCACTGACCACTGCCACTGATTCACATCAGGACTCTTCACTGACCACTGCCACTGATGCACATCAGGACTCTTCAATGACCACTGCCACTGATGCACATCAGGACTCTTCACTGACCACTGCCACTGATGCACATCAGGACTCTTCAGTGACCACTGCCACTGATGCATCATCAGGACTCTTCAATGACCACTGCCACTGATGCACATCAGGACTCTTCAGTGACCACTGCCACTGATGCATCATCAGGACTCTTCAATGACCACTGCCACTGATGCACATCAGGACTCTTCAATGAACACTGCCACTGATGCATCATCAGGACTCTTCACTGACCACTGCCACTGATGCACATCAGGACTCTTCAATGACCACTGCCACTGATGCATCATCAGGACTCTTCACTGACCACTGCCACTGATGCACATCAGGACTCTTCAATGACCACTGCCACTGATGCATCATCAGGACTCTTCAATGACCACTGCCACTGATGCACATCAGGACTCTTCAATGACCACTGCCACTGATGCACATCAGGACTCTTCAGTGACCACTGCCACTGATGCATCATCAGGACTCTTCAATGACCACTGCCACTGATGCACATCAGGACTCTTCAGTGACCACTGCCACTGATGCATCATCAGGACTCTTCAATGACCACTGCCACTGATGCACATCAGGACTCTTCAATGACCACTGCCACTGATGCATCATCAGGACTCTTCAATGACCACTGCCACTGATGCACATCAGGACTCTTCAATGACCACTGCCACTGATGCACATCAGGACTCTTCAGTGACCACTGCCACTGATGCATCATCAGGACTCTTCAATGACCACTGCCACTGATGCACATCAGGACTCTTCAGTGACCACTGCCACTGATGCATCATCAGGACTCTTCAATGACCACTGCCACTGATGCACATCAGGACTCTTCAATGACCACTGCCACTGATGCACATCAGGACTCTTCAGTGACCACTGCCACTGATGCACATCAGGACTCTTCAATGACCACTGCCACTGATGCACATCAGGACTCTTCAATGACCACTGCCACTGATGCACATCAGGACTCTTCAATGACCACTGCCACTGATGCATCATCAGGACTCTTCAATGACCACTGCCACTGATGCACATCAGGACTCTTCACTGACCACTGCCACTGATGCACATCAGGACTCTTCAGTGACCACTGCCACTGATGCACATCAGGACTCTTCAATGACCACTGCCACTGATGCACATCAGGACTCTTCAGTGACCACTGCCACTGATGCACATCAGGACTCTTCAATGACCACTGCCACTGATGCATCATCAGGACTCTTCAATGACCACTGCCACTGATGCACATCAGGACTCTTCAATGACCACTGCCACTGATGCACATCAGGACTCTTCAATGACCACTGCCACTGATGCACATCAGGACTCTTCACTGACCACTGCCACTGATTCACATCAGGACTCTTCAATGACCACTGCCACTGATTCACATCAGGACTCTTCAATGACCACTGCCACTGATGCACATCAGGACTCTTCAATGACCACTGCCACTGATGCACATCAGGACTCTTCACTGACCACTGCCACTGATGCACATCAGGACTCTTCAATGACCACTGCCACTGATGCACATCAGGACTCTTCAGTGACCACTGCCACTGATGCACATCAGGACTCTTCAGTGACCACTGCCACTGATGCATCATCAGGACTCTTCAATGACCACTGCCACTGATGCACATCAGGACTCTTCAATGACCACTGCCACTGATGCACATCAGGACTCTTCAATGACCACTGCCACTGATGCACATCAGGACTCTTCAATGAACACTGCCACTGATGCATCATCAGGACTCTTCAATGACCACTGCCACTGATGCACATCAGGACTCTTCAATGACCACTGCCACTGATGCATCATCAGGACTCTTCAATGACCACTGCCACTGATGCACATCAGGACTCTTCAATGACCACTGCCACTGATGCACATCAGGACTCTTCAATGAACACTGCCACTGATGCATCATCAGGACTCTTCAATGACCACTGCCACTGATGCACATCAGGACTCTTCAATGACCACTGCCACTGATGCACATCAGGACTCTTCAATGACCACTGCCACTGATGCACATCAGGACTCTTCAATGACTACTGCCACTGATGCATCATCAGGCCACAAAGAAATGTTACTTACTGCACATAGCACAATTAACCTTTAAAGTTACAGCTGAATCCATGTAGTAACACAGCTAATTACCATTAACATTGTTCCAAATGTTCAGACTGACCAGTTAGAGGAGAACTGCTAGCCCCAGTGTAGGATTTTTCTGTAGATAATTTGAAATGTTATGTATTGTGAAAATCTCTAATTGTCTTACAATGGTATTGTCCATATTGCTTACCAACATTTGTTAAAATAATATAATATCTCTAAACTCTTATTATTAATTCAGTTGATTTACTTTTGTATTTCTACATGTTGTACTCAGTTGTTGCATAAAAGTAACGTAATTATTGTTGTATGTAATAATAACTATGGTTCACAAATTACATAATATTTAATTGTATTGTATGTGTTATTTACATTTTGTATGAATAAATGATAGTTATTATTAACTACTAACTGCTTGTATATTGATAAATGAAACAAATTGGAAGCACAACCATATCTAAATGTAATTTGTTTCACTTAAACTATATTACATTAAACTAACAATAATTATGATACAGTATTTAACATACAATACAATAAAAAATGAGTATTTTTTTATTGGAGAAATATATACAGTACAGATAAACTTAACAGAAATCGATTCAGAATATAATACAGTAATTCATAATACATGGTTCTGGACAAGCAATTGTTTAAAAATAAACTATGAACTCATTGTCATAGTAAGTACACACAAACGACATTTATTTGAAATATGTAATTGATTGCTATAATGGGAGCAATAACATGCCTAACATATTGTAAATTATTTCAATTGATCAACTAAGTAATAATACCAATACAAAATCACAACATAGTAATGTACCTATAATGTAAATAATAAAGAATAAAAAAAAAACAATAATATACAGAACAGGTGCACAAAATAAATACAACACGATTTTTTTATTAATTGTATAAACTTTAAAGCGGGGCTAGGGCTTTTAAGATGTAGGGTAAGTGCAACCGTGGTGTATAAACTAAGCTAATCGGGTAGCTGTATGCTATGCTAGAACGTACGCTAACTAAAAAAACATTAAGAACGAGATATGCTTGATTTCACAACTTATAGCTTCGGTTATATGAAACATATGATTTGCAAGACGTTAAAGACTATTTTAACACAATTTAAACGACAAAAATTCAAACGTGATTTTGTAAGAATTGTAATCAGGCTCTGAACAGATTACCCATTAAAAGTTCTTTCAGCCAATAATATCGCTCTGGGGTCCTAAGCGGACACTATTTCACAGGGGGACAGGCACAAAACAACGTCCGTACACAGCCGGCAGGCGTTAATAACTTAAGAAATCACTAAGATTAAACATGTCAAGTAATTATGTCCACCCTGCCTGCTATAGAGCGTGAAAGATACATCCACACACTTAATTTGGTCAATTTAAAAAACATGTCCCTTCATTCTTTCACCGTTAAATTGGTGTAACAACCCCACCCAGTGGCCAGAGGTGTCTTACCCAGACATTTACTCGTACCTCATCAAGTCACCAGGTAAGCCAGTGAATGATTTTACTTCGTTTTTGAATCATGAAGTACGGATGATGCTATCGGAAGCTAAGTCAGGCTAGTTGTATGGCTGGACAGAAAAGTGCACTCAGTACTCTAAATATAAAGACATAATATATACATTTAAAGATGTTTACTTTCAAAAATGAAGTAAAATCATTCACTTGTTACACCAATTTGACGGTGGGAGAATGAAGGGACATGTTTTTAAATTGACCAAATTAAGTTTGTGGATGTATCTTTCACGCTCTTGGCAGGCAGGCTGGACATATAATTACCTCACATGTTTAATCTTAGTGATTTCTTAAGTTATTCATGCCTGCCGGCTGCGTACGGACGTTGTTTTGTGCCGCTATTTTGTATTGAAGTATATGGGAAGTCTAGTTTATTTTCCCCTAAAAAGGGTCGGTGACGAAATTGACAGTTAAGTTCCCGGATGTGCCGGTAGTACGTATACACGGGCCGATCTCGTGACACCGTTACTACACAGTGCTGGGAGATCCAGAGAGAAAGCGTTTGAATTCACCGCAGAATTAATAACAACACTACTGTGAGATCTAATGGAAGCGCTCAGCGCAGAATTCTCTGTTATAAACCACAGATATCAGATCAAACAGCGCTGACGTGGAAACCAGGAGAAACGTGCCATGAACGAAGTTCAGGGGTTTCAGTCCACAAATCACCAACATTCACCATGGATTTACTGTAGTAACACCATGGTGTTGTGGAAGAAACAGTCGAATGTTGTTGTTTTTTTTACATTATTCATCTCAGGGTTCGTACAACCTTTTGAGAGTGAAATTCAAGCACTTTTCAAGGGCTTTCAAGTACACTTTTTCCAGCACTTCAAAGCTCTAAATATTATCCGATTTAATGTTATTTATTTTTAATGTGGTGATTTGTAAAAAGTTTAAAGGTGTAGGCCACTTTGTGGCAAACAAGCACTTTTACTTCAAAAAAGACACTATAAACAGTAGATGGCAGCAGAGGAGCACTTATTGACTTAGCCATTTCCACTCCCTAATATATGGACAAAAGTAGGAAGTCAAAAAGTCTCATGAAAAACAAAAACTTTTCAAATTGTGACTGAATTACCCAGAAAACAAGTAAAGAGCGCTCCTTTTGTAATCACTGAAGCTGTCGGTCAGTTCAGTGTGATACTATAGAAGAACAATGGTACATTTAATAAGAGCAGAATATTAAAATTTTCCCTATAAAAATAGGTTTTTGCACATTACTGTTGTTAATAAAAGTTAATTTTATCTGCATATCAATTCATAAATCTTTGACTAGTTTATTCTGAACCCGCTCATCAAGCAGCGCGCCGAGCCACTCCGCCCTGCCCACCACCACAAGTAAATTCTCAACCTATGGGAAACACTGTGAGATTAGTACCTGTAAAGGGATAACAGCGTGTAATTTAATATAAATGTAAGATGTTTCTACAGGATAAAGAAATGACAGTAACAGTTACTGTGTCCATAGCAAATGTGTGTGTTCCTGCAGAACATTCCTCTTATCTGGTAACACTGAGTTTGTGTTTTTGTTTTTCTTTAATATCATTTTAATGTAGGGATTTAAACTCCTTTTGCTTAGTAACTTTTTTTTGCACATAATGTATAGCACAAACATACCTTACGGAAATTAAGCATGGTTCTATTAGATAGTAAAACCATGTTTTTATTATAATAAAACCATGTTTTTGCCGTATTAATAACCATTTGTATAACCCCACAAATACCATATAGTTAAACTATGGATTTGATGCATAACTATGGTTAATTTGTGGATACCATTGAATAACTACAATAACCCTGTTATTTATTAATATTATTTTAGTTTGTTTTATTCGATGTAAAACCATGGTTCATTTTTGTAAGGGTAGATATATTCACTATGTATGTTTTCATAGCACTCAGCTGACAAGTTTTTGTCTGAAGGACAGCATTGGGCAGGATGTGGAATAGTGTTTTTTGTCAATAAAATAAAAAAATTGGCTTTTTATCCGATTAATTGATTAATCGAAAAAATAATCGGCCAACTAATTGATTATCAAATTAGGTCTGTCTTTAACAGTTTATAAGTTTTCATTAAAAATAAATTTCCCTGTAGAGAAAATAAAATACTATGAAACTAGTTTCAGTTACGACTTGTTTCACTTGATTTAATAGTTAAGTCTAGTTAATAATGTATCAAATACAATGTGATTTTCGATGATCGAGATCTGGCAGCACATTTTTCCTCTTGGGCGAGCGATTCGCTCACAGCTTATCCAGCGCATGAAATCCCCCATATGCCAGCAAACCAATGAGAGCGAGGGACAATGATTACGATACATAACAACAGAGCGTAGAAGCCAAAGCTGCTGTGGATCTGCTTACCCGGAACTATCAGCGAGTGGCAAATTAGAAGAAAATTGCCGTCGTTTGGCAGATATATAAATGACGGAGAGTTACATGCGTATTACCAACATTTTATCATGTGAGCTTTATGGTACACCTCAAACAAGGGAATTTATAGTAATTTATAGTGTTAATACTAATCAGCGAGTCCACGAATGGCTTGGGTATGCAGAGCATTCGTAGCTTATATGGACCGCACGCCCCTGCTATATATGAATATGATAATGGACACACTCATGCTTTATAGCTATTATAAAATTATAGCAATTAAATGTCTGCTTGAAAAGCGCTACACTGACTCATGATCATTTAAAAATACACACACATACAAACACACACACAGATATATTTTAAGAGATATTCATCTGGTTCATCTCAATGATTCTTGTGAATAAATAAATGGGCTGAAATATTTCTTTGGACTTTGAAATGATGAAATGCATAATTTATGTATATTTCCATGGTGTACTTTTGTAGTATGAAGTGCCATAAACATACTCTCTCTCTCTCTCTCTCTCTCTCTATCTATCTATCTATCTATATATATATATAATATCATTCAGAATCATAGTTTTACCATTTAACACAATTGCAGGGTACTGTCACAGAACTTTTTGTAAGGGATTGCTTTTCCTGAGAGAGCGAGGAGGCATTAAGAGGGACGCTTCAGCAGAACACAGCTCTAAATTACCCATCAGCCTTGTACTTGCAGACTGAGGATACCAGAAGTGCTCCTACCAGACACAGTTAATCTTCTGTCACTAGATGAGACCCACGGGTGCACACACACCCTGTAAATCTGACGATTCTGCTGGTATTCTTCTTTAACCTTAAACGCCTTGCCCTCTTCAGCTTATAAATCTACTCACTTTCTCTTTTTCTCTCACACACGCTTGAAAATTCTTGTGTGGAGCCAGCTGTTTTTCTTTATATTATTAATTTAAAACATGACCTCTCACTCTTCTTCTTCTCTCTCTCACACCCTTCCCCCTCCTCTCCTAAGATGGTTTTGACGGATTTATTCTCCCTCTGGATTTCTGAACCTGTCACTTCATTTCTAGATGTGTCAATTCATCATTCTTTCCATCCATCGCTCTCCCTCACGCTTCTCTTCTCTCTGACAACACAGCTGGTACGAATCCCATCTGCTATTAAACTATTACCCACCACTTCTAGTCTCTGAGATCTGTGAGACAAACATATAAACAACAGTCATAATTAATTACATTTAAATCAGATTAATAACATGATATGCCAATTAATTGATCCAATATATAATAATTAGTCACATATAATTGTCAAAGGAGCGAAGGAGAATTCAACAATAATTATATTTAATAGCAAATACTCAGGAATATACAGAAATAAGGAATAACATCTACGTCAACAAATGCAAGTGAGACCGAACACAGAACTAAAGCTGGCCACACACTTGAAAATTTTAAGCCCGATTTGCAACCCCCAACGATCTGGGGGGCGTGGCCCGATTCACGGGCTTCTCGCAACCGACTTTTTGTCCAAAAAATCCTCAATTGTATGGTGTCATTATGATTATTTTACTGCTCCTAATCGCATCGGAGCCTACACAATCCCCAATCGTAAATATCAAACATGTTTGATATTTCCGACTCTTAATCGGACTGCCTCTGACGTGATACCTGTGATAGCCAATGAGAGCGAGCAAGCTTCACCAACCGGATGCACGATTGCGTGCTTCTATAGCTAAAACTTGGCAGCCACAAACATGCCACGAAAGTGGAGTATTGAGAATAAGAAAGAAGATCACCCATATTCTCTTTTTCTCCTTTGTTTAACAAAACCCACGCCAGGAGTTTGATCTCGCGAATCTCCATTGGATCTCGTCTCACTGTAAAAATTTAACAATTGATAGATGTGTGGTCTCGTGGTCCAGACGAATCTTCTAGTGTGTGCATTCGGAGGATTATAATGCTAAAAATTTAAACTGCCCTTATGTCTGTGGTCTTCCACAGTTTTAAAATCCGTTGAAATGCTGTTATGAAAGATAATATTTAATTGAGAGTAAGATGATGGCAAAGGTCATTTAAATGTAAAAACACAGGAAATGAGCATGCAAGATTCAATATCCAATATCAGAAGATACCAATAAATAAAAACTCTAATATTGGCTGGTAACCAATATGGTATTGACATTTTGTATTATATTTTTAATACTCACATTTTTAAACATTCGTCCCCTTAGAAGTCAATATGTTGCTTCATTTATTTTCATATTGGTCATGCTCCGACGGTAGGAAAATGACTTATTATAGAATTTACATTAAGCTACAGGGCCATCATTAACTGTGCAATTTTAAAATCACTGTTTTTTTTACTGTATAATGAATCACACTAAATAAATAAAAAATGTTAATCCGACATTCTTAGTTACGAGAGTGCTGAAGCTGCTCATCCTCTCACACACACAGATGTTCACCTCCTGCCTTTTGTTCTCTCAAAAAGACAAAGACATCAGTTTTAGGCAAAATAAGCTAAATTAAATCCATTTCGTTTCTGAAACAAAGACTTAACCACTAACATGCCACATACCCAGCTGCCTGAAGCTGGCCAAACTGGTAAATTATTGAGTTCTGTCTCACTCAGGCATAAGACACTTCACTTCACTCCGTCCCCAGTGGCTCCTGGGTTTATTTTTAAAGCAACATTTACACAAAAGGAGTCAGAACAAATCTCACGCACTACTACAATTGTAATGAAAATGGATAAATGGGTAATACGATGTACTTCTGTGGGCCTTCGTCTCTAACTGTAATCACCGCTGGGCTACACGCTACATTCTAGAGAGAGTCAGCTGTCCGCTTGTCCTACACAGTCCAAAACAGCTGAAATCAGGAAGAAACAGCACTCTTTACTAAATGGCAATAGGAAGTAATAGTAAACGTGATGCACTGACGAGTACGAACCAGATTAGCTGAATGTGAATTTGAAAATGTCATGGGTAAAAAGGCCCGCAGTCAACATATTTCCTGTGCAGGGTGAGCGGACGGCACGTCTGTTATCTCAAGACTGTGCAGCCGCTTAGTTAAGTGTCAGCGCTAATGCCACAGACAAACGTGCAAAGATGCAGAGAGTCAATGAAAGGATGGAGGAGTGAACAAACGAACGAGAGCTTACCGCTGCGCAGACACAGAGAGGTCCCATTCAGGCTGAGGGAAGCGGAGGAAAAAATAACCCCTCTTCCAGTCTACTCTGTGTCTCTCACACCCACCACCCCTCCTTCTTTCTCTCACTCCCTCTCGCTCTCTCTCCCTCTCCCTCTATCTGAGGAGCGAAAAGGCTGCATTCTTGACAGGTCTCTTCCACGTGTGTACTTCACTCATGAGTACACATGCACACACACTCGCACACACGCATGTGTGAATAGGCTTTTTGCAGTGCGGGGTAACGGAGAAATGCAGGGACTAGGTATTTGATGTCTTAAAAGACTTCTGAAGTCAGTTTCTAGGAATCAGTTTGGCTCTTTCTGCCATTATCAGTTTGGTAGACAAATGCAGCAGATTGCAACACCTTCAGCTTAGATTTGAACAGCATGTGTGTGAGATTTACTGTGATGACAATTCGGCAGTGGTGAGATAAACCTGATGGAAACTAAAGCTGAGAATGAATGATTACAAGGGGCTGAAGATCGCATACACTAAATAAATACCTCTACTTGCTGTCAAAATATCACACACACGAAAAATGAAATTAATGGAATTTACTGAATTTGACAAACCCGTATGCTGTTATTTCTTCCATTGAACACAGAAAGGATAAAATTAACAGATTGTCTTGTGTGCCCTTTCCCAATAAAGGTAAATAGGAATGGTTATTGTTGGGTATCAAAATGACAAAAAACAAACAAACAAAAAAAACAAAAAAAAAATCTAAATCCACCATAGTCTATATTCCTTCTTTGGTGCCTATAGCTTTGTGCAATAAACAGATTGAAATCACTATTGTGGTCACATGGCACACAAGATGCCACCACTGAAATTGGTACAAGGTGTCTTCACACTGCATATTTGAATATACACAACCAAATGAATGAGATTTAAGAGTTACAACAGAGGGAAAGATTATCTAACACACTCTCATGAAATGTTATGAATATATATACACCGATCAGGCATAACATTATGACTATAAAGTGAAGTGAATAACACTGATTATCTCTTCATCATGGCACCTGTTAGTGGGTGGGATATATTAGGCAGCAAGTGAACATTTTGCCCTCAAAGTAGATGTATTAGAAGCAGGAAAAATGGGCAAGTGTAAGGATTTAATCAAGTCTGACAAGGGCCAAATTGATGATGGCTAGACGACTGGGTCAGAGCATCTCCAAAACTGCAGCTCTTGTGGGGTGTTCCCGGTCTGCAGTTGTCAGTATCTATCTCTAACAGTGGTGAACCGGCGACAGGGTCATGGGCGGCCAAGGCTCATTGATGCACATGGGGAGCGAAGGCTGGCCCGTGTGGTCCGATCAAACAGAAGAGCTACTGGAGCTCAAATTGCTCAAGAAGTTAATGCTGGTTCTGATAGAAAGGTGTCAGAATACACAGTGCATCGCAGTTTGTTGCGTATGGGGCTGCATAGCCGCAGACCAGTCAGCTGACCCGTCCACCGCCGAAAGCGCCAACAGTGGGCATGTGAGCATCAGAACTGGACCACAGAGCAATGGAAGAAGGTGGCCTGGTTTGATGAATCATGTTTTCTTTTACATCACGTGGATGACCGTGTGCATCGCTTGCCTGGGGAACACATGGCACCAGGATGCACTATGGGATGAAGGCAAGCCGGCGAAGGCAGTGTGATGCTTTGGGCAATGTTCTGCTGGGAAACCTTGGGTCCTGCCATCCATGTGGATGTTACTTTGACACGTACCACCTACCTAAGCATTGTTGCAGACCATGTACATCTTTCATGGAAACGGTATTCCCTGGTGGCTGTGGCCTCTTTCAGCAGGATAATGCGCCCTGCCACAAAGCAAAAATGGTTCAGGAATGGTTTGAGGAGCACAACAACGAGTTTGAGGTGTTGACTTGGCCTCCAAATTCCCCAGATCTCAATCCATTCGAGCATCTGTGGGATGTGCTGAACAAACAAGTCCGATCCATGGAAGCCCCACCTCGCAACTTACAGGACTTTAAGGATCTGCTGCTAACATCTTGGTGCCAGATACCACAGCACACCTTCAGGGGTCTAGTGGAGTTCATGCCTCAACAGGTCAGGGCTGTTTTGGCAGCAAAAGGAGGACCAACACAATATTAGGAAGGTGGTCAATGTTATGCCTGATCGGTGTATATATATATATATATATATATACAGTGGGGAGAACAAGTATTTGATACACTGCCGATTTTGCAGGTTTTCCTACTTACAAAGCATGTAGAGGTCTGTAATTTTTTATCATAGGTACACTTCAACTGTGAGAGACGGAATCTAAAACAAAAATCCAGAAAATCACATTGTATGATTTTTAAATAATTAATTTGCATTTTATTGCATGACATAAGTATTTGATCACCTACCAACCAGTAAGAATTCCGGCTCTCACAGACCTGTTAGTTTTTCTTTAAGAAGCCCTCCTGTTCTCCACTCATTACCTGTATTAACTGCCCCTGTTTGAACTCGTTACCTGTATAAAAGACACCTGTCCACACACTCAATCAAACAGACTCCAACCTCTCCACAATGGCCAAGACCAGAGAGCTGTGTAAGGACATCAGGGATAAAATTGTAGACCTGCACAAGGCTGGGATGGGCTACAGGACAATAGGCAAGCAGCTTGGTGACAAGGCAACAACTGTTGACGCAATTATTAGAAAATGGAAGAAGTTCAAGATGACGGTCAATCTCCCTCGGTCTGGGGCACCATGCAAGATCTCACCTCGTGGGGCATCAATGATCATGAGGAAGGTGAGGGATCAGCCCAGAACTACACGGCAGGACCTGGTCAATGACCTGAAGAGAGCTGGGACCACAGTCTCAAAGAAAACCATTAGTAACACACTACGCCGTCATGGATTAAAATCCTGCAGCGCACGCAAGGTCCCCCTGCTCAAGCCAGCGCATGTCCAGGCCCGTCTGAAGTTTGCCAATGACCATCTGGATGATCCAGAGGAGGAATGGGAGAAGGTCATGTGGTCTGATGAGACAAAAATAGAGCTTTTTGGTCTAAACTCCACTCGCCATGTTTGGAGGAAGAAGAAGGATGAGTACAACCCCAAGATCACCATCCCAACCGTGAAGCATGGAGGTGGAAACATCATTCTTTGGGGATGCTTTTCTGCAAAGGGGACAGGACGACTGCACCGTATTGAGGGGAGGATGGATGGGGCCATGTATCGCGAGATGTTGGCCAACAACCTCCTTCCCTCAGTAAGAGCATTGAAGATGGGTCGTGGCTGGGTCTTCCAGCATGACAACGACCCGAAACACACAGCCAGGGCAACTAAGGAGTGGCTCCGTAAGAAGCATCTCAAGGTCCTGGAGTGGCCTAGCCAGTCTCCAGACCTGAACCCAATAGAAAATCTTTGGAGGGAGCTGAAAGTCTGTATTGCCCAGCGACAGCCCCGAAACCTGAAGGATCTGGAGAAGGCCTGTATGGAGGAGTGGGTCAAAATCCCTGCTGCAGTGTGTGCAAACCTGGTCAAGAACTACAGGAAACGTATGATCTCTGTAATTGCAAACAAAGGTTTCTGTACCAAATATTAAGTTCTGCTTTTCTCATGTATCAAATACTTATGTCATGCAATAAAATGCAGATTAATTACTTAATCATACAATGTGATTTTCTGGATTTTTGTTTTAGATTCCGGCTCTCACAGTTGAAGAGTACCTATGATAAAACTTACAGACTTCTACATGCTTTGTAAGTGGGCAAACCTGCAAAATTGGCAGTGTATCAAATACTTGTTCTCCCCACTGTATATATATATATATATATATATATATATATATATATAAATATATATGCCTTGAGCTGTGGAAAGTACCATATAAATAAATGTAAATAAATACATTTATATATCTATATTCTAAAAAATTGGAAATTAAAAACTAACTTAAAACATTAATAAATGCTATAATATATAAATAATACAAAAATAACAGGGACACTTAACAATCAATAAGATTAATACAGAAAACAAAAGTAAGTAACACAAAAACCTTCCAAAAACATCCAAGTATATGCTTGATTGCATAAATAATGCTCTTCTGAAAATAAGTATACCGAACAACCCAGTGAAAACCCAAAACAACACTTCGAGGGTCCTTATCTTTCCCTCATTCTGTGGGTGTTAACGTTGCCTTTAAACACTGATCTGGGACCAATTGGGTTGTTTTGCTTGTACAAGTTAGTGCTGCTTTTGAATTAGTGCAAAATCCAGAGCCCATCTGTTTCTACTTGGCTATAAAGGGCACTTGAGTGATAAACATCAGGGGATGTAGCCATTTACTGAGAGAATAGGAGCTATCCATGATCATTCCCACACACAATTAATAAACAAACAGGCAGATGGCACCAACAAATGAGACAAGTAAAGTAAGCTCGATTCCTGATGCAGTGGCTCCAGCAGTGGGCAGGGAGCGAAACTGCCTTAAGAGCAGCAGGGTGGCAAGGATTCATTTGCTCAATGTTACTCATTTGGAGCTTAGAGGACAAGACCCTTCTCTCTACAGTTTGCATACAGGCTGTAAACACCTTGATTTGAACTAAAGCAGCAAACATGATGCAGAATTGCAATTCAAAATTGAATGTAATGAAGGAAAAGTCAAATGAATTGAAATTCAGAGAAATTAATATCGCTAATTTTAAACTAGAAAAGCATTCAAAACTAATAACACCAAATTTGACACACACCAAGTCAAAACCAAATATCTATAGGAAAAATATACGAAATACCACAATTGTTTAATTAACATTAATGATATATTAAGATGTACTGTACCACACAGATCTAAAATAGTCACACATCAGATGTTTTCCCCAACAGTTAACCATATGTTCATTTAAGACATAACAGATAATGTTTGAGTGAATACTCACCAAGACAGATATTTTGAAATACTATAATTCTGTGTATATGTGTATATCGGGATCGCACGCTGTCTGAGAGGCGTCTTTGTGCACACGCTTCGGATCTGTCAGTCAGCGAGATTAAGACAAAGGAAAGGTACTCCTCCGAAAACATACAAATAAAGATACTTTTAGATGTGTAATTGCTATTTGGAGCATTGGGATCGCTAGATGAGGACTTAATGAACTCATTTTTGTGATTCCTGTAGCTTGAAATTATCCCATGCGCATTCCGACTCCTTTTGCCAGCATGGGTCACATATAAACTGTACTGTTTATATGTTTATAATTATGTTTACATATATATCACTGTGGTACTGTGAGGCACAACAGTTTGTTGCACTGAATGTCTCCACATATGGCAGAATGATAATAAAGCTCACTTGACTTTTTCTGAGCACATACCTGCGGAACGATGCACCTATTAACCGCATACAGAACAGGGGCCAAAAGTCTGGACAGATGCACTGCAAAACAAACATTACTTGCTTTTTTTATTTTCCTCTTAGAGAATTCGAGCAGCACCTTTCCTCCAATACTTGACTACCAATACGGTTCCTTTATATTCCACACCACATAGTCCAGACTCCCCAGTCCTTCTGCTGTGTGCTTGAGGCCCAACCGTTGAGACTGCAGCACATCCATTTAAAACTGCTTCTGCTTGTCCATTCTGTCACGGGCCAGCTCTGTGTGCTGAAGTGATATGAGAGATCAGATCCCAGCGGCAAGTGTGACAGCAGTAAACACATAGCTACCATTTGTGTCCAGGCTAGAGACTCTCTGTAGCCCTTTCACGCACTGGCTTGAATGAGTTACAGGATTTAGATTTGATGACTGTGCAAAAGTAAATCTAGAAGGAGAGAACCTTGTTGATGGTTCCTGGCTGAGGAAACATCATTTTCCACAATATTAATTAATGGATAAATATCAGTAAATGATGGATAAGTTAACCCAAAATACACAAAATACAAATAATAGAGTATTTTTGTGCTCAAGAGGCCTGTTAAACACATTTGCCCAGGGTGCAATTATTATAATTTTTTTCATTTTGCATACTAATATATTCAAATAAGAACACTAGATCTAATATATAAATCACTGATGCCTTTTGATGCTTCCCGTCTTTGACAAAACCCTTTTAACCTCTGTTGAGGAAATGTTCTGGTCAACTTGGATTACATTCATAGTGCTGTTCAGAGTTTCGTTCATCGATTTTCCCCATTCCTTTCATTTTCTATTTCCCCGAGGTTGTATTTTCCGGTTCTCACCCTTCCCCCCCTCCAATGCCGACACTACTTTCATCTCTTCCACTAAGACTTTAATCAAATTATCCCCACCCGACCTTGCGTCCAACTGAGGTGATGCATACAAACTGAAGCACATCTACACAGTACAATCAATCAGTCAGTCGAACTCTTAAAAACAGTGAGCTTGTTTACCCCCAAAAAGGGAACACACTCATAATTTGTCTGGGATCCCTAATGTATCTCAGCTCTTTAATGATGTTGCCCTTTTGTTATGTGTGTACATATTTTAAAATGTCACTCAGTGCCAGTTTAACCCTAGGAATCAGCTTAGTGTTTGAAAACATGTGGGAGGTGCCACAACGGAGGTATGTACAAGTGTTGTTATCTGAAGGCGTCTGTTTTTGATCTGCTTTTATTACTTACTGCACATTAAATGCCAGAAGATGCCTTCGGAAAAAACTCTTAACTACAGTAAAGAGTTAGCCGAACTGCACTGATTATATATAATCTTAAATCACTCTGTATGGGGGTCACCATACAGAGTGACTTGAGATGGAATAGTCAAGTGGATCACGTTGACCTCAGCTAACAGAAGACTTTTTGCTTTCTGTCGATTAAAGAAATTTGGTGTCCGTAACCCTGAACTGGTTACCATCTATAAAGGGTATGTGCACCCTGTGCTGGAACATGCAGTTCCTGTTTGGCACAGTTCTTTGACTGCAAATTAAGTTAAAAGACTGGAAAGTGTGCAGAAACGGGTCTGTAAAATCATACTTGGTCAAAGGTATCTAAGTTACTCTGATGCCCTCAATCACCTTGGACTGAGTACTCTTGCAGAGAGATGAACTCAACTGTGTCTCGACTTTGCCAGAAAGGTATACAAGTCTAGTCTCAGAGTCAGAGTCTGTCAGAGCTTACAGACCGTGAGATGAGGAATGCAAATAAGATGACAATTCCAAGATGCCGAACTGAGAGATACAGGAAATTACCCACTCCGAATATGTGCAGACTCCTAAATGATTGTGGGTTTTAGAATCGTCTCTGTAATATGTACAGACTTCTTAATGATTGTGGATTTTATGAAATTATCTTTGTAATATGGGATTGTTTAGTTTTGTAATTGTTTTTTTTTTTTTTTATGTTTATTATTTTATAATCTAATTTAAATTTAGTTAATCTCTTATCTAGTTTGTCTTAGACCATGGTGTATGCATTGATGTTTAATTGTAATCAGCAAAATAATTAGTTCTTCAGTGAACCTGCAATAATGCTGAAAAAAGTTAATAATAAAACCTTCACCATCAGCCTTCAACATTTGGGATCTTACTGATCCCAAACTTTTGAACGGCACTGTACGGCATTCAATTTTTTAATGTTTTTAAAAGTCTCTTATACGCACCAAGGCTTTATTTATTTGATAAAAAATTCAGTAAAAACAGTAATATTTTGAAACATTATTATAATTTAAAATAAATGTTTTCTATTTGAATTTATTTTAAAATGTAATTTATTCTTGTGACATCAAAGCAAAATTTTCAGCAGCTTTGTCTTCAAGTCTTCAGTGTCACAATATGCTGATTTGCTGCTCAAGAAACATTTATTATTATTATCAATGTTGAAAACAGTTTTGTAGTTTTTCAAGATTCGGCACTGAATAGAAAGCTCAAAAGAACAGCATTTATTTGAAATGATACCTTTTGTAACGTTATAAATGTATCTACTGTCACTTTTGATCAATTTAATATATTATTGCTGAATAAAAGTTGATTTCTTCCCCCCCAAAATAATTCTTACTGACCCAAAACTTTTGTACGGTAGTGTATAATGTTGCAAAAGCTTTCTATTTCAGATTAATGTTGTTTTTTTTGTTTTTTTTTTACTTTCTATTTATCAAAGAAACCTGAAAAAATTGTTTTCAACATTAATGATAATAATAAATGTTTCCTGAGCAGAAAATCTGATTATTAGAATGATTTCTGAAGGATCATGTGACACTGAAGACTGGAGTAATGATGCTTCGCCATCACAGGAATAAATTATATTTTATAATATATTCAAATAGAAAACAGTTATTTTAAATAATATTTCACAATTTTACTGTTTTTTTTTTTCTTCAATCAAATAAATGCAGCTTTGGTGAGCATAAGAGAGTTCTTTCAAAAATATTTTTAAAAAATGTACCGATCCCAAACTTTTGAACGGCAATATAAACAAAGCAGAATATAAAATAAATATATTATTTTTAGCTTAAAATTAAGATGACATTTATGTAAAAGAAAATCTTTTTAAGATAATTCAGGATATGCTCTGAATTCTAATAATTGCATAAAACAATAAGAATGAAATTCTGCTTCTTAAGTAAATGTATCTTTTATAAATTAATATTTATACTGGAAAATTAAAAGACTACATGACCACATTTTAATCTGGATCATAAGAGCATTTATTCAGTCGCTTTCATCATCATCATCATCATCATCAGAAGCACCATCACCACCACATCACCACCATCATCAGTAACATTCTTATAATATTCAGTAATATTCTTTAATATATCAGTTTTATATCATATCCATTGTCATTCATGTAATATACATATATCAATGAATGTTCCACCTCCATTGGAAAGGAGTAGGAATGTTGTTTCAGTATTTACAGCATGTAAAAGAGACAGAGAGAGAGAGAGAGAGAGAGAGAGAAAGAGAATAAAAATAGTAAAGAAGGGCTCTTTCATGTGTGACTCATCGCATTCATTCCTGCTGTGAGCACTAAATACAGGAACACGCTGACTGAACGCATCAGGCGAAAGATTCCACCACTCTTCACCGTATTAGCAGTGAAGTCGTGTCATTCACAATGGTTTAATGGGAGGTACTACAGGAATACATGATGCATTCATTGGATGTAATATGTCATGTTTCGTAATAAGTACAGAGACAAAATTTTAGATTTGTCTTCTAGCAGCATATTTTTTGTCATACATATTTATTTACTTTTTGATTGACATTTAAAGGTTTAATTCATCCAAAAATGAAATTTCTGTCATTAATTACTCACCCTCATGTCGTTTCAAACCCATAAGACCTTGATTCATCTGCGGAACACAAATTAAGATATTTTTGATGAAATCCGAGAGGTTTCTGAACCACCCATAGGTCATTGCAACTTTCAAGGCCCAAAAAGGTAGTAAAGACATCGTTAAAATAGTCCATGTGACTACAGTGGTTCAACCTTAATGTTATGAAGCAACAAAAATACTTTTAGTGTGCAAAAACAAAACAAAAATAACGACTTTGTTCAACAACTTCTTCTCGTCTGTGTCAGACTCCTACGCTGTTGGCGTAGTAAAAACAGTGCAGAGCTTCCAGGTTCTACGGCAGAATGCCGCTTCATTATTGGCCAGCTCCTGCGTCAGCATCACACGCATGTGTCATGGTGCTCATGTGAACAATGGCAACCAATGGTGACTGCCACTGTACTCACATGGACTATTTTAACAATGTCTTTACTACCTTTCTAGGCCTTGAAAGTTGCAATGACGCTGCCTATGGATGGTTCAGAAACCTCTCGGATTTCATAAAAAATATCTTAATTTGTGTTCCGAAGATAGATAGAAACAAAGGTCTTGTGGGTTTAGAATGACATGAGGGCAGTGGTGTAATGTAACACAGTACTTGAGTATTTTTTGGGAGAATCTGTACTTGCGTTTTTATATTTCTGTCAACTTTTACTCCACTACATTTCCCAAATAAAATGTATACTTTTACTCCGATACATTTCATCAAAGCATTTTCGTTACTTACTACAAAATAAAATCGGAAGAACACAGACTGCAAGCAAGCATGTGCAAACAAGTGCTCGCACAACCGCGGTTGATTTTTTTTTTTCCGGGATGCGTCCGTTGCTGGAGCGGCTGAGAAGGGTTCGCTGTCTTTATACAGTACGAGAGCGGCCTCTAGAGGCCAAATAAAAACTCACTGATGCATCGTAGAGTTTGTTATGACACGTGACGTGAGGCTGCGCGCTGCAGAGCGGGACACTTCAAAAACGGATTTAAAACAGACAACACGGTATGTTATACAGTACGCTATATGTTTTCATATCACTATAAAGTAATTAGTTTGTTGACTAAATGCTGCATTAGTGGAGAACAGCAGTGTGTTTGCCGTCGAGGCTGAGAGGAACATTAATAGTACCTCAAGCGGTTAAAACAATGTGACAAAAACACACGCAAATCTGACTCAACTGTTTAAATGTCACGATTGTTACCATCTATTTGCATTAGTTTTTATCCATTTGTTCGCTTTTTTGCATTCGTTATCCAGCGAAATTGCATATTTAAACTGTATCCTTACCATGCATCCGACAGAAACTTAACGTCAGAAATGCATTCGATTTCAGTTTTTTTTTTTTTGATCGGCACTGTAACACATATTTTGATTAGATAATTATCAAGTGTTCTAAAATTGAAGCAAATAACGTGTGAAAGTATACATATAATATACATATGTGTATAATTTCAATGCTATTCTTTAATGAATTGGTAACCCTTTACAAGTCCATTTAAATAAGGTTAATAACAGTATTGTTCTTTGTTAATTTCAACATTTACTAATACATATTAACATTTTAAGTTGTCTATGAATTAACATGAATGATCAAGGTATAATTAATATATTAGTATAATTTATTATAATTTAAAACTTACAATAAACATTTTGCCATTTTTTTAATTCAAAGAAATCAAAATGGAAGAAATAGAGTTAAAACTGAACACAATCTTGCCGCTCAAACTGCGGATTATAGAACAATTTTTAATAATATTTTTTTTGCTCCTTTTGTATTTACTTGTACTTTTACTTTTAAATACTTAAGTATGTTTAATATCAAAAAAATACTTTTCATACTTAAGTACAATAAATCACATACTTTAAAACTTTTACTCAAGTAATATTCTAAACAGTGACTTTAACTTCTACCAAAGTCATTTTCTGGTAAGATATCTATACTTTTACTCAAGTATGGCTTTCAAGTACTTTATCCACCACTGCATGAGGGTGAGTAATTAATGATAGAATTTTCATTTTTGGGTGAACTAACCCTTTAATAAGTTGTTGATGACTTTAGAAAATGTTTTTTTTTTTTTTTTTTTTTTTTTTTCTTCAGTATATCCCTTCTACTATATTATGCTAATTTGCACCAAGTAAAGGTTTGGTATATTAACTTCTTGATTTTGCATATTTAAAGCTGCAGTCCGTACCTTTTTTATGTTCAAAATTTACAAAATTTATATAGGCCTAATGAGCGATCACGAATCCATTTTCTAAACTGTGTTTTTGTCTTATCCTGAATCACTACGGTACACCTTTAATAAGCGTTTATATTCAGACTATTTTAGACCGGTCAGGTCTCCACCGCTGTGGAGTAGCCCAGTACCTGTGTCACTCGTCATAGACATAAACAGAGAGAAATCCCTTCAGCTACAATGTTCTTCTGCAAGACACATGCAGTTTTGTTAGAGCGCCAAAAGTTACGGACTGCAGCTTTAATAAAATGATGCTTGACTTGCTTATTTTAGTCAATATTTTAGTTGGGTTTTTTTTTCATATGACAAAAGTTTAATTTTGACAAGTCACCTGTAGTACGTCCCTAGTTTCACCATGATGTGAGAGGCTCCTTTAAAAGTAGCCCACTTTTGCACCGACTGGAGGAAAGACCCTGAGACACTTGATAAACCAGTGAATATGAGCCTTCTCCCTTTATCTCCATTCTTTCCGTGCTTAACGGCTCCCAAAGACATCTAAAATGCTGGTACAACAAAGTAAAAACAATTAAGCCTCCACGATAACAAAAAAACAATACTAGTCACAACCATGAAAGAGTTTAAAAAGAGCAATGACTTTAGAACATGCATTAGAGTTCGAAAAACTCTTTTCTTATTATCAGTTTATGTAGTTGAGTCTCTGAGCAAGTGGCAACAAAGTCATTGTCATCATTCTGTCACAAATACAGGGGCATTTCATTGCAACACATCTGGCTAATGTGTTTTCTTGTATTTTTTCAGTCCTTCTCAAGAAAGATATTTGGTTCATGCAATGACTCCCCTTCACCTTTCTTGCATTAGTTTTTCATATGACCTTCCTTTTCAATTGATTTTCTAACTGATCAGGCAAGGAATACTTATCTATTTAAAATCATAAACGCTAAATCAATTTTCCTAAACAATTCATTTATGCATGTACGTTGTTGTGCGTGTCGTGTTCGGGATATTGTTAGTACAACTACATATTACAAACAAAACACTACAGTTCCAGAATTTCTCTTCATCCAAAACAATCTTGGACACTTTCACCAATGAGGTGAGAGCGTTTTTTTGATCAGCCAGCTGTGATGGCATGTCAATCTCTGTGGACATCTAGCTACTGGAACCACCACACCAGAACGATGTGATCTACAATAGTGCTGAACGCTTTGTTTACATCGTATCTTATATACCTGAGGTACAGTAAGAAGTTTACTATGACAATATCTCTATACTATACCTGGATAATTCAGTGCCATTATTGAGGATTCATTCATTGAAGTAGGCAGGGGATTGAAAAACTTCGATTAGATTATGAAGCACCACTTAATCCCTGTTGCTGACCTACATCGCTAGACTAACATGCCAACCAGGCTTTTTTTCTCCTTCAATGTGGTCCGTATAGTGTCCTGCACTGCATTGCGTTTCAACCGTTGACATTTCCATGTATGTACAGAGTCACAAACTTTAGTCTGAGTTGGTAAAAGTGGGATGACGACGACCGGTTTGGCTTTGGATTGTTAAAGTGAGAAGCAAATGCCAGTAAACAACAATACAAAAAGACACAAAATGTCAAGAAAGCGAATCAAAAAGAACTCTGAGGAATGACAAATGGTGGTCGGTGAAGCTTCACATTCAAATATGGCTTTAGAGAGGCTTGCTGTCATGCTGGGCATGATATATATGCAAAAGTATTGTAAATCCTTAATTTCGTTGGGAAACTTTGACAGTCGGGCTGACAGACCAGCATCTTTTTTCTCTCTGTGGGGAAACGGAGGATGATAAAAAAAAAAAAATACATATCCTTTCTTTTGACACTAAATGTGGGAACAAACACAACACATCACAGACCATACTAAAGTTACACAGGCATTTGGCAGACAAGACACAGAGGCCAGAGAACACATGGGAGGAAAGACAAAAGCAGAACTCAAAGAGAAGCTGATATCGCAACACTGAGAGGACCGGGAGACAGACGGTGGTGGAGAAAAGGGGACCATTTGCTTTGTATTCTTTTCTTCGGGTTGATCTTCTACTTCAGATCTTCTCTAGTATGTCCCCTTATTAATTCTGTATAGCAATGGTTTTCATTCCCTTTCGTTCGTTTCAGTCACGTACAGGATATTTGTCCATTTCCGAGACGTGGTAGGATGCAGATGACATGCTAGTGCAAAGGATATTTTTGTATTTTGTTTCATAGGTTTCAGTTAAATTGACCAGCTGCATTTAGGCTGCAGATTCAGACGCACTTGGTTCAAGTTTAGCATCCAGGTTGACAAGCACCACCCCATAAAAGTTTTGTTGGAGTGGGCAGAGCAAAACTGGGGGATGTTGTCAGGGGTGGGGCCAACAAGTCTGCTGGTTACCTAGAGGAGGGGCTACTGCACTCAGAGGCGGGGCAACAGAACTGATGGGCGATGTCGTCGTCCTCATCCTCTCTAGGGTGCGGCAGAAGTGGACAGGAAGTGGAAAGAGTAAAAAAAGTTTCAGAAAGAGAGAAGTGAGTAAGTACAGTAAAGAGAAGGAAGAGGAATGAATGAATGGAAGAATGGATGGGTCGTTATATATATTGTATATAAATCCAACATTCAAACTACAGTGCTGGAATTTGCTGTGATTCAAATTTAGAGTTTGCTTGTAAATTAGAATAAGGGTGCTGGAATGAGCTTTAGAAAGGGAGTCAAAAATGGGCGTGTTGTGATGGCACAAAATAAATTGGAATACTGGAGGAAACTGAGCTCATGAATATTAATTCGCTCCTACTGACATTGCTAGGTAATTTTCCTAGACTGTCAAATTATGTTCATGAATTAATATTCATGAGCCAAGTATTCGCCTTTGTACTATTCATATATAGGCCTATGCAGATGTGCATGAGTTCCACACAGACTTGGAAATGAGATTGCAAATTTTATGTTTGAAATAACAGATAATATTATCTGATAATATTAAAAGCTAATAGAGTGCTGCGGGAAGCGTGTAAAAAGTGGTTTTTTTTGGATGGGTTTTTGATTTAAATGCCTAAATTAAGGTCAGTAGTTAACACAAGCTCAAGATGTTTTCACATTTTAATCTATGACATAAAATAAGAAGTGGTTGCTAATAAGTGGTTAAATGGGACTACAGAGGTTGTTGGGAACATTAAACGTCATTACACCGAACAGGTAAATTCATCTATTCACTGTATACACACTTTTGTAAACTATTTCAACTCAAACGTTTCTAACTCGTAGATTTAAAAAAATATTTATGACATAGAAGACATTCAACCGTGGTATAGTTCCTTTATAGACTAACTTTAGCTTTTTACTTCTGGTGATTGTATGTAGGCTTCAAAATTCAAATGATCGTGACGAACAAAACATGTAGGCTAAGTATCATAAACTTGTGTTGGTCACAGAGCTTATTTTCTACAATAATCCAAAAGCAAATGGGAAAATCCTTTTGGCTTTTTGTCGAGGGAACAAGGGTGATGCAAACTTCCAGGTTGGCCTACAAATATACTTCATCCCTGCAGCACTCCATGTCAAAATAACAATTATTCTGGAAATCAAGTATGAAATAGAGCTCATTCCAAGATTTCAAAATTTTAAATAATGTTGACATGATTAGATATCATTTTTAGCACATTGGTTAGGAATTTCTTTACATAAACAAATGTGCAATCTGCTAAAATCACTCAAATATTTTAATATTCACTAACGAAGTTTGACTGAGTTGGCTAAAAGTCAGTTCCAGCACCTCCGATTCAGGAATCTTCTTGTTTGCAGGGATTCAAACCTCAACCTCAATTTTCACTCAATCTTGTATGTCTCAGTCCTTTCCAGCAGGGGGCAGAATTGTAGTTCTGAATTGAATTCAAGCTGAATTCAACCACCACAGTTCTGCCAACCAAACCCTACCAACTAAAGTATCACCAGTTTAACTAGCACTACAGTTAAAAAAATAATAAAAAAAAAAGATATGAAAATAATATTGGCATTACAGTTTAAACTATATATCACAATACTTTAAAACATCTCTCCATAATAAAAAAAAATAAAAGTGAAGTAAAGCAATGTGCACAAATACATGCAACATGGAATCATGGGAGAAATGGCTGATTTGATGGAGGAGGAATGAGACAGTGTGAATCACGCAGCAACACAGTGTGAGGGGTATTAGGTGTGTGTGCAGGGGGGTGGGGTGGGGGGGGGGGTCTCCGCCTCTGTGTGATTCATGTTTAATGAAGGGGCGGAACTACATTTGAATGAGTATGTGAGGATGAGTGTATACGTTGGTGTGTGTGGAGGATTATGCATGAGGACGTGTCATTTGTGAACGGAGTGTGGACCAAGGAGACTGAATAGATATCTTATTCAGAGGTGTGTGTGTGTAGGGGCACTAATGCAGATTCAGAGGGGCAGCATGTAATTTCTGTGCATTTAGTAACACAAAATTACATTTGCTTAAGTGAGACGGCTTAACCAATGCGTGAGTTTGGGGGAGGGACTCTGACCAAACAAAGGTAGACAGGGGAAGTGTTGTTAATTTTGCTATTCTATTTAGAAGCACAGAAATTACACAATTGAGCGATTTAAATTACGTTTATCACATTATCACAAACCACATTTTAATTTCAAATAAAGGTGGAAAAAAAGGAAAAAGAAAAAGAAAAAAAAAGCAGCAAAGAGACTGAAATTGTAGTGGCACACAAGGGTTCAGATAACGCTAGGTTACTTGCAAGGTAATTTCATCTCCAAAAAGCCATAATTCACTTGCTTTTGGAGGCAAAAGCATTATTCAGTTTGGACGAAGGAATTATGGGTAGTCAGTTTTGAGAGGACGGCTCTCCTGTTACTTTCTGGAGAGGTGGGAGATGAAAGGTGAGCGTTCGGACATGGATGATGGCAGACGCTAAGGTTGTGGAGGAAGGGGTGAGCGGGTTATCGAGAGGGGAAGTGTGGGCTCAGGCCCTTACCTTGCCTGCTCCGGGTGCCGGGCAGGGGGGAGGGCGCAGGGCGGCTTAGGCAGAAGGAGCCGCGCGGGGCAGCAGTACTGGTGGTGGGTGGAGTGGCTGTTTGCGGTCAGACTGGTGTGGACAGAGGTAGAAGCTGGAGTAGCAGTAGAGGAGGTGGAAGAATTGGTACGAGTAGAAGAAGTACTACAGGTGGAATAGGGTGGTGACCTGACAGAGAGAAAGAAAGAGAGGAGGAGGGGAGAGAGAGAGAGAGAGAGAGAGAGAGAGAGAGAGAGAGAGAGAGAGAGAGAGAGAGAGAAAGAGAAAGAGGGGAAGATAGAGATAGGCACAGGAAGAGCGAGAGAGAGAGAGAGAGAGAGAGAGAGAGAGAGAGAGAGAGAGAGAGAGAGAGAGAGAGAGAGAGAGAGAGAGAGAGAAAAAATAAAGTCAAGAAAGAAACAAAAGATAACAGACAACAAAGACAGCCACATGCATACATTACAAACACTTTAGCAGCAGCAGTACAGGCATGGTTAGGCAGCGTTATGCAGAGTTATGAAGCGTTATGCAGACTTTTATCGAGCTGTGGAGAGTTAGGTGCAGTCAGGCAGAATATTTAATGAAGATTAAGATGGTTTATGTAGAGTTATGTCAAATTACCTGTATAGAGGAGTATTACAGAGTACAGACCAGGACTGTCTCAATCCGCTCCCTTGTTCCCTATGCTGTGAATCAGTATATCGCAAGAACACATTCGGGCGCTAGCAAGGTCCGCTAAACATTGGGACACTGATGACACAATCACCTTATGAGGTCATTCATTGAATTTACAAAATGGTATTGTGCATCTTCACTGTAGCTGTTAAAAAAAAAACAGACATTGCATAAACAAATAAAAATTAAATTAAAAAAATAAATAATTGTACATAAATAAATGGAAAAAAAATAATCATGGGTGTATTTTTTAAACTGTAATTCATGTGATACTGATGGGATTTCCCCTCTTTTATGCACAGGTATGAAAAATAAACTTTCTTTTAAAAGACATAAAATAATGCTTTAAAATGTAATGCTTTACAAATAATGTCTATACATTTATACCCGTCCTTTGGTGACGAACCAGTAATCAGTAAGTGAATAATGTAAAACAATGCTCATGGTTTTTGTGGCGCTTTCTGGAAAGAACTTACTGTATGAATTATTTCAGTGCATTTTGTCAACCCAACCCCCAAAGCAGTAGACTTAATAGTGAACTTCTGAGCGGACTGAGACACATCCGTGGTGAAGGGCAGACTTGTTCTCCACTACACTGCAGCTTGACCGAGAGCTTTATGAGCCACACTAGACAAAAGCAATCCAATGAAGACCTATTTTATCTTGTTTTAACAGTTTATATAATTTATCATTCAATGAACCCGTGTGAAGCCAAAGAATCCTTTTAAAAAGTTACAGATATGCATGAATTTATTTGGCCTATAATAAGAATCAGAATGCGATTCAGGTCTAACAAAGAAATTAGAGCTTTATGAAATCTCTTTCTTAACTAAGACTTTTCTTGGATTTTTCCAAACTGAGCTAAAAATGCTGAAAACAAGATTCTGTCAGAGCAAGAATGAAGCAGGTTTGCTTAATAAACATGAGTGGTGAATAGCGCCTGATGTTCAGGAAGAAAATCAATATCCATGAGCCTTTATTCCACAATGGAGCTGTGTCATGCCAAAAATGACAAATGGAATGAACTTATCTGTTCAAATGAATCATCTGTAGTACACCGTGTCTCACCGAACCACATGCTTTAATAACAAGTGTAACAATACAATTGTGATTTTGTTTGTTTGGTGAAGAATGTGTGTGACTGACCCCTTCTGGCCAATCACAGGGCTTCATTTAAAATATTAAACAACATTTACAATGCAATTAACTTCCATAATGTGATGTATTATGTTATGAATTTCCAAGCCAAACAGAGCATATTGGTGTAATAATGTGTGGCAGGACTATGATCATTCCATACTGACATGGGTGGCTTATGATATTATTGGTTAACAAAACTTTTACCCTGTCCAGGGCAAGATCGCCCAAACAAAAAATGATTTTAGGCAGAAAAAGTTGTTTGAAAGATTTTTTGTATGAAAGATTTTTGCATTGATGAATCATGGCCAATAAGACCAGAGACATTTACAAAGAATACTGTCAAATCTGATTTGTTGCATTTACATCCAAAATTAGCTAATTTCTGAGCAACTAATGAAACTTGGAACTACGAAATGAATACTTGAAATTTAAAACTGAATCACTTTACCTTTTTGCATAATAATATACTTTAATCATAATACCATAACACTATACCATCTCAGGTATTTCATGATCAACTGAAAGTTAATTTTGTCTTCAGTCTTAATGGACGGCAGGGGAGTCTGTCAGGCTAGCAATAAACATCAAGAAAAAAAATACAGCACAGATATTTCAACACCACCTAAAGCTCGAGCAGACACAGAACATAGTAACACAGACAAGAAAACAAAGAGGGAATTAATGGACTGGTATGAATAAGGGAAATGAGGGAAGGATGAAGGAAGGAAGGAAGGAAGAAAAGGAGGAGAGAGATGGATAGATATTGTGGCCTGAAAGAAAAGGGTGCAGAAGTGTATAGGAAGGTGACATGAGTCCTCAGAGTGTATTGGCGTAAAAAAGCCAGGGATGAATCTGTGGGTGTGAACAGAGACCTCTGAGAGACCTTTACGCTATAGTATGAGCAACAACACTTTTTAAAGGTGCCAAAGTAAAACTGAAGCGTGTAACTTTCTAGTTTCACCAAGCGGAAAAGCAAAGATATTGATTGTTTTCAAACAGGTCTCCCGAACACTTCCATTGGGAGCCCAAACAGATAGCCCCGCCCCAAACTCACTCCACTGGCTGAGCCTGTTGCTGTGTGTTGTTGTGGGGGAACAACAATAAAAAATAAAAAATAAAAACTTTCTTAAAGGTGCAGTGTGTATTATTTAAGAGGATCACTGACAGAAATACAATGTAATATACATAACTATGTTTTTAGTGGTGTATAAAGACCTTACATAATGAACCATGATGTTTTTATTACCTTAGAATGAGCCATTTCTATCTACATACACCACGGGTCCCATTAGGGTGAAGTCACCATTTTGTGCCGTCATGTTTCTACAGTAGCCCTAAACAGACAAACTGCTCTATAGAGTGCTAGCTACTCTCAGAATTTTGCACTGGTAAAAATTCAGCTGGGACAGTTGCTGGAAAGGCACGCACACAGTGTCGAATCCTCTAGGGAAGGACTGTATTGGTACATGACCTCTTACAAGCCCTTTCCTCAACTGCTCTTTCTCTCTTTCACACACACACACTTTAAAAACTCTATTTTACTGCCCAGCAACAACAACAAAAAAGCAGTCTGTCCCCATGTGTCCATACCCATCACGCTCGTGTGGTCCAGCTGACATACACCATCCCACTGCAAAGGAGAGAGAGAGAGAATGCCTCATCACGTCTCTCTCGGTGAACAAGCACCTCAAGAGCTAAATCTTCTGCAGCTCTGTAAGTCTCTCTGGACTCATCTGGAAGGGCTGATGTAAGTCGCGGGAAACATGGTCCGTCCCCTAACAGACAGAGGCGGATATCGCACACTTCTCTCTGCTGATTTCAACAGGCAGTGCTGCTGTCAATCACATGGATTGAGAAGACAATGAACAACAAAAAAAAATTAATGAAACAAGACAATGCAAATTTTTTATTTGTCAGAAAAAACAAGGTTCTGATGCCACGAAGGTTGTCATGATTTGATTGGCCTATTCAGTTTCAGTGGCCGATACCAATACAAGTAAATGTCATGATGTCTTAATATCAATACCATAGCAAACAAACAATATGCTATTGAACACGTATTTATATACACTACTATTCAAATGTTTTTTTGTTTTTTTTTTAAGAAATTAATGCTTTTATTCAGCAAGGATGCATTCAATTGATAAAAATTGACAACTTTTCTAACATTAAAAATGTCTTTACATTCAAATAAATGCTATTATGTTATTTTATTTTATTAAACGTTATTTTAAACTATTTATCAAAGAATCCTGGGGGGGAACTGTATCATGGTTTCCATAAAAATATTAAGCAGCACAACGGTTTTCAACATTGATAAAAATAATTATTGAGCACCAAATCAGTTTATTAGAATGATTTCTGAAGGATCATGTGACACTGAAGACTGAAGTAATGATGCTGTAAAATCAGCTTTGCCATCACAGGAGGAATAAGTTACATTCTAAAATATATTAAAATGGCATTAAACAGTTATTTTAAATGGTAAAAATATTTCACAACATTACTGTTACTGTATTTATCAAATAAATGTAGCCTTGGTGAGCATAAGTTTAAAAAACATTGTAAATATACATTATATAAATCTTATAGACACCAAACTTGAAAGTGAAACTTGATAACTGTTGCTTCCAAATAATTAAGCATTATTGACTCCACTCAAATTTGTTCCAAGTAATTTTAAAAAAGTGTAAAGTACAGTGAGGGGTTCTCTCTTTTTTCTGTCTGTATTGTTGTATGTTTAATAAGATAAACAGCAGCAGGTCTTATAGACCACATTTACCCTTGAATGCACAAATCCGATATTCTGACATATCTATTTTTTGTCCTACGTTCAGTTAATAAGACTGCCATTCTGCCCAAAACATGCACCATTCTCATGCACAGCCACAAAAAAGCCAGTTTAAATCTGACATCCTTTTTTAACATAGACTTGTTTTGACATCCCTTGATGCAAATGATAGAGCTGTTTTGTGTTGAGGTTTTTGTGCGTTTGATAGGATGTGGGAGTGTGTATGTGTGAGCAGAGAAGGCTCATTTCCTTTGTAATTCCCTGCATGTTTTATTAGCCTGTCAACTGCACTGTCCTCTCTTTTTACACATTACTTCTCACACTCCTTCCTTCTTTCAATTAGTACCTCTGTTCTTCTTTCTGCATTTCTCTCCTTCTCCATTTTTGCATCTCCCTCTCTCTTTCTGTCGCCCACACAGTTTTTTACACATAAACACATTTGAGAAAATTCACCTCGTTCCCCCAGCAACACTTCTACTGAAGCCCACAAGGGAGAGAGAAAAAAAGAACAAGAGAGCACTTCTGTGACTTTGTGACCTGCTTGAACAAACTAGCTGTGGCCAAATACTCTGTCCTGCAGTGATTGTACAAGTACATATTAAAGGTTAAGAGTAGATAAATCTCTTTAATAGGAGTGTAACAATACCCTCATGTCACGATTCGATACATATCACAATACTGAACTCACGATATGATATTATTGCGATACTGCAAGACATATGATAAAAGGTTAACAAAAAAATGCATGAGTTTGACTGATGAGTTTGTGATAAAGAGATCGTAAACCCGGCCGGTGTGAGACTCAGTGTTATTGGGATCCGGATGAACAGGTATCATTTCAATAAAGAGTTAAACAGATTAATCAAATGTGTAGTTAAACTATTATACAAAGGACCAAATAACCAATCGGCATTCTAACCTAAATTCGAGGTCAAGATAAAATGGAGTCAGATAAAAGTAAATTGGAATTAAATTACTTTGCCCTGCTGAAAAGACAGAACGCGCAGAAACCTTCACCCACTTATCGGGAGCCGTCATTGGGACGAATGGGCGGGCTTTACACTGTATGGGGGGGAAAAAAAAGTCATACAGGTTTGGAACAATGTGAGGGCGAGTAAACGTTTTACTTTTTTGATCTTGAACTATCCCTTTAAGGTCAATATAACAAAAAGGTGAACTTGACATACTGTACACAGTACATTTGGAAACACCTACACATCAGTTCACCAATTCCACTTTAAAGTTTTGGAGAGGATTTTACCATTTTGTGCTTTAGCATGCTGCTAGAATGGAAATTGTGATTATTAAAACATGTTTTGCACATCATCTAATATTTCGTACTGTCTTAATCTTATAGGCCACATCTAATTTTCACAACTCATATTTCAGTTTAGAAATTTGTGGAAACATTTCCACTGTTTTGTAGACTGAACATTTAACAAGTTTAGGTTTTTTTTAATACTTTTATTCAGCAAGTGACAAAGGCTTTTACAAAAAATAAATAAATAAATAAATAAAATATTCTCTTTCAAATACAGTAAATGTTCTTTTGAAATTTATACTGAGCCAGCGTTCTGGTCTTACGGGTTTGGAACGACATGAGGGTGAGTAATTAATGGCAGAATTTTCATTTTTGGGTGAACTAACCCTTTAAGCAGTTTTCAACATTGATAATAATAAGAAATGTTTCTTGAGCACCAAATCAGCATATGATTTCTGAAGGATCATGTGGCACTGAAGACTGGAGTAATGAGAGCTCAAAATTCAGCTTTGCCATCACAGGAATAAATTACATTTTAAAATATATTAAAATAGAAAGCTTTTTAAATTGTAATAACATTTCATAATATTACTATTTTTAAATGCAGCCTTGGTGTCTATAAGAGACTTCTTTCATAAACATTTTTTAAAAATCTTACCGACCCCAGACTTTTGAACGATAGTGTACAGCAGGACAAGTTGTGGAGGCTGTTCTTCAGTCCCTCACAGCCTTGTTTTCTTTTGTGTAAAATTAAACATGACTAAGGTCTATTGACTGAACTTGCGGTGTTGAAGCTGAGGGCTATCACATTAGCTGAAGTCAGGGAAGATGGCCCCACCATGCCTGCACAACCCTGTCAATGCGATTTCATTGGCACAACCACTTCCTTTATCGCCGAGACACTCCGTTTGAGCTGGTGGACTATGTCATAACTGTTCAGGTGGGCTGTCAGTTTCACTCTGCATAGTTTAGTCAGGAACAAAAAGCATCCATCTTCATTTCCTGATGTTGCATCTGTCGATTTCTTCAAGTTATTCAGTATTCTGATGAGAAATATGTCTGTCAGTTAAAGTGTAATCGACCTGATACTGAAGCTATGAAAATGCATATTAAATTCATGGTTGCATCTTTTCAGCTGGAGGCTGAATGTGTTAACACTACAGAACAGAACGATGTTTGGTTTCAGATAATTATCGTTTTATCTTGCGCTTAAGTTGCATGTTAATTTTGACCTGATTTGGACATCAAGTTTAATATAGACTATTAAGGCCCCGATATACTTCAAGCAAAATCAAAGAACGAACTAATGTGACATCATTTAGAAAAAAATCAGGCCAAAATGAACTTCGTTTGGATTTCGTTTTGGGAGTTTGCTTGCCAAAACGAACTTTCCGGAAAAGTTCGCTACGGCTGGTAAACACCTTTGTACTACCATTGGTCCGTGGTGATTATGTAATAGGTAGGTGTGCGCTGAGCCGTCGAGATCAGACATCTGTGAGAGAAAACATGAACACACTGGAGAGCTGCTTTATAGTAGAAAATGAAGTTGTACTTCTGATGAAACGAGACTGACTGAATGTTTAATATGGCAAAGCTGCTTGATTTTATGCAATCTATTGTATAAAGTGATATATAAATAAATGTGACTTTACTAGAGTGCTGAATTGCAGAGCTCGAGCAAACAGATCCACGTTAATCAGATGCTTTTCTTATGCTTTATTAAAATGCTTGCGGTTTTCTCAGTTTTGTTGTGTGTTTGTTATTGAAAGGAAAGCGTGCAGCACATATTTACATATTCATCTGAATGCCGCTCTCAGCAGTATGGGCGGCGTCGGATGTTCACTGCTCACGCATTTCGAATTTCGTTTTACCCCTAAGCGAAGAACGAAAAAGAACTTTGCGTGAAAATGTAAACTTGTGTAAAAGCCTGTTTGTTGTACATGTTGACAGATTCAGGAACCAAAAAAATTCTGCACTGATCCTAACAGACTTTAAGTTCCTGGCCCTGTGTTCTGCTGAATGTTTAATAGTAAGTTTTTTGCAGACAAATTTCAAGTGCTGAACATACAAAATGCACAAGCTGACATTTGGTCCCAATTAAAGCGTTGGTGGTCGACCTTCATACTAACGTGCAAAATTCTATTCTGTCACTCCACAATACAGGCAAATCTGTTATACAACTGTTCACAGAAAAATAATGCCATCCCTGAAAGCGATTATTTACAAATGAAAGAGCTGCAATATAACTCTACCCCTGAGAGACATTCAAAACTAAACTTAAAAGATAAATATATGTACTGAAGTGCTGCACATAGTTTGCGTTTAAAAAAGCTCCAGAGATTTCCACAGAATAAGAGCATATCTCGTACCCCCTGCATGTTCATTTAATATTTTAGCTTATCGGATAATGCTACAAATAGCATGTAACATTTCAAGCTACATTGAACACACTGCAGTTTTTTTCCCCAGAGGGAAAGCAGAAGGAAAAATAACAATGCAAATAATAAAATGTAAAAAATTATGTAATTGTGCAAAGTACAAAAAGCTAAATATAAATAATTTAAAAAAAACTAAAACTAATAAAAATGACAAAAGCACATAAATAAATAAATACAAACCCGATTCCAAAAAAGTTGGTACAAATTGTGAATAAAAAAGGAATGCAATAATTTACAAATCTCATAAACTTATATTTTATTCACAATAGAATACAGATAACATATCAAATGTTGAAAGTGAGACATTTTGAAATGTCATGCCAAATATTGGCTCATTTTGGATTTCATGAGAGCTACACATTCAAAAAAAGTTGGGACAGGTAGCAATAAGAGGCCGGAAAAGTTAAATGTACATATAAGGAACAGCTGGAGGACCAATTTGCAACTTATTAGGTCAATTGGCAACATGATTGGGTATAAAAAGAGCCTCTCAGAGTGGCAGTGTCTCTCAGAAGTCAAGATGGGCAGAGGATCACCAATTCCCCCAATGCTGCAGCGAAAAATAGTGGAGCAATATCAGAAAGGAGTTTCTCAGAGAAAAATTGCAAAGAGTTTGAAGTTATCATCATCTACAGTGCATAATATCATCCAAAGATTCAGAGAATCTGGAACAATCTCTGTGCGTAAGGGTCAAGGCCGGAAAACCATACTGGATGCCCGTGATCTTCGGGCCCTTAGACGGCACTGCATCACATACAGGAATGCTACTGTAATGGAAATCACAACATGGGCTCAGGAATACTTCTAGAAAACATTGTCGGTGAACACAATCCACCGTGCCATTCGCCGTTGCCGGCTAAAACTCTATAGGTCAAAAAAGAAGCCATATCTAAACATGATCCAGAAGCGCAGGCGTTTTCGCATCGGGTTTGTAAATAACTTAAACTGAAAATATATAAATAAAAGCCTATTTAAAATTTAATAGACATTATAACTGTATACAAATAATACTATTGGGGGGGAAATAAAAACACTGCTTAACAGAAACTAAACAAACACTCAAATAACAAAGAATCATACTTATGCTGTATATGAAAAATGTTAAAATGTCCCTATTTAGAATGTGTTGTTATGCTGTTATGTTTTGCACATAGCTGGACCTTGGTATTATAACATTGATTAAATGACAGCGTTGTTACTTTTAACTAAAATTTAAACAAAAAATGTGTTGTTTTCTTTACTACAAACCCGATTCCAAAAAAGTTGGGACACTGTACAAATTGTGAATAAAAACAGAAATGCAATGATGTGGAAGTTTCAAATTTCAATATTTTATTCAGAATACAACATAGATGACATTTCAAATGTTTAAACTGAGAAAATGTATCATTTTAAGGGAAAAATAAGTTGATTTTAAATTTCATGGCATCAACACATCTCAAAAAAGTTGGGACAAGGCCATGTTTACCACTGTGTGGCATCCCCTCTTCTTTTTATAACAGTCTGCAAACGTCTGGGGACTGAGGAGACGAGTTGCTCAAGTTTAGGAATAGGAATGTTGTCCCATTCTTGTCTAATACAGGCTTCTAATTGCTCAACGGTCTTAGGTCTTCTTTGTCGCATCTTCCTCTTTATGATGCGCCAAATGTTTTCTATGGGTGAAAGATCTGGACTGCAGGCTGGCCATTTCAGTACCCGGATCCTTCTACGCAGCCATGATGTTGTAATTGATGCAGTATGTGGTCTGGCATTGTCATGTTGGAAAAAGCAAGGTCTTCCCTGAAAGAGACGACGTCTGGATGGGAGCATATGTTGTTCTAGAACTTGGATATACCTTTCAGCATTGATGGTGCCTTTCCAGATGTGTAAGCTGCCCATGCCACACGCACTCATGCAACCCCATACCATCAGAGATGCAGGCTTCTGAACTGAGTGCTGATGACAACTTGGGTTGTCCTTGTCCTCTTTAGTCCGGATGACATGGCGTCCCAGTTTTCCAAAAAGAACTTCAAATTTTGATTCGTCTGACCACAGAACAGTTTTCCACTTTGCCACAGTCCATTTTAAATGAGCCTTGGCCCAGAGAAAACGCCTGCGCTTCTGGATCATGTTTAGATATGGCTTCTTTTTTGACCTATAGAGCTTCAGCCGGCAACGGCGAATGGCACGGTGGATTGTGTTCACCGACAATATTTTCTGGAAGTATTCCTGAGCCCATGTTGTGATTTCCATTACAGTAGCATTCCTGTATGTGATGCAGTGCCGTCTAAGGGCCCGAAGATCACGGGCATCCAGTATGGTTTTCCGGCCTTGACCCTTACGCACAGAGATTGTTCCAGATTCTCTGAATCTTTGGATGATATTATGCACTGTAGATGACTTCAAACTCTTTGCAATTTTTCTCCGCGAAACTCCTTTCTGATATTGCTCCACTATTTTTTGCCACAGCATTGGGGGAATTGGTGATCCTCTGCCCATCTTGACTTCTGAGAGACACTGCCACTCTGAGAGGCTCTTTTTATACCCAATCATGTTGCCAATTGACCTAATAAGTTGCAAATTGGTCCTCCAGCTGTTCCTTATATGTACATTTTAACTTTTCCGGCCTCTTATTGCTACCTGTCCCAACTTTTTTTGAATGTGTAGCTCTCATGAAATCCAAAATGAGCCAATATTTGGCATGACATTTCAAAATGTCTCACTTTCAACATTTGATATGTTATCTATATTCTATTGTGAATAAAATATAAGTTTATGAGATTTGTAAATTATTGCATTCCTTTTTTATTCACAATTTGTACAGTGTCCCAACTTTTTTGGAATCGGGTTTGTAGAAATAAAACTAAAATTAAATTAAATATAAATATAAATATTAGATGAAAAACATTTTATTTCAGATAGTTGCCAAGGCAATATTTGTAATATTTAAGTTGAAGTATTAAAATTACTAAAATTAACTAAAGCTAAATAGAAACAAAAACTAAAATGTTAAAGTTTTTAATGTTTATATGTCTATGTGGTGTTTTTAATATGCTTTCAGACAAACCATGTGCAAAGTCATAAGTCAACACCATTACTGAGTATTTTCTCCTTAAAACTGCAGTGCACCAAAGACGGTCTCAAAAACGCAGTTTGAAATCGCCTGTGTTTCTGACGTGACAATCTACGTTGTAAGCAATCACGTCAACGTATGGGCGGGCTTTAGCATATCATCATTACTACGATGAGAAGCAGGGGAGTCTCAAGAAAAATATTGTGTATATTTAGCAATATAGCGGGTGAATTATGTATATGATGTATATTATGATGTTATGATGAACTATATGCCTTTCTCCACTGACGTTCTATGACGTTCAAAGCATTTCTAAGGATGCTGGTTTTGAGAAGGCAGACTGAGATGGCGAACAGGAACATGGTTTGTGTAACATTAGCAACACATTATTAGCGGTTTGATAATAGTCAAGCAAAAGGTTAATCATGTTAATTACCGTTATGTGTCCGACGTTGTAAAGGGCAATACCATTGTGCAGCATTTAGTTCAGTAAAGTTGACCCAACCGAGTGGATCTCTGAGTTGGTGTGAGTGCGTAGAGGTGGGGCTAATTTGCATATTAATGGATCCGCGTATACTAAATGAAGCGAGAGTGTAGTTATGTTCAAGCTATTTTAAGACACAAAGACATTTTTTTCACAGGAAAAAAAAAAACAACTAAAACTACAGGGGGACTTAATAAATGATATAATCATATATAAATAACACTAAAATAACACTACTGGAATACACTGGTTCACATGCTCTGTACTAAAGAAAGTGTATAAGGATTACATCATAAGTCCAGTTCCAATGCACCGTAACACGCACAGCTCTAGGGCTGGTGGTTGAAAGCAGCGGCTGATGCCCTCGGGGGCTGAAGTGATGCATTGCTGCTGACTGCGGACTGCAGGGGCTGCTGGGGTGGGAGAAAAGCTCACGGCAGCCCCGCAGCAAACCTCTGCTGCCAGTTATTTCCATGCTTAGCCCGGCAGAGACCAACCGGCGCTCACGTTCATGCCTCCGCCGGCTCAGGAAATCAGGTTGAGCAGGAATACGAAGGCGATTTCATTAATTATTGCAACCTTGCATTAGTGTTGTAGTGACAAACAAAAACAAGTATGAATCATAGCGCAATGCATAAGCAATGTCACATTTATGAGAACGTATCACTGCGATTTAACAATGCGGGAACAATTAAATTTATATCCATAACGCGGTGCGACTCGTGAACCAAGGACAAAAGCATCCGGAGAGTAATTATAGTGAAACGTGACATAGCAGCGGCCTTGTCCTCAAGCACCGTTCATCTGTGTCCTTCTGCTGTGTCTAGGGAACAAAAATACATGCACAACCACACACATATACACTCCTAGGCACACTAAAAATGCACCAAATGGGTTATGTATTACACAAGCAACTTTTTTTCGGCAATCCAGTTCATCTACAGGTGTTTCCATGACAACCAATCATTTATCCTTCAGATCCCCGGCTCGTGCCCATGGTGAGGAATCGTCATAACAACGCCACCGAGAGACACTCCAAAAATCACAGATCTCTCTCATATCAACACCAAGGCATCAAAACACACACACACACAAAAAAGCTTTTTGTACAGGAGACATTCCCAACATATCAAAATCCAGCACATTCTTGCCATTTGACCTTTTTCCCCTGCACCCACTAACACTCCTACACGCAAAACACACGCACACAGCTGGGATATTACTCATGTAACTTCTGACTAACCACTGACGCACATGTACGTGTTCACTATATGGGTGAATGCAAACGACATGCATATCAATACCCATTAACATACTCACACTGGGCATATTGGTCACTACGGCAACAGCTAACAGGGAGTCTTGCAGCCAAGTGACGATAATTCTCGATTTCCAAATGATTTTCATTCCTCGGTTCTGATGTTCTCACACTTATCTCTCAGTTCGCTCACAGTGCTGTTCTTCTGCTAAACCTGCTCCAGATGCAAGAGCTCTTTCATACAGCGAAGCAATAAGTCATTAGAAGCAATGGCATGTCCCACATGCATTCAGGCTGCCCTAGATAGAACAGGCCTCTGTCACTTGACGAAGTGTGCGCTACTACAGGAGTCAGAGAGTGCACTGTGGAGGAGGAAGAGGAGGAGAAGAAATGGAGATTAGATGAAAGCGTGAACACAGACCTGTCTTTGTTGGAGGAGTCTCCTTCTGGCCTGTGGATCCAGTGGAAGAAAGAGTGAGAGACAGACAGACAGACAGACAGACAGACATGGAGACACAAAGAAAGTGGAAGTGTCAGTAATGTTATATTATTGAACACATACAGTAAGGAATACAGATACAACAATGGAGCAAATGCAAATTGATCTTGTGCAGGGAAATGATTTTGAATGATCACAAATGATTTTCTCAAAAGATCCACTTGAAATCCTAATTGACTACAGTTCTTTCTTATTTACAAATTGGAAAATCAACAGTTTTGTGAAAAGGTAAAAATCAAAAATATATAAATATTTTTGCCGTGAGAATATCGATACATTATCGTATCAGCCAACGCATCATGTCTACACTGGACTTCTTTCCCACTTTATCAATGGGGATCCATGGCTAGAAAACCATGTTGGAGTCCTAAACAGACAGGTTTACAGTGACAATTACAGTCACAAATCACATCCAATCAGAACATTTTAAGTTTAATATACAGTTATGTGGTCAGGACTTTGAAGCAATGAGATTTCACTGTGGGCTGCGATAATTCAATTTTTTCATTAATTTATTTGTATAGCACTTTTCACAATACATATTGTTTCAAAGCAGCTTTACAGAAAATGCATGCTTCTTCATTACAATTTAGAGTAATCTGTCATTAGAGGTTATCAGAGCTACCCAGCACAACACCACAGAAACCAAAACCAAGTTTTTATGCTTATAAATATGCAAACAAGAACAATAATGCAGGGCAGAGGTCATTCCTGCTCCTGGGTGGGGAGTTTAGCTCCAACCCTAATCAAACACATCTAAACTAGCTAATTAAGCTCTCCAGGATTGCTTAAATCACATGCAGTTGTGCTGAAGCAGTTGAAAATAAACTTTGCAGGACAGTGGGTCTCCAGAAGCAGAGTTGAAGACCTCTGATCCAGGGTTTACAAATGTGCAGTGTTAAATAATGACTCTGGGTTAACAATATTAAAAAGGTCACATGACACCTTCTCTTATGCCACTAGGTAAACTGACACTGCTTTTTGTCACCCTCTCCATTTACACTAACTGTAAAATTAGGGTAAAATGAATTACGACTTTGATTAGGAGAACTACTAATAAAAAAAAATATCCCAGAAAGCAGCAGGTGTCAAGTTTGACTGCAACGCAAGCTCCTCTATAGACATTCAATTACATCATAATTTTATAAACTCCATCAGTCGGTCCGCCAACATTACTCACAGACTCACGTCTACAACAGTAATTGCCACCTTCAATGGACAAATGTAATTAAAACCGACCATGCTAATTATTCTGAGAAACAATCCCACCTCAACAGCTCACCCACAGCAGTAGTTACACTTGTTCATTAGGCAAAAGCATTACACCAGAGAAAGAGGAAGATTGTGATCACCCAAGTTGGGTCATTTGGATCCGCTGATGGGAGGAGGGTGAGAAAAAAAAAAAAAGTGCCAAAAAAAAAACAAAACACAGATATAAACCGAAATAGAGCTCACATGAAAAGACGATGCTGTAAACGACCCTTGTGGGTGAAAAGAGAAAAGGCGACCTTAAAGAAAATGGCAAATGGCATGTTGGTGTGCCATCTGCTCAGCACCAGAGGAGGGCGGGTGAGGGGTGAACAAGGGATTAAGAAATTTGGCAATAGAGTAAAATTGAGAAATAAATGGATGGATATATGCTGTTCATTCAAAATCAATCAAATGATGGCTAACTCTCAAAAAAAGTGTAAAACACTCAAATCTATCAGTGAAACAAGCCATCTGCACTCAGAGTCACGTGACTTTCCATTGTTTTGGGTTCAGTTGACGCTAAGCTAAAGCTAGCAGCACTAAAGCCACTCAGGTGAAAAGTAAACACATGGCCACATCTACCAGATGCTGTTTACGGGACGGCTAGTGAGTTTATCATGTGAATCATCTGATGACACAGGAGATGACACCAAGGCAGAGGAGTTAAATCTACTTTTATCTTCATTTTATTATTTTTTTTTAGCTGTTAGTTTCTAAATGTGTTTATCTAATATTTTTCACAAGACAAGCTTTTTCCTGCCTTCAAAAAGACTTGACACAAGCAAAGATCATTATCAGAATTAGACTAAGTGACAATCTCATGAATGAACTAAAAGTAATTGTGAACAAACTGAGCAACGAGGTGTTGGATGAGGATCTACACACTGACAATGCCTAGATCATAGATTTGCTCTGTTTACATGGACACTTTTTGTTTAAATCAGAATTAAATCATTCTGATTGATGAAACCGAACAGTGAAAATAAAGTGATCGGGTTAATGTCCATGTTTATATGTCACAAGCTAAAAATCGGATTTAATCATTTATCATTCTCTAAATATACAGAGTTTCCCATTATTGGTGCATACTAATCATCCTCCTACCATTTCTTCTTTTCTTTGTTTTAAAAAGCAGATTATCTTTATCCATTCCGGGTCCTTATAAGGAAATGACGAGCACTTGGAGCTTTGTGCTGTGCAGCTTATATTTATTAAGCAGTACAAATGCCCCTTCCCGTGCCCAAAACAAGGCATCTGTGGATGAGAGTCAGAAGCAAGGACTGTCCTGCATCACTTCACAGATGATGAGTGGAAGAATTTTAGACTGACACAACAGTCATTTATGACACTATATTCAACAACAACAACAGCTTGTTCCGTGTGTCATACGTCATTATACCATTTCTCCATCATATGTGCAGACCTTTCCAGTTTCAGTGTTTACATGTCCTACCAAACTCATTAGAAAATGTGTAAACCACCCCTTGCAATCCATATGAAATTGGATTTGGCCAATTTATTCCAATTAATGTGGTTACATGTGACTTTTTTTTATTCCGACTGTGCTACTAGTCCGATTACAAGCTGATTATTAGGGTCCATCTAAACGCAGCTAGTGAAACTTCTAATATTAATTCTAAATAATGTTAACGTTTTTCTATTAAAACAACAAAAACACTTAAAGGCACAATATGTAATTTTTTGCCACTAGAGGTCGCTTATACAAAAAGTCGTCGTTTGACGACGCCTTGATTCTGCGGACTCAAGGGAGCTGTTGTCTTCACAAGGCTACGAGACACTTGTTGCACACTGCAGTAAACAAGATCGATATTAGGTATTGCTCACCTGTCTAATAAAACACACAATATGGTTTCTACAAAATAAAACCGGAAATCAAGGGTAATGTGGGTATGATGTCATTGATAGGTAATGCACAGACACGGTCCGTGTCCTGGTTAAAATTGCTTTTTTCTCTGGATTTAAACGTTCTTGGAAACGTTTGGGATAATGTAAGTACACAAGTCAACAAATATAACATTGTTCTAGTGTTTTTGGGATATTTTATCCAAATTGTACATATTGTGCCTTTAAAGTGCATTTATTATTTAATCGCAAACAATATACTAAAGATTCATGGATTTACAGTTTGTCACTGAGAAAGATTACTCACAGATTTAGTTGCACCAAACAGTGACTATAATCTTTTGCTTCCGTTCACCAAAAAGATTTGTTCACTGATTTGAGTCACTGGTACAGTAGGCCTATTAATGAAAATCACCACCCCTAACAAATACTACAGTTAAAGCATGATTGCTATGCGAGAATAAGTTAAGTACACTACCTGCCCTCAAGGAAAAAAGAAACAAGTCTCAGATGAGAAGGAAAGCACTCAAATTATCAGAGGGCATTCAGGTTTCTCTTCATTGGAAATCAGGGCAAGAGAAACAAATATAAGGGGTGTGCATATCAGAGAAACAAAACCTAGAAAGTGAGCAACACAAAAAGGGTGCAGTGTATTCTGCAGCCTCTTTCGCTCTCTTTCTGACTCTATGCTTCGCTCTCCCACACAAGTTGATCCACAATCTGACTCTGCGCTGAATTTTAATCACAACCTCTCCTACACAGTGGCCCGATCATACATACGAAACGAATCTCCACACCACACTAGCCACCTGCTGTACTGCAGTGCTCGACACTGATCCAATCCACCTAATGTTAATCTGCACACTCTCAAGCACGAATCTGTATGCATCGCACGCTGCGATGAGGCCGGCTCAAGTGCACACTACAGGCGGGAATGATCAGAGGTGCAATGGAGAGGTCGATTCCTCAGCAATGCAGGGAGGGAGACAAACAACCTAATTGTCAGCAGCACAAGGAGTGGCCGACTATACTTCTGTACCATCTCTCTCCAGATTTATATGGAGTCTATTGACACAGCAAAGGCTACTGGCTACTGACAGCTTAGATCAATGTGGAAATCTTTTCAGAGACCCTCCAACACTTTTTTAAAAACTATTTTAAGATATCAGTAGCATAGATAGATTGGCTTATTTCCACAGGTTCTTAGCTAAAAGCTTTGTTTACAGTAAAATACAGTTAAACTTCCTGGAACTTCCTTATTCTCCAGAAATCTTCACCGGTGTGGTCCAATATGTTTCAATATCAAAAAAGTTATTACATTTGTGACAGATTTAGCATGCTAATTCAATCTCAGGATCCCATGACATTAGCCTGTCACTCTGCCAAAGGCCCAGCAGCACAAGTCTGTCCAGATAAGAGTCTGTTGGCTTATGTAATGTTCAGGCTCGATGGCACAGCCAGCTGCCTGTCCGATGGCCTGGAAACAGTCCTATTGTGACAGACTGTTGCACTCAATTTCAGTTTTGTAAGACAGACACTGTACAAACAGGAGAAATACCCTCTGATAGGTGCCTTCTTCTGCACCAACGTTACTAGTGTAATCTACAGTAAATGCTGCCAAAACACTAGTGTAAGATGTAAAACACAGCGTGTACAAACATTCATAAGTATGTGTAGTTCAAATCTTCATCCAGTGTCAGTGAATATTACAGTGCACGCAGCAGTTTCCCTATACTTGCTTTAAAGGATAGTTCAATCAAAAATTCTGTCATCATTTACACACTCATGTTGTTCCAAACCTGTATGACTGCATTTTTTATGCAGGACACAAAAGATATTTTAAAGAGTTTCAACTGTCCATACAATAAGTGTCAATGGGGTCCAAAAGAACACTCATTGTATGAAAATAAAAACCCTAATTTTTAAATACATTTTTTGTGTCCCATTTTGAGGGCATGTCATATTTAGTAATATTATTGGTTTGACTACACTGACACTGTCAGATGAGAACCAAACTTCTGTAGAGCTACTTTAAAACTATTTGTTTCATAATTGATACATTTTGCAATAGAGACTGTTACTGTACTGAATTGCATCAACATTGAACTGACTCGAGCTGAATAAATGACACTATTGTCTTCTGTAGAGCTGCTTATAGCTGAATTAAACTTGTTTCATAATTGATTAACTTTAGTTATTGAACTGAACTGAATCATCACTGAACCAACTTGAGCTAAACAATGACACTGTCTTTTTTAGATATGCTTTACAGCAGAATTTGAATTTGCCTAATATTAGTGGAAGTTTGCATCATTGAATCTGTTATTTTCCTGTTTATTACTGTGAAGTTGCTTTGAAACAAAGTTTGACTTGACAATGACAGAATTTTCAATTTTGAGTGAACTATTCCTTTAAAATATACTGATTACTATAAACTATAGTCTATTTACAGTAGTTCACACTCCCACAACCAACATCTTAAATGGTTTAATGGCAAACACACGCTCTATTGATTGACAGTTTTCCAAACAGCCAGCATGGAGGCTGTGGAGACTGTACTCTACAGTAGATCCTCAGCTATGCAGTAAAAGAGCCCTCAGGCCTGTACTTACTGTCTCTGCAGAGAGCTTCCCAAACTGGTAGCAGCACCATCTCTTTCTCGTTCCCTGTCTCGGTCCCTTTCTCTCTCCGTGGAATTGGGTCCAGCTGACAGGCTTTGGCCAAGCCTTGTGTGCGTGTTGGCATTGACACGGCGATCCCGTGGTGGCACGGGTGGAGGTGGGGGCGGGGGCGCTGGAGCTGGGATGGGTATTGGGATGGGCCCGCTGTTGTGGCTCAAATTGGCATACACGGCGGTGGAGGTTGCAGCATGGGACGTTGGTGGCTGGACAGGGTGGATGGGAGGTGGAGGTGGGGGTGGGCAGGGCTTTCGGTCCAGCCTCAGGTCTTTGTTCTCCTGGCTGAGTCGGTCCAGCTGCACTTCCAGTTCCTCGATGCGCCGCCGTTGAGTTTCCAGAAGCTTCTGTTGGCTCTCGATGATGTTATTGAGCTCCAGCAGGTACTCCACTGCCCGGTTAGGGCTCTCTGGGCTGCCCTGGCCAGCATCCATGCTGACGGACACCTGCACGACAGTCACCGTCTGCTGGGACAAGCTTCTGGGATCACCCTGTAGGAGGAAGCTCTCCCCCCCACGTGGAGTGGGTGGGGGGGAGAGACGGAAATGTGTTGGAGTTAGAGTTGGGTAACCAGGGTAAAATAGTCAGTGGTTTTAATCTGAGATTCCCTCAAAGTTAGATTCAGCTTCGGAAATCACAGTACTGGAAAGAGATGAGGGAATTCCATATTTGAAATTTGTATTCACATATAAGGGATGATGATGATGATGATGATAATGAGAGTATTTGTTCACTTGTTTATGATGGGTGTGAGCATGTGTTTGTGTAAGTGTGCATTGCTATTCTTCTGTCAAGTGTGTCATTTTTCCACTGACACCAATGAATCATGGAATTGAGATTGAAGTCGGTTTGTGGAAATTAATTTCATCAGTCATTCAGCTAGATTTACTCTCAATAGGTAATAAAAAAGAAAGAAAAAAAAAAACTAACTCGGCAGTCACAGAACATTCCCAGCACCTCAAGTCCAGGGTAAGGATGCACCGCAAAAAGCCAAGTCAGCAAATATCCATTAAACAGGAAGGGAAGCAGATTTCCTTTTCGTCCATTTCTCTGGTGCACGTCCTCTTCCGTTTCTCTTTGAAATGTGGAGTTGAAGCACTGCAGCTGTTTTCTGGCTGGATATTCATGACTCATATTCCAGACTCAAGTGTTTGGGAGACATTTTTGTCAGGAGTCATTCTATTCCAGAGGCGACTGAGATGGAAAGGTGTAGAGACAGAGAGACAAAGAGACGAGCGAGAGAGAGAGAGAGAGAGAGAGAGAGAGAGAGAGAGAGAGAGAGAGAGAGAGAGACTAAAAGTTCTTCTGATAAATCCACTGCAATACTAAATTGGCTTCTGGGAGGTGTGCGCATGTCTTTCAGAACAACCCAATTCCCCCTTCTCTCTTCTTTGCACCCTCATTACAATAGCAAGATCTGTTCATTCAAGCCATTAATATTGCTTATCATTATACATTTAAGACATCACCTTGATTTCCCACGCATGATGCATTTCAACTCATTGTAAAGTCCGTTCAATACAATATTTTGTTATGTAATAACACATACTATTTCTTTGCAGCTTTATTCCATTATTTTTTTTAACCCAAATCTCTCTTCAGTGTGAAATCATATAAATCATATGTATCATTAATGTTTCATCCACGCGTTTGTCGTTTACTCACGAGCGGTTTCACACTTATTGCCCAGACAGTCCTTGAAGACAATCGCGCGTCTCCAACGCGTACAGCTGCGCGATAAAGAGGCGATATGTAGAATGCGTCCAAAACGAAGATATCAAAGTCGTTTAAATCTCCAAATTCGATGTTCCAATGCAAGGAATCTGTGATTTTATGAGTTTAAACCGAGCAGATGTTTATTGATTTTTGTCGCTGTTAGTCGCAACGCCGACCAACTGAAACAAAACCGAGAAGAAATACAATCCTTGCAGCAGGATGTCCACTGCCTGTCGAGTTTTATGTCGCTTTGTATAATCAGCGCGAAGGCGCTCAGGTCCCGAAACAGCTGAGACGCGCAATACAGCGTCCGCGTGCTCGTCCACAGTGTCAAGCCAATGCGCGCGAGATCATTAAATAACACCCATGCTGATGGAGCACAGCTGTCACTAACATTTTAATATAATTTATAGAGACTGCGCTGCATGACAACCAATTAAATACCAAAAACGGTTGTCTCCCCCAGTATGCGAAATAATGTCCAGCCTTATTGATGCCACTGACTAAGGATATTCGCTAATGAATTAACTGCTCACATGTTGAACAGACGTGCATTTCTTCCTGATGCTCCCTGGACAGCCCTGCACCTGCCGCCCCTCGCCGCCATTCGGTTTCACCGCAGTGTCCACATGTGTCTCGATCGCTAGTTTCGCAGCATGTCGATGATGCTCGGCGCCTCTCGCCGTGGTGACGGGTGCTGCAGGGGTTAAATTCATTTGAGTGAGTCAGAGAATATATTTTTCTTTTCAATCGAGGCTCTGACGTTGGTCCGAGCGTGTAGCGCTAGAGGAACATGCCGGGGAAACTGTGTCCCCGTGGTCGGCCATTTTGGAACGCGGTAACATTCAGTTCGACGGGAGAGTGGCTCCTTGCGCTGAGCCACAATGAGTGCAGTTTCTTGCGCGCGCTATTTCTCTCTCTCTCTCTCTCTCTCTCTCTCTCTCTCTCTCTCTCTCTCTCTCTCTCTCTCTCTCTCTCTCTCTCTCTCTCTCTCTCTCTCTCTCTCTCACTACTCAAACCGAAGGCAGTGTGGTGCAGAAAAAGCAAGCATAGATTTACACATTGGGGCAATGTTTCTCATTCAGTGCAGCTCACATTTACATTTCAGCCAGCAACAGGTAGGCTAGCCTATGACATTAATATAAAACCAGGCTTCGCCCGGCTATTGCGATTTTAAAATAATGACAATGCCCAATATGAATATTTTATTTGATGTTTTAATTTTCTACTGCAGCAAAAACCGCGGACAAGTAGCTTTTGCCTTTTACAGCAGTTTTAGGACGTTTCATGTGCTGAATCACTCTCATGCTCTCACTCCTTTCAGCACCCACATTAAACCATCCATTTTTTTTTCTTACTTCCACCCACACGTCCTGCCCTCTCTTTCTCTCTCCGTGCCTTAGTCACAGCTGAACTGTGTGTGAGTGAAAGGGATGTGCTAAGCACAAGCAGGAAAAGGACAGACCACTAGTATGTTGTGGTTTACTTTATTATTAGAGCTTGATTTATCTATTTACTAGCCTAGGGTAGATTCTATTATGCTTCTATCAACAGTTTTGCAATAGAATCTACCAATACGATGCAGCACGCCATGCGTTAAGCTTGTGCTAGCTGTGTTATACAACCTAGAGTATGTCAATCTGCTCTCTAGTTCAATATGTGTACTATCAAGGGGGGGCAGTCATTTCAAGGACTGTTTCATTGTCATTCCAGTTACAAATTCCCACAGTGCACTACTAAACTAGTGAGAATCACCTATGGTGCTAAAAAAATGCCATCAGCTTACATGGTTTTGCTGGTGCAGGATGAATCTTTAGCCATCCATGCCATTCTGCATCAATGGCTCATCTCACTCCATATGCCCTCTTCTTAAAGTTCATGGAAAACGTGTTCGCCCGTGAGAGTCTGCACTCTACATGGGCGAATTGGGCACGCTTTGCTCATATAGAGCATACTGATATCCACCGTGTTTATGTAAGAGGTGCATGCGGAGGAGAAAAAGAGTTGCAGAGGGAAAAAAAAAATTGAGGGATGGAGAGAAATCCATTTAATTTCTTTACTCTCCCACACAGATGCCTTAATTATTCAGCTGCACAATTCTCTGTGCATTTCTATCTTTCTATCTTTCTATCTTTCTATCTATCTATCTATCTATCTATTGTTCAGTCCATCTGTCATCCATCTCTCTTTCTTTATCCATCCATCCTTTCTCTCTCTCTCTCTCTCTCTCTCTCTCTCTCTCTCTCAGTCTATCAAATCTCAGTCTGTCTCCCTCTTTTTCGTTATTCCGTTCCATTCTCTTATATCTTTCTTTCCTGTTTTTCTTTTCTCGTGCTCTTTTATGTCTCTGACACCAGTCAGAAAGAGAAAGCTGGAGAACATTGTAAAGATCTGAGCTTCAAAACTACTGTCATGTTTTCAGCCCTCCCCATCTCTTCCTCTCTCTCCCCACAGGGCAACCACAGCGTTTGTTCTCTCATGCTGAGCTTTCCATTCCCTCTTAAATGCTTTAGGAACATTTCTTATTCTTTAACTATTCATTCACAAGAAGCAGCGTGTTATATAAGGAGCTTCATCAACATGTCACATCGGTTTTACAGTTGATCTGATATTTACTCTACAGACTTTACAGAGCTGTGGTGGCTTCATGTGGTCTGGTCCAATTGTTGTCTCGTTCTGTCAGTGACATTAGCGCTTAGATAGCAGTGGCCGTGCTCCATTAAACAAAGGGCAGGAGGGAGGATTGGACATGGACCAACAGTTGGTTTGTAAAACGGAGAGTCACATTCCGACACCTTATAGTGTCTGCCAAAACTATAAATGTAAATTTTATTTTCTATGCTTAAAGAACTGAAGTCTGTCATTACAGTTTAGATAAAAAGAGATGAGAGGACGAGTGCATTTTTTTGCATTTTCTTCGGGAATAATGGGATCTCAAATCCTTCACTAGCGACAAACCTAAGCTGTGAATAGGAAAAAAAATAAAGCGCGCCAACAGAGTAGTATGTCCGAATTCATAGTATTCGAAAAACAGTAGGCGAAAAGTCCACAGATGACCTACTACTTCCGGCGACATTCTGAAGTGCGCATTCGATGGACACTTTAGTATCCCATGAGGCCATGGGAGAGGATTTATGAATGGAGGTGAAGCTGGTAGGTCAACATGGGGGATGTAGTATGTCCAGATTACATTCATACTACACACATTCATACTATTTAGTTAGAGCCCGACCAATTTATCGGTCTGCCGATTTTATTGGCCGATATGAGCCTGCCGCAGATATATTGGCATCGGCGTATATGCCGCAGATATGCCACCGATATGAACGCGCGCCCACGCGTATCACAGCGCACAAATATTTACACAAAATTGTCAAAATGCCTGTCTTGTCGAGTATCATCGTAAACATAGTCGGTTATGTCTTAAGTGAACATAAACATGAAATTTGCCAGTCAACGCCAGCGTTTTTGCAAGTTTGCCAGCGTTTTCACAAGTTTCATGGCCCACAGAATATTTTGTGTGAATACCTAAACATGCAATATATCAAAAGAAAGAACAGACCCTCTGTTTTATTCTAGCTTCATGCATTCTTTTTTATCAACACTTGAATGTGGGTCAGTTTCATTAAAAAAAGCAAAATTTTGAGCAAAAAGCTGAGAAAATCATGTTTTTGTCAAAGACTTACATACAGATGGGATTCAGAACGATGAAAACACAGATGGAGTAGATCGAGTCCATCAACACACCCAAAGCTTGACAGTCCTATAGCTCGTCCTGGCCCAGAAATGACTCCTGGGTCGACATTTCATTCAATAACATAGCTGTTTAATGTTGATGATCGCGTTATTTTACATATGCATCTGCTTATATGAGATTGCTCGTTTCTGCTTCTTCTTCGCCTGTGTTTTGATCAGATTCTGTACTCGTAGGAGACGTGTAATAGCGCCCCCTACCGTATAAGTGAAAACATGGAAAGCTGGAAAATCTCGTCAATTGCAGGGAAGCGTTTTCTCATAAAAGACGAAATAAAAGTAAATAAATAAATAAATAAAAATCGCTCACTGTTCTTGACTGAATAAATTTAATAAGGGTTAATCTATATTTATACAGTGAAGACTATTAAGTGATATTTTACATTTGATCACTATTTCTGTAGCCTACCTGAAAATCTAGTTTAGACCTACATGAAAAACCTGAAAAGAACTGTTTTTCATTTGTATGTTTGGTCGGTTGTATTTATGTACAATGTATGTAGGCTATATTATGTATATACTGTATTAAATATATACACAGTACCAGTCAAAAGTTTGGACACACCAATGGGAAAGTGTGTCCAAACTTTTGACTGGTACTGTACTATAATAAAGAATATCGGCCAATATATCTATCTGAATTTTTTTACTCCCTAATATCGGTATTTGCATCGGCCACCAAAAACCCATATCGGTCGGGCTCTACTATATAGAACTTTTTTTTTTTAACGGTCGTGAAGTAAGTTCAAATTCAAATGTAGTACCTACTCAGACAGTACACTATTTCGGACGCACCGAAAGACACTTTTTTAGATCCAGACTGACATCTGCCTTCTTCAATACCTGATCAAAAACCTAGCATGCAATCATGATATCTTATCCAACTCCCTTTACCTGGGGATAGTGTAAATAGGCCATCAAATGGCAATAGGACATTTACATTGGACTACAAAAACCATCCTCATTTCTTAAGTCCACCACCTGCCACTGACACACATACAATATCCAGGCCAACTGCATAATGTGCAACATATCAGAGACGCTGTAATGTACAGCCCTTGTGCACACGCCTCACACTTATCGCAGATAATACTTCATATGCGAGTGACACAAACCCTCCTCGTCCCATCTGAAGCAGCCTGTAGCTTGCTGATTAAAAAGGTCAACATGACATTTCCCTGGTGCTCAACATCCAGCCCCCTTCTGCTTTCCTGAGCAGCACACACACATTCACGCCCCAGCAATGTCTGTTTCTTAGGCGTAGGTTACGTGCGCTCTCAGACTAAAAATAAAGATATTGTGATCTCTTGAATACATATCATTGATTCTTAGTCAGCTGAGAGATGTGCAACGGATAAAAGAGTCTGCTGGTCAAAAATGGCCAATTCTCAGTGATCTGAGTTTTGAGCCCAATATGCCGGGGAAAAATAGAGGGAGGGAGGGAGGATGAGGCACAGAGCTCCTGTTCACCCTCCCATTTCAGAGTTAACATGGTGTAGGGCATAGTGTATAATTAGTGAGAGCAATTAGAACAGAGAGAGAGGGTGAGAGAAGCCCTACTGTTATTCCCACAGGCCTGCTTGCTGCTATATAGTAAAAAAAAAAAAAGTGTGATAATCATAGTTCAAAATGTATTTTGATGAATGCTGCTTTGTGTTTTTAGAGCAAGACTCAGTACAGAGAGGAAAAAAATAACAAATTCGCTACATTTCATTCAGTTACACTGAGTAGTGTTCATACGCGTGAAGTACTGAAACTTTGATCTAGATATTGTGAATTAATGAACAATAGCTTTGTTCCAAAACCTGAGGTAACTAGACGTTTATCATGTTACGACAACATTAGAAGGCGTATTTCATAAAAGAATAATTTTTGGCCAAATCCAAGGCATTGTGCATATCCTTCAGTGAATAGACAATTTTAGTATGCACTGCAATAAGATAAAAGAAAATGCAGATTTTAAATATATAATTGACTTAAAATCATTGATAAAAATAGTTAAATAAATAGTCAAATTAAAATGCATTATTTCACCCACTATTGTATGATGACGTTTTTGTGCTGCTAGGAATTAGAAATGAAAAGGGGAGACAATTACATTTTAAAGCATCCGTGTGAAAACAAACCTGGAAAGAGAACTGAGGATTTGGGGAAAAAACAACCTAGATAGCAAAAACTTTTGGGCCAAATGTGGAAGATAGCGGTCAAATCTCACCTACATACAGTGGGGAGAACAAGTATTTGATACACTGCCGATTTTGCAGGTTTTCCTACTTACAAAGCATGTAGAGGTCTGTAATTTTTATCATAGGTACACTTCAACTGTGAGAGACGGAATCTAAAACAAAAATCCAGAAAATCACATTGTATGATTTTTAAATAATTAATTTGCATTTTATTGCATGACATAAGTATTTGATCACCTACCAACCAGTAAGAATTCCAGTTCTCACAGACCTGTTAGTTTTTCTTTAAGAAGCCCTCCTGTTCTCCACTCATTACCTGTATTAACTGCACCTGTTTGAACTCGTTACCTGCATAAAAGACACCTGTCCACACACTCAATCAAACAGACTCCAACCTCTCCACAATGGCCAAGACACAGCTGTGTAAGGACATCAGGGATAAAATTGTAGACCTGCACAAGGCTGGGATGGGCTACAGGACAATAGGCAAGCGGCTTGGTGAGAAGGCAACAACTGTTGGCGCAATTATTAGAAAATGGAAGAAGTTCAAGATGACGGTCAATCTCCCTCGGTCTGGGGAACCATGCAAGATCTCACCTCGTGGGGCATCAATGATCATGAGGAAGGTGAGGGATCAGCCCAGAACTACACGGCAGGACCTGGTCAATGACCTAAAGAGAGCTGGGACCACAGTCTCAAAGAAAACCATTAGTAACACACTATGCCGTCATGGATTAAAATCCTGCAGCGCACGCAAGGTCCCCCTGCTCAAACCAGCGCATGTCCAGGCCTGTCTGAAGTTTGCCAATGACCATCTGGATGATCCAGAGGAGGAATAGGAGAAGGTCATGTGGTCTGATGAGACAAAAATAGAGCTTTTTGGTCTAAACTCCACTCGCCGTGTTTGGAGGAAGAAGAAGGATGAGTACAACCCCAAGAACACCATCCCAACCATGAAGCATGGAGGTGGAAACATCATTCTTTGGGGATGCTTTTCTGCAAAGGGGACAGGACGACTGCACCGTATTGAGGGGAGGATGGATGGGGCCATGTATCACGAGATCTTGGCCAACAACCTCCTTCCCTCAATAAGAGCATTGAAGATGGGTTGTGGCTGGGTCTTCCAGCATGACAACGAGCCGAAACACACAGCCAGGACAACTAAGGAGTGGCTCCGTAAGAAGCATCTCAAGGTCATGGAATGGCCTAGCCAGTCTCCAGACCTGAACCCAATAGAAAATCTTTGGAGGGAGCTGAAAGTCTGTATTGCCCAGCGACAGCCCCGAAACCTGAAGGATCTGGAGAAGGTCTGTATGGAGGAGTGGGCCAAAATCCCTGCTGCAGTGTGTGCAAACCTGGTCAAGAACTACAGGAAACGTATGATCTCTGTAATTGCAAACAAAGGTTTCTGTACCAAATATTAAGTTCTGCTTTTCTGATGTATCAAATACTTATGTCATGCAATAAAATGCAAATTAATTACTTAAAAATCATACAATGTGATTTTCTGGATTTTTGTTTTAGATTCCGTCACTCACAGTTGAAGAGTACCTATGATAAAAATTACAGACTTCTACATGCTTTGTAAGTAGGCAAACCTGCAAAATCGGCAGTGTATCAAATACTTGTTCTCCCCACTGTATGCCATGGCTGAGCACATGTGGGCCAAATTTTCACCATATATATTTTGCCAGGGCTTTAGAATTGGAGGGAATTCCTTTTGGATCATCATTTGAATTGAGGTATATGGTCCAGACTCCAGATGACAGTACACAACTGAGAATCATATGTGGCATGGCTATGGCAGACCATGGAATATGTTAACCTATATGGTTAACATTTGGTTTATACTTGGAAAAACACATGTAACCTAGTCATGTGCGGTATAATGGCAGTCCATACCTCAGCCTATTCAATAACGCTATTGGTTGCTTCCTTTTTTTCCATCTTTTCTTGAACTCCTATTGGTGGATTACTAAAAATGTGACTAACAGCTATTTAAATACAGATATTTCCGTTAATTCAGTTATTATTTCAGAAGCATTATTACGTTATTATTACAGTTTTTCTCTCTGCTCTCTCTTTACAACAACAGTCTTTGCCCAAAACAAACTCTATTTATCTTCAGGTAAGTGCTGTTTTGGTGCGTTAAAAGTTTTTTATTAATGTTAAGTATGTTGTTAAGTATTATACGTCCAAAGATAGCCTGTTACTAGAGTTGAAACATTGGAAGAACTAGTTATTCAACCCAAACCTCAATCAAGGATGACTTGAGCAGGACGTTCCTCAGTGATACGCTACTCATTTTGAGGTACATTATGAGATGTTGCAACTGTAATTCCTCACCATCAGCATTAACAAGTGTATGTCTATCAACAAACCGATGTGTATATTTCTAATTTATTGCGGTCCACATGCAGGAACTGTATCAATAACAGTGCATATGTTAGCCGAGCACTAACGTGAATGACTGATGTAACAAAGTTTGTAAAACAAATCTTGCTCCATCCTTTAGCTTTATTCATAGTAAGAACGACAATCTGCATTAATAGACATAATTTTAGGTAATAGTGGCCCACAGATATTTAGCAGAAGTATTTCAGTAAGACAGTAATAACAGTAAGTTAGCTGGTTAGCCGGAAACTTACACAATATAAAACACAAAACTACGTATTTTGAACACCCGGTAGAAAATATATACATCAATAATTATTCATACTTACAGGTTGTGATTCTGAGGAGCAAGCTGGTCCAAATAAACGTACTGACCCATCTTTCAAGAGCAAGTGTTCTGCGAATCCCGCATTGAACTCATAGATTTGAGTAAAATTACGTTTGAGGGCTGGTCAAGTTGTTCGCGGGCAGACAACGTTCAACATAGGCAGGAATTATGCAAATGTCTTATCTAGTGATGTAGACCATAACGCAGTGGGATTTTCGAATTAAAAAACGACTCATTTAGGCGGTTCAGAGTCGATTCTTTCTTTTGGGAGACAATAACTTTATTTATCGTGCACTTTACAACTTTACAGAACGTTTACATTCACAAACAGCTATATTGCACACTGCATGAAAGGGAATATTCGAAAAACCATAATAGGGGCACTTTAATATATGTAAGGAATAATTGATGACGGGCCGTTGAATTATTAGAAAAATAATGCACACCCAAAGTGGTAATGCGGCCACGACGTGAAGCGGAGTTACACCTCGTTTGTGCATTATTTTTCAATAATTCAACAGCCCAGAGTCAATTATTCCGCTTATACTACGGTTACCACACATTGTTCAGATGATATATTTTAAAGCAATAAGCCCTTAAGAAGCCGTGGTTTACAGTGAATTTATAACAGCTAAGGGGCGTTGCTATGCACGATGCAGAGTGCCTAAAACCCCCTTAGCTGTTATAAACTCACTGTAAACCACGGCTTCACGGGGCTTGTTGCTTTTATAAAACGGTTACCACAATACAAATATTAAAGCCAAAATATATGCATCAATGCAACTTTCATGAAGTAAAATCACTAAATGCCTTCCTTCCGCATTTTAACACTTCCGGAAGTCCCGAAGTCAATGGGTTTTTTGAATGGGGTTTTGTTTAATGCTCAAGACACTTTCACGTTTTATTCTACGACATAAAATACATCAGTATAACCCAACTCGTGATTTTTTGGTGTCTTGAAAAAGGCAGTTGCTAACAAGTGGCTAAATGGGACTACAGAGGCTGTCGAGATTAAACGTCATCACGCCGAAAAGGTAAGCTCAGTCCGCTTTTACAGCCTCATTATGCTTATAATTGTGCTTTTATAAACTATTCTAACTCAAATGTTCCGGCAAAATGTTTTTAGATAAAATCTGAAAGAGTTGGAAGCTTAGTGATGGTGACGTTGAATTCGTGGGACCATGGTGTAGTTTGTTTATAGCTTACCTTTAGCTTTTTACTTCTGGTGACTACATTTAGACTTCAAAATTCATAAAAGTTGTGTTCATCTGTGATAAATCTTGATGGACAAAACGTGCAAGTATCATAAACTTTTGTTGATCGCAGAGCTTGTTTTTAGCGATAATCCAAAAGCCTGCTAACTGCCGGTTGGCCTACAAAGTGACGTCATACCTGCGCCACTCTATTTACCAATCAGAATCAAGGACTGGATCTAACCGTTGTTTTTCCAACCTTCTACCCGTGAAAGTGCACTGGAACGGCAGTCAAACTCGTGACTTCCCACCCGTGAACTCGTACTAGATCGATATACTCCCAGTTACGGGCTCTGATGTCACATTGCCCGCGAAACAACAATGGCAGCCCCTACGGATGCGGTGTTTATGAAAGTCGTACACCAAATATACAAATAACGTAAAATAAAAGGTATAACAGCTTCTCTTGCCTTATGCGCCGTTTTTTCAACTCCGTTTCCCTCAAATAAACAAGGAGTAAGCACCTTTGGCGATAGAAATTATTGTAAATGAGCTCAGGCAGTTTGGCGTGACTTTGCCTGGAAAGCTACAAAGTCGTGAGTCGTGATTTGAAGTCGTAACTTACTCAAGAACACGCCTGGAACGCAGCATAAGATATTTGTCAGGGTTTTGTCCTTAAAAGCTCTTGTGTGTAGGACTAATTTCTTAAACATCTCATCCCAATTTTAGAGCTAGGAATGGAGGCTTGAGCCACCGATAGCAGACTAATGACAGAGAGAGAGAGCGAGAGAGAGCGAGCATGTGTATACCTGAGTCTGTGCGCCTCTCAACCGCTCTCAACAGTGTTCGGCAGCAGCGTCTCTACTAATAGCAAAACGGTAAGGTTATCTACTCAAGAACAGAGCCGTTATTACCTCGCTAAAGGTCATGTAGCTTTTAAGTTGTTAAACTATTTTACTGATAAAATTGTCAGAGCAGCGCTGACAACACGTTTCTGTGCGAGTGTGTGTCCTTACTCCTTACTGTATGTGCGCGCGTTTGGGTGAGAGACAGAGTGGGAGAAATCGTACATAGCCTAGTAAAACGTAATTTTGTGGCAGAAACATGGAAATAATTTGTTGGTTTTATCCTATTGTTTACTATATTTATTTGCTTGGTGAGTGTCGTTGTGGGCTTTGGTTCTTTTGCTGTTGTCGGCTGTAAAGATATTTGAAATAACTGAAATGGCAAAGTATGGAACCGAATGCGGTCAAGACCTGCCTGGAACTAATTTAGCTGTGGGAACGTTCGTCAACCAATCAGATTCAAGCATTAACAGCCCCGTAGTATAACGATTTAAATAATATCTGATGTATGATACTAATTATATGTTATACTCATGGCTGTAGCCAGCTATGAGGTCACCGAGGTCCGGACCTCAGTATTTTCCCGAGGAGTATATAATAAATGTTGTGAAATAAATGCCTAATATAGTATTAACACTACTTTATTGCTGCAAGGATATAGCATAGCACCAAGATCTTCTCATCGGAGCTGCCTCTGCGGTCTGTCACCGCTCGTCAATGTCAAAATATTTGAGATGACCAATCAAATCAAAGTAGGCGGGCTTTATGTTCACAGAAGATGCTGTGAACTAATAACGTTGTCTAATTTCGCCATTTTGAATTAAAAATAGAAGAAACATTAACGAACCCGATTTCATCAGATTAGGCATAAGATAATGAAAGTGTAGGGGAGAGCGGGGCACAACACTTTGACTTTCTCAGTTTGTGTAAATCCACTTAGAGATCAGAGTATGTATTTTTCGCACATTAATTTCACACGTCTAGTACAATTATGTGGTTTTGTTTCATTAATACAGCGTATACTGTTTTCTTGATTTACCCCAAATGAATGGAAGTGAAATGTGACAACATGCCCCATAGGTGGGGTACATTATAACATGACCATATGACAGCTTAAAATGTTATCTGATATAATAGAAAAAAAACAACAAAACAAGACAAACTAAAATATTGTCAATAAAAATAAACTAATTTTTGAGTTTGACAACAAACACATCGTAAAACAGCTATACAGCATAGTTCAAAACATAATAATTAATAACTCCTGAACATTGACTCAGTCATTATTCACCTTTTTCTTTTTGGTTTCTCAATAGAATTCATAAAAGTATAGAATATAATAACATAGTTCTAATAGGGGCTCATTGTAAAGCAGTGTTACAACATGCCCCACCTGCTCAACTGGGATTTAACCCCGGCTCGTGTCTTCTGCTGGTTAGATCAGCATTAAAGAACTATCTCAATTGTTAAATAACAGATAAAAGATTAAAATAATATCAGATTTGTTGAGTTTTAAATAAACACAAAAAACAGATGAAAAATTAACTTAAGAAATGTACTTATGCTATATGGTTAAATAAATGTTCAGTGATATCTTCTAAAGATTTTTTAATTTTGGCGCAATTTTTTCTCTCTATAGTGTTGATATGGCAACTAGTAAATACACTAAGTTTCGTCATCCTGGCATGTGTGGAAAGTTTTAAACTATGTGTGTTACAACTAACCCCGCGTTAGGTTGTGCCCCGCTCACCCCTACTTATCGTGAATTAATTTAAGTTGTCTAAGAAAATGATTAATAAAACATAGGCTAAATATCAGTTGACCCTATGTTTACTTTCTTCACGAACACAGACGAAAATGAAAAGACTATCAGTCAAAGCTCAGCTTTAGGAGGGTATTGACAAATAATCTACTGCCCACTGACATGGTTTTGAAAGCTATTTATTATTATTTTAAGAATAGGTGTGGTATAAATGGCTTCTGGTCTGTCACTGTCAGCCACATTTGGGCCATGTAAGGGCCATGAGCCCTTTACAGAACTCAAGCATACAAGAATTACATATAGGTTTCACATATGATATGGGCCACATTTGTTTTTATTATTTGGCTCACTATGGTTGGAATTATGGCAGTTTTGGTTCAGCTCTGGCTAAAAAGAAGTGGACCAGTTTTGGGCCGGCAAACACGATATAATCTGGGCCAGACTTCAGCTATTTATTTGGGCCAGATCTACACCAAAGGAAATTCGCATTGGGGAGAGATTCTTAGTGCATTGCAGTGAATTATTAATAGGATATATTGTAAATTAAATCGGTAGAGCAGACCACAAATGTGCAGTATATGTTGTCCTTTTTCATACAGCTATAGCGTAATACAAAAAAGAAAATAATCAGGAGGAAAATAATGCAGCGACTAAAAAGACCTCTTGCCATAGATATTCTTGTCATACCACGTCATATTAAAATACCACTTGTGTTACGTTTTTCTCTTGAAGTCCCAACATGAGAACATTAAGGACATTTTACTGCTCATTCAGTCAAACTGACCGATAGGAACTATTTGTAGAGCAACCTTATGATGTGAAATTATTTTTTAGCTCGTTTGGAAAAAGAGGGATAGGGTAATGTTGTTAGCTTAGCAACATGTGCTAATGCTAAACTGTGGGCTAGTTAAGAGCTGTGCTCTTTATGTGAGGAGCACTATTTGTGACTGTTAAAAGTTGGTGTTTGTATTTTTCATTCTCAAATTAAACATAAAAAGGCATGAACGCCCCCTTAGAACGTAGCCGACTACATAAATACAGTGAGGTAGCTTGAGATTGAAAGATTAGTTTGATATTCTTCCTCTGCAGTAGATAGTGAATATTTAGGATGGTAGATGTTGTACAGTGTAGGAGTTTATTCCCAAGCGACACAGTGATGTGTGCGAGTACTCGCCTGTTGAAATGCAGAGCCTTGAAAATCTGAGGGCCCACTTTCTAGATGATTAGCATAGTTCATGCTAGCAATCTCCAACAAAAAGCTTCTTGACAGTTTTCTTTTCAGAGATATGTACTTTCCATAGCAATTTAAAAGAAGATTAGATTAATCAAACAGACATGTTGGATCTCCACTGAGAATCAAAAGATAATTATTGGGAACATGGCATACATTTAAATTATCATTAGTAACAATAATAATAGTAAAAGATATAAAATATATAAGACTTGTACCAATCATCTGCTTGGTTTTAAAACCTAGTGAGCTGCCTAGGAAGCAAGGTTTTTTTTTTTCGAGATACATTTTTCAGAATGCATTGCAGCTCAGTGAAAAAATGTAATCTGTATTTTTAGGCTTATTAAGAGCATCACTGTTAGCTTAGCAACATGCTAACACAGTTGTAGCCTATATGTAGCTCACTATGTTTTGGAACCAAGCTATACAGCGAGTGGAAATGAGTGAACACAATCTTTTATTTAGTTTTATTCAGTTTATTTCTTTAACTGCATGTCATTATTCATAATTCAAAACTCCCTGTTGATGCATTCAAAAACAATACAGTATCTTCATACATATCAAGAGCAACAATTAAAAACCTGTACATCTGTGTTCAAGGTGTCCCCTCATGGACTGCTATTTACACACTCAGCATCTTCCCTGCAGAGGGCGCCACTAAAATAACGGCTACTCGAGGTCTTGCTTCAGACCCGGCAGGTAAAAATCTGCAACACACTGCTGCCTGCTTCCTTATATTCTATACTTTAGAGTCCTGTCTACACTAAGTCAAAATAAAGGAGAGGACGCTTATGCTATAAAGGAAGTAGAACCTTTACACATTTTTTTGCCCCATCTGAACGCTTGAAATTGTTTTAACTGCTTTCCGCTGACTTGCGAGTGGTGACCTCCATATGCACTGAATGGGGGAAAGCGAAATAGCAACCGCAGCCAGTGAGTTGGGAGGATCAGCACCAATGGACAAAAAAGAGATCATGTCAAGAATTCAGACTGGGCGGCTGCCTCACTGGTGCAGCGGTTACTTCCTTTATACGACAGAATGTCCTCTGCTTTCATTATCATGGGCCAATCTGTCTGGCACACAGGGGTGTAAAAAGCACTAAGAGATTATACTGAAGTACGAGTACGGTGTCAAAAAAAGAAAAGTATCTAGCCAAAAACATATTCGAGTGAAAGTAGAAAAGTTTGCACATGTAATTGTACTTGGTATTTAAAAGTAAACTACTTCTTAGCTTTAGAAATCAAATGAAGAGACAGTGGAGACTTTCTCATTTTTATGTTTTTTTTTTTTTTAAGAGAAACATTGCAAGGCAACCTAAACTGTGCAGAGCAACCCGTTTAATCATTTTTTCAATGTTCTGGGAATAAGACACAATTTATACAACTTTTTTGCTGATGATGTTGTTTGACACACAATTATAGTTGTTTATATCAGTGTTATTTTATAATTATTTAGTATTGACTAATATTTTGAATTTGCTTTTTATTTTTATATTTTTGGTTTTCATTTTATGTTTAGTATTAGAAATTGTACGTGCTTTTGTCATTTTTATTAGTTTTTTCCTTAGTTTATTTCTATTGAGCTTTCATTTCAGTTTTAGTAATACTTCAATTTCAACTTAATTTAAGTTAGTTACCAAGACAACATTTCTATTTTTTTTCATCTAATATTTATATTTCAGCTTTATTTCAAGTATCGAAAACGTTTTTAATAGTTTTAGTTAACACTGATTTATAGACTGATCAAACTGAACTGTGTTTCCGTAGTCTTCAACAATGCCTATAACAAATAAAACGCATTGCTTTAGGTCAAAGGCTGAAGACTTGTCTCTTCACAAGGACAAATTAGCATAATTGTGGCCAAATACATTTTACATGACACATTTCAACTTTTTCATTATGATAGCCAGTGTAATATGTACTTTTTAAGATCTAAATTTAATTGTAAAAATAAAAAGTATGAACTTTTTTTATAGAAATGTAATTTTGCAAAAGTATAAATAATCAGTTTTTAAAATAATACTTAGGTATAGTAATGAAGCATAATCGCTCAAGTACTTTACACCCCTGCTTACTTATCCTATATTTCTAGAATATAGATATAAAAAACATTTCCTTTTCCTTCCTCTTTACAAATAAAATTGTTCTTGTTCTGTACAATGGCTGACTCCTTACAAGGCCAATATAGCAAATTCAAGTTGAAAATTCAAAGCTGAAACACTCCGTTCGCGTTTTGACATTTTAAAAGCGTCAAACTCGGAGGGACAGACATTGCCCCTCTGTATTTCTCTCGGTAGAGGGAAAGAGTATGACATCATTGATTAGCATTTAAATGGCACATTTGCACTGACAGGAACCTTGCAGACATTATTATAAAAAACATTGCATTGTTGTATTCATATATCAGTTGGCTCAGAGTATGGCTCGTTTTTGAGACTACATCTCTGACTACTGAACATCTAAGGGTCTAAATTGTCTCCGGTATGAGGAAACCTATATGGGGCTGGACAATGTTTGGTGGGCATGCTAATTGTTATCTTTGTGGACTACATACTTGAGGTCTTTGTATCTCTAAACCTTGCTTTTAATATGTTGTTGAAGACATAATGAAGAGGGCTATAAAAGAGGGCTGTGCAAAAACCACAGTGGGCAATCAAGCTGTCAGATCAGATTCCACAATTTGAATAATTTGAAACTGACAACAGATGTTCTATAAAACATTGCGACTGGCCTCCTGGGCTGTGGAATACAGTATCATGCCATCGGGACATTTGATTTCAATTGTAAGGGCCAGCGCTATTAAAACTAGTATACTCACTACAGACATGCAAGATTGAATTATAAGAATCATTTTAAATATCAAGCTTCTCGTCAAGCCAATGGGCACCTCGGTTTAAAATGTAGCACATATCTCAGGGTAACTCGACAGTGCTGTATATTTCTGATATGTGAGACATTGGGGGATAGAAAAAAAAATAGATATGTCCAGGGTCTATAATTATGTACAATAAGCTTGCTTATAAGATCTGCTACAGTAAGGGAAATGCTACAGTAACCTTTTGGAAAACAAACAAAATCGTCCCCCTCACAAAAATAAACCTGAAACGAAACATTTACAAGGCTCATCCCAGTTTCTGTACAGTACATGCTGATGCCAATGGGATAATCGGGTACAAAGTCAACATCAATACCCAGGCTGGTTGAGGATTCTGAGAGCAGTGAACTTCAGATAACACCTCAGACGTAGTACAGCTGTAATACTCATGTAAGAGCCCTGATTTAAAGTGTTAACACTTAAGATCATTGTATCACTTTTCCGAATCGCAAATTGCTAAATGCTTACAGGCTGTGTATGGCAACAGAACTCGCATGTGATCTTCTATGCAAGCATTATTGATATGTTACAGCACAGTAAAGATCTCCAGTGATAAATTACCTCATGTCTGCAGGATAAAATTCTGATTTATAATATGTAACTTTTAAATAAATTAAAATCTATTTGATAAAATATTATATTATTTTAAAATACCAAATGCATGTCTATAGGGATGCATTTCATTCGAATTAATTTATCACAGATGATTTTACCATGCATATTTCTATCACTCAGCTTTTCATGAGCTTGCCTAGCGCTTTGCTTGGTATGACACTGAACAGAAAGAGATAGCACTTATTGCTCAGACAGTTCTGAGGTAAAGATCAATGCATAAGCTGGTGGTACAGCATGTCTGATTATCACCGGATCTCCTTTAAATTTTCGGTTTCGAGTCACCAACCTGCCTGTGTATTTTAACAGTACACAAAATTACGAATCTCATATCTTAGGTAGAAAAATTCCTACCGCAATTTTTGATCAGTAAGTCTTACAAAATGCATAGAAGACCTGTATCAAAATGCCCTTTTTTTTCTTCTTCTTTTTTTGTTTTGTTTTTTTCTTTTTGTCTCCTGAAATGAAGATTCCGCATGATGCTCGATGCTGATTGGTGGAGGGCTTGGGGATGAGGACCAATCAGGCCTTGTTTTCTTGTTTTCGTAATTTTTCTGAAATGTCGAGGGCAATGAAATGGGTCTGAAAAATTTAATCAGAAAGCATACAAACGCAAAAATTATCACAATGGAAAAAAAAAAAAATCTAAACTTTGGGTCCTGATTTTAAGCTTGAGGGAATTCTATGTCTCGTATAAAGGAATATCGCATGAGGCACTTGTAATGGCTCTCTTTCACTTTGACTCACTTAGCTGAAGTTTCGCAGAGCGTGTGCAGAATATTTTCCCCAACTCGTGAACCAAGTCTTGCAAAGATATAGATGTTAAAGAGGCAGAACAGTATTGTGTTGCACACTTTCTACTATGCTACGTCTTATGTTCTTTTACTTGTATTTGTTTCTCTTTTTTTGGTAAACACTGGCTAAAGAAGCAGAAGGCACCTGGAGAGGTTTGATACGGCTCACTGGCCTTATAATAAAACTTTAGTTCTGTTATCTTCCTTCCCCCCCTCTTTCAACAGCAAGACCACTGCGCACACAGCAGGGGAGGGGTATAGTCCAGTCACGAACAGCAAAGCAGCTAATAAAATCTCTTAAATCGAGGGTGCTTAGTCCTGCTCCTGAAGATCTTTTTTCAGTCTAGTTTACTTTCAGAAGTGTAGCTCTTCAGGGGCACGACTGAGCAACCATGTTTTAAATAAATCTTTTTTATAATAGAATTTTTGTTGCATTCTTATGAAAATAAATGGAAAATATGCTAAATAAAAATGTCAAATGATATGAAAAAGACATGCTATGAAGGACACCATGAATCAGACGCATACTAACTGACCTTGCAGTTACTGTCACGCTAGCCACAACATAATGGCAGCATTTGCTAATTTTCTCTCCTTGGCCACTAGATGGCGATAAAATCAAGTCTTTATCGGCCTGGATATGAGACCTCTGCGGTATCTGGATGATACTAATGCAACACACAGGACCATATAGATATGGATTTGAGACGGAAGAGGAACTGATAGGATGGTGGTGGTGTACTGAAAACCACAGATAAAGAGACAGAGCTGGAGAAGCTGTATGAGTGTGTGTGAGAGAGAGAGAGAGAGAGAGAGAGAGAGAAAAGAGAAGAGAGATTTAAAGGGATAGTTTACCCCACCCCCCAAACAAGTAAAAATCTGTTGTTGTTTCAAACCGGTATGACTGTATTTCCTCCATGAAACACAACAGGAGAAATTTGGAAGACAAGCTTTAAAAAGGATGCAAAAGCACCAGAAGTGGTTCATATAATATGAGAACTATAATACGTTAATATATTAAAATGATTCATTGTCTTCTGTCAATAGTGTAGCGATGTATGAAGAACCGCTCACACAGAAGTTACTTTCAAACCGATCAGCTTTCTGTTGGTCAACTCGGCAAATCTGCATAACCAACTGAACCAAATGCAAAACCTGTGTGGGGAAATCTTTCGCCCTTACGCAAAACTTCTGATCACATGGATTCCTATTGAAATTACTGGATTTTGCCCGCAAAAAATTAAGACGAACAAAGATAAATGTGACTGCATCTCTATTCACTGAAATCTGCCCTAGCTATCTTGATTCGATTCACTAAAATTGAATTGGACCGTACCAGCTCCACAGCTTCTTCTACCTGACAGTCAAAGCAGCATCACGTCACAAAAGTGTGGACTCGGAGGAAGACCGCGAAGGTTTAAGGCCCATTCACACCAAGAACGATAACTATAATAATAACTATATTGGCATCCACACCAACAGATGATAACGTTCTGTCTGTTAAGTCGTCCGTCGAGCTCTTTAAAGCAAAAGAGCTCATCGGCTGGAAAAAAACATTCTGACAGTGATTCCAACGATATTGTTCCCCTGTGACATTATTGTTATAGTTTAAGTGTGGACTCCACTATTCTCATAGAATTAGGATTTTTCATCCTTGGTGTGAACAGGGCTTTAGGGTTCCATTTGGGACCGAGCCTTTGACTTGAAATATAGTACACAAGTCGTATGAACAATTTTTTGGTGGTTTTACAACTTTTTTTTTTTAAGTGTAAAAACTTCCGTTCCTATTTATTCATGTGAAAAAGAGCAACCAGTACAACTCTTCTAAATTTCTCCTCGAAGAAAGAAAATCATACGGGTTTGGAACGACATGAGGGTGAGTTTTTAGGTGAACTATCCTTTTAAGGGAATTAGCATTAGGACCACAATCCTCCCTTATACTGGCTCAGCCTTTTCCCCTCTAAAACCTGAGAGAGTTTGTGAGGGCTGGGGACTAGCCAGGGTCCCGGAGGTGTTTTCGAAGATCCAGGGGCCTGTAGAGGGCTGATGGGATCCAGAGGCCACTGAGTCGAGAATGCGATGCTGGCTGCAGACACACTGACTTCAGAGAAGCTGTGAGCCGATTCTGCACCTGACCCATCATCGTCATTGTCCAAAGGCATGAGGAAGGAGAAAGGTGCGCGCTGTGTGACCTCCGTTGTGCTGGTTCCGTTGTTATCCCTCTTTTCTCTTCCGACACTCCCTTTCTCCCTCTCTGGGAGACCGTTCTCTCTCTCTGAACTAACATCCTTCACTTTTTGTTTTCGCTCCCCCATGCTCTTGCTTTTCTGCCTTCCCCTTCGTCGTTCCCCCTCTCCCTTCCTTTCCCCCCGTGTGCCGTCCTCCTCCTCTTCTCTCCGCGACCCCTCTCGACCTCTCAACGTGCCAGGTAAACTCCGCGAACGCATCTGTTGCTCTCTTCTTTTTCCTGCCGACCGGGAGCTACCGGCCGTGCTAACATCCTCCGCCCGGCCCTGCTTGCCCTCCTCTGCTCCTCTTCCTCTGCTCCTTCCCTCTGATTCCCTCCTTCCCTTCCCCCTCCCCTCTCTCCTCTCATGTCCACTGTCATCCACCCATCTGCTGCTCCTCGGAGGAGAGCAATCTACTGCAGCCACACGCGGCTCCTCGGAGAAGAGGGAGGAGGGGGAAACAACTCCAGATTCACGGTCTGAGATAGAGAAGGAGAAAAAGAGAGTTGATTGATAAAACGCTATCAGCCCATCTTAATGTAAAACTACAAAAGGAGGTGTCAGATAAGGGTTCGATGATGGAGGAGTGGGTGGATGAAAGAGAACGCAACCATGTGATGCACCAATGACAGTTCTGAGATCAGTAAGGGGTCATTCCCTGCTATTTTAGGTTGAGTAAAGGGATGTGATGGAGTTGGCGGGTGAGAAATGTTTACTGCCTATCTGAATACTTGAATAAACTACATTATGTCAGTGAAACACGGGCATCAGCATTTTTTTAAATACTGATTATTAAACAAAATTATTATTATGGTATGGATTGCTGGTACCCATTCTTTATAGGTATGTCAAATCAATATACAGTATGGATGACCTTGGGAATCTTTGCAATGCATTAATATTTCTTTATCTAAGGCCACAATTTAATGGAAAAATGGGCAGCAGAAAAAAGTTACCAGTAAAAGCATAATGCTCATTCAAACTGAAAAGAAAAACAGCAAACTATTTGCTGTTATGTGAATTTTGAATAAACTTCCAATAATAATAATAATAATAATTATTATTATTATTATTATAAACACTTATATAAGTTTGGGGTCAGTAAGTTTTTCTTTAAAGAAATCTCTTATTCAGCAAGGAAGAATTAAATTGATCAAAAGTGACAGTAAAGACGTTTATAATCGTTTCCTCACAAACATTAAGTATTAAATTAAATATTATTTCACAAAAATCTTTGCCATCATATGAATAAATTGGATTGTAAAAGTGTAATAATATTTCACAATATTACTATGTTCACTGAACATTATTCATAAAATATATGCAGCCTTGGTAAGCAAAAGAGACTTCTTCCAAAACATTAAAAAATCTTATCGACCCCACGCTTTTGAACATAAATCACACACACACACTGTTAAATATATAATAATATTATATATTTGATATACAATAACAATGACACCCCTAGTTATAGGAAACAGAAAAAGCTGAATGTAGAAGGCAATATGAGAACTGCGAGATGATAAAGTGAACATAAAAAAAGACGACCAACAGGAACGGTTACCAACCGCGTGTTTTCTGTCCGGCCGATGACATAGAAGCAAGGCTCGCCCTGCTTGGAGTTAGTCATACAAAGAGATAAGCTGGAAAGCTCCACTGGAGGAGAGTTCAAGAGAGAGAAAGAGAGCAAAAGTATGAAGCAGTGAAAGAGAGAAATAAGTAAATAAAGAGGAAAAATCCAATGCAGAGTTGCAAAAAGTGCAGGAAAGGAAAGAAGCTTCAGTCCAGACCATGGGCGGCACTAGAGGACGGGCATCTGGGGCTTATATATTGAATATTTTTGATAAAACCCTGAATGTCTATCATGTTGTTTTTTCCACCAAGTTTTTGTGGACAGATGTAACATTTCAACACACAAGCTCCAAATATCCTCTTACCCGCCCATGGTCTTGACTAGTTAACTTAATAGTTATACCTGTTAACTATCAAAGGGAAGCAGAACTTTTGTCAAATATATTGGCCATCTTTCAAACATTACTCTGATCATAAGCTAAATTATTCGAACCCTCTATTCCCACCCCTGTCTCCCCTCACCATAATCTGGTACATATCCATTGCCTTTCTTCAGTACGAGGTGTATCCATGCTCCTCCCTTTCGGATCTGCTCCACGGCCTGGCTGTGTGTCATCCCGGCTGTGCTGTCTCCATTAATCTCCACCAGTTGATCACTCACCTGCAACATGAGTCAGCAAAACCCTCTGTAACTCAGCGTAATGTCAAACAACAGCACCTAAACCCAGCATGCCTCAGCATAGTCTCCACAACATGTTTGAGTCACACTTTCAAACACCCCTGACAGCATGAAATGAAATGTATTTACTTATATCGTAATTAAATAGGAGTGTACACAAACCTGAATTTTCTGACTGCGTGAGGCTGGTCCGCCCTCCATCAGACCAAGTACATATAGACCCATGTTATACTCGCTTCCACCTCGCAAACTAAAACCAAATCCTGTTGGGCCCCTCTCGAGATCAACGCTATAAAATTGGGAATCCTTCAGAGAAAGAGAGACATTTTCATATGCAAGTTTATGTGGATCTAGAGGGTGTGGGGTGTGAAATACTTTTGGAAAGTTGCAGATAACATGCTACACTCCAACTATTTTAAAGAGCATGCTAAATCAGCTATAATTATAATTTTTTATAATCATTTATAAAAAAATAAATAAATATATTTATCCCACATTTCTGAGTGTATGTATGGAGCCTCACCTTTTGCTTGGTCCGATGCCCTTTTCTTAATCGGCTTTCAGCATCAAAGTCAGGGTACTCAGGCAGATTATTGTCTGACAGAAAAATAAACACACTTATCAGTTTAGACACACACTTTGGTACCACTTATTTAGAGTCTATACACCAGCACCATCTTGTGGCAACTGTTGAAAATACACCTCAAAGCCTATCAGAAGGAACATTACTTCAGATTTCAAAATAATTCTTTTTAACACAATAATTTCATTTTTTTTATTTAATAAATAAATAAATACAATTTTAATTGACTTAAGATTAATAAATCTTAATGAATAAATTGTTAAATAATAAATATTATTATTATTAATAATCTATTTACACCAAGTTTCTCAAGGCACTTACAGAGTAAAACAAATACAAAATGTAAGATATACACAATAAAAACAAATAAGCATGCACATACACTACCATTTAAAAGTTTGGGGAGAGTACGATTTTTTTTAAGAAATTAAAACTTTTATTTAGCAAGGATGCAGAAAATTGATCAGGTAACACTTTACAATAAGGTTTCATTAGTTAAAATGAACTAATAATAAACTGCACTTCTACAGCATTTATTAATCTTTGTTCATGTTAATTTAAACATTTACTAATACATTATTAAAATCAAAAGTTGTGTTTGTTAACGTAAGTTAATGCACTGTGAAGTAACATGAACAAACAATGAATAACTATATTTTTATTAATTAACGTTAACAAAGATTAATACTGTAACAAATGTATTGCTCATTGTTAGTTAATATATTAACTAATGTTTACGAATAAAACCTTATTGTAAAGTGTTACCATTGATCAGGTGACAGTAAAGACTTTTACTTTGTTACAAAAGTATATGAAAAAGTATATATTACTTTGTATATGAAATAAAAGCTGATAAAATCCTGAAAAACTGTATCACATTATCACAACTGTTTTCAACATTGATAATTGAATGTTTCTTGAGCACCAAATCAGCATTAGAATGATTTCTGAAGGATCATGCTGGAAATTCAGCTTTGCCATCACAGAAATAAATTACATTTTAAAATATAGTTAAATAGAAAACAGTCATTTTAAATTCTTACACAATATTCGTGTTTCTACTATATTTTTATCAAACAAATGCAGCTTGGTGAACATAAGAGGCTTATTTTAAAAGTATTAAAAAAAATCTTACCAAGCTCAAAATTTTGAACGGTAGTGTATGAGCAAAAATACTACAATTTAAAAACATACAAAATAAAAACAAAAAAAGAAAACCAGTCAAGCAAATTTAAAAGCATTATGTGTGTGTATTGTGCTTACTAGTGTGAGAGCGTGGTATAATGGTGAGTCTGAGTGTGTTGCCAGCTCTGCGCAGTATCTGTGCGAGGTCTCTGTGAGGAAGCGTGACCACTGATCTGCCCTCCACAGCCTCCAGCTGATCCCCCGGCTGGATCTGACCACTGCGTGCTGCTGGGCTCCCCCGTCGCACCGTCACAAACCTGTGAGACACTAGAGACGAGGCTAAAGCGAGAAAAGAGACAGAAAGAAAGAGATGTTCATCCATGCAAATAAAACTCAATTCTTTTTACTTTATAATTGACCACTAAATATTTTTTCCCCCGTTCTGTATAATATAATAATATGACTGCACAAGGAGAGGCACATTTCTAAATGAACAGTATGAATCACTGAATCAACAGACAATTACACAGCTGACAGAACATGAATCCCTCACTCAAACTTTCATGTTTACATAATCATGGGACATCCTAGACCACACAAGTTCTGAATAGTGACCTTAAATGCCAGTCTTGGTCAGTCACGTGACGATTAATTTCATTATTGAATAGATTATGTGCAAAGTAATGCAAATCGTAAAGCTTCAGCAGTTACATTAGCACAACTGTTTTCTCCAGAGATGCTTTATAGATGAATTGAACTCCTTCCATAATTGATTAACTTTACACAGTAATTGAACCAAACTGGATCAACACTGAACTGACTTTAACTGAATAATGACTGTTTACTGCTTTACAGCAGAATTAAATTCTGTTTGCATCATTGAATCATTACTTTCCTGTTTATCACTGTAAAGCTGCTTTGAAACAATCTGTATTGCATAAAGCGCTATATAAATAAAGGTGACTTGACAACAGCACGACTCATATAGTCTATGCTCGCACTCTTAAAGGGACAGTTCACTAAAAACCTTTTGTTGTTGTTTTTTGAGTGAATTATTTCTTTAAAGTATTAGCCACATTTTGACTTCAATTTCAGAATAATGATTTCAAGTTTCAACTGTTCCTCACACAAAGCTACCACATTCTTAAAGGGATAGTTCACCCAAAAATGATAATTCTGTCATTAATTACTCACCCTCATGTCATTCCAAACCCGTAAGACCTTCGTTCATCTTTGGAACACAAATGAAGATATTTTTGATGAAATCCGAGAGCTCTCAGGCCCCTCCATGGACAGCTATTTAATTAACACGTTCAATGTCAGCCTTTCAACGAGAATACTTTTTGTGCGCAAAAACAAACAAAAATAATGACTTTATTCAACAATTTCGTTCTAGCCTGTGTCAGTCTCCTACACACAGAATTTCATTTTTGGGTGAACTAACCCTTTAAAGTTCCAAGGAAGAATAATTTTTTTGTAAAATTATATGAGAGTGATTAAATCTTGACAAAATGTTCTCCTTTTTAGTGGCAAAACTTGCTTTGTAACTGAATCCCATAGGAAACGACATATGAACAACAGGGATTAAGAAAACATTGTGTGCCATTGTTGAGTTAAAAGTTAAAAGAAACCCACAAGCATTGTTCCACACACGTTTATACATTCCACAAAGGTCAGAGTTTCCAAAACAAAAATCCTATCGGAAAGAACAAACGTGCCATAAGAATAAACTGTTGAATAACTGTTCCACCTGTTAGTTACAAGGTGGAGCAAATTTGTTCTAGAAATCCTATGCATCAATCAAGGTAATTGTACACCTGTGTTTGTTTAATTATTGCCTTCTCCTCAGTGTGTCCCAACTCACCCCGTGTAGCGTATTGTTTGTCAAAGACGCTTTGAGTATGATGTGTTTTGTTCCACTCCAACCTCGTCTGTCCACATTATTCAGCCTTTTACTCTTAGCCAAACAAGAGGTTGGTTGCCAAGATTGTAATCTCAAAGACCTGCGTACAATTACCCTGAGCACTCGCCATCATGTTACACTGAGACAGTCAAGTGAAGAAAGAAAAGAGAGACATAAAACTTCAGGCAGCAGACTGAAATACTGCTTTGTTGCCTTTAGCATTCTGCTCCATATTCATCTTTGTTGAGAGTTGTTTCTGCAAGCAATGTGCAAATGAACAGAAACCAATATTCAGACTGACCTGCAAGTTTTCATAAAAGAGAAAGACAGAGAGAGGCTAAAAGAACATGATTAAGAATATAAATAGAGCAGTGTGTTTTCCCAAAGACAAAGGCCTTTAGTTATCAAACACGAGCAGAACAAATTTGACTTAATTATCCTACTGAATTATGATTCACAACATTCTACTAAACTTTTGAAACAGAATACGTTCTTCAAACATTTCCTGAATACGGCCTAAAATGACTAAATAAATGTAAAAAGTAACAAACAAGAAAGAAATTGAATTTCCCATGACTGTTCAAACATTTAGGGTCAGTAAGTTTTTTTGAAGACATTAATACTTTTATTCAGCAGGGATGAGTTAAATTTATCAAAAGTGAGAGTAAGACTTTTAAATAGTTACAAAAGATTTCTATTTCAAATAAATGCTGTTCTTTTGAACTTTCTATTCATCAAAAAATGTTGAACACAAAAATATTAGGCTAACTGTTGTCAATATTGATAATAAAAAAATGTTTCTTGAGCACCAAATCAGCATATTAGAATGATTTCTGAAGAATCATTTTACACTGAAGACTAAAGTAATGGCTGCTGAATAAATAAATGACATTTTAAAGTGTATTCAAATAGAAAACTGTAATTTTAAATTGTAATATTTCACAAAATTACTGGTTTTACTGTATTTTTAATCAAATATATGCAGCCTTTGTAAGCATAAGAGACTTCTTTCAAAAAACATAAAACAAAAAATCTTATAAACGGTAGTGTACACAATTTTTTTTTAATTTAAGCCTTTTTTTAAGATTTATGCATTTCAATTAATAGTAAACTTAAATTCTATCAAATTGAATAATCCTTACATATTTTAATTGAATAATTGATTAAGGATTGTTAAATTATTCAATTAAAATAAGTAAGGATTATGCAACTTAATTTGATGGAATTTTACTATTAATTGAAATGTGTAAATCTTAAAAAAAGACAGAATTTTTTTTTAGTGTATAAACAACAACCACAAAAAAAACTTTTCTTAGTTGTTGTTAAACACCTACAACATTGACATTTGAAGATTCGCCCGGCTCAGTTTTATTTTTCAACTTTTCTGAATCTCAGCTCCTGTGGCATACTGTGTAGCAGGGAAGTTTGCATTTTCAGATACAGGGGCATTCCCAAACACATTATTAGTACAGCCCAATACTGTACCGCCATTGGCCTGTGAATCGACCTGTTTGTATTGATTGTGCACTCATGTGGGAAAACAGCCGACAACGCAGAACATACGACAACAACTTGAAACTGTTTCTGTTAGCCCTTTAAATGCTCACAAATGCTTGCAAAGTATTTCAAAAGTGACAGCATAGAGTACCTTTTCAAGTATAAGGCGTTTTGTATTTCGACATATGTGAATTGGGAATTCAGCTATGCATTTCAGCCACCCAATATGTTGAGGGAATTGCAGAACCACAAAGGCTCACAAGCTCTGCTTGTATAGCCTATTAACTCTTTTCCCGTCAGCGTTTAAAAAAAAAAAAGTTTCCAGTCAGCACCAGCTTTTTTGGTCCTTTTTAACAAAAATGTCATGGCCCCCAGAATATTTTGTTGTATGAATATCTCAACATGCAATATATCAAAAGAAAGAACAGACGCTCTGCTTTTAAACAAAAAAAATCTGTTTTAATCTAGCTTCATGCCTTCTTTTTTATCAACACTTGAATGTGGGTAAGTTTCATTAAAAAAAAGCTACATTCTGAGCAAAAAGCTGAGAAAAATCACGTTTTTGTCAAAGACTACGTCTGGATCAAATTCAGTACGATGAGCAAAACACAGATAGGGTAGATCGAGTCCATCAACACCCCCAAAGCTTGCATAGTCCTAACCACTTCCTGGGTCGATATTTCACTCGGTAACATTAGGCCGTTTTGGTTTATATGCTGTTTATTGTTGCTGATCGCATTATTTTTCATATGCATCTGCTTACATATGAGGTCGCTCGTTTCTGCTTCTTCTTCACCTGTGTTTTGATCTGGACATACTGTACTCGTTCAGGGGATGCATAATAGACCCCTACCGTATAACAGTGAAAAAGCCGTAAAACCTCATCAATAGACCTTTTTCATATTTCCGTGTTTCTCAGAAGCGGAAGTCGTCATAGTTTGGTAAACATTTATAGCGGTGAATGAGAGACTACATTAAATATATTTTTTTGTGTTCCCAATTGTTCAAATAGCAAAAGAAAAACTCCACAATAGTGCTTTCACAACTTTTACAATTAAAATTAAAATTAACTAGTTTCTTGTAATTTGATGCAAAGGCAATATAATAGAAAGTATAGTGTTATAAATGTACATATTTACATATATGTAACAGAATACGATGTTGATGACCGTAACAACACGTCATCACAGTCATGGCAGGGAAGTGTTTTCTCATGAATGATGAGTTATCTCATCAATGGGGGGAAAGAGTTAATAGGTAATTAATGACAAAAAAACAAAAGGAAACAGTGTTGCATTGACACAGTGGGTAGCAGATCTGAATAAACATATCAAACATGACATAAAAGAACAAACATATGTTAGAAATGTTCTCCTAAATTACACTCTGCTGCGTCTTAGATTATGTGCCAAGAAACACTTCCTCAAAACATGAAAGTCCCTTTTAGATCTGTACAAAGAGTCCTGAAGCTTCCTCAAAAACACCTGTATGTTCTCTTGGAGCTCTTTGATTTTTAAGTTCTAATAATCGTTTAACCAGCTAGTTTAACTACTGACAGAGTATCTGATCTGTCCTGAGAGAAATCACTACATATGACAAGCTCAAACATACAGGAGACAGAGAGAGAGAGAGAGAGAGAGAGAGAGAGAGAGAGAGAGAGAGAGAGAGAGAGAGAGAGAGAGAGAGAGAGAGAGAGAGAGAGAGAGAGAGAGAGAGAGAGAGAGAGAGAGAGAGAGAGAGAGAGAGATCAAATACATATGTAAAGCAAGCTACACAGAAACCTTTTCATGTACAGTATATGTGATGTGGTGTTTAAAGCTGACATGAAATGCAAAATTCACCCTATTGGTTCAGGTAAACCCTATGTTATGGGGACAAAGTGCCTCCACAAAGATGACAATATCCAAAATCATTGTCCTTGTGGGGACATGTTTTGGTCCCCATGTGGAAAACAGCTTATGAATCATACTAAGTGATGTTTTTTGAAAAAAAAAAAAATGGTTCAAGTTTTCCGTGATGGGTAGGTTTAGGGTTAGAATATATAAGGTACAGTATAAAAATCAGTATGTTTATGGAAAGTGCCCATAAAACATAAAAACCCAACATGTGTGTGTGTGTGTGTGTGTGTGTGTGTGTGTGTGTGTGTACAGAATCAGTAGAGCCTAGGTGAGTGTGTATTCAGTGTGATGTGAAGCATGTTGAGCTGGAAGAGAATGCTCTCTACGTACCACATTGTTAAGTGCTGCCAATTATTACAAAAACTACATTATTCATGAGTCTGTCTATTATTCATAACACATTCATGCATTATTCATAGCTTGTAAAAGATCTTAGTTAATGAGCATATTGTTCTGTGGGTTATTTATAGAAGTGGACATACGGAGCAAAAAAAAAAAGATTATTGTGTTTATAGGAAGGATGCATTTATTAAACACAGCACATGGGCTTTTTGTAATTTCATAAAAGTCTCCCACATGAAAACTGAGATAAAGATATAAATAACAAGGATGAATACAGCTGTTTCTGACCCAGCTGCCTGAAAGAGAGAGAAATGCTCTTTGGGATTTGTTGTTACTGAACAACAGAGTATTTTTTGACTTCATAAAGGTATGGTGTTTGTTACATAACTGTTATTAAACACTTCCCATAATCCTATAAACCCACACTACTATCTATGAATGACACAGAGAAAGACACGCATGCTTTCTAAAGCTTATAACACAGTATAGTGTTGAGAGAGGTATTTTACTGGCAGGTTTTATAATATATATATATATACACACACACACATATATACACACACACAAACACACACACACATTTATATTTTAAAAATCACTCAGCATAAACAGGTGCACAACAGAAGCACGAGTGAAACTTTAACTACTCTTTAATTGTGTAGAATAACTGGGTCGAGCTTCAGCGCTTTTACACAAAACCTTGTTTCTGTTCACCTCCACTTTTACTTTCGAGCCTCTGTTATTTTCACGTCTGGGCAGATTTCCTCTGAACTGTGAGCCAATGAGCCATATGAGAGCCGAGTTTTACACACACCACAGGGTTCGGCGGGAAGAACAGAGCCGAGTTCAGGCAGGGGTCGAGAGTGGATGCCTGCAGCGCTCGAACAAAACTATTCATGCAGAGTACAGAACAGTAGGACTGAGAAGATGACCTTTTGTCACATGTCAGAAAAACACACGCACACATGTTTACCTGGCTATTGGCAAACTCCTGTAGGCTTCTACTGTTCTTTAATCTAAGATGAATTGTGTTTATGTTAAAATACTTTCTCATATTCCAGTTTATTATGAAGGCATATAGCTACAGAAATTGTTCTGCTTGTTTGAACATTCCAACCAGCCCGACAACAATTCAACCAATAGCGTAGTATTGGGCAGGTGCTATCTGATCAGCCAGCCAATGGCAGAGGGGAAATCTGTTTTAAGTCCGATAACCATTCAAACAAAAGCATGGGTGTGACAAGCAGGGCGGGCGAGAGCCTTGAGAGAACGGCGCGAGGCCGGTGGCATGATTACAAATGAGCGTCACCTGCGTGTCACACCAGTCTCGTATCTCTCACAGAGGAGCTCGAATGCATAAAAGGAGGAGTGACGACAGTGAAGGACGAGAGAGGACCAAGCCTGGATTTTACGTTGTGTTTTGTTTATGTTGTATTATGTGTGTGCGGCAGTCGTCCGTGAGGAGGCTGCCGTTTTTACTTTCAGTTTGTGTTTATTTCTTTAAGAAAGTGTTAAACGTTCGCTGGTTCCCGCCTCATTCTTCCCATGACAACGAACTTTGTTACAATGGGTGTGGCTATGTGATAAGCCAGCCAATGGCAGAGAGGTGAAGTATTTGAGAAAATCTGTTTAAAAACAGTCAGTATTTTTGCTATTCCATTTGAAATGACACTTCAGCTTTAATTAAAAGTACTACAGAATAACTATAAGCCATTACTTATTACTTGTTCGGTCTGTTTGAACAATCCAACCAGTCCAATAACAGTTCAGCCAAAAGCGTGGGTTTGGGGGTGTGGCTATATGATAAAACAGCCAATAGCAGAGAGAGGGAGTATTTGAGGAAACCTGTTTTTTATTTTTTTTATTCCATTTGAAATCACACACTTTGGCTTTAATTATAGTTATAACAAAAAAATGACATCTAACAAATTCAACTTTGGCAGTTTCAGAAATGAATATAGAAAATAGAACTTTTTTGAACTTTTGCCCCGTTTATGGAACCAGTGTTTAACAAATCAAGGGGTAACACTTTAGTATGGGGATAACATATTCACTATAAACTACGACTTTTGCCTCAATAAACTCCTAATTTACTGCCTATTAATAGTTAGTAAGGTAAGTTTTTGTAGTGTTTAAGTTTTGGTATTGGGTAGGATGGTCATGCAGAATAAGGCATTAATATGTGCTTTATAAGTAATAATAAACAGCCAATGTCTTAGTAATATGCATGCTAATAAGCAACTAGTTAATAGCGAGAATTGAACCCTAAAATAAAGTGTTACCAATCAAGGTCCTTAACCTCAAAACTTTTGTATACTTGCATTTATATAATGCATTGACAATACCCTTGAGCGACCAGTGAGTAAATGATTCTGTCAGTACATGAGCAGTGAATGAATGAAAGGCAACAGTAAAAGAGCACAACTTGATTAAATGTGCAATTCAACTCGTATTCTCAGTGCGAAAAAAGGGCCAGTTTAAGGACAGTTTACCCATAAATAAAAATTCTGTTATAATTTATTCACCCTCTTGTTGTTCCAAACCTGCACGACTTTCTTTCATCTGCAGGACACAAAAGAAGGTATTCTGAAAAATGTCTAATTTTTTGTCAATACAATGCAAGTAAATGGGGTCTACTTACTTTCATTACATAGACAAATATTCTTGAAACTTTCTTCAAAACATCTTCCTTTGTGTTTCACAGAAGAAATAAATTCATAAAGGTTTGGAACGACATGAGTAAACAATTTAGAGAACTATCCCTTTAACGCATGTAAAATTAATAAATCAGAATTGGGGGGTCTAAGTAGGCCTCAGGGTTCTGAGCTGGTTGTGTATTTACATACTTATATGTTGTTTTTGTATCAAGTGGTGTTTATTGTATTGTGTTTTATTACTTGATGTGGATGTGTATTGATGCGAGACAGTAAACGCTGTGGGATGCAAGACCATTTTTGGAAGAGACTCCAACAATAAAGTTAAATTGAATTCTAAACTACCGTCATAGATTGCAGCTCCAAACCCTGGAAAGAAGAGAAGGGGGAGGCTACAGACCTGGAGCAGGCAGATATACAGCCCAGACAGTTTTACGGCCCATTAAATCGAGGCTTGAAACGTACACAATAAGTTATAATGTCCATAGATGTTGACTAATTGCGTGGTTTTTGTGAATTTAAATATAGACGTTGCATTAATATATCAGAAAGACAGTGTAATGATCTGCACTACTGATTAAAATATCTGTAGATAATTCACTGTTGGTCTACATAGCCTACGAGAGCCAATTGAATTGCATGAATTTAGTGTTTTTGTGAAATGAAAATTAATAATACACATAATTGGATCAGATGGACAATGTAATTATATATATATTTTTTAGTATTTGTTGCATGTCATTACATTGTTTAGAGCATAACAAATGGATAAAAAAAAAGAAAAAAGATGTTTTTGAAAAAAGATCAAATTTTCAAAAAGATTTTATTCATGTTATGTTATGTCCACTGTAGTGGACACCAGGACTCTATTAAAAAAATTATTAAAAATAAAAAGACATGAAATGACATTTACCAATCAATTTTTAAGTTTCATGATTTTTTTTAATTGATATACCATTTTACTTTTACTTTACATGTGTAGTCCCATTCAATGCAATGTATCTATACACGGTATCTAATTTGCATATTAATGTGTTTTTGGGGCAACATGTAATGAAAAAAGAAGTGTAATAATGGGAGAAATAATTGGCAACATTTTCATAATAATATCTAATATTTCATAGGAATATTGATATATAATTTCTTACACTTGTGTCTCCTAAAATGCCTGATAAACATGATCTAAGTCCTGGTGTCCACTACAGTGGACATGTATGAAATAAATGCCCTGTTTTGTAACAGAAAGTCAAAATAATATATAAATATATTAGATTTTTTTATTTATTTATTGATCAATAACACAACAGTGGTACTGGTAAGAAAACAATAAAAAAAAAAGAAAAAAATTACAATAGGCCATATCTGAATAAGGAAACAACTGTCAATGGTAATATATAAACTGAAATAAAGAGATAGCAGTCACTGAACAGCTTTAAGAAAGTTCCAAAGAGAGGACCAAGTACGCCAGAAAGCATCCCATCATTTATGGGGGTCCCAAGTTAGTCTTTGCAATGGTAAAAGAGTGAAGGCCTGACTCAACCACATATTGACTGAAGGTACCTGAGGGGATGACCATAATAATAGTATTTTTGTTGTTGTTGTTGTTGTTGAATACATTCTTTATCGTAGTCAAGGACAGATCAACGATACAATTCAAAATATATACCTTTGGAGATGGAACAAAAGATTTCCCAATAATTTTGAGTAATTTTGTGCTCTCTTTCCAGTAGGTTTTGATTTTATCACAATTCCAGAAAGTCATATTTTGATTAGAAACCCCATAACATTTTCCTGAGATGTTGATTTATGACAAACAATTTGAAACTTAGTCAGATTTAAATGATAATTACAAAATATTATCATATTTCCATAAGAGTGCTAAATTTGATCACTAATGTCATTTTTAAAGACAACTATGTATCTCATGTTTAACCACTACACTACAGAGACATCAGAGCCAGCGGCAAACTTCAGAAGGACTAGCTGAGGTAAGGCTGCTCTCGGCGGGGTTAATGATCGCTGAGAAACTGCGAAAACGTCAGATCCAATTTTCAAATAAGCGCTATCTTCATAAATAAGCCACAGACTTTAGCTTTAAACAAGTACATTCTCGCCTGAAAAAGTCACGACTACATTTCGTGACACTTCGTATTTTTTTTTTTAAATTGCGCAGGTTTTTTCCTCTGCTATTGATGCTTGCTAAAGTCCGCACAAGTCGTACAGCCATTACACTGTCTATCTGATATATTAATGTCTATATTTAAATTCACAAAAAACATGCAATTAGTCAACGTCTATGGACATTATAACTTATTGTGTACGTTTCGAACCTCGATTTAATGATATATCCCCCTACTGGTCGCGTCAGGAACAACAGGGGCGTAAAACTGCCTGGGCCAGGTCTGCAGCCTCTCCATATAGGGAAAGAATGATCCATTGACTGAAAAGAGTCACAGAGACCATCATCATTGCTCACATAAGAAAAATTTTTGCTTCCAGAGTAATTTCAATACAGTACATTGCTTTTGATAAAAAAAAAAAAACTGCTTAACAACAAGTGACAAAGCGTGTATTGATACTTTTAAATCTTCAAAAATGCTGTTTGTGAGCAAAAACATAAGGAAGACAAAACATTCACACACTACGGAGCAGAAACACAGATGCAGATCACAGCAGTAACACTAATGGTGACTGAGCATCAGACCCACAACACTCCATTTGCATCAGGCTGACCCTGCAGAAACAAACAATCCCAACACTGCTGTAAACAACAGTATCTGCAGTGAAACTTAGTTTCAGACGCAGCCTTAATTTCTAGGAACAAACGAATTGATTTTACGCATCCTATCTAAAGAGATCCACAATACGCGTCTAACAAAACACGTAATGCATCATGAGCGTTCAAACATGCACATACAAGCCTGCTTGTATCCCGATGGGGATAAAGATGCAAAACCATCTGTTTAATATTTAATCTTATCCATCTTATTAGTCCTGCCATGTAAATATGCACTAAAATGTACAATGCAAAACCTCACATGACAAGGAGAAAACATGCTCAATCAATGATCCAGAACCTGCAATGTTTGTTAACACACAAAACTGCATCAGCTGACCCCAGAACAACTTGCTCCTCTAAAAAATGGAAACGGGCATAAGACGGAGCCTTAAGGATATTACAGCATAGAGAGGATACAGATAAGATACAGACAATCTCATATTGAACACGACTGGAAGGAACACGCAGTGTTCTTCGCTCTCTCCCCATCTCACACACACATTCCCTACAAATGACCTCATGCAGATGATCTCACACACACAATGAGATTTTCAGGGTGAGCAGCTTATAACAGTAATAATGTAACTGACAGAAAATATAAAATAAATATAAAGATGTATATAGAGATAAATATGTGTTATGTAGTTACATGATGCTCCAACAGATTTCAAAGAATATCATGGTAGACAGTCAAAAAAAATGCTATATGGTCAAATAAACATGGCAATACCATGGTATCATGTCCACAAAATTATCAAGGCACTGTGTCCACTTATTGTCCATCACTGTCCACTCATTGTCTACTTATCATGGTATTTTGGACATGTACCTGGTAGTACCATGGGTGTATTTTTGGACTTGTACCATGGCAGTACCAGGGTATTTTTGAAAATACCATACCATGTACATGGTACATGAATTGATATGAATCAAAATACTATAGTATTAAAATGTGTTACCATCCTTGCACCATGGTACAAGGGTTTTATAAGTTTTTGTAATGGAAAGAAAACTATGGTCATAAAACTATGGTACCATGTACAAAAAAAAACTGTAGTTCCCAGACTTTTTGATACCATTTTGTAAATTTGAATGATATATGTGAATGAAATGATATTTTATATGCTTCAGTGTTGTTGTTTTTTTCCCTCTTTATCTCTATTTAAGTCTGCAAGCAGAGATTTGGATGCCTCTACAGTGTGGATGAGTCTGTGTTCACTGGTCCAACACATCATAGAAGAATTAAGCCTTTCATTGGCACTACCACTGGAAATATTTCAGGCATGAGACCCCAGGTGAACCACAGTGCCAGGACGCTCTGAAGTATGAAAAGTACAGAGATGTAATCAAAAAGGGTGCACTTTAGAAGAACTATCCCGGAGAGCTCAAAGGCTATGGATACAATGCAACACATGCAAAACATGCATCCTGTTCTCTCACGCAAGCAGACCGTTCCCACGCACAATGTTTTGAATCACGTTAAAATATCACTAAAATTGATTCAGCTGCAAATACAGTAAAATAAACAGTACCAGGGTCAATAATTAATCTGAATACAGATATTAGAAGAGTACATAAGAGGAAAGAGAGTATTTACGTTTCACGTCCTTCATCGTTTTCAGGGCAGACTGAAGCCTTTCCAGCATTTTGTCCTGATAGAGTTTCTAAATCCAGCTTCAAATCCAGAGAATCCCTGACACGGAGTCTTTAATCTACATATAATATTACAAAACAGTGAAGAAATGGAGAAAACAAGGACTGTTCAGGTGTTTTTCCCCCTCAGAGCAGAGACACTGAGGACGCTTGCACTGAAAAAACTGAACTGAGGAAAAGAGAGAGGGGGAGAGGGTGAAAGAGTGCAGAGAGAGAGAGAGAGAGTGAGAAAGAGAGAGAGGGATCACTGAAGGGAGGGATGTTGAGTGAAAGCATGATAGGGAATACGTGGAAAATAAAAGTGATTTAATACTACACTGATTCATCGCAAAACAATCAGCCTAAGAGTGTGTGATATTTACAACTATACACACACATACACACAGTATATAAACTAGTGTTCAAAAGTTTGTGGTCAGTAAGTTTTTTTTTTTTTTTTTTAATTAATACTTTTATTCAGCAAGGACACTTAAATTGTTAAAAGTCAAGACATTTTTGTGGTTACAAAAGATTTCTATTTCAAATAAATGTTGTTCTTTTGAACTTTCTATTCATCAAAGAATCCTGAAAAACGTATCACGTATCACGGTTTCTGCAAAAATATTAAGCAGCACATTGACAATAATAAAAAAAATATTTCTTGAGCAGCAAATCAGCATATTAGAATGATTTCTGTGACACTGACGACTAAAGTAATGATGCTGAAAATTCAGCTTTGCCATCACAGGAATAAATTACATTTTAAAATATATTAAAACAGAAATTAGTTATTTTAAATTAAAATAATATTTTACAATATAACTGTTTTACTGTATTTTTTTATCAAATAAATGCAGCCTTGGTGAGCATAAGAAAAAAATCTTTCTGACCTCAAAAATTTTTTTTGAATAACTTTTACTACAAATGATCTGCCATTTATTTTTGATTCATTTGCAAATCTTTAATTAATTATATCATGCATCATAGAAATAGAAATATGGCTGATTTGATTCTATTACTTTGGTTCATTTCAAAATTCAAAAAAAATAAAAAAAATAATAAAATAATATATATATATATATATATATATATAGCGCCTAAGGCACAAATGTTTACACAACATAAATACATTTGAAATCTGAATGTTACAACTGAAAATAAAAAGCTCATTTTGGATAATGTAATGTAATGTAATAATTCATTAAAGTATTATATTAAATACCAACAATTATTAAATTCCATAATCAATGTATTGAATTACATTGACGCAATGTCTAGTTATTAGAGACCTTTATGTAAACATTTAGTTATATGAAGTACTGTAGTCATGTAAATGTTAAAAAAAGTAACAAAATGATAAAGAAAACATGTAAAACAGACAGATCACAAGAGTTCTTTGTTGGAAATCTCTGTTTTGATTGTGGATCTATTTTAAAAAACAGAAGATATTTCTCTACTAAACAACCCCAAATAACAATGAACAAGTACCGAACTACTAAACAACTGCACATAAAAAAGGACAATGCACAAGAAAAAAAAAAAGAGAATGAAAACAGGAAAAACTGCTAACTCAGGAAACTGTTCCATTTGTTGTTTCACAACTACAAGCAGTGCTGGACACAAACCATGACCTCACTCAGACTTTAACTTATCTTACATGAACACACTCAGAGCAGTGAAGCTCAAATCCTTCATGCGCATTTAATAACTGATAAAAAAAAACTAGAAACGTCTCCTTAAAAATGAGAGAGCACATATTAGCTAAGCCTCAAATCAAGTGAAAGAAATCATAATTAGTCTGCTAATGAGAGATTTTCTGTGCACATGCTTATTGCATAATGACATGACTCAGACGACCAACATGCTTAGAGGGGTAAAATGCCCCTTTTCTCTAAAATATATATTTTTTTACGATTCACCTGGCCTTCAAACAGGAAACAGGGCAGATTTATACACTCTCTCCCTCTGTGATAATTTCTTTATGCAGACAGACTGTATATCTCCAGAGCCCTGATTTTGATATAAATAATGTTGTATTAATGTATAAAATGTTCATTTTTTGCTTCCAAATACCAGAATAACCAGATATAAAACAAACAATGCATAGTCACATACACTGGCCAGAAAACATAAATGCAGATCATGTTCTACCGAGTCTGTACTTACTTCCATTCACTACGTCCTGTGATGCGATGACAAACCCGAATCCCTCTCCTGGTCTCCGTCTCAACTCCACCTCCATCGCTCTGGAAGAGACCACTCCCCTTGCGTCTACATGGCTTTTGGATACTGCGCCGAGGTTAGAGGCAGCAGTACGGCTCCACTGAGTAGGTCCGTCCTCAACCCCTAACCAGTCCCGGGGCTCTAGGGTCAGGGTCACGGGCACAGAGTCCAGGAAGCTGGTGCTTTGGACCAAATTGGGGAGGTCACCGCAAGGCGAGGAGGGAGAGAGGGTGCTCTGGCTGGGCACAGCACTATCGGAGGAGGGCGAGGTCAGATCTGGGGTGCCCAGGGAGGGAGGAGGTCTTTTATAGGCATTTGGGGAGCCTGGAGAGCAAAGAGGACCTGAGAGAGAATAGGATAATGATGAGTGATAAGGGCAGGAGGTACTGATAGATTTATCCTGCTATACTGTTTATTTATATAGAATTCATCATAAATATAATAATAATTCATGATAAATATATATAAATTATGTGCAGTCAGATATGTGTTATTATATTATTTTATATTATATTATATTATTAGTTATGTGATAATATAATTTTTTTTTAATTTAATGATATTGGTCTATATTGGATATTTAATTGTACACACTCTTTTCTCTTTTTACAGTTAGATTATCATTGCCTTCATATAACGTTCACTTAAATTTAATCTTTAAAAACACTAATAATTAATAATAATAATAATAATAACAATAATAACAAATATTAAATGTAATTTCTAATCTTAAATCTCAAAACGAATATTCATTTTTCATACTGAACATTATAACGTTGTGATGCCTAAATTCACTGATTTTGTTTTTTAGCATTTTATTTTTAATTTATTTCGACAAAATAGTAATTCTGTCAGGACCACTATCGTCAAAGATGACTGACGGTATGGTTCTGTTCTGGGCAAGAACTCCCTGCACATCCATGCAGCCTAGCATGGATAAGAGCAGGGAGAGCAGCAATAACCCCCCTTAGGGTAAACAGAACAGAACCAAAGTATTGCGATATCATTAATTTTCTTAATGACGATAATTAAAGGTACAACATAATTGAAGAAATTAGTCTGATTCAAGGAATATCAGAAAGCATAGTCCTGACTGGACGAGAGGTGGAGCTGGGGATGGAGTAGGCTAATTAGCTCCTGAGCAACGCGATAAAGCTGCTGATAATACTGAATGAACTATATATATTAATGCGGTGATTGGCGTCGTATTCCTATAGGTAGATGTGGATCAGCTGACTAACATGACCTGCCAGAACTAATGTTACGCTTAATAAAAATTTTAAGTGACCATGAAATCAAAATGGACAACTTTTTTTTGGTCATTTTGTAGTGTTTAAATGATCTATCTGTATATAGTGTGGGTGACACTCACCTCCTCTGTAAACCAGTAAGACCACCTCACCCTGTTTGGTATGTTCTTGCAGCACCCTCTGCACCTGTTCATATGAAAAAGATCATATGAAAGGATTCAAATTTAGAAGGTTGATGAGGGAAGAGTTTTAGAAAAAGACCTGCAGAGTTATTGAATTTACCTGTGCGAAGCTGAGGCTCTGCACATCAGCGCCATTGATTTTAATAATGGCATCCCCTGACTGTAAGGAGGGGCACTGTCGTCTGTCCCAGACTCTCTTCACCACCGCCAGCTGCCCTCCTTGCCCCCCAGCCGTCACACTGAAACCCATACCCCCTCCCTCGCTCCTGCCCAAGGCCACAGGTACCAGCTCACCCCCTCCCACGCAGCCTACCCCACCAGGGGCTCCGGGGGACCCTAGGCCACCCGGAAGAGGTCGCGGGGGATTGTTGGCTGGACACCCGTTGAAACCACAGGGTGGGTGCTCGGTTGGGGGTGCGACGGCAAGAGATGTTTGGGGCATGGGAGGCCGCTGGGTGCTAGGTGCTCCTGGTGGCGGGGCGGTAGGACCCACCTCGGGCTGGGGCAGGGGGAGCGCAGCAGAGGAGAGATCGCTCTCGGAAGACTTGGAACTATGATGGGTGTGAGAAGGAGCTGGAAGAGTGTTGTTGTTGTAGCTTCGGACAAGGGAAGCTCTGGGTAAAGAGTGGAGGAAACAAATGCATTTATTAATATTAATATTATTATTATTACCACCACCATGTTCATTAATGATAATGTTCATTAATAAATATGTTTTAATAATAATAATAATAATAATAAAAAAACTGGTTCAATACGCCATTCTGGTTACCTGCGTGTGACAACGGAGCTGACCTCCGTATCGCTGTGACTGGAGCTTATTCGCTCTGATGGGGGAGGGGCATTTGATGAAGGCACCGCCCCCAGCCCTAAAGTCCCTCCCACTCCATTTCCATTGACCATTGAGTACTGGGGTGCTGTATTCCCATTAGCATCCAAGGACTCTTTCTGCATGCGGGGATAGAAGTTGTTGTGGTGGGACATGGAGCGATTGAGGTTCACCAAGCCGGGCTGGTGTCCATCAGGATGTTGAACCTGGGATTGAGCAGAACTAGGGGCTGCAGGGTTGGCACTGGTTGGGTCAGAAGGGGAGGACAGGCTGGTTTTGGGGCAGCCATCAGGGTTGTAGAGCATGGGGTAACCTCGGCGAAGAACCACATCCACACTGTGACCCATGGGGACGGATTTCAGCATTTCTACCACTTCTTTATGGGACAGACCCAGCACACATGAGTCATTAATGTAGACCAGGATGTCCGCTGAGGGAGAGAGAGAGACATTTCTGTCATTTGTATTTGTACATGAGTGAAATCAAAAGCAATCGGATTCTCATTTTGTGAGTACAAGTACTAAAGGGGTCATATCACAAGGAATCAAAATGTCCTTAATCTTGTGAGTTTAAAGAGTTCAGTGTACAGTGAAAACCTATTGTAAATTTTAAAACTTCCTGCCAGTCAAAAAAGACAATTCAGTGAATGATGTTTGAATAATGTTAGAAAGGGGAGGCTATTTTAACAAGTAACAAATAAAACTGACGATCACAAGGGATATAATAAAAAGGTATCACGTGACCCCCTTTAAGTGAGTGTGTGAGTGAGTGCGTGTGTGGGTGTTGGGTTTTTTTTCAGCACACGTGAGTGGACAGTGTTGTGTGTACTAGAAGGCAGATTAAAACCTTACAGGTCCATCTGGATTAAGAGCAGATCAACAGATTCAAATCATGAGAACCTCCAAATCACCAAACACATACACATATATACAGGCATAATAATCTAATCCACAGAGAGAGAGAGAGAAAGCGTGAGTGTCAAGGGATTTCCTGCCTAAAATAAAAGTGAGGATTGTAGGGATAAATTAGAGGATGAGGAGGGAGGAAAAGCAAACAGCTCACGTTCCTGTGGTAAAATCTATCTTTTATCCATCTGGTGTCCTTTTCTTTCCCCTGGTTTTTGTGCCATCTATAAATGATCTGACTTAAATCCAGATCTATGGGGCTTTTTGTCTTCTTTTAAGTGTAAAAAGAGGACATTATAATCAGCAGAACCATTACATCACATATGATTCATAACGTCCTTAAGAGTCCCCTGCACAAATCTATGTGTGTTATTAAATTATTATATCTATCATACATGTATAAATATTTAAAGAGCTGACCCATTGAAGTGCCATCTCCTGTGCTGCAGATTTATACAGAGGCAGCAAAAAGCAGAAGCCACTTAGCAGTTTCCAATAGAGAATACTGGTGTTGCCAGGGTAATATGAATGCGGCATGCAGGAAAATCCTCAATTCTTTCTCATTTCACCAAATCACAGATTTTCTTAATGTGAAATTAGAATAAATGTTAAATAGCTTAAATGTAATTTTTTTTTTAAAAACTTAATTTCCATTTAATTTAGCTAATGCCCTTCCACATATTCCTAAATGTGTCAAAATGCTTCAGGTAATTTTTTCTTTTGAATAACAAAAAAAGCTTTACTGAATAATAATAATAATAATAATAATAATAATAATAATAGTCATTATAATAAATTATAAAAATGCAAAACATAATAGTTTTTTACATGGTCAGTGTTTGCGGTAACACTTTACAATAAGGTTTCATTAGTTAACATTAATGTATTAACTAACATGAACTAACCATGAGCAGTACATTTGTTACTGTATTTGTTAATCTTTGTTAACGTTAGTTAATAAAAATACAGCTGTTCATGGTTTGTTCATGTTAGTTCACAGTGCATTAACTAATGTTAACAAGATTTTAATAAAGTATTAGTAAATGTTGAAATTAACATTAACAAAGATAAATAAATGCTTTATAAGTGCAGTTCATTATTAGTTCATGTTAACTAATGAACCTTATTGTAAAGTGTTACCGTGTTTGCCTTACAGTGCCAGCTGCATCTGTTTTTTTTTTTTTTTAAAGGACACAGGGTTAAAACTCCTAGTCTCACCTGTTTTGAGTGCAGACGGGCCTCCTGGGGTGACGCTGTATACCTGCAGGAACTCTCGAGGTCTACTGCCACCCACAATGTTGAAGCCAAACCCACGGGGCCCTTTCGACAGGCGAGTGTGTATGGAATAGCCCTTCAGTTCAGATGGTTGGTCTGTGAATGCAGGTACTAATTGACACGCACACAAACAAACATAGAAATAAGTGTCTACACATGGTATGCTAAGTCCACAAAGTTGGAGCATGGGGTCTCTGCAGAACAAAAGTGGGCGTTTCTAAATTTGTGGGTGTTTTCAAACTGATGGGTGTTTATAAATCACGCAATGAAAATGATCCCCTTCACCCGACCCCACCCCTTAACCCTACCCACACTGTGACGTGGGCAAATCAGGTAACGCAGTGGAAAACGCCCCTCTGTTTATGGCCTCGCCCACTGATCTGGTAACTCCTATTACTATCCTGCAGAGACCTATACTTGTTCTAACAATGCCTTATCACCCACACTACAGTGTTTCAGGATGGAATTGCCTGCTAAACAACAGTGCCATCTGCTGGGATGTGGGCTGTACGGCTTATACTCTGGATAAATTGTTCAATCACACACTTGTATATAGGGGAGTACTTTTTTATTTTAAAATACTTTCTCCTATTTCAGATTAATTTGCAGAAAAGAAAACTGTGGCGCTTTCCAAAACAGTGGCAATTTTCAAAACTGCAAACTATTATACTACTCATACATTTTGCGAGGGCAGTTTCCCACAATGCAAAGTGCTTGAGTTGATTTTTCCATCTCCTAGGTGACAAATTACCCATAAGTATTCGTTTTCTAGTTTACTAGTAGCAATTTTCCACTTTTTTCTTTCATTTTGTTTTCAACTCATCATTTGAACAGACTGTACATTTACTTCCAGCATGATAAATGAATGCCACCCACTTGAATTAAACATGCAATTTGAAGAGGTCATGTGACAATGTAGCATACTACTTTCAGAAACCTGCATAATGCATATGGTTCCACATACTATTTTTAAACAGTAGCAGGCAGTATACCATATACATTACATATACAACTACATTTTAAAATTCCTAAAACTTATCTCCATGCTTAAATTAGATTTTAAATACACATTGTTTTTTCATAATTTTAAAGATTTTCATTGTAGTCTCAGAATTTTGGAGCCCACTTGTATATTTATGCACATACATGTATTTGCACACGTGGGCTTCTTACACACATGCATAGTAACAGATGTAATGGCTTCTGAAAATTGTTCGGCAGACATGACCTTCTCAAATACAGTATAAGAGAGCTTCCTTTGAATGATAGCTAAAATTAAAGGAAAAAGAGAGATGAGAGGTGAAAGCCAGTGGGGAGGGACGAGGGGATTGTGGATAAGGTTTAAAAGGCAAAGGAAACAAGGGATAAGATGAAGGAATGAGAGAAAGACTAAATGGCTCCAGGAAGGTTTGTCATCAATCTTTGTGTGAAGACTGCAGAGAGAGCGAGTGTGTTTGGGAGCAAAACAAGGAGAGGGGCCAAGCTCGGACACACGTGCACATATATACACTTACACTCTGTCTTGCTGACAATCTCTTTGCCCTGAGTCCTTGGGTCCAGCCAGCTTGTGGTCTTTGAGTTATGGCTGAAAAATGAGAGATATGAGAGACTTTTCTCCCCCACAAGGTTTCATCAGCAACTTTAAGATGAAATACAACAGCAGTACTGAGAGTAATAAACATTAAGCGGACTTAATTTTCATAGAGATAGGCAAAGATTATGCATTTTTCATTGATGCACATCTTAAAGTTCAAATGTCACTTTTTTCTTTCCATAAAATTGCATAAAAAAAACATTTACTTCCAACATTAAAAAAATTTAATTGACGCAGATCTTAAAAGTTCAAATGTCGCCTTCGCACGTCAAAAATCCAATGTGACATACAAAGACATCATGTCAACTTTGAGTTTAATCTTTGATTACTGGAGGAAGCAAATGACCTTCTGTCTCTATTTTTGCCCACTCTATTCGCTACTATATCATCTTATTTTTCCCTTCATCCTCTGCTGACTCACTTGATGTAATAGGGTTCGCCCGAGTCACTGAACGCCAGCTCCCAGTTTTCAGGCAAAGCCCCTCCACGTGCTCCGTTCTCCATGGCAACCCCTCCATCCCGCCCACCGCCTGAATCCCATGTCTGATTAGGTGAGACAATGGTGGTGGGAGGGGCACTGCTGGCTCCTGCAGACCCCGCTGGGAAACAGAGAATAGAGTACAGTGAACATGACATGAGATGCGGCCGTCTTGTATAATCTTTGGCTACCTCAGGCCAGCGAGAGGTCACGGTGTTCATGTTACTCTCCTCTTGCCATCTCTAATATGAGAACAGCATCAATTCTGAACACAATTCCATAGTATTTAATGTCAAAAACATAAAAAATGCAAACATGCCATAGTTGAGCTGACATCCATTTCTCTTAAAAATCTGTGGGTTTAAAATAACTGCAAAATAGCGAATATGTGAAGTCTATTCCAGATATGCTGATTTTACTGCCATTTTACTGGCTAGGAAAGAAATGCGTTTTGATATTTATATATATTTGAAATTAATTTTTTTCAATTTAATTATTTAAAATCTTGAATAGTAGTTTGATGTTAGTTTTAACAATGGCTCGATTTCAAAAGATAAAGGTATTGTCTGTGTAACAGTGAAAAGAGATTCTGAGTTTTTGAAAGAAAGAAAAAAGAACCTAAAGGAGCAAAAAAGGAGGAAAAAATAAAAGGACCCAAACTAGTGCCTTGGGGTACACTACAAGTAATAGATTCTGTAATAGAAATTACCTATCTCAACAGATAATGTTGTCTAATTTTATTATTGTATCATGAGATTGCAATCTGCTTGCATTTAAAAATACTTGTTTAAAAAAAACTAATTCAAAATAAAGGTGGACCCAACAGCTAAGTACCTGATAGACCAGAGTCTTCCTCGCTGTTGTCACCTTCCTCCACAGCCTTTTCAAGGTTGCTGAGCGATTTGCTGCGGGTACGGAAGTTCCTCAGGAGGTTTCGATGTTCCTGGTACGTAATTGGGGGGCTGTCAGGACCGATGTGGACCGGCCGAGGTGTGCCATAATAGTTCCCTGTTAAGACAGAGATGTTTTAGAAATGCCCCCCAAATGGGCCACAATCCAAAAACTGTTCCAACCAGCAAAATTCAAAAACAATGGCTTTGAACACATTGCATTACATGCACTAACTGAAACAGTTCTTGACAAGATCATCCATTTTCAAACCTAAAAGCTATTGTCCTTCGAGTCAATTTCTAAGGCAGCCAAAGAGCCGAATTGCGGACCAGAACACAATAATCAAGCAGCTTGAGGCTTTGGAACTTCAATATCTCAATTTTCAAAAACATATTTTGTTAGAAAATAGCCAAAATCCAGCAAAATACAAACCATATCATCTCCATTATCCCTCCCTCTTTGCCAAGAAAATGGTGCCAAAAAAAGCTTTAAAATTTACAATTACCTTACATACAGACAAACATCTGAAACCACAAGTAATTTTTTTCTAATTTAATACAAAATTCTTTATTACTTATTATATTATAAAATGACAACATGCACTCAAGCTGGCATGAACTCCACAAGTCTGGCAAGAGCTCCACAAAATCTGATGATCTATGTTATCCTGCATGATTTGAGTGAATGTTCCAAAAGATCATCTTGTGCTTCAATGGAAGCAAGAAAATCTGAACTTTCGTACCAAGGAGTTCACATGATCAGTGTCATAAATTTGATTAGTGACCGAGAAATAGTGTCAAGTTAATTTTACGCCTTCATTTGAAAAAGTGTCCTCAGAATCCTAAAACTTCCTGGTCTAAAATAGATTTTCATTCGAAAAGCCATTTCCAATGTGATATGTGACCCAAAAGTATTTTTTAAAGTAGAACTTTTTTGTATCACCAATTTTAATGATAAAGTTCTAGTTCTACATTTTATCAAAAGGGGATTTTTTCCTGCTCCTGGCTGCTGCTGCCCTAAATCACGCTCTCTTTAAAACCCTTAATCACTGCTGTTATGAAACTAATAAACTGACAGGATGTTCCAGAGCTCTTTTAGCAATCAGATCAATGGCGACAACATGAGCTTAATCCACTTCTGAACATCTACCTCTAAATCTCCAAAATAAAAGCATACAACATAAAGTACAGTTAAAAAATTACAATTTACACTATAATAGCACTAGGGACGCAAACTCCTCAGCTAAGAGAGTTTACTCAGCAGTTGTATAATAGCTACATGTTTGGAATTTTCAGAGATATTTAACTGCAGAATATCTCCCTTGCTGCAGCTTATTTACAACTGGATAAAAAAAAATGAAAAGAGAGAGAGGGAATAGAGGTGGAGGGGTGATTGGAGACAGAGAAACTGAAATAGGGATTACAGAGAAAAGCCTCTTTTCTCCAGTACAGAGTGATAGAAAAGAAGGAGTGTGGTGTGGTTTCTAGCTAGAGAGATGACTAATGGGCTGTGGGGTATCATTGCTCAGGTGTTAAAAACACTTGTGTGGTTAATTATAGGCATATTACACAAATAATACCAAATCTCACATTTCTAGTATTATTTCTGGGGGGTCAGTAAGGTCTTTTTTTTAAGAAATTAATAATTTTATTAATTAAAAAAGAACTTTCTATTAATCAACGAATTCTGAAAATATGTATCACAGTTTCCACAAAAATATTACGCAGCACAACTGTTTTCAACATTGATAATAAATGTTTCTTGTGCACCAAATCAGCATTAGAATGATTTCTGAAGGATCATGTGAGACTAAAGACTGGAGTAATGAGTGCTGAAAATTCAGCTTTGCCAAGCACAAGAATAAATTAAATTTCAAAATGTATTGAAAATTTGAAATAGCAAACAAGTACTTCAATTTGTAATAATATTTCACAATATTACTGTTTTCAATAATGTTTTAATCAAATAAATGCAACCTTGGTGAGAAGCCTTGGTGAGTCTTCTTTCAAAATCATAAAAAATTCTTACCAACCCCAAACTTTTGAACACTAATGTATATATAGTGAAGATTTTGTCAGGATAAGTAAAAACCTGAAGGACTTAAAAAAAAGTCCTTATTGGTGATATTGACATAGTCAGTGATTAGACCATGACATTTACATCAATCATCGGTCCTTGAGTTCCCCAAAAGCAAGTGTGCAACTCCAACTCCAGCCAACTCCATGGGGGACCGACTCGACCGAGATGGACATAAGTGAACCATATCTTTCTTACTTTCCAAAGACAAAAGAAAGTAATGTGGCACAGCAGTATCAAAAACACGAGTCAGCATATTCATAAATCCAAGAGCTGCAACTTTGAAGGATGTCATAGTGTGAATCTGCAGCTGTGTGTGAGACCCTTAACAAAGACATCAGCAGGCTCAGACATCAGTCTGCATTACACGCTTGTTCTCTCTCCACTACGGCTCTTTTTCAGCTCTTTCTGCTGATAACGTTGGAGGACAGAACTGAGCCAGCACGGCACTTTTCTCCGCAGTCTGGAGGGTGCTTCTCTTATTTCTGATTGGCTTGAGCATTTGAAGCTTTGGCGTGAAGCCCTTACCCTCACCATGTGTTCACAAGCACACACAAACTCAAATGCATGCACACACAATATACTCAGTTGAACAATAAATAACTCCTTCCACATCAAAAACAGGGTCTGTATGTTCCATATGTTTGCATAAACTCATAAGTAGGCTCAGATGCATTTTCCATTCTGAATTTTTGTGAAATTTTGAATGTATGGAATAGAATGGTGGGTTTGCTGCCAAAAAGCTTTTTTTTTTAAGTTTCATCTGACCATAGAATCCGGTCCCTTTTGAAGTTCCAGTAGTGTCTGACAACTGAATATGCTGGAGTTTGTTTTTGGATGAGAGCAGGGGATTTATTTTAAAACCCTCCCAAACAACATGTGAGGATGTAGGTGCTGTTTGATCTCTCTGACCCCAAGACTATAATTTCTGCAATTCTTCAGCTGTGATCCTTGGAGAGACTTTGGCCACTCAAACTCTCCTCCTCACCGTGCGTTAAGACAGTATAGACATGCGTCCTTTTCCAGGCAGATTTATAACATCTTTAGTTGATTGGAATTTCTTAATTATTGCCCTGATGGTAAAATCGGAATTTGAATGCTTTGAATGCTATTTTCTTACAGCCACTTTCTATTTTGTGAAGCTCAACATTATTTTGCTGCACATCAAAACTACAGTATATTCTTTAGTTTTACTTTTGATGGATGGATTAAGGGAATTTGGCCTTTGTGTTACTTCTAATTTACTGTATACTCCTGTGAAACAAGAAGTCATGGCTGGACAATTTCATGTTCCTAGTCACCCTGGTGTTAAAAAAATGTAAATATGAATGGGAATATAGACTATATTGCCAAAGGTATTGGGACACCCCTCCAAATCATTGAATTCAGGTGTTCCAAAAACTTCCATTGTCAAAGGTGTATAAAATCAAGCACCTAGGCATGCAGACTGCTTCTACAAACATTTGTGAAAGAATGGGTCGCTCTCAGGAGCTCAGTGAATTCAAGCGTGGTACCGTGATAGGTTGCCACCTGTGCAATAAGTCCATTCGTGAAATTTCCTCACTACTAAATATTCCACGGTCAACTGTTAGTGGTATTATAACAAATGTGGAAGCAATTGGGAACAACAGCAACTCAGCCACGAAGAGGTAGGCCACGTAAAATTACAGAGCGGGGTCAGTGCATGCTGAGGTGCACAGTGCACAGAAGTCACCAACATTCTGCAGAGTCAATAGCTACAGACTTCGTGTGGCCTTCAGATTAGCTCAAGAACGGTGCATAGAGAGCTTCATGGAATGGGTTTCCATGGCCGAGCAGCTACATCCAAACCTTACATCACCAAGTGCAATGCAAAGTGTCGGATGCAGTGGTGTAAAGCACGCCGCCACTGGACTCTAGAGCAGTGGAGACGAGTTCTCTGGAGTGACGAATCACGCTTCTCTGTCTGGCAATCCGATGGAAGAGTCTGGGTTTGGCGGTTGCCAGGAGAACGGTACTGGCCTGACTGCATTGTGCCAAGTGTAAAGTTTGGTGGAGTGGGGATTATGGTGTGGGGTTGTTTTTCAGGGGTTGGGCTTAACCTCACCCCAATAGAACACCTTTGGGATGAATTAGAGTGGAGACTGCTAGCCAGGTCTTCTCGTCCAACACCAGTGCCTGACCTCACAAATGTGCTTCTAGAAGAATGTTTATGGGAATTTTTGACCACACTCCTAAACCTTGTGGAAAGCCTTCCCAGAAGAGTTGAAGCTGTTATAGTTGCAAAGGGTGAGCCAACTCCATATTAAACCCTATGGATTAAGAATGGGATGTCATTAAATTTCATGTGCATGTAAAGGCAGGCGTCCCAAAACTTTTGCCAATATAGTGTACTTCAGAGATATTTTACTCATAAGAATTTTTAGGGGTGCCAATAATTGTGGCCAACGTGTATTGGAGAAAAACATTTATTTCATAATGTGATTTCCCCCCCCCACTTTTAATTGTTTTACTTCAGTGAAAGGTTAGATTTTTGCTATATTTTTTTTAAATGAAAGATCAAAAGGATAAACAATGCAGATTTATTTTCACAGCCTTCTTTGATCATATTTACCAGGGGTGCCAGTAATTCTGACCATGACTGTATTCATTATACAAATGCCCATGGCACTTTAATATTTTATTAATTTATATTATTAATTTAATTTGCAGGTCTAGAAATCTCACTCTTAAATTAAGCCTTCTCATTTATCCAGTTTTTTCAAGACTGTGGGAATCCTGGAATTAAAATAAGAAATATTTTGATATTTAGTGGCTTATTTTAATTAAATTTAAGTCATGTTGAGACCACCCTGAAGTTTGCTGAGGCCCCCTAGTTGGCCCCGACCCCCTGGTTGAGAAACAATGGTTTAGATCAGTGTTTCTCAACCGGTGGGTCGCGACCCAAAAGTGGGTCGAAAGACCGTTTTGAGTGGGTCCGCGGTGTATATAGTCAAAGAAATAACAACAAAAAATGTCATTCTAAATGTTTTTCTGATGCAAAATCTTTATTTTGAAAGACATGCATGAAAGCATTTGACTCTTCTGTCAGATGCAGTTTAAGTAAAGAGTGCCTGAGGAAAAACGTATTGTCCTGATTCAGTATCTGCTGTCAGATGAAACGTTGTCAGGCTATATGTCAGTGTCATTATTCTAACGTTATTTTCATTAAAAAAACGAATTTTCCTGTACTGTCAGATGTTATACTGTGCTTGCGGCGCACACTCTTCAAATGTACGCGCAAATGCGGAGGCACGCGCTATATATCACTTCACTACATGTAAAGAGCAGATGAAATTACATGCATGTAATGTCGTTGTTATGTTGTCAATTATGATGAAGTCATAATGAAATTACCAAAAAGTACCAATAAATTTCATAACTGGTACATTGTGTGTTAGCTGGGAAGGATTTGCATGCAGGTATAATGTTTATTCTATTCATCAGGATCAGTGTTCATGTTTTATTAACGGTTCATGTTAGTATTGTGTATTTACTATAATAACTGTAGTTTCCATAACCCCAAAATACCACTTTATTTTCACTTTGTGTTATTTTGTATATTTTTAAATGACAGTGGCTCATACCAATTTACTAACTGTACTGTATTAACAAAAACTTTTTTTGGACTGCTATTTAGTAGCCTTATTTTATAACAGCAGTTAATTCATCAGTATTAGTGATATTTTTACAATTTATGTGCATGTTAAGTAAAGTGGGACAGTACGTGTGTATGTGTGTGTGTGAGAACTATTTTTATGAAATAATTTTTCCTTGGTTTTTAAAAGCAAATTTATTAATACAAATTATAACAAATTTGCTTTTTAAAAACCAATATACATATATACTGTGTGTATACTGTATATGTATAGTATATAATTTTTTCAGGAATTTGGTTAAATTATGAAAAAAATGGTTGTGGCTTAATGACCATGGGACCACTCGTTTAGATGCATTAAGTGGATATAAAGGAGATGCTGATTCTGACCTTTGAACTTCCCACTTTCCAGCAGGGCTCCAGACTCTTCCAGAGAGAAGAATTCCTCAATGGAGACAAAGTTATAATCCACCCCTGAGATCTCTCCATCCCGTGGTTGCCTGGTCGTACCTGGGTCGGGGCAGAGAGAGCAAGCATATGAATGTAATAATCAAAAAAATACAATGTTTGTGCTTTTTGCCTAACTTAGCAAAAAAGACTAAAAAATATGAATTTGTTACAAGTAGACAACAAGCCATTTAAAGAGAATGTAAAAATAGGAAGGCTAGACACATGGGGCATTTTAAAAGATCGCTCATTATTTTTTCATAAACTTGCATCTTCCCTTTTGAAAAAAATTTAAAAAAAAGACCATCCTGATGACATCACCAGGAAGCCAGTCTCTTTGATGCGTTTGATGTTTGGATCCACAGACTTCGGAGAAAACAGAGACACATCTGTCACACAGAACTTGTAGCAAGTTGATTGGCCTTGATATGGAAAAGAGGCAGAGTTTAATGTCTGATGTGAGCGTCAAATGAGGTTAAAAGCAGTTAAGTACTAGCGTTTACATACTAAATTAAGTTTTATTTAACAAAGTTCGGTAGAAGCACGTTCAGGTATTCAACCAATCAGCGCAAGAGGAAGCTGGTATATATAGACATCCCTCAACTCTGTCCCTCGACAGTTTCACAGCATCCCTCCACCACCCCATCGCCTCACTCTGGCTGGTTTCTATCCCAGTCAAGGAGGGGGAGTACTCTGGGTTCGGGCCCAATTCCGAGCTCGGAGCCCACCCCAGGACAGCACGCCAAATAAGCATAAATTACTATATCTGATTTCATGTACATGTAAACTCGTGAACTATATATCAAATAAACTGCGTGTACAGTGCATCCGGAAAGTATTCACAGCGATTCACTTTTTCCACATTTTGTTATGTTACTGTAACGTGTGAGCAGGGATGAAGCGGAGTGAGAATCCAAATGCAGCATGAACAATTTAATAACAAACATCAACAGTAGATCCAAGAACAAGGGTATCCAAAAACAGGCAGGAGAGCAACGACAGGAACACACATACAGAAGCAACGACCAACAAACAACAACTGAAGCACTGGGGTATATATACACAAAGGGAAACAAGGTTAACAAGATAACAAGGGGGTGCGGTAAATGGGAAACACCTGGGAAGACTAATCAACATGAAAAACTACAAAGGACTACAAAACATGGAACAAGACAGGAAATAACAAAAGAGTCCACAAACACACAGGGAATTTATGACAGTTACAGCCTTATTCCAAAATGGATTAAATTCATTATTTTTTTCCTCAATTCTACAAACAATACCCCATAATGTCAACGTGAAAGAAGTTTGTTTGAAATCTTTGCAAATTTATTCAAAAAAAAAAAAAGAAAAAAAAAAAAAAAAAAAAAATTTCACATGTACATAAGTATTCACAGCCTTGGCCATGACACTCAAAATTGAGCTCAGGTGCATCTTGTTTCCACTGATCATCCTTGAGATGTTTCTATAACTTGATTGGAGTCAACCTGTGGTAAATTCAGTTGATTGGACATGATTTGGAAAGGCACACACCTGTCTATATAGGGTCCCACAGTTAACAGTGCATGTCAGAGCACAAACCAAGCCATGAAGTCCAAGGAATTGTCTGTAGACCGCTGAGACAGGATTGTATCGAGGCACAGATCTGGGGAAGGTTACAGAAAAACTTCTGCAGCATTGAAGGTCCCAATGAGCACAGTGGCCTCCATCATCCGTAAATGGAAGAAGTTTGGAACCACCAGAACTCTTCCTAGAGTTGGCTGAGTGATCGGGGGAGAAGGGCCATAGTCAGGGAGGTGACCAAGAACCAGATGGTCACTCTGACAGAGCTCTAGCATTTCTCTGTGGAGAGAGGAAAACCTTCCAGAAGAACAACCATCTCTGTAGCACTCCATCAATCAGGCCTGTGTGGTAGAGTGGCCAGACGGAAGCCACTCCTTAGTAAAAGGCCGCCTGGAGTTTGCCAAAAGGTACCTGAAGGACTCTCAGACCATGAGAAACAAAATTATCTGGTCTGATGACACAAAGATTGAACTCTTTGCCCTGAATGGCAAGCGTCATGTCTGGAGGAAACCAGGCACCGCTCATCACCTGGCCAATACCATCCCTACAGTGAAGCATGGTGGTGACAGCATCATGCTGTGGGGACGTTTTTCAGCAGCAGGAACTGGGAGACTAGTCAGGATCGAGGGAAAGATGAATGCAGCAATGTACAGAGACATCCTTGATGAAAGGTTCATCTTCCAACAGGACAACGACCCTAAGCACACAGCCAAGATAACAAAGGAGTGGCTACAGGACAACTCTGTGAATGTCCATGAGTGGCCCAGCCAGAGCCCAGACTTGAACCTGATTGAACATCCCTGGAGAGATCTGAAAATGGCTGTGTACTGACGCTCCCCATCCAACCTGATGGAGCTTGAGAGGTCCTGCAAAGAAGAATGGGAGAAACTGCCCAAAAATAGGTGTGCCAAGCTTGTAGCATCATACTCAAAAAGACTTGAGGCTGTAATTGGTGGCAAAGGTGCTTCAACAAAGTATTGAGCAAAGGCTGTGAATACATATGAACGTGTTTTTTTTTTTGTTTTTTTTAATTTGCAAAGATTTTAAACAAACTTCTTTCATGTTGTCATTATGGGGTATTGTTTGTAGAATTGAGGAAAAATATAATGAATTTAATCCATTTTGGAATAAGGCTGTAACATAACAAAGTGTGGAAAAAGTGAAGCGCTGTGAATACTTTCCGGATGCACTGTATGTCTGTGTCTATTTGCATATGATTTCGGTGGTGTGAGGTGACACCTGATTATGATTTCAAACACTTCAGACTTGCTCTCTAATCCCACAGTGATGATATTATACAACTTCCTCTCAGCTTTCCATCTCGAGTGAAAGTTGGGACAAGTGGATTTTCCTGAGGTAAATAAGCAGTGCATCCCAATTTAGGCTAACCTGATCACTGCAATTCTGGCGTTGCAGAAGAGATACAGTAGGAAACCTGCATGCTTTGATCAATTGAACTTGCCAACATAACAAATGGCTCTGAAGCAAAAGTCTTCAGGAAGAGAAAAGGTACATGGTTTATGAGGTAGCGCACCTATCGCATGGATACAACACACACAGTTATTCAACATCAAGCAGGATTGTAATGACTTAAAAGCCTTCAGCCACCATATACAATAAATCATCCATTAATAACAAAACACTGCATTGTCCCAAGGTATTATACACCCCGTATAAGACATCATAGTGCCTGTATTGCATTAATCCTAATGACAGCCAATGCAAAACGCATGAGTGTTTTTTTTCCTATTAAAACAATTACATTTTTACGCAACATATTTGAGCCATACACATTCACTCTTAAATGAATCTCTAATGAATGTGTAGGATAAGACATTAAGGATTTAGACACGGAGGACTTTTTACTTCCGTAATAATGTGACAGATTTAAACTGGAGATTTAACAAGAACAGAACCTTTTTATCCATCAGAAACTGATTGGATTGTGAAAAGCAAGTGTGAAATATCAGAACGAAGCCAGGTGGTCGGGGTTGAAAAATATGGATTTGCGATATCAAGTTGCAAGTTATCACATCTTGATGAAAGATTACTTTTTTTTTTCTTTGAGAATATAATGTACTGATGAATTATGCACAATACGACCAGAAATGTGTATTAGAAAAGTTGATTATGATAGATAAATGTTGATTTCATGTTGACTCTAAAAGCCCAACTGCAACTGTATATGCTAACCATTTAACATGGCGTTTTGCACCTGGTTAAATATAGCCGCGTACTTTTGTACTGACACACCTGTGCTATTTTATCTTAAAAGAACAGAAAAGAGGAGCATCTTACAGTTCACAGTCTTCTAATTGCCTGCAATCAATTCAGAGATGTAACGTTTTGAATAAACGGGAACATTATTTGGGAAAGCCTTTAAGTTTGAGTAGACAGGCTATGCAACTGAACCGACAGATAAAAGGCTATGTGAATGGGTGCACGAAAATGTGTGTGCTTGTGTGTACATTTGCAAGCGTGCGTGAATGGGTCTGTGTTTGGGTGCTTACGCGCTTATGCGTATGTGCAAGCACAGGAGTGCTGAAAGGCACAGCAGGATACCTTAGGCTGAAGACAAAGACAAATGTGCAGCTTTGGGATTCAAGAGCAGGAAATAGGCAAAGTTTGAATCATGCAGGACGGATTAAATGCATCATCTGTGATGGTGAACGGGAGCCTGATGCCGGCATGAGCTATACATTAATAAATGCATGCAATCATCTCTGAAAATAGTTGCAGTTTTGATGCCAAGGCAAAATATGGAACAGTGCCATTCACAATGAATGCACTGCTGTGACATTTGATGACAGTTGCCATGGCAATGGTTAAAGTGCAACGCATTGCCTCAAAGTGACTGAACCTTTTGACTCTGCATGTGGTTTGACATGATTGTAAACTGGATTTGTTTACAGTCTCTGAGAGCATTAAAGCATGAGATTGCATGCCTGCTTTTGTTAGCTGATATATTCCAGGATCTCATTTCTCATATATGTGAACTTGTTTAGTTGTTTTACTGCAGGGGTTTTCAACCTTTTTCAGGCCAAGGAACCCTTGGTGGATAGAGAGAAGAAGCAGGGAGCCATTTTACATATTGTATAATCTTGTGTAGCCATGCCTGTGACTAAAAAGCATAAGGTTTGATCCATATTGAATTGTAAAATTAACTTAAATAATGGGCCGGGAGTCTCTACAAATAGTTTTATAGAAAATAAAATACTAGAACATTTTTTTATTAAAAATGTGTAAAGTCAGTGACCCATTTATTTCACATGCGTTTTTCAGGAAAAATAAAAACCACATGAAACCCAAATGAAATTTTCACAAGCCCAATCTAAACCACTTTTGAATGCAGTTTGAAATCAGATTAAAATCATTTATTTCATGCAGGTGTCCATGACAAATGTGTTCAGATTTGGATAGTGTCCTCAAGAATTGATGTTTTATTAACAAAGTTCGGGAGGAGCACGTTCAAATTATCTACCCAATCACCACAAGAGGAGGCCTATATATACAGCCGACTCACCTATGTTCCTCGACAGTCTTTTCTGCATCCCTCCGCCACCCCGACTTCTCACTCTCGGCTAGTTCCTATCCCAGCCAGGGATACGGGGGAGTACTCTAGGTTCGGGCCACATTCCGAGCTCGGAGCCCTCCCCCGGACAGCATGCCAAATACGCATACTCTTTTACTCTGTCTGATTATTTGTGTGAACTCGTGAAAAAAATAATATATGTAAATAATAATATGTATACACAGACGCCACATTCGACCGCTCCAGACACGTTGGCAAGGTGGCCATCTTGGAATGGTCAGCGTGTCGTCACTCACAGTAATAATTAAAGATGCCACAACATTACACTGCTTCTGGTTGTTAAACTGCTGAGATTTAAATTCGTAAAGAAGTGGGATAACCTTTCACAGGTGAGAATGTGTTCGTTTTGTGTTTTTATATGTATTAACTCAATATTATAGGTTTTTACTATGGTAACTTTTTAATGTCGTGTTAGCTGACGCCTTCATCTTGTTGTATTGTGTTAGTTTAGCAAAATCATCTGCTTAAGTCTATTGTAGATATAGATATTCTTTCTTACATGCGTCTAATTACGGTTGCAAATGCACAGTCAACTTTCTCTCGAATGTTCACGGACCGGCTTTGACTGTTCCAATATGGCGGATGTCTTACGTATAGCCGCCCATAGAAACAGCCGCTAATGAGGCATCTATGTTTATATATTTATGGTTAGAGCAGTCAGTCTAAAAAATGGATTTAAACAAAAAAAATGATTTCCCCTGAAGTCTAAATAAAGCCTATGTTCACCTTTAATGACAAACATGGGTGAATCCAGTGATTGTTTCATCCTCAAAAGCACTTGTTGTGCCAATCTGGTATCTTGTAAACATGACTTTGTTTTCAAATGGACTGATGAAAAAAAGAGAAAAAAAGGAAAGTCAGCCAATCAGATTAGAGTTTACCAGATGAAGAGAGTACTTTTCAGTTTTGGCTGCAAAAAGCATCAGACAGCCAGCGAATTAACTTAATAGATTTTACAATTGGACAAGAACCCTGTATTACTGCTTAATGTAGGTGTTCACGTCACTCACAGGGCACGGCGCGCAGGTAGAGGTTCTCTCGTATGACCTGTTGAAGTTGGCTGTCCATTGATCCGGGTGTAAAACACTTGCTCAGGTAAAGTCTCAGATCCTTACAGAGAGTCGAGCCTACGGATTACAAACAGAACACATGAACGAGAATGAGATGGAGAGATTTGAAACCGCTTTTTAAATAACAGCACTGTTGCCAAATTCACAAATAGAACATTGCTGTCACCATGGAAATATGAGAAAAAAGGTGAACTGGCAAAGTCAAACTGTCAAAGACGCCGTTCTGAAAATAAACCCAAATACACCATAAAACCATAAACGGTCTCTCGCCCTGAATTCAGTCCTAATACTGCACACCCCAGGCTACCACAGTAACACCTCAGACCTCACACGCACATTCAAGCATGCTGAGACTGCACTGCAACTGCAGAAGTCTCTAAGGTCAGTGTGCTGTTGTCACAAACAAGCACTGCGGAGCACCTAACGAGGACCTATCCTCCCCGCTCGGCTTCTGTGTATTGATTTTTGCACTTAATATAATCCGGTGGTCCTTTCCGCACACAATCTCAACACATGGACTCCTCAAGGACTCATGGGAAAGGTAGGATGAGTCATTTCCCGCTGATCTATTCATTTTTTAAAGTACGATATGACCTTAGATGACAGCCAGCTTCCTTTCACACAGGATATTGATGGTCTTTATACATTGTGAACGGGGATTGCCCGCCCCGTTACTCGCCGGTGCCAGGCTCCACCCCCCGACGCTGACAGCGATCAATCGGGCCAACCAGGGCAGAGAGTTCCGGAGAGGTTAAGTAATAGAGTGCAGGATATCACATCCACTCAATGTCTGACACTGAACTGTGGGAAGGTGGAGACCTGGCATACAGTGGGGAGAACAAGTATTTGATACACTGCCGATTTTGCAGGTTTGCCCACTTACAAAGCATGTAGAAGTCTGTAATTTTTATCATAGGTACTCTTCAACTGTGAGTGACGGAAAAATCACAAAAAAATCCAGAAAATCACATTGTATGATTTTTAAGTAATTAATTTGCATTTTATTGCATGACATAAGTATTTGATACATCAGAAAAGCAGAACTTAATATTTGGTACAGAAACTTTTGTTTGCAATTACAGAGATCATACGTTTCCTGTAGTTCTTGACCAGGTCTGCACACACTGCAGCAGGGATTTTGGCCCACTCCTCCATACAGACCTTCTCCAGATCCTTCAGGTTTCGGGGCTGTCGCTGGGCAATACGGACTTTCAGCTCCCTTCAAAGATTTTCTATTGGGTTCAGGTCTGGAGACTGGCTAGGCCACTCCAGGACCTTGAGATGCTTCTTACGGAGCCACTCCTTAGTTGCCCTGGCTGTGTGTTTCGGCTCGTTGTAATGCTGGAAGACCCAGCCACGACCCATCTTCAATGCTCTTACTGAGGGAAGGAGGTTGTTGGCCAAGATCTCGCGATACATGGCCCCATCCATCCTCCCCTCAATACGGTGCAGTCGTCCTGTCCCCTTTGCAGAAAAGCATCCCCAAAGAATGATGTTTCCACCTCCATGCTTCACGGTTGGGATGGTGTTCTTGGGGTTGTACTCATCCTTCTTCTTCCTCCAAACACGGCAAGTGGAGTTTAGACCAAAAAGCTCTATTTTTGTCTCATCAGACCACATGACCTTCTCCCATTCCTCCTCTGGATCATCCAGATGGTCATTGGCAAACTTCAGACGGGCCTGGACATGCGCTGGCTTGAGCAGGGGGACCTTGCGTGCGCTGCAGGATTTTAATCCATGACGGCGTAGTGTGTTACTAATGGTTTTCTTTGAGACTGTGGTCCCAGCTCTCTTCAGGTCATTGACCAGGTCCTGTCGTGGGATGATCCCTCACCTTCCTCATGATCATTGATGCCCCACGAGGTGAGATCTTGCATGGTGCCCCAGACCGAGGGAGATTGACCGTCATCTTGAACTTCTTCCATTTTCTAATAATTGTGCCAACAGTTGTTGCCTTCTCACCAAGCTGCTTGCCTATTGTCCTGTAGCCCATCCCAGCTTTGTGCAGGTCTACAATTTTATCCCTGATGTCCTTACACAGCTCTCTGGTCTTGGCCATTGTGGAGAGGTTGGAGTCTGTTTGATTGAGTGTGTGGACAGGTGTCTTTTATACAGGTAACGAGTTCAAACAGGTGCAGTTAATACAGGTAATGAGTGGAGAACAGGAGGGCTTCTTAAAGAAAAACTAACAGGTCTGTGAGAGCCGGAATTCTTAGTGGTTGGTAGGTGATCAAATACTTATGTCATGCAATAAAATACAAATTAATTATTTAATGCAATGTGATTTTCTGGATTTTTGTTTTAGATTCCGTCTCTCACAGTTGAAGATAAAAATTACAGACTTCTACATGCTTTGTAAGTAGGAAAACCTGCAAAATCGGCAGTGTATCAAATACTTGTTCTCCCCACTGTAGCTATTGCATATCAGGATCATTTTTACATGCTGTTATTAAGAACAAATATTGTGTAGACTAATCTAAGTTCTGTCTTAGCCAACCACAACAGCGACAAGCGATACTACACTTTGACAGTAATTTGGTTCTCACACTCTTCATGTATATTAAACATCACACATGGAGGAGGAGAGATTGGTCGTGGAAGTTCAGAAACATTGGATAAACCCTTGAAGTTTCATAAGGAAAGATAAAAAGAAACAAAACAGATGTTATGAAAATATACTATATGTCATGTGTTTCAAAAACGCTGTTCTGAAAATAAACCAAAGCTTTTCAGCTCTTATTACTCCAGTCTTCAGTGTCTATTATGCTGATTTGGTGCTCAATAAACATTTCTTATTATTTTCAATGTCGAAAACAGTTGTGCTGCTCAATATTATTGTGGAAACCATGAAATTCTTTTTTCAGGATTCTTTGATGAACAGAATGTTCAAAAGAACACTGTTTATTTGAAATATAATTTTTTTTTGTAACGTTACAAATATCTTTAATCAAAAAATTCTTACTGACCGCTAAAATTTTGAAAGCTAGTATAATTAAGGCAAAATTTGGGCTGTCAGTGAAAATTTTATAGACCTCTAAACAAAGAAATGAAACCAAACACCTTGTAATCACTGTTGACTTTGCTTAATGCTTACATAATGGAATATCATACATCTTGCAAGTTATTTTGGCAAAAAGACATGTAACCAAATTCAAGGTTATTTTGCTAGAAGTGGGTTACTCACTATATCGGGTCTATAGTTAACTGAGATGGTGAAATGTAGGCTATTGCTTGCTGGGTACTTTTGTTATTTCCATAAATAACTATTCTACTTCCAGAAATTCTACAGCAACTAAACCAAGCAGCAAAGTTGCTATACTCAAACATTCAGTACCTAAAAACATCTATAATCTCTGATTGACAGTTTTGTTTTGTAATTTAAAGCTTTTAAAACTCTTGTTTGTTATACAAATGATGCTGTATCTCACAAAAGAAAGAGCACTTTGACATTCTTGTTTGTTCAAGACATTGTGTTCACAAATCTGAGCGAGTGAAATGCCTTCATTGAGCATTAATTTATGGTGTCAAGAACAATTTAAAAAGTGAATACAGAATATAGTATGAATATATGAATATAGTACATTAAATATATATATAGTAATTAAATCCTAATGGAGCATCTGGAACTGACATTTTCAGGCAGGTTAGATTAGCATAACACAATCTTCAGGCAGAATGACATTAACGGATGACATGTCAACACTGTGATCTACTTGGGGCTGTATATTGTCAGTAGGTATAAAGCTCTTACACATCCCAAGTATTTCATTTAATAAGTGCAACAAAATTCAGGTAAAACCTAAAAAATAAAGGGGTTTGAACTAGTAGCCTTGTGAGTAAAAACCTGGATTGGTAATTATAAGGTCACAACTTTTTCCCCAGGCAGAGGTGGCTCATGAACTAGAAACTTATTGATATCCCCTATTTTCCTTGGAATCTTCAGAAAGCTCACAATTGTTTAGAGGACAACGGGTTGCTTCAGATAAAACATCCGTTAAAGGAATATTTAACCTAAAAAAGAACATTCTGTCAATATTTACTCACCCTCAAACATGTTTTCTCTCTTCTGTGGAACACAAAAAGTGAATTTGTCAAGAATGTCCTGGCCACTCTTTCCAAAATAATGAAAGTAAATGAAGACTGAGGCCAAACATTTGTTCAAAATGTCAAAAAGAAAAGTGTTTAAGGTAAATATGTAACTAAATATATGGTAAATATGGTATAAAAGTGGTCCATACATCTGGAGAAATTAAAAAACAGTCAGCTATACCAATCTCCGTTAGTTGTGCCTTGCTCAAAAAAATATACAGGAATTATTTTCTTTTGCATTTCCCTTCTCTTATTTAATGCAAAGAAAGAGTTGGATCCGTGCAAAAGCTTGTCTAGTCACACAACAGTCAATTCGCTCTTAACCATAAATAAAGTACCTGGTAAGACGGTTTTGATCCGAATGGGATGTGGACATGAGTTCAGAACCCCTCTTACATCTCCCAAGGTTAATCCTAGGACAGGTGTACCCCCAATCTCTAGGATGATGTCACCAACAGTGGCTCCACCCCCAGGTGCTGCTGTAACAAATGGGAACTCTCCATAATCTGCACCACCTCCAATGGCCACGCCAAGCTCTCCCGAGGCTCCGCCCAGTGGGACGAAGCTCTCCTGCACTTTTGAGCGCCAGTGCAGCTTCTTAACAGTGGCCTTAGACATGTTGACAGCGCTGTAAGAAACAAAAAAGGAAAGACATTGTTAAAACATCAGAGGTGACTGTGTCCAAGTACATATACAAATCACACAGTTAGCTAGCAATGTATTAATTTAAGGCAGAAACAATGAGCTCATTTAAGTGATTATTACAAGTTGTGAACATAATGATTACAATATATAGAAACTTAGCATTGGTGCATGTTGATTTCCCTACTGAAAAAATACCTTAAACCAGCCTAGGCTGGTTTGCTAGTCTTAGCTGATTTCCCAGCTTGGTCACGATGGACCATTGCCTTGGTTTAGGCACTTTTCATCTAGTCAAACTGTGAGATCAGCTGACTGCCCAGCTAAACTAATGAAAGACCAGCTTGACCAGGTTAGAAGACCACCTTAAACTAGTAGGGTTGACTACGAATTAGCATCTTTGCACAAAAATTTATTACAAATACTCAGGTTAATTAACCTATTATGGTTTTCAAAATAGGTTAATTGAATATGGATAAATTTATGGATGAAACCTCAAACACCTTCACTGTGCGTCTCATATCATGTATGTGTCATAATACTGGTTTAATGGTTACAGTGACAGCCTTAAGTAACATAGAACATGTTTTAATAATGTATTTAAACTAAGGGGTCAGGAAGATTTTTTTTTAAATAATTTTATTCAGAAAGGGCACATTAAATTGGTCAAAAGTGACAGTAAATGAATCCATTCAAAAAATACTGTTCTTTTGAACAGTAAACACAACTGTTTTCAACATTGATAATAATAAGATGTCTCCTGAGCACCAAATCAGTATATTAGAATGATTTCTGGAGGACACTGAAGACTGGGGTAATGATGCTGAAAATTCAGCTTTGTCATCACAGGAATAAATTACATTTTAAAATATATTGAAATTATAAATTGTAATAATATTTCACAATATTACTATTTACTGTATTTGTGATCAAATAAATGCAGCCTTGGTGAGCATCAGAGACTTTCGAAAACAAAACAAAAAAACGTACCAACCCGAAACTTTTGAACAGTAGTGCACTGTATATGAAGTGAACAAGATACAACTTAGTAACTTTTCAAATGTATATTTAGTGGAAAAAGTTAGACATAGTCCACTATAACAGTAACAAAAAGGATGAAACACAGCGTAAAGTCAAATACATATAGAATGACAATATACGTCCCTTCACAAACACATTTAAGTGAGTCCCAGTGGTGTTCCACAAGCTATAAACATGATACGAGTCTCCAAATTGAAACAAAACAAGCAAACAGATGGTCAAAACGCAGTGGGGGGTGATTCCATCCACAAACACAATTTACACGGGCTCATTAAAAATGCATAGATCTATTTCAGGTGTCACTGATTCTGCAACCGAAAACGTGCACGTTTTCATCAGCAAAATTGTCTGGGGCTTTCCACTAAACATTAAAGTAGAAAAAATACTAGCAAATCAGTATCTCAAAGGATCTGCCAAATTACGCATCAGGTTTGGCTGCAGAAGGCCCTCTCTCTCTCAGCATGTGTGTCCCTGTTGCTTAGCCATATAGCGACTCGTATAGTCTCTATAGATATGAATCAGCAGCTAAAGATACAAAAAATACAAACAAAAATAAAAGATAAATAATTTGCCCATCTGAAATAACTTTACGCTTCAATGTTTCTGATTACAACCCTGCAGTGCAAAGATCATGCACACACTAGTTAATGCATCATCTGATATACATCAGCAGGGGTGGGGGGGTTGAGTGTTTAAATGGACAATACTAACAGAGTTACATAGTTACAGCTACACCATTGCAGTAAACTCAGGGAGGGGAGTAGACCGTGCATTCCGGCGCTGCAGGTCTTTTCCATTACCTCACAGAGAGAGAGAAAGTTATAACTCCAGGTCTTACAGACTCTGCCCGGGAGCTGTGGAGAAATAGCGGAGAGAGTCACCTTAAAAACTGAAAGCAAACAGTGGTGTGAGCACTTCAAACGCTCGGTATCAAAGTCCATCCAACCTGCCGCAGTGTGTTCGCACCTCACTTGAGCGCGCACACACACACACAGAGCACAGTACAGTGTGAATGTGTTATGAGCATGTACGGTTCGCTGGAAAACCTTTCATGCAGATAAAATAAAAATTCAGCACTTAGGATACAAGATTAATATATAACTTAGCTTTAAATATGCATCCGGATCTTGTCTACCACTTTGTTCGCTGCGGTTGTGGCATCCCTCTGGAATGATGTTTCATGTGTCACAGACATACACTCCGTTTGAGGCAAGTTTCTTGAAGTATATCACTGCCGTGTGACATCTGTGTATTTTATCAAGATCTAAAGCCTGTTCCCTTTCTGATTAAATCCTGCTTGCATCTTCTGCATTACATATGCATGCTGAGTCTTCATGGGCTGCTGAGATGTTGAGAATAATTGATTAAGTGCTTTGGAAAGGTGCCCAAAACTGCCACCCCATCTTACTTATGAATAAAGAACTCATAACACCAAACAAAAGAACTGTTTGTGTTTTCGTACAGTTCAAGAGCATTCAAGATGGCTCTGCAAAGAATTAATGTTCCTAATGAAATGGTTGCACTTCAAAGTCATTCAAATGCATTTCTACATTTCGACTACATTTGCACAAACAACACTAGGAAATCTAGGATACGACAAGAATGCAGCATGACTATTTTACATTTATTCATTTAGTAGTAGAAGCTTTTATCCAACTACCGGTCAAAAGTTTGGAATCATTAAGATTTTTTGATGTTTTTGAAACAAGTATCTTATAAAGTAATACTTTTATGGAAACCGTGATACATATTTATCAGGATTCTTTGATGAACAGAAAGTTCAAAAGGAACACTTTTGATCAATTTAATGCATCCTTGCTGAATAAAAGCATTCAATTCAATCTTACCCCAAACTTTTGAATGGTAGTGTATCATGGTTTTCACTAAAATATTAGGCAGCAAAAATTTTTCAACATTGATAATAATAATAATGATTCTTGATTAATTACATTTTAAAATATATTAAAATAGAAAACATTTTAAATTGAAATAATATTTCACAATATGTTTATCAAATCACTGCAGTCTTGGTGAGGCTAAGACAATGCTTTCTTTCAAAAACACTAAAAAAATATTATTATTATATATTATTATTATAATAATAATATGTACTGTAAATGACCAACAATATTTGCAGTGCACAATGCCAGATTTTAAGTATAAACTGGATTACTATACAAGCTGGATTACTATACAAGTTACAGTAGAGCAAAAGTGGAATTTAGAAAACATTTTACTTACGGTTTTTAAAATGTGACTTAAACCTAAACTCAAACCCTGCCTGAACACACTGGCTACTGTGTGCCACCAAAGATGAAGTTCAGAGAGAGGATAAATCACCATCTTCAAGTGAGGCGATGAACAGCTTTAATGGAAAACGAAAGGTCCAGATGTCACTGGGGCAAGAAGAGAGATGCAGATCAGAGTTTTGTGGATGACATTCTAAGATGAGATATTTGAGCGCTGAGGTTGAGCGACTTCGATGACGGCTGCTGTTTGAGATTTGTCGACATCTAATGCAGCAACTCTTAACATCAAGTATTGTTTATGCTGTGGAACTAGATCGAAGATCAGAAGAATGAAATTCGATTTCTACCACTGTGTTTTGTCTCTGAAGCTAATGATTATGGGATGTCTTGATCTCATTGTACTGTAGAACTGAACTTAAGCTCCCAAATTAGAGAAGCACAAGACTATACATCACCGTTTCCTCCTGAAAAATAAACAGCTTAAACTTGTTTGTTGGTCTCATTTGGTCTCCCAGCCTGGACTGTTGGCTGGTTTTAGAAAGGTTTTCAGCTTGTCAGGCGATCTTAAACCAGCTAAAACCAGCAAATCAGCTTAGACTGGTTTAAGCAGGATTTCTTTAGAAAGATCAGCTTGACAAAGACAGAAAACGTCTACAGAAGTTCCATGAGATGGAACGTGCACACCCAGCCAAAACTCTAACTTTTGCGAATCAGATCCCAATAAAACGTAATCACTTGCAGACATGTTTAAAATCTCTCTGCGGCATCACACTGCGGATCGCTATTGTGTAAAGAGCCTCAGGTACATCAGTCTGCCGTTATGTGCTGAACCATTAAAGCATTCAGGACGATGAAGAGCCAAGGGGTTTGGTTTTTCTCCACATCAGCAGTCAAGGTACCTTCCTTAATAAAAACAAACAATCTGGAACTCAGAAGAAACCTCTTCAGTCAAAAGAGGTCACACTAGATTTTATTTTAACATGATTCAAGTCATATTAGTTTAGGACTACAAATCCCAGGGTTAAATAGGACAATATCAGCTACTTGTCACATTTATAACCAGGCTAAGGCATGGAAAGTGTCTTTTCACTGCAAATTGGCATCTTACATGCAAGTCCACTATGTATTCTGGAGATGAAACTTTACGGCACCTGCACACATGCTCATACATATGAATACCCATAATGCACATCTGTGCAGGCTAATTTGCATAACGACACACACTATTGGCTGTTGATTTAAGTCCATAAGCTTCATACTAGCAGCCTTACGAGAGTAACAAGTAAATGTAATGGTGAGAGCAGAGGACAGGCGAGGAGCAGTATGAAACTGTGTTGCCTGGGGGAAAGATATAGTGAGATACAGAGGAGTGACAGAGGCAGGCAGTTCTGCAGTAGTAGCATGCTGAAGTGGTCAGTGATTGTCATTTTTTACATGCTTTATCATATTTTAAAATGGTTAAAAATAAGCTTGATGTGTGTGCTTATGTGAAGGCAACATTTATTAGTGCTTTAGCAACATAAACCTTGGGTTGTCATGCCAATACACCTTGTATATGAGTGTGTGACAACTAAATTCTATCGGTGTGGCAGGTAATGCTGACTCTAGGGACCAGTGTTATTTAGTATCATTTTGTTTTAATTTTAGTTAAAGTTTTAGTCATTTTGTTGTTGTTTTTTGGTATTTTTCTTAGTATTAGTATATGCTTTTTAATATACCTAATATAGTTTTTTTTATTTCAGTTTTAGTTATTATACATCAAACATTTACAAAATGAAAATGAGAAATGTTGCCTTGGAAGCTAGCTGAAAGAACATAAAATATAATAAAACAAACTTATTTCAGTTAGCGTTTATTATGTTTCAAGTCAAATATTTTTTGTTTTAGTTAACTATGGTTAAAGATGTCCCTTGCGTAATTTTAAATGTAATGTGCAAAACCCAACACATTATTTAAATTTTTTTTTTTTTTTTTACATATCCTGCCACTTACTTAAGCTATATTCTATTTATTTTTAAAGACAAATTCCTTTTGTGTGTGAACATACTTGCCAATAAACCTCATTCTGATTCTGTGTAACATTGGATTGTTTACTGAACGACACATGCCCTGTCAAATTCCCTCACAGATACTCAATGGAGTACAAATACTACCATTTCTCCTCATAACATGCTTGAGATCTCACAACCCTAATAAAACACTGATATGCGTATGAGTGTGGCCATAAACGCCGTGGAGGGTTATGATGGTGCCGAGAGGGGCTGCATGCAGCTAGCCAATGACTGCAATGGTCATTATTTACCAGCAGAGTGGAGTATGAATCCCACATCTCATCTCACATCACTGCAAACCCACAGTACAGAGAGTCGCAACTGGTCTGACACATTTTCTCAGCGCCTGCTCGCTCTCGCATTACACACTCTACACTTTCTGTGTACAGAAAAACACCTACATTCATGTAAACCTGAAAGGGCTACGTTGTCTCCAAACAGGAGTGCGCGAGGCCGCTCTTTTACTACGTGGACCAACAGTTCACTCACGCGCTCGCGCTAATGTACTGCTATTGTTGTCTGAGAGGAGCTTTCACGCGACTCGCGAGCATCTTTTATTAAAGGCAAAAACGTGTAGCACATGCAGACTTGAAATGAATCGCGATAGAAGATGTGGTGGAGATAGTTGACAAAAACAAAGCAGCTGACAAGGAGAACGCGCGCGGCGTTAAATGCTGCAAAGGCAAAGTGGCTCCCCTGGCATCAGTCAGTCGCCACGCAAGGACATAATGGAATTCGCGCTGTACACCAACAGAAATGAGAAATGGACAAAAGCATATGGCAGTAGTATCGGATGGTCAGTCAAGCAATAATGAGACGGTCTGTGACATACCTTCATAATTCCAGCCTTCCCCCCCGCGACGTATTGCCTTATGGCTGTAATCCTTACAAATACTCTATCAATATTGATTGCCTATTGGAGTCGCAGGTGACTGCAGATTTGCTGTGTTGGAGGAGCGCTACGGTTTCAGGTCCATAGCTCTGCGCTGCTGAGGATGAACTGGCCGGAGAGGGAGGACAGTGTAGCATTACAGTCCCGCGCGGAAGCCTCGTGCCCTCAGGGCCGCTCAGCTAATGGAACATGGGTCAAAATTACGTTGCATTCAGTACAGCCCTGTCTTTGCAGGTTTGGCAATAAGGAAGCGATGATAAGGCAGCCAAGCGGAGGGGAGGAGAGGAGGAGGAGGCAGAGACGCGGAGGGAACGCTGTGTGAAACAGGGACGAATTGGACCGCCCTATGGTTGAAGGCGATTGGACAGCGCCGCGCGAGACTGGGAATACATGAACGCGCCGTGACTCCTTACCCAAATACTTCAATCAAGAAAACATATCTGAATTGATAATGAATAGGACCGCATGCTTCTCATTGAGTATGCGAACGTTCTAATCAAAGACACAAGGCAAGTATTTATTTTTGGTGAAAATCTCAGAATGCTCATCTAAGATACAGTATCGTCAACAAGTGCAAATTCATCGACGAATTAATTCTTAAATATTAATTACTAATTTAAGCATTTGTAAGGCACATGGTAATTTTTAAAACTATTTTTTTTGTTTTTGTTTTTTTACCTCATTGGTAAATGTTTGGCTAGTTTAAAGCATACATTTAGCCAGGTTTGCACTGTAAGTTCACCGCAAATACATGCTATAAACATTAATATTACAACGCACAACCGATAACAAAAATAAGATCCTTTAAAAAATAATACAAACAAACTGATGGTTCCCAGGGAATGCCATTTGCCTCTTATAAAAGTACACTACCTATTAACTTGATCAATTTTATCTGTAAATTACAAGATCATTAAAACTTTTTACTTAAAAGTTCAGTTGGTCAATTAGTAGGTTTAGCATTTTTACATTTTCTCCCGGTTAAAATGAGAGAATTAAGAAAAATAATTTTGCAGAGTTTTACTCTGGACTAAAATGACCACAGTTTCTCAAATATGAATTTATAAAAGTGCTGCATTTGTAACAAAATGTGGCTGTTCGTTTTTTCACATTGCAATGAGATGAGCTTGTAGGTGGGTGACTCTTGGTGGTCTGCGCGCTGCAGCAGCGTCTCGTTGATCTAATGGGTCTGTTTCAGCTGACATCAGCGAAATGCGTTCACTGTTTACGGTTCGCTGTGACGTCGACGCAAACTCTTACTAAAGACAATCGCAACTCTCCGTTTCAGGTCCGCGATGTTACATATGTGATGACGTGTGTGTGCGCGTTGTAGCCTAAAACACTGCATAAATAGTGTTGCAGTCCTCAAAGATTCGTCCGCCATTGTTACACTACTGTTTTGGATGAAAAAAAGAATGAGTGTCGTAAGCGTCATTAACTAAAGCGCACACTTTATACATGTGCTCTCTCTGGTTGCCAAGGAAACTGTGGGTATCTTGGATACAGTGCCAGTAGCGCATGCAACCCGCAAGCACCACCCACCCCAAGCAAGACATCATCTCTGGCTAAATTATTTTCCAATACGTACAATTTCCTCATAAAATAGCCTACATTATAAGATATTAACGAGCGTTAACAGACACAATTGCATCGAGCTGCTCGCGAAAGAAAAACAGAGTATTTCTTCAATAATGCATACAGCCCTTCGGTATCATAAATAAAACAGGGCAATTAACAAGACATTCTCTTCATTACAGAGGGGATGATGGAATGCCTGTTGCAGTGCCACAGTTGTGTGGAAGTGTGTATGTGTTTGGCTGGGGGTTAAAGTCAATGAGGTACCTAAGAAAGTGCTGACTATGACTCAGTTTTAGTACAGAAGTGCCTGCTTACCGCAATCCCAGTGCACCCCCGAGTAAAGACATGGGAACAAACACACACACACACAAACACACACACTCAAAAACACATCAGATTTGAGTCCATATAGTTTATTGTTTACAATATACTTTCACAGTTAAAAATGAACGAGACTAGCCCTTTGAAAATCTGGATACAATCATTATTAGATTCAGTGCAATTTACCAAAAATCACACTATGAAAACATATAAATATGGTAAAATCAGTAAATCTTTATCAATAATACTTTTTGCACATTAAAAAAGTAAATATGCGAACATAGGATTTTTAAAGCTGTATTAAACAGCAATTTTCTTAAACCTTTTTCCCCCTAAACTGTGAGTATTATAAACAGTATTGTTAAAATGTTGTAAAAAAGTTATATTTTAAACAGAAGAAGTGTGTTTTCCTGAAGTTTAAACAGTAGAGCATGGCTACTTCAAATTTTCAGCGAACTGAACATGCATGAACTGATATAAAAGGTAATGCCTTTGAAGCATTGTCAGTTTGTCAGCATAAAACGTCTTCCAAATGCATTAATACCCTTAAAGTTGAGACTGACATAAGATATACTGCCTTTAATAATGAAATACACGGGTCAAACAAAAAATCGTTTTGAGTTCACAAAACAGACACATTTTAAGTAATCTGAATCTTTCATTGTTTTGAGTTTTATGAACTTGTTTCTTTTAATTTTAGACAAACTTAAATTTAACTGAAACTGGGCTGGGATTTATATTTCCCAGCATGCTTTGCCATGACACTCAAAAGGGAGAGTAAATGCTAAAATTAAGTGTTTTATAATGTTTTTGTGCAAGATTAATGTTAAGGTGGCAATTTAGTAGTGTTTAATGTTTTGCTATGTTAGTTTAGAAGAGTTTCTGTTATGTTGGGTATTTTGGGGGGGTTACCATCATGGTGATGAGTGGACCATGAGCTTAGTTTGAGAACAGATATACAGTATGTTAAATATTATACATTGCTTTACTCATTCGGCAAGTGCTATGTTATGCTAATGCTATTGAAGCATTGTGTTGCCAATTAGCAAGGTAGCATTTATTGAATTAGCTAGTTAAAGCTAGCCAGGTTTCCACTACTAAAAATATTTAAGATGATAATTTTAATTTAAATGTATGAATTAGCTTACTCAAATATTTCAAATTCAGAGGAATTAAATGTATGAGTACAAAATAAAAATCTGCAAGTTCTGCTTACTTAAACTTTAAATTTCTTAACTTAAAAAATTTGATGTAACCGATTGCCTCAATTTTTTTGAATTTTGCCAACTTATTGGGGTTTACAGTGCAGTAATTCCGACAACCCAAATATCGAAATGTGTCAAACTGACACGCATCATATAAGGGCTAGGGCAAGGTCAATGAATCTATCCTAACTCTGTTCTGTTTTTACCTTTATCCAGAATTTGCTGTTTGTGCAAGAACATGTTAAAATTAGCAGGTGAAATAAGTGACATTAAAATGCAAAAACGAACCCCTTTGCTTTTCTACCAGAGTTACACACATTCATCTCTGCTAAGCTCTAATCTAACAGAGCACACCATGGTACTCACTGAAGAGAGAAAGAGAAAGTGAGGGAGAAATAAAAGAGAGAGAGAGAGAGAGAGAGAGAGGGCAAGAGAGAGGGAGACTGAGTGAAGACAGTGAGATAAATCAAAGTAATTCATCTCTTTAGAACAAGATAGCTGATAAATAGGCGAGAGCATGTGAAGGAGGGTTTCAAATGAGAGACAGGAGGAAAATAAAGACTCATCACTTTTTTCAGTTATCATATATCATATGATATCACATGAGAATAAAAATCAGGAAAGATCTAAACATCATTAAAACGAGGTGATTTGAGAGAATATTTTGTGAAAGCTAAATACATATTATAATTATAAGAATCTTTGCGTTTAAACAGTTCAAGACAAATTTTTACTTTTATTTAAAATGGCATTTGGGGGATAATGAGATCATCTTTCAAATGCCACATGCACTTTGTTTCATTAACATATTTTATGATGTCATCCTGCTGGGAACTGAGAGTGTAACCACTAGAGGGCAATAACTGTCCACTTTTATGTGCCCATTTTAACAAGCATTTGTTTAATGAATTCTATACAGCAGTCTATAGTGGACTGTTTTGTACCTCCATTCATTTTAGTACTTTGTTTAATAGTAAGTATAAATATAGTAATAATACCAAAAATTATGGAAAAAACACTTTCTTACTCATAATCAGACAGAGAAAGAGTCACGCCTTCTGTTTGTTTTCCTTTTACTATTCAGGTGTATTTTGCTAGTGTTATGAAGGAGTGACCTTGACTAGCTGAATAAGCATAAGACTTGAGAAATAAGATCATTTGCATTCGGACATAGTGAAGCAAAAAGGACATGGTGTGTTCAAATGGGGGCATTGCCCTTGAGCAGTGCACTTAACCCGCTGTTACTCCAGGGAGGCTGTCTCTGCAATTAGTGTACTGTACATCCCTCTGGGTGACCAGTGTCTGATGAATGGTGAATAAATGATAGCACTGTCTGAGATTTAGACCATCATACAATAAGATGGAAAATATTAAAAACCATTTCCTCCTGGCCACCTCTTTTTGCCATTTTAAACTGTATTGTGGTTGTTTGCATGCATGGATGAGCTCCTCCTAAAAGGCGAGTTAGATGACAGAACTCTATTTCTTCAGGGATTGATGCAAAATTATTCATTGAGAGACCTTAGCCCTTTTGAGCTCATTTTAACATGGATGTGTATGTCTTTTTTTTAAAGGTGCTTGAATTTTTCATTGAATCAAACATGTTCGAAGCAGTACCTGAGTACAGGGATTACAGCGACTTATTACTTAGAGTATGTCATGGGAATGTCAGGAGGAATTAATTTGCTGACAAAAGCTTCAAGCTTATTTTAAAGTATGGCAAGTGCAGGTAACCTCTTTCCCATAGGGATAATAGGCTTGATAAGCTGACCTCTATTCCCACGTCTTTTACATGCAGAAGGTTCTGTAATCTTTTTACATGTCCAATATGTGTTTAGGTTTAGTAAATACATTTTCAGAATTTACAACTGAGAATTCTCAGTTTTAGATTTTTTTCTTATTATTTTTAAGATCTTATCAGTAATGTGCATTGGAGTGTTTTATGATGCATTTTATTTAGTTATTTAGTTAATGTATATTGCGATATATTTTAATAGGCCAGATTACAGAACAGAACTGTAAAATAGGCTATTTTCCAAATTCCATCCCATAATGCTTTTAACAATCACTATATTTTGTGTAATGTAGCAACCACAGCTGCCAGTTTTGATGTATTTTTTTCTGGGCTGAACAGCTCAAAATTGATAAGAGAATGTTTTTTTTTATTATTTATTTATTTATTTATTTTTTATTATTATTATTCCTCCACAAATACCTTTTCTCTTTTGTCATTGAGGTCATTCCTCTCTGTAAACCTTTAAATAAAATAAAGACGGACAACTAAATTTTGATCTGCCATTCTCACACATCCTACATGCAACAGCGCACGAGAGCTCGAGGACACGCGTAGAGGTAGCGCGAGTGCGCTCACGCGCTCGTGTGTGTGTAGATTGATCCGTTGCGTTGGAAAATGAGCAAAGACTCGCCCACATTTTCTGTCGACGCTCCATAAAAGCGTTTGCCCAATATCCCTGCCTTTAATAAGTTTCTAGGCTGCCTGTCCCTTTAAACGAGTCATTTTTCTTTAATCCTGAATTGATGGCTTAAATGCGGAGATAGATAGAGAACAGAGTGTGCGCTACAATCATCAACGGCTATATATATTTTTTGTATTTTTGTTCCTAACGCTCTCAAAGTTCATTTTCTTAGAAGACGGGGAGTAATTGAACGCAACTGAATGCAACTCCATAGATTTACAATGAAAAGCCTTTAGAAGGTGACTGACAGCATATTTGGACACCACTATAGGATTTTACAACTGGAAACCTTGCCGCTTTTATAGAAAAAGCACATTTTGGAAATATGTCTCATAAATGTGAGTGAAGGAACTGTCGTGAAGATCATGCATTCTGCTCCAATGAGGTCAAAGTGACAATCTCCGACATGTATGAGGAGAACCTAAAAAGTAAGTTTTGTTTTATCGTTTTCATCCATATATTTTAGTTTAGTTTAGTTTTTATATATAGGCTACCCATATGTCGTGTAGTCGCTGTTTAAGCTGTCAAACGTCAACTTGTTTTTCGAATCGCTGTATAAACTTGTGTCCGTATCAATTTTATTTCAGTTCAGTTTATATGTTGACGTAGAGTTCATCAAAGTAGCTTCCTCAACAATTAAGTCTATATTAATATCACAGTTTTACCCATACAAAAATAAAACACCTGACATGACGACACAAACACAATTCAGTATTCTAAACATGAACTAAACGACAGAAATTACTGAAAAAAAAACACCAATTGAACTGACCATAACTAAACAAATAATAAGAAAACTTTTAAATCCAAACAAATATGATGGTTTATGCAGGGAATTTTGGGAATACCTTTTTTCCATAAATTAAATGTAAAAAGTATGTTTACTTTTGGATGGTTTGAAAACAGTTAAAAAAATATTATATTATATTATAATTATATTTTTTATAAAATTTGCTGTAAAAGTATTGCTTTGATAAATATGTTTTTCAAATTGTTTTTTTTTTCCAAAATATAATTTTTTATGTTTTTTTTTAAATTATTTTTGTACTGTATATGGTAAGGTAACTTGCAGTTAACTAATTAACAGGTTTTTACTGTAGCAGTTTTGATTTTTTTGTTAAAATTGCTTACATTTTAACAATGTGAAATTGAAATTGGGTAACTGCATTGTCAGGATAATTGACAGTTGTAGCTACTAATTACATGAACATGAAATGTTCTGCATGTTAATTATAATGAAAGATGAAGGTTTTGAGCCTTGAGCTCTGTTGCGATCAAATTATGAATTTATTTTTCCAATTTATTTTTCTTGTTTGCAGCACCAGATGTTTAACTGCCACAGGGTTATTTTCAGAGCACAACCTGCACATGCGCTTTATGATGACTTTCTGATTACAGGCAACCCGCAATTACAGATATCATTTGACTTCCATCATTGCCGAGTAACCCCGGCACTGCAGGTTAATGCACATAGAGCGTAATGCAGGGCCTCTGGAGACAGAAAATGAATATTCTGCTGGTAGTAAGTTTGATTAAATGGGCCTCTAATGTTTGATCCCTAACTAGCTCAAGAACCAAATCCTTTTGCTTTAGAAACAAGCCTGCACATGAGAGTGGTTGTATGTCTCTTTGCACAGGTTTGTACCCAGATAACAAATATGTTCTAAGAACATTTTCCTAATGTTCCCATTAAGTTGTGAAAACATTATTTCGGAATGTTCTTACAACGTTCAAAATTGTAAATGTTTTAAAAATGTTTTTTCTTGCTTTTGCGAACAACGTTAAAGGGAGATTTCACCCAAAAATGAAAATTCTGTCATTAATTACTCACCCTCATGTAGTTCCAAAACTGTATGACTTTTGTTCATCTTCGGAACACAAATGAAGATCTTTTTGATGAAATCTGAGAGCTTTCTGTCCCTCCATTGACAGCTACGCAACTGACACTTTGACGCTTCAAAAAGTTCATAAAGAGATCGTAAAACTAATCCATATAAATTGAGCGGTTTAGTCCAGATTTTCTGAAGAGACACAATCGCTTTATATGACGACTGAATTTAGGCTTTTATTCACATAGAAACATTGATCAGCAAACATAAACAGAAGCTCAACCGAACCTGCTTGACACGCGAGAACAAACCACATTGGTTCCTGTGGAAGCTCAAACTTGCTGCGTAACACACGAGAATGAACCTCATTGGCTCTTGCAGAAGGTCAAATGTGCTGCGTAACACGAGAATGAACCTCATTGGTTCTTGTGGAAGCTCAAACGTGCTGTGTAACACAAGAATGAACCTCATTGGTTCTTGTGGAAGCACAAACGTGCTGCGTAACACAAGAATGAACCTCATTGGTTCTTGCTGAAGTTCAAACGTGCTGCGTAACACGAGAATGAACCTCATTGGTTCTTGTGGAAGCTCAAACGTACTACGTAACACGCGAGAATGAACCTCATTGATTCTTGCGGACGTTCAAACCTGCTGCACACGAGAATGAAACTCATTGGTTCTTGCGGAAGCTCAAACCTGCTGTGTAACACACGAGAATGAACCTCATTGGTTTCTGCTGAAGTTCAAACGTGCTGTGTAACACACGAGAATATACCTCATTGGTTCTTGCGGAAGCTCAAACCTGCTACGTAACACACAAGAATGAACCTCATTGGTTCTTGCGGAAGCTCAAACGTGCTGCGTAACACACGAGAATGAACCTCATTGGTTCTTGCGGAAGTTCAAATGTGCTGCATAACACACAAGAATAAACCTCATTGGTTCTTGCGGAAGCTCAAACCTACTGCGTAACACATGAGAATGAACCTCATTGGTTCTTGCGGAAGCTCAAACGTGCTGCGTAACACACAAGAATGAACCTCATTGGTTCTTGCGGAAGTTCAAATGTGCTGCATAACACACAAGAATAAACCTCATTGGTTCTTGCGGAAGCTCAAACCTACTGCGTAACACATGAGAATGAACCTCATTGGTTCTTGCTGAAGTTCAAACGTGCTGTGTAACACACGAGAATATACCTCATTGGTTCTTGCGGAAGCTCAAACCTGCTACGTAACACACAAGAATGAACCTCATTGGTTCTTGCGGAAGCTCAAACGTGCTGCGTAACACACGAGAATGAACCTCATTGGTTCTTGCGGAAGCTCAAACCTGCTACGTAACACACAAGAATGAACCTCATTGGTTCTTGCGGAAGCTCAAACCTACTGCGTAACACATGAGAATGAACCTCATTGGTTCTTGCGGAAGTTCAAACGTGCTGCGTAACACATGAGAATGAACCTCATTGGTTCTTGCAGAAGTTCAAACGTGCTGTGTAACACACAAGAATGAACCTCATTGGTTCTTGCGGAAGTTCAAATGTGCTGCGTAACACACAAGAATAAACTTCATTCGTTCTTGCGGAAGCTCAAACCTGCTGCATAACACACGAGAATGAACCACATTGGTTCTTGTGGAAGTTCAAACGTGCTGCGTAACACACAAGAAAGAACCTCATTGGTTCTTGTGGAAGTTCAAACGTGCTGCGTAACACATGAGAATGAACCTCATTGGTTCTTGCGGAAGTTCAAATGTGCTGCGTAACACCCGAGAATAAACCTCACTGGTTCTTGCGGAAGCTCAAACATGCTGTAACAAATTAGCTCAAAGGGGAAATATTAATAAGTAATTATAACTCGTTACAATTAATTATGAATATTTAGATCAGTTAACCGAATTAACTTAATGTAACTGAATTAATATTACAATCAAATAATCTGTTCGTCCAGCGGACATTCAGTACTGATTGTCTATCAACTCTTCAGAAAGGATATTTTCTGTGGCCACAGAAAAATAACTCTTTCTTAGCTCGTAGCTATGATCGATTGGTTAAAGTGACAATTTATTTATAAGCAGACCAGAATCAACTCGTATGAATGTGCACAAACATTCATTTAACTAAAACACGAACACATAACTAATCTACACAAACATACACATGAGCACACATACATGGGTAGAATGGAAAGTGGAAGTGGCTGGAAAACCGGATCAGAACAGAGGAATGAAGCCATGAAAAGAGTCAAAAACCTGGGAGAACCATCAGTTAAGACAACAAGCTCCTTTGTTTGAACAAACGGGTTTACAGCTTTAACTAACTACACAGCGATTTTGTATATCGTACGTTACTTGCATTTGCCTGAGCTGTTGAAAGACTTCCAGATATACAGTCGCAGGAGAAAGTCTTGATAGTTTGGTTCGATGGTGTTGCAGTTGCAATCGATTCCTTCTGTGTTAAGCGAAGAAACTACGGTGAACTTGCAGAGACTCTGTTATGGTCAAAGAAGGTCCACATGGCTTGATGTGTGTGGGGCTGGCCGGCGACGCTGGATGAGGTCTCAAGTGAACAGCGTTCGGGAATGGAATGTCAGCGAGTACTATGACTAACAACTGGAGGGAACTTTGTGTTGGCTTTTTAAGTTCCACAGAGGCCACGCCTTTGAGTTTTGGCTTGACCAATGGGAAACGTGCAATTCTCAGACGGGAGAGTCCCTTTGTTTGAAAGGCTGACTCATTCACATGATTGGACTAAGCTGGAAATTGTGTGATCAATTATATTCTGAAAAATATAATAAACACACACTGCATTCTATGAGAAGGTGATGTCCACCAAAGTGTGAGTCATTAAATGAGGAATATTTTGATAGGAGACACCAACTAGATGGACTAACATTAACTAGTAATTCTATCACCAAGCATGCAAAGCACTATACAATATAAAAAGACAATATACAAACAGTAATGATACACAAAATGTACTGGGGAAATGCATGTTCATTCATTAAAACAGATTGTCAATGAATTAGTGGATAGAATTCCATTTCTATAGGGGGTTGCCTGTGCTGTTCTCCCATTTGAGAACAGTCGGCCCAAGTGTCTTTGAAGTCTATGGATTAGCACCTGGGTGCTAATTCCCAGTGGGGAAACTAGACATCACAGAGCCTGTCTGGGTCCTTAAAGAGATTAAATTGTAAGAATTGTGTGTTTGATCGGTCCAGTCGTTACACTGCGTAACACATGAGAATAAACCTCATTGGTTCTTGTGGAAGCTCAAACCTGCTACATAACACACAAGAATAAACCTCATTGGTTCTTGGTGAAGTTCAAACGTGCTGCATAACACACAAGAATGAACCTCATTGGTTCTTGTGGAAGCTGAAATGTGCTGCGTAACACATGAGAATGAACCTCATTGGTTCTTGTGGAAGCTCAAACGTGCTGCGTAACACATGAGAATGAACCTAATTGGTTCTTGCGGAAGCTCATACGTGCTGTGTAACACGAAAATAAACCTTATTGGTTCTTGTGGAAGTTCAAACATGCTGCGTACACACAAGAATGAATCACATTGGTTCTTGTGAAAGCTCAAACCTTCTACGTAACACGAGAATGAACCTCATTGGTTCTTGTGGAAGTTCAAACGTGCTGCGTAACACACGCGATTGAACCTCATTGGTTCTTGTGGAAGCTCAAACGTGCTGCGTAACACACAAGAATGAACCTCATTGGTTTTTGTGGAAGCTCAAACGTGCTGCGTAACACAAGAATAAACCTCATTGGTTCTTGTGGAAGCTCAAATGTGCTGCGTAACACGAGAATGAATCTCATTGGTTCTTGTGGAAGCTCAAATGTGTTGCGTAACGAGAATGAACCTCATTGGTTCTTGTGGAAGCTCAAACGTGTTGCGTAACACGAGAATGAACCTCATTGGTTCTTGTGGAAGCTCAAACGTGCTGCGTAACACGAGAATGAACCTCACTGGATCTTGTGGAAACTCAAACGTGTTGCGTAACACGAGAATGAACCTCATTGGTTCTTGTGGAAGCTCAAACGTGCTGCATAACATCAGAATGAACCTCACTGGTTCTTGTGGAAGTTCAAACGTGCTGCGTAACACGAGAGAATAAACCTCATTGGTTCTTGTGGAAGTTCAAACGTGCTGCGTAACACGAGAGAATAAACCTCATTGGTTCTTGTGGAAGTTCAAACGTGCTGCGTAACACGAGAGAATAAACCTCATTGGTTCTTGTGGAAGTTCAAACGTGCTGTGTAACACGAGAGAATAAACCTCATTGGTTCTTGTGGAAGCTCAAACGTGTTGCGTAACACGAGAATGAACCTCTTTGGTTCTTGCGGAAGCTCAAATGTGCTGCGTAACACCAGAAAGAATCTCATTGGTTCTTGCGGAAGCTCAAACGTGTTGCGTAACACAAGAATGAACCTCATTGGTTCTTGTGGAAGCTCAAACGTGCTGTGTAACACCAGAATGAACCTCACTGGGTCTTGTGGAAGCTCAAACGTGCTGCGTAACACCAGAATGAACCTCATTGGTTCTTGTGGAAGCTCCAACGTGCTGCGTAACACCAGAACGAATCGCATTGGTTCTTGTGGAAGCTAAAACGTGCTGTGTAACACCAGAATGAACCTCATTGGTTCTTGTAGAAGCGCAAACGTGCTGTGTAACACCAGAATGAACCTCATTGGTTCTTGCGGAAGCTCAAACGTGCTGCGTAACACAAGAATGAACCTCTTTGGTTCTTGCGGAAGCTCAAACGTGCTGTGTAACACAAGAATGAACCTCATTGGTTCTTGTAGAAGCGCAAACGTGCTGTGTAACACCAGAATGAACCTCATTGGTTCTTGCGGAAGCTCAAACGTGCTGCGTAACACAAGAATGAACCTTATTGGTTCTTGCGGAAGCTCAAACGTGCTGTGTAACACAAGAATGAACCTCATTGGTTCTCGCACGTCAAGCGAACATGCTTGAGCTTCCATTTACCACAACTGATATGTGCGTTGATGAATGTTTATATGTGAATAAAAGCCTAAATTAAGTCTGTTCGTCATATAAAGTGATCGTGTCTCTTCAGAAAATTTTGGACTCAACAGCTCAATTCATATGGATTAGTTTTACCATCTTTTTATAAACTTTTTGAAGTGTCAAAGTGTCAGTTGCGTAGCTGTCTATGCCTTTCATCAAAAATATCTTTATTTGTGTTCTGAAGATAAACGAATGTCTTACGGGTTTGGAACAACATGAGGGTGAGTAATTAATGAATTTTTGGGTGAACTAACCCTTTAAGCAAGCATTCCATTTAATCATTTTGCAAACATTATGGGAATGTTACTTTTGAATTCTTCTGAAAAATTCTGAAACATGTAGTAACATTGAAAAAAATGTTAGACGAATGTCCAACTAAAACATATCAGAAAAAAAATATGTATAAATAATGTTCTTGTGCTAAAGTTCTGAGAACATTGTTAAAGACCAGATAACTATTAACATTACTGGAAGAACGTTTGTTTATTGCTTTGACAGAACGTTCTGAGTACACTCCCTGTTAGACCTGGGTAGCTGGATAGACCCCTTTAGGTCACTATCAAGGTAATAAATCAACCTAGATAATATAGCAATATGCCTTCAGCTGAAAAATAATGCCATACTGAAAGGCCCTGATAATGAAGTTCTTGATTTGTTTATAAGCTTTATGCCTGTTCAATCTTCATCTATCAGTGAGAATCCAAACATTTTCTCAGTATCCACATTTGCAGCTAATGGCCAGTATTATGGTAATGAATTATGGATGCAAATAAAATAAAAAGTTAATGCTTTTGAGGTCAGTTTTGTTTATTAGTTATATTCAGAAATAGACATTGATAAATACTTATGTAAATTTCATAACTTTAAATTCAAACTCATTCCTTTGTGAAATTATGGACGCTCAACAAATATGATACCATGATTGAAAACCTAATGAACTTGTCTTTATAGTAGAAAATAGCCTGTTGGTGTGTGTTAGCAGTCACAGTGAGGGTTGCACAGAGCAGTAGCCTAAACAAAAAATAGTTTTCCATAATACCTTCTTTTAATGACGTGCTAAATTGACCCCTCAATTTCCATTTGGAGCGTGTCTTTATCAGCACAGCGCAGCAGTCATGATAGCTCATTTTACAAACCTCACACAGGAGTTCATTTCACTCTCCTGCCTGCCCATTTTATATGTTCAATGAAAGTACTGATTGCTGTTATCTCTGGCTGATAGGATTCCCTTCAGTCTCACTGAGGTCTTATGCATAAATTAAAGTTATAATTTGCTATCAGCACAGTGTCCTCTCTCTCTCTCTCTCTCTCTCTCTCTCTCTCTCTCTCTCTCTCTCTCTCTCTCTTCTCTCTCTCTCTCTCTCTTCTCCTCCCCCTACCCATGACTCTCTCTGTTAGCTGTCAGCTAGCTGTGCTAGAGGCTAACATCATGAATCCACAGGTACTCACATATGAAACCGCTGGCCCAGAATCCCGCTCTGCACCCCCTCTCACAGTGGGAAGTAGGTCACAGCTGTTACTGTGTGGTTCTCCTCACCTAGTGCAGTCCTGTTCATCAGAGACTGTGGCAGATTAGAAAGCTTTGTCTTCCTTATCTCCCTTACCCTCTTTAATATGACCAGAGTAATTCAAGTTTCATAGTTTGTAGTTACTTCAGTCACTAGAACTCCATGCCTGTGCCCAGATGATGAGGAACACATATGCTGTAGCAACTATTGATAAGATTAGATGGTAACACTTTAGAATGGTCCATCATTAATAGGTAACTATGCAGGAAGTAATGCAGGACAAATAAGTAGTGCTACGTTAACACTTAAGCTACTACTATTAACTAATATGGAGACAAGATTAATCAGTAAGTAATAGGAAATTAAGGACTGAGATAGTTCCTTATTAGGTAATAAATAATTACCAAATGAGATTAGCCTCATTAAGAGCTATTAAGATTTACCACTGAATTACTAATCACAACATTAACCTGTCTGCGACATGAGAAATTGTCTTTTTTACTCTGAACATGGTCATAAAATGCATCCCTAATTACTTGAGTGTTACCTAGTTACTCTTCAAGAACTACTAGTGATCATAGTGAAACATTTTGGTTACACTTTAGTTTAAGGTGTCATTGTTACAGTGTAATTATATATTTGTGTAACAAGGACACTGTAAAATAAAGTGTTACCAACATTTTTTTTTTTTCACTTTAAAATAATGGTCCAGATCACTAGTAGTTGTTTTTTTCTTTTGACGCTTTATCACATCTCAGGACAAGGCTGGCGACAGGACATTTTTTTGTACTTGTATAAGATACTAAGATAGCACATTTTAGCTGTGTTTTTGTTATTGGTGATTTTGGGTGCCTTAACTTCCTGCTACCATTCAAACACACTACCATTCAAAAATGTGGGATTAATAAGATTTTGTAATGTTTTAAAACAAACCTCTTATGCTCACCAAAGCTGCATTTATTTGATCAAAAATACAGTGGAAAAAAACTGTCAAGATCAAATACAGTGATATTGTGAAATATTATTATAATTCTATTTGAATATATTTTAAAATGTAATCTATTCCTGTGATGGCAAAGCTGAATGTTTGAATTTTGTTTAAAAGAACATATTTATTTAAAATAGAAATCATTTGTAACATTACAAATGTATTTTCTGTTACTTTTGATAAATTTAATGCATCCTTGCTGAATACATTTTTTTTTTTCTTACTGACCCAAAACTTTTGAATGGTCCAGTCTTTGACAGATTTTCTCTGATGTCAAAAGAAATCAACAAAATGGCTTATGGTTTATTTTGACGTCACATCCTTATAAAAAGCGTGCCTGTGTCAACAAGCATTTGTTAATGACTGGTTGTTTGCTGTGTCATCCACACAAATTACCCTTTATTAAGTGACTAAACCTCTTTCTTTAGGGAATGGGTACTCCATTGAGGAAGAGGAGGGTGGTGGCGAAGCGGAAGAGGAGGAGGAGGAGGGGGGTGGAGGAGGAGAGTGCGATGAGGGTGACGAGGAAGAGAAGGATGAGTGGGAGGAGAATGAACGGCCGAAGATGAACCGTACGGAAACGCTCAATTCCACCTGCAGCTCCACTGGAACGCAGAAGAAGAAGAGTCAGCATATGAAGAAGCAGGTCCAGGGCTCCAACCAGGTCCAGCGCGCCCCCAGAGCTCTTTTCTGCCTTAAACTGAACAACCCCATCCGCCGGGCCGCCCTTCACCTTGTGGAGTGGAAGTATCCATTTACAACTCAGTCAGTGACTGAAAACACAGTTTAAACTTCTACTGATAATGATCAACGTAAAGCTTTCCAATCATTTACCGCTATCCGTTGTAAAAACTTTTAATTCGCTAAATAATGCCTGTTGAATGTAATGCCACTCTAATAATATCATGTTTACCTTAACATGTGACTCCAGACCATTTGATATTTTTATTCTCCTGGCCATCTTTGCTAATTGTGTTGCTTTGGGGGTCTCCAAGCCTTTTCCCGAAGATGACTCGAATGCCACCAACCATGACCTAGTAAGTATTGCTCTGTGTCTCTTGAGAGAGAGAGAGAGAGAGAGAGAGAGAGAGAGAGAGAGAAATTGGGGTGGTATGAATATCATTTCAGCTCAGAGAACTGAAAAAAAGATTCATGGTTAACAAGCTTCTTGGTTTTTGGTTGGTCGGTTCCTGTATTAGTAGTCCATCAGTTCAAAGCACCTATAATGTATTGGCTCTTAAGTGAGATACAGTATGTATTGTAAAATAGTATATTGTAAACCAGAGAGCACGAAAAGGTGTTTCCCTTCTCAGGTGTTGTTTCGTAATCATATATATTGGGATGGTGCCCGGAACAGAGCATTGACCGAATTCCTGCTGACCCATTTGGGAGGTGTGTTATGGATCTCAGGTGCAGTCAGAAGCATGCATGTGTTTATGTATTATGTAATATACATTTCTTTTCCTATGGCATATTCTATCAGGTCTTTTCTGGTTTCAGTCTGGTATGTATTTTGGTAGCTAACTAGTTAAGGTGCTTGTTTCCTGTTTCAGATGTCCTGGATTTGAGCTCTGCTCTGCTGGGGATGATATTTGTACTTTTTTTCTTGCCCTCAGAATGGTAGTGTCACCACATACTGTATATATATATATATATATATATATATATGTATGTGTGTCTATATATATATATATATATATATATAAGATTTAAATAGAACACGTTCTAAGTTCAAATCAAAGCGGAGACATTTCAAAGAAGGATATTTGTTGGCACTTGGACATAAATCAAATCTATAACCATCTATACTTTCCATGTTATTTAGAATGTACAATACTGGTCATAAGTTTGGAATAATTAATACTATTGAGTGTTTTTGAAAGAAATCTCTTATGCTCACCAACACTGTATTTATTCAAAGATACTGTAAATACTGTAAATAAGTAATATTGTGAAAAATTATTAGAATTTAAAATGACTGTTTTGTATTTTAATATATTTTAAAATGTAAGTTATTCCTCCGATGGTAAAGCAGAAATTTAGCAGCCATTACTTCAGTTGTCTTATTATTATCAATGTTGAAAACAGTTCTGCTACTTATTTTTTTTTTTTTTTTTCTCTTTTTTTTTCTGGAAACTGATCATTTTTTTTCTGGATTCTTTGATATATACAAATTTTCAAAGAACAGCATTAATTTGAATTAGAAATCTTTTGTAAATCTTTACTGTCAATTTTGATCAATTTAATGCATCCTTGCTGATCATAATATATATATATTTTTTATAAAAGAATAAAATCTTACTGAACCCCAAACTTCTGAACGGTAGTGTACATTTTGTTTTTTCTCTGAAAATACACACAAATGCACAGAGAAACACACACACACATAAAAGGGGCATTCGCCTCAAGCAAGAGAGTTTCGTCATGTGACTCACTTCAGCCACACTATTTCGATTCCTACTGCTGTCCCAGTGTCTGAAATTTCTGGAAGCTTTGTACTTTGCACATCACAATTTGAAAATCAGGTGCCATTTTGATGTGAAATTTCTTCTTTTTTTCTCTGTAATCCTCCTCATCTCCCACAACCTCTCATTGTATCCCATCAGAGAGCGTCACATTTGATCCACTCAGTAGCCATTCTTAAAGGAATAGTTCACCTAAAAATGTAAATTCTGTCATTATTTAATCATGTTGTTCCAAATCTGTATGACTTGCTTTCTTCTATATTTTGAAAGTCAACATTTGCCCCCACTGACTTTCATTGGATGGGCAAAATTAGGATGAGTATGAGGATGAGTAAATGGTGACATAATTTTCATTTTTGAGTGAACTTTCCCTTTAAACACTTTTACCAGCATCCAGCATTACTGTGATGTTCATCTCGGCACCTGTGTCTGAGACTACAGGGCTTTAATTTGCTTGCAAGTTAGTGGCATCGAGGAAACAAATCGGTGGTTTTCTCCACGGCTGCAGTGAGGCATGCAACAATGCAAGGCTGCATGAGCTTGTACACACTACAGCTTCACCTCGGCATGCACTGAGTTCACTGAGATGAGAAAGAAATCGTTTTCGAAATCGTAAACGAAAGAGAAGTGCCCCTAGCTATTGTTTCTTTGTAGGGGTTGGACCAAATTAAAACACCTTTCGTTTAAGTTCAGAAATCCTTTCTCCGCATCTCGGCACACTAGCACTTTCACTGGACTTTACCGAATTATCCATGTGAGCTTCATAGTTTGTCCCGCTGTCATCTCGAGTGTCCAGGCGTGTGCGTCTGTGCCCCATTCGTACTGAAATGCTCGACGTGTTGTGAAGTTGTGTAGTGGAGGGATCTTCCCTAAGGCTTGTGTGAGAGAAACAGGAAGAGAAAGAGAGGAAATGAGAGAGAGGAGACCAATCGAGTAGTATGCGATCACGAACCCCCTCGGGCACTGCCTCATGTCTGTCCCATCAGAGAATCGCTTTCTTTTTATAGAAGAAGAATTTGCATTCGAATGTAAGAGAAGTGACACTGAAGTGACAAAAGAGGAACAACAGGGCAGAATGTGCAACCCTGATGAGAGATCACAGTGTAGTAGCACGGACTAATGAACGAATGACAGTGTTTTCTTCCAGAGTCAGCTTTTTTTGTAGGGTTGTAATGTTCACTTGCTGGAATGCATACAGGCTAGATTTGCATTTCCAGAGGAAAAATAACAGTGCTTTCTAGGCAGCAAAATAATAGTGTTGATGTGTAAACTAAGCTTTGGTTCTGTGTAAATGAAATGGTGTGTTAGAGTCGCCTTATACTTTGCCAGTCATGACACTCACTATGCACCTTAACTACCAAAGGAAACCTAAAAATTAGGCAAGCGACTCTTTTGTGTTACTGTACTGAGGGAACATACACTTGCGACACATGAACTCAAAGCTGAGCAGGCAGAGGTGAACGTCAGCGCTAAAACATTTGAATTCTCTGCTGTAATGCAATCTCATACACAATAAAGAACAGTGATAGCATTATTCATGAGAATGAACTTTAATCCAGAGCTCAGAGAAACTGATAATGTAGAAGCGTACTCTCCAGCCATGGCAGCCAATCACCACTCAGAATTAACGCATATACATCACATTTTGTGATGTTGGTTCAACTTTGCTTTTTAAAGGGGACCTATTATGCCCCTTTTTACAAGATGTAATATGTCTCAGGTGTCCTCAGAATGTGTCTGTGATGTTTCAGCTCAAAATACCCCACATTTTTGAGTGGAAGGAAAAAAATGCTGTTTTCGTGCATATATCTTTAAATGCAAATGAGCTGCTGCTCCCCACCCTGCTTTCCAGAAGAGGGCGGAGCCTACAGCTCGTGCCTCGGATACTCTGACGAAAACTAAACATCTGTTTGGTTTTGATTATCATCTCTATCGCGGTCACACTCACGTGACATTGCAGTTCTTCATCATGAAAGTGTATTATCTGCATACGTTTTAAAGCCATATCAGCCTAAACTTCTGATATATGGTTTTCTGAGTGCACACACACATCCGAAGCACGCACACAGAAAGCTGGATGTCAGTATTAAACGTTTCCTGTGAGTATTAAACTAATCTCTTTCACGTCTTATTGAGCTTAAACTGTCAAATACACACAAGGTTATGTCAAAAACACACAAAGTTCACATAAACACAGTCGGTTATGTCTGTGAACATAAACAGCAAGTAAAGAATTAAAGTGAAAGCAGCGTAATATACAGTACCCACTGTTAAATATGCTGTTAGTATGAATCAAACAACAAAATAAAAACAGAAAATCACTCACTGCTCTTGATTGAATAACTTTAGTAGCTTTAATAAGAATACATTTCTTACTTGAATGCTGCTGTTAAATGCTCTGGTGAGGAGATAAACATGGCGGACTGTGTACAGCTCACTCAGGGCGGGGTCTATTGCTGAGTTCGGAACCGCATACTAGGATACTACCCTTACTATTTCTGCCATAGAAAGATGTGATAAAGGTAGTACGAGTAGTATACTAGTATGCAGTTCCGAATTTAACATATGCTTCGTCTTCTTTTTCTTCTTCTGTTGTTTAAAACCAACTATAAGGTGCATTTTCTGCCACCTACTGGATTAGAGTATGGAGCACAACTTGGCTGAAGACACTAAAAAAAATCCTATTTACCAGTCCTGTAGCATTCAAAATTCTGAATAATTCCCCATGAATTATATAATTTGTTCCTTCTCCTAATATTTTCTTAATAATTGCTTAGTCGTTCTCTATTGTATGCTGTACATTCTAGTAATATATGATTTGCTGTTTCTGGGTATCCACATTTATCTCAATTACCAGTTTCAGGTTTCTCTAATTTATATAAACTTTGTTGTATGCCCAATTCGCAATCTTGTCATTATCACATGCAAACTGCAAATGGCTCATTCTGAGACACTGCATGATTTATGGGGATTAAAAAAAAAAGTTGGTCGATTTTTACCATTATAGGATGGTTGTGTACACACACTGCCAACACACTTTTATTTTTCAAACACCATGTAAAAGTAAAATATGTTGCATAATACTGGTCCCCTTTAAACCGGAAGAACAAATGAAAAAAAATAACTACTTTTCCCTTAATAATAAACATGATGAGTGCTATAGTCATTTTTACTTGTATTTATTTTGACAGCTCATATTTTGAAGTATCATATTTTGAATATTTTGAAATATTTATATTCCTGATGCTGAATTTTTGGGAGCTGTTAACAAGCCTTTTTTTGCCCTGCTTTAGAACCATTTAGTTTAAAGAATAACATATAACATAACATATTTTTTTATAACAAAACATGATAAAAACAATAAATAGAGCTAAACATCTTTTAATTTGAAATAACTTGTCCTAATTAGTACCATGACCAAACAAACAAACATAATGAAATTATTAAAGTGCAAGGGCTTATGGGTATTCCCCCAGTCACAGTGCTTCTCATTGGGCATTCTCATTTGCAGATGCAGTGATATGAAGTTTATAGTGCTTAGCCTCGTTTTCATTGCACTTATTATATTTAATGTTTCTTGATGGTTCAAGGGGAGAAAAATGACAGATCTCTCCTGTGATATATGTATGCACACTGTTGGACGTTGTTATTGGACTTATTAACTGAACTAGTTAGTTAAAGTGTGTTCACAGGAATTTAAAGGGATAGGTCACTACCCCTGTTAGACCTGATGTTAGAAAGAAATTTCTAACATAATTACTCATCCAAAATTCCAAATGTTGTTGCAAACTTGAATGACTTTCGGAACAGAAAAGAAGATATTTTGAAGAATGTGTCCAAACAACATCAGAGCCCATTGACAAAACACTGAGACATTTCTCAAAATATCTTCTCCTATGTTCCACAGAAAAAAAGAAAGAAAAAAAAAAAAACGACAAGATGGTGAGTAAATGATGGCATAATTTTCATATTTGTGTGAACTTAAAGTTTACAGTGCCAAAAGTGCCCATAGAAGAACCAAGCTTACAATGGAATTGGATAACAGAATATTGCATAATGTGAATTTAATATTAAGCTCAGTTTTTTAAAGATGCACTCACAATGCAAGCTCAGTCAAATCCACCTGCACTTTCTTCTTCTTTTAGTTTTTGGAGGACAACAAGACAACAAATTGATGTGAAAGAGAAAGAGACAGGGAGGGTTATAAAGACAGCGGGAGCAGAGAGAGTGGTGGTCAGGAGAGATTGTAGCTGCCTGTTCGTTTTGCTGCTCTAAATGCTCTTGGTCCTGATAAGCAGCTTACTCTTCCTCCCCTGTCTCTCATCACCCTTCCCCCATCACCCCATCCCTCTCTCCTCTCTCTCTCTCTCTCTCTCTCTCTCTCTCTCTCTCTCTCTCTCTCTCTCTCTCTCTCTCTCTCTCTCTCTTTTGCTCTCGATCTTTGTTCTGATGCTTAAAGCCACATCCTGGATTCCAGGTGCAAAGTAGAGGGCATGTATTTAATGAGCGTGTGTGTTTGCTGTCAGTCTCTCTCTCAAAAAGCTGGTTGGTCTTTCCCTCTGCCATATTGTTTGTTATATTGTACTGTCCATTATCTTGGTTTCAGTTGTCTTCAGTTCATTACTCAAAGGCATTCAGCACTCTGAGCTTGCATGACTAATAACTAGGGCTGACAGTTGATTGCATATTTTAATTGAAATAATTACATGAGTTGCAGATGAATTAATCGCAATTAATTGCACTTATCAATATGTATAATGCTTAGAAAATCCCCTAAAGAAAGATTTATAATTCAAACATGTTACACTATTGTGGCAGAAAAGAAAAGCAAGTGACTTTAGACTTTAGTCTTATTTCCATATCATTGACCAAAACTGGCCTACAGCAATAAAAAAAAGCATATCTTATAAAATATATAAATTAAAACCTATTTTTAAAATATATACATAAATATTAACTAAAATAATTTTAAAATTATTATTAATATTATTATTATTATCATCATCATCATTATCATCACTGGCCTTCAGCAATCCAAAACGTGTGTACATTATAAAAAATATATTATTATTATTATTTATGCAAATTAATTGCATTTATTTGCCTGGTATTATTTTTTATTATAATTAATTATACTATAAAAAATGTTACATTCACAACCCTACTAATTTCATCCATCATTAACTTACAAAATTATGCAAAAGAAAGGTTTTGAATGTTGCTATGGTCTATCTGCTCATCTAAGGAAGGGAACATGCAGTTGAGAGCTTCAGAAATAGTTCATGGACATTCTATTCCTGTCAGTGTGCAAAAACCTTCTGCATACTTCAGACAGAGACATACGGTCCAGCAAATGGAAGTTTATGCTGTATGCCACTTTACATCAAATCAAGTACAGCAGTGTGTGCATGTGTGGTTATTATTGTCCATATGGTACTGTCCTTCCACCTCTGTCACAATCTTACACAGATGCTGTGTTTTTTTGTGGTTAGTTTGTTGTTTCTCTCTATATGGAGGGAGTATGTATGCACACAAGTGTGTCGCCCATCACAGTGCATAGGCTGCCGGCAAAAGAGAGGGAGGAAGAGAAAGAGAGGCCGACAGATTAGTAATCTTTTGAAACGCTCGCAGATTCCCCATTTTGATGTCCAGCTCCTGCTCAAGACCGACCCTATTTGTCTCTCTCGCTCACTGTATAGTGAACAGCCTATTTTTTTACTGACAACAATTAAATATGATTATTTCCAATATGCTTAAGTATATTAATTTGATGGTATGGTTTGTGTTTGGGTTTGTGAGCATTTTAATTGAGAGATTACATAGAAAAATTGTACTTTTAAAACTTTATTTAATTGATTTAAAATAAACTAGTGAAGGTGATCAAGGTGATTTTTAAAAAAAACTATATTAAAAGTTTTAATTTATATAAAGTTGTTTATACAAAGTTGTTGCTGTCTGTGGGTTTTGCAAATATCTAACCAATGAAAGGTATTATAAAAAGAGCTTGTGACTAAACCTTGTAACTCCACTGTTGATAAAACTGTTGATAAATCCTCATAAATCCACCTGGCTCTACCGTGAATGAAGTGCCACACAGAGTTTGGACTGTCTCTGCTTGTTTGTAATGCAAGGGTAAGTAAAGAACTGGTTCTTTGAATAAGTACAGCATTTTCTTTATTCAATATATATATATATATATATATATATATATAAAGGCTAATGTTTTATGTATTTGAGGAGCGAAGAGTGTATTAGTCTAGTATTTGTAGCATTTGTCATCGAGTCATTGCCAATACTGACTTAAATAGGCTGTGTGTAGCACTTCTTCTTTAATAACATAGGATTTGGGCCAAATAACAGAAAAAACAGAGTGCACAAATAGCTACAGTAAACTTTATAACCTGTAAGTTGATGAAAACATAATGCGATGCACTTACTGCCTCAGATGCAGCCATTCTAATGACGGACAAAACATGTAGGCCTATGTCCGAAATTCTCAGAAATTCGCTGGTCAAAAACCTTGTAACTCCATTTGAGCTTGATTTTGGTTAAATGTTAATAACATAATGACATATGCAATTGTCTGAACGTATATAAATCCACAATATCAACTTTGACAAAACAGTGTTTTAATTATTTAAAAAACAGAGTGTTGTCCTGAAAAGTAGCGTTTTTGGAGATATGAGGTTTCCGCCTGACAGCGACGATAATCTAAATTATCGGTCACAACCTAATCAGGCCAATATTATCCAATAAAGTTTCCTATTATTACTAATATCATTTTATTATTAGACTATATACAATGTTTCTATGCTACGTTTTATATAAATATTTTATAAATATATATCTCTTTCCTCTGTGTTTTCTCAGGAACAAGTTGAATATGTGTTTCTGATAATCTTCACCATCGAGACATTTCTGAAGATCCTGGCATACGGCCTCGTCATGCACCCGAGCTCCTACATCCGCAATGGCTGGAATTTACTGGACTTTGTCATCGTCATTGTAGGGTACGGCACCATTTTCGCCACTCTACTCATCCATGCCACTTGTTTATTTACTGTCTTTTCCATTTAAAAATGAGTGATAATAACCCAGAGTGACATCACTGCCTTTCCTCCCATGATTCACTTGCATATTAATTTTCATAGTTGATTTTTATTCAGGTTGTGTTATGGCCAACAGCAGCTCTCTTATTCACAATTCTCCTTGTCCTGCTGTTCTCTTTATCCCCTTTTTCCTAATTTCTCCCTTTTCTCAACCTCTCCCTTTTGCTCTCTCTCTCTCGGATTATCTGGCCAGATCTGGCTGTCAATCCTCTCTCCCGCTTGCTCTCTCTTTGTGTCTTAATCTGACCTACAGAGACTAGGCGCTACCCTTAATTTCACACACCAGGCTTTACGGCACTGTGGTGAATGTGTGTGTATGTGAAAAGTTTAAATACAGATTTCATGCACTAAAAAAGAATCAATCTTTCATAATATGCCACTGCTTAAACTCATTTTCTTCCTGTGCACAACCTAGAGTGTATTTAAAGAGCGACAATCCCCAGAGCTCTGTCTGTCCTGCTAAAATGGGACTAAACAGCTGTTCTGGGGTCATTAATGGGCAGTTGGTCAAAGTGATGGTTAATTATCTAAAAGAAGATGACTGTGCATTTAGCGTCTTTTTGAGTATAATTTTGAGAGCTTTTTTTAGTATCGATTAGAGATTTCATTAAGCTCACAGGCAGAACTGCTAATAGGCAGGTGGATCTGTTCCAAACACACAGTATTACACATCATATTATTTCTGCTTATAATGCTGGTGATGCCATCCTAAGAGTATTTGTGCGTGCATGTGTATGCATGAAAGCACACAGATAGCTGGGATGGGTGCCACAAATATTATGGCCCAGCCAGCTTCCACAACACTGCACTCAAATTACGTTAGTCATGCTGTATGTTTTCAATCCACTAAAAAGAACCAGCTCATAAGAGTCGTTTGTTCAGGAATCAGTCTTCACTAGTCAATGTCACAAAAAAAGGAATCGGGCTACACTGGTCTTGCTGTAAGTTTTTGATTCTCTAAAAAGAACCAGCTCATAAGATTCATTCGTTTGGGAATCGGGCAACAATGGTCACGCTGTATGTTTTTGGTTCACTAAAAAGAACCAGCTCATAGTCATTCTTTCAGGAATCGGGCTACACTGATTTTGCTGTACGTTTCTGATTTACTAAAAAGAACCAGCCCATAAGAGTCATTCGTTTGGGAATCGGGCAACAATGGTCACGCTGTATGTTTTTGGTTCACTAAGAAGAACCAGCTCATAGTCATTCTTTCAAGAATCGGGCTACACTGATTTTGTTCTACGTTTTTGATTCACTAAAAAGAACCAGCCCATAAGAGTCATTCGTTCAGGAATCAGGCTTCACTGGTCAATGTTACTGAAAAGAACAGCTCATAAGACTCATTCGTTCAGGAACTGGGCTACACTGGTCATGCTGGATGTTTTTGATTCACTAAAAAGATCAAGCTCAAAAGAGTCATTTGTTTGTGATTCAGACTACACTGATTCACTGGCTGTCATTCGAGAACTGGACTACACTGATTGCGCGGTATGTTTCAATTTAACATAGGCTCTCAGACCAGTTCCAGTGTCCATCTTTACAGTTTTTGTTTTGTTTTAGTCATAGTTCCCTCTTTTTATAAAAGTATCCTTTTTGTCAATATTTTGTCATGTCATATTTAATAGCTTTAGTCAGTTTTACTAACATGACTAAATGGCATCTAATTTTGGTCTAGTTTTAGTTTCAGTTTTTTTTATATTATAAAGTGCAAAATAAACCAAATATTCATACATTACATATTAATTTAATAATGTAATGCATCAACATTTAACATAACTGTATTAAAATGTGCATTTTTATCTTCAATTAGATGAATATTCGAAGTTCAAATTTCAAAGTAACAACTCAAAAGATCATCATTTTAAATGTAATATTAATTGTTTAAAGTCAGTTACACATTTGAGTATTTTAGACATATTTAATCAACCACATTTATGTTGTTGTTTTTTTTTGCAGGTTGTTCAGTGTGGTATTAGAGACTGTTACTCATAAATCCGGTGAAACAACATCCCACATGCCGGGGAAACCAGGAGGTCTGGATGTCAAAGCTCTCCGAGCCTTCAGAGTCCTGCGACCCCTCAGACTGGTTTCAGGAGTGCCCAGTGAGTTTGTGTTTGTAATAGAAAAAAAGGAAACAAGTTAGTAAAATTTGCTATGAACTATTCAGCTGTGGTGTTTTACCCATACAATAGTGTTATTGTGCTATTAAGAATGTATTCTGAGAGAGAAAACTATTGATGTTTGCATGAAGTGGTGTTTTGTGTGATGCAGCAGTGTTTTGAGCAGTTATGATATTTGTGTAGCGATCAGGGGGGCTGGTGTAGCTTGACCTCTCTAATGTCATGATAATTTAGGCCTGTAGATTCATTCAGTGTCCTCACCAGATGAGCTTGACTCGTCGTTGCAACCAGAGGCTGTGCTGTTTCGCAGTAATTTCAAAATCAGATTCACTGCCACACACTCCTGAATCACTGACCAACTAACCAAAGGGCCGTTATTGCTTGTGTCTTTACAATACTAAGATGATGATTTCAAAGAACACTGTCCGTGGTGCTGAAAACACAATTCCATTAGGTACTGTACTGGTGAGGATAGCAGAAAACAGGGTTGTGTATCCTGGAACATGGAGTAGCCAATGACTTATTCCACCACAGTACTATTAGAAACTCTGGTCTGGATCTTTCCTGCCTACCGGCATGTACGATGTTATCTCACCCTGATGTGCTCACTCCCACGGTAATCCTGGCAGGTCTCCCAGTGAGGCAAGTTGACATTGAATGAGGACACTTCTTCTCATTCATATACCCATTACATTTACTGAAAAATCATGTTACACTAAAGACTAGAAAATTTAGCTTTGCCATCACAGGATTAAATTGCATTTTAAAATATATTCAAATAGAAAAATATATTTTTGTAATAATATTTCACAATATTACTGTTTTTACTGTATTTCTGATCAAATGAATGCAGCTTTAGTGAGCATAAGAGACTTCTTTCAAGAACATTTTAAAATACTTTAACTGACCCCAAAATTTTGAACATTAATGTATATGAAAAATATATTTAGTCAGAGTAAAATGGACTAAAATAAATGTGTATTGTTCTGGGGTAGTAGGCAACATGCACAAACTAATAATTCTCTTTGAATAGACTTTAATATGGAACATGGGAGTAAGACAATAACCGACAAAAGACTAAACAGAACAGGGAGTATATATGCAGGGGATAATCAGGAACTAAGTAAGATACAGCTGATGATAATTAACCACAGAAACAAACAGGACATTGTGGCTGTTTCTCAATTCCAAGAACGCAAGGAACGGACTTGCATTCTTGTGGAGACCGTTCTTGCTAGGCTACCTTGAAAGAACAAACTCAGAAGGACGCAAGGGCACAGAACGCATCCTTGTGAGAATTGAGATGTGCTGCGATCTTGTTGCTCAACTGACCGTCCCAGCATATTACAGCAGCAAATGCACAATAAATACAACATAACATCACAAACAAATGTCATAACCTATTAAAACATTTCTTTCATATTATTATTATAGACATTATTTTACCACGTGTATTTGTGAAATGTATGTTTAATGATACCTATGCAATGTTAAGATTCTTTTTTATATGCCAATAAAAATATTGCAGGTTTTCTTTAGGTCTTTATCACTTTATTAAAATTAAGCAAAACGAACGGACAAATGATATAATGGACATACACAGACAGAATGGGAATTTTTTTAATGCACAAAATATAGGTTTCGGGTTACAGATTGTGCTCCATTATGAAGGCCATGATTTCTCTGCTCTTTGTGTGTGTGTGTGTGTGCAGGCCTGCAGATTGTGTTAAACTCCATCATGAAGGCAATGGTTCCCCTGTTGCACATCTCTCTGCTTGTCCTCTTTGTCATCATCATTTACGCCATCATCGGACTGGAGCTCTTCATCGGACGAATGCATCGCACCTGCTATTTTATAGGCAAAGGTAACCACACATACTCACATAAAATATTTATGTGCATTTTCTGTCACTCTCTGTCTTCCTCCATCTGTCTCTCTCTTATTTTTTTCCCAGATAATTATGCAGACGATGATCCACTCCCATGTGCGTTTGCGGGTCATGGACGCCAGTGCAATGTCAATGGCTCTGAGTGCAGGGGAAAGTGGGAGGGACCTAACGGTGGCATCACTAATTTTGATAACTTCTTCTTTGCCATGTTAACAGTTTTTCAGTGTATCACAATGGAAGGCTGGACAGATGTCCTGTACTGGGTAACTAAGCCATATGCATGGTCTTCAGCTTGTAATGGGTCAAAATTATATTTTAAGCAAGTGATTGTGTAGTATAACACTAATACCATTGCTTTTGCCTGCCTGTTCATCTCTGTAGATGAATGATGCAATTGGGTTTGAGCTGCCATGGGTTTACTTTGTCAGCCTGGTCATCTTTGGATCCTTCTTTGTTCTCAACCTTGTGTTGGGTGTGTTGAGCGGGTGAGTTTAAAGGATAGATAATTATGTAAGTGTTTGTGGGCAAGTGTCTATTGGTGTCATTTATATAGCACTTTTTGCCATGGCTGATTTTGTCCCTATTACTTTATTTAATATCCAAAGCATTGTATTCAGAATACACATTTTATCAGTTTATGCATTTTCTGGGAATCAAACTCCCGACCTTTGGCGTTTCTACTGTCATGCTCTTCTGTTTGAGCTACAGGAGCGCTTTTCCTATTTCTGATATATTAATTTATATCAAGGGTTAGGATTGGGGTTCTAACCAGGAACTCTTGGTACTCAAGGTGAAAATGTTCCTGCTAAAGTACTGCATCATACTTGACATATGCTATTGTTCAAAAGTTTGGGAGTGGTATTTTTAAAATGTTTTTAAATAAGTTTTTGTTTTATGCTCATCAATTTATTTGATCAAAAATACACTAATAACAGTAATGTTGTGATATATTATTACAATTTAATTTAAAATAACTGTTTTCTATTTGAGTATATAAATGCAATTTATTCCTGTGATGGCAAAGCTGAATATTCAGCAGTTGTTACTCCGGTCTTCAGTGTCACATGATCCTTCAAATTATCCTTCTTTAAAAAAACGTACTGACCCCAAACTTTTGAATGGTAGTGTACTTTTTCTGATCCATTCATTCCGAATAATAAGAACTTTTTGTTTTCTTCTACCTTGTCTCTGGATCAATAAATCACGTGACAATTTATTTATTAAAACAGTTTGTCCATATCCCAATTAATATTCATGAGCTAAGCCTTCGTCATTTCATGACATAATAACCTGTGCATCATAACTTGTTTACATGTTGGTGTGAGTGATTATTTAACGGAGGACAGCAGGAGATGAGCAGATATCAGATGTTAATGTTTTTACTCACCTGAATGGAACAATCCCCAGATGCTGAGAGCAGTAGATTTGCGTAGTCTGATTTTCTGCAGACTGTTCCAAAACGCACAGAATTCCCCAAAGATTCCGCCTCGTGCTGCTTCCCCTTCGTTAAACAGAGTGTGAAAGTCCACAGTGTGCGTTTGCCTCTGTATTGTGTTTGTGTGTGTGTGTTTGCTTTGCTTGTCTAACAAGCCATACTTGTGTGTAGAGAATTCTCTAAGGAGAGAGAGAAGGCGAAAGCTCGCGGAGATTTTCAGAAGCTCCGTGAGAAACAGCAGATGGAGGAGGATCTGTCTGGATATATGGACTGGATCACTCAGGCTGAGGACATAGATGAGTTTGACGAAGACGGGAACAGACGTGAGATCTCTTCCCCTGTTCCACCCTCTAGACCCCTTTGTCATTGATATCAATTGTTCATTGTAGAAACATGATTGACATATAAACTCAAGCTCATTTAAAGATGAACTGTGTAATGTATGTATTTTTATGTGATAATAATTTCCCCTATCACAGTTTACCATACAGAGACAATTATAAGATTCAAACTTTTTGATCCCAAGGGCCCCAAATATTTTAATCCCTTTGTGAGGGCCCCCTACCTTAAATATAATAGCAGCTATATAACTGATTCATTTATATGGAATGAGAAACAGATTAAGCATAATATAATAAAGACTAAGGCCAAAGTAATGTGTATATACTATTAATGTTAGATGTATCTTACTTTTTAAATCTATGGTTGTCAATAGAATAAAATAATAATGATTAATCTCAGGATTTCCGACCAGTCTGAGACACCACCAAATGAAACAGTAATAATATATATATATTATATAATATATATATAATATAATATTATATAATATTCTAAATATGTTGTAAAATTTTGAAAAAACACATTTAATTCAAATCTGAAGTAAAAATGTTAACTCTGACTTCCCTAAAAGAATACATTTTGTATATTTAGCACCCCAAATCACCCGCTTATGGCCCCATGGAGTCCTTGGACCAGTGTTGTTATTGTTAAAATATATATTAAATATATATTTTTTAAAAAAATCATTATTTTTGCAGTTCAGTTTAGAGTCACTAGTGGCAGAAATAACACACTTCACCTTTAAATGAGTACCCGATATACTGTTAATAAATGAAACATCTCATCTCACCATTGATGTTTGAGGTAAAATTTTCCCCACCTGCCACACTTTTGTGTGATTATAAAATGTTGAACACCTACCAGCATCTTCAGACAGAACCATGAAAATTATTTCTCCTGCTAACTTGTTCTATTCCATGTCTCTCACTCTTTTTCTCTCTCTCTCGATCTTTCAATCTCCCTTCAGGTGTGACCTTGCGTGACCTAGCTGATAAGAAGAGGGGGAAATTCGGCTGGTTCAGCCACTCAAACGAAACCCACGGTACGGCCAATCAGAATGAGACGCATGACCCCTTCATCCCCCTGCTGTTCTATATATAGCCCCCCTCAACTTTGTCTGGTCTAATTGTATAATTTACATCTGGGGCTAGAAATCACATCTCTCGGTTGGACCCATATTAAGTGCTTTGACCCTATTTCAGAGAGATTGCTTTTCTCCAAAACTGTGTCAATGTGTGGCCGACATTATTTTTTCTCTTTGTCTCTCTTATACCTGTCTTTTTTATGGTCCTTTTCTGTCTCTGTGCGTCTTTCACTTTCTTCCTGTTTTTCATTCGCTATAGCAAGTCTTCCAGCCAGTGAAACAGCTTCCGAGAACACTGAAAACATAGATGAGGAACACACAGATTGTTGTGCTGCTTGCTGGTAATGCATAAATGCACACATACATACCCACTATAATTAGAAACAACAAAACACACTACATTTGCCATTGTGTTGTCATGCTGGCTTGCTAATGGAAGTTGTTATCAGCCATAATGGAGTGTCATCTCTAAATTTCTCAGTTGCGGCTCATTATGTTTTCATTTCTTTGTATTCTTTGTGCTCTTGCAAGTCAGTTCATTACTCTGGGCTTCTTTGGCTGTCTTTGTTTCAGTATCTGAACTGGATCTTTGTTAAACGCAATGCATCAGTTTTTACATTTTGCCAATTGCCCTGTGTTGTGATTGTCTGTGAACTCATTGCGTTTCGTTTTGTTTTGTCCACTGTTCTTTGACTTCAGTGCTCGCATTATGAAGATCCCCTGCTGGTGAGTCGTCGTGAAGACAGACTTGTGGTTTAGTGTTCACCTACTAGATACTATATACAGTAAACTTTACCTTGGAATATACTTATAATATATAATTGCAGACAGTTTTTATTTCTTGATTACAGCATTAAAAGAATGCTGAAAAGAATCATTTTCACACATGAATTGGCACCTCTGAGTCTTTGGGATCTGCTGGAGGAGACTTTACAGAGTGCTTGACTCTTGCATTGTAAATACAAGATCTTGACCAAAAATTGATGCACCTCTTGATGGAAATAAATGTTGTAAAGTTATTTCCATCAAGAGGTGCATCAATATTTGGTCAAGACCTTGTATAGACATTGCTAGAGTCAAGCACTCTGTAAAGTCTACTCCAGCACATCACAAAGACTTTCAATAAATTTAAGGTCTGGACTCAGAGGTGCTAATTCATGTGTGAAATGATTCTTCATGCTCCCTCCCAACCATTCTTTCACAATTTGTGTCATGTGTCTACATGGTTGTTTTTAAGGAATGAAAAGCTACACACTCCATCAATTAGGGTTCAAAGAACTGTTGCCACACATATAACATGCCAAAAACCTAATAATCACAGCAATAATGATCCAGTCATAGATTCCTAAGTATTTGCGTATTTAAATCCAATTTTGGCCGGGCAGTGTATATATACGATATACTGTATATCATAATATACATATATATTTTTTAATGTAATAAAAAAATATATACAGTGATTATAGGCTATATTTTTGTTTTTTGTGTGTGTGTTCGCTTAGTCGTGCCCTGCGCCGCTGGAACCGCTGCGTTCGGAGAAACTGTCGTACAGCAGTGAAATCTGTGACTTTCTATTGGGTGGTGCTGATCCTGGTCTTCCTCAACACAGCTCTCAGTGCCTCAGAACATTATAACCAACCAGACTGGCTCACTGACGTTCAGGGTATGTAGCTATTGCCAGACATCACCTTACTGACATAACGTGTACTGTCCCACAGCATCAGCCACACTTTTATTTATAGACTTCTAATAGCAGATGTTTTTTGCCGAGTCTGGTATTACCAATGAATGACCTAGATGTTGACAAAAATTATTCAGCTGTGATCACATCTTTTTTTCCGGCTCTCTTTCTTTTTGTGTCTCTCTCATAGACATTGCCAACAAGGTTCTCCTGTCATTGTTCACAGTGGAGATGTTGTTGAAAATGTACAGTCTGGGGTTGCGGGTATATTTTGTGGCATTTTTCAACCGTTTTGACTGTTTCGTCGTGTGCGGTGGGATTCTGGAGACAGTTTTGGTGGAGATGGAGATCATGCCACCTCTCGGCATCTCAGTGTTGCGCTGCGTCCGCCTGCTTCGGATCTTCAAAGTCACACGGTACTCAGGCCTCTTAAACTGTTTTGCTTCCTACATGAATCGGGTACAAAACAGGAAAAACTTTTTTTAAAGAATCTATTTTCTGTTGATTTTATATGAGGTTTCTAATGTTTGCAACCCTGTCACTCAAATTTGGAACATGTCTAAAAACAATTCATGATTTTGTTGTTTTCTAAAAAATGTAATAGACATTAACATGTAAAATTTTAAAAAATTACAAAAAATGTTTATAATTTACAAACACAAAATGTTTATTTTATTTCTTTTAATAATTTCAAAATCTTGCTGGTTGGCATCCATGGTTTTTTTTTTTGTCCCCTGCAAATTCTTTCTTTTCTCTGGTCCTTTCTGTTTCTCCTGTTGTTTCTGTCTTTCCTCATCACTTTTCCACCCTGTTAATTCTTGCCCCACTTGTCATCTTCAGCCATTGGACGGCTCTGTCCAATCTGGTGGCCTCGCTACTGAATTCAATGAAGTCCATTGCCTCCCTGCTGCTGTTGCTCTTCCTCTTCCTCATCATCTTCGCTCTGCTTGGCATGCAGCTATTTGGAGGAAAGTTTAACTTTGATGAGACACAGACCAAAAGGAGCACCTTTGATGCCTTCCCTCAAGCTCTGCTCACCTGCTTTCAGGTAATAAACTCCCGTACAACAATAAAAACATAATGTTAGGTTACTTAACCCTTTCCCCGCCATTGACAGAATTTTCCGTCAATTATGACACAACGCTTCCCCACCATTGACGGAATTTTCTGGCAATCCATGTTTTCACTGTTGCAGTAGGGGGCACTATTACGCATCTTCTGAAAGAGTACAGAATCTCCAGATCAAAAGACAGGCGAAGAAAAAGCAGAAACAAGCAATAGAAGCATTGCTAATGCACATGTAAAATAACGCGATCATCAAACATTAAACAGTATATAAATCAAAACCGCCTAACGTTACCGAATGAAATGTCGACCCAGGACAAGCTATAGGACTGTGCAAGCTTTGGGGATGTGGATGGATCTACTCGATCTACATTTTAATTATAGTTCTGAATCTGATCCCGATGTAGTCTTTGAGAAAAACGTGATTTTCTCAGGTTTTTGGTTAAAAAATTAGCTTTTTTATGAAACGTACCCACATTCAAGTGTTGACAAAAAAGAATGCATGAAGCTAGATTTTTTTTTTTTTTTTTTTTTTTTTAAATCAGAGGCTTTGTTCTTTCTTTTGATATATTGCATGTTCAGGCAACTTTTTCAAAAACAGGGAAAGAGTTAATAAGCAGAAACTCTCATTTTCACTAATTATTCACTAATAAAGAAAAACAGTAGACAAATAAAAACAGAAATTATTTTTAAAGAAACACAATGGTTTTGAAGTATAAAATAAAGTTAATAAAGTTTGTCAATATTTAAAAAAATTGGTATATATATATCTGAGGTATTTTTGTTTTAAATGTATTTTTTTTCCCTCTACAGATATTAACAGGTGAAGACTGGAATGTAGTGATGTATGATGGTATCATGGCGTACGGCGGCCCAGTTTTCCCTGGAATGATTGTCTGTCTTTACTTTGTGATTTTGTTCATCTGTGGCAACTGTATCCTTTCCCTCTAAAACCACTGGCTTATTTATTATGCATTCATTTGTTATTATTATTCATGCTTGAGTTACAGGAATACAGTTATTTATAACTAGTAACAGATGTCATTGCTCACTATTTAAAAATGAACCATATCTCACCATGCTTCAGAAATCCTGATTTCTGTGTTTTGTTGTTGCTGTTGGATGTGGTTTGTCATATTTCTGTGTTTGTTGGGTCTTAACCTCTGCTCTCTCAGATATCTTGCTGAACGTCTTCTTGGCCATCGCTGTCGACAACTTAGCAGGAGGCGATGGAGACAATAAGAAGAATGAGTGTGTTTTTAACTCATCTCAAATCATATAATCTCAACTAATCTCTCTTTCTAAATATTACATCATTTATGAATACATTTACCATTCTTTAACATATACTGTGGGGTCCAAAAATCCACATTGAAAATATGGGATTGAAATTTAAGCCTGAAAAGAAAGAAAGAAAGAAAAAAAAAAGATAAAAAAACAAACAAACATTTTGACAAATAAGAAATATGTAATATTCTTTAATTAAAGCAAAAGTGAGACAAACCAAATACTAAGACATTGCTTATGTTATTTTTTAAAATCAACGTTTTACTGAAATTGTTAATGAATTTAAAAAAAAATTTAAATTTAAAAATTAGAAAAAAAAGCTAAATAGAAGCATTTTTGACAAGTAGTTTCAGACATTTGGACCCTACTGTATATGCAAAAACAGACAAAGATTGTAATATGAAATCTGTTGATTCTGACAGAGAAAAAAAAGAGGGAGAGGGAGAGGGAGAGGTAGAGGGAGAGGTAGAGGGAGAGGGAGAACAGACTGAAGGTGAAGGAGAGAAAGGAGAGGTGAAGGTATGGAAATCAAACTCTTCTGCCATTGTTGTTGAATAATCATCACATTGAGGTCCATCTTTCATTCTGTTTTCAACAGGTGGACATGGATGATGAATACGAGGAGGAGGAGGAGGAGGAAGAGGAGCGCGAGGAGGGAGATGATGGAGGTGAAGTCCATGGATGCTAGACGCCATATCACATTTGAACAGATTGTTAACTCTAAAATGTTTAGTAGATATTTAGCAGACGTTTGTGACCATAATTACTCATCCTAGGATGCACTAACAGTCCCTCTCGAGTGTCCTGAGGTTTAGTGTTGGCTACCCAAGGGTACAGTGGTGTTCTCATTAACTCAGTTTCTCTCTGTCTATCTCTCCCACTCTCTTTCTTTCTGTCCTTCTCCGCTGGAAGAAGGGAAAACTCAGCTCAATGTTGCTGACTTTGCTCCTCCTAAAGAGAAAATTCTACCAATCCCAGAGGGCAGTGCGTTCTTCTGCCTCAGCAAAACCAACCCGTGAGTGTGCAGTTTAAACCACACATAAAATTACTTGACTATTTAAAGAGATAGTTTACTCCAAAAATTTGAATTGTCGTTATTTACACATGTAATTCAAAACATGTACTGTATGAATTTCTTTCTTCTGTGAAACACAAAAGAAGATATTTTACGAAATGTCTCAGTGTTTTTTTTTGTTCATACAATGGAAGGCAATGGTCACCAAAACATTTTTGTGTGAGCTATCCCTTTAAATCAGAAATGTATATATAAATATTTTCAAATAAATATTTTTTTAAGTTAAATATAGAGAACCATGGTCCAAAATACTTTTTTTTTTTTACCAGCTATAAATCAATATTTTGCATTATGCCAGAGGAATTACTTTGCTATTTTTCCCATATATTTTAATTTTGTCACTCACTCCATCTCAAACATGGACATTGTAGTTCTGTTCCTCATATTTTAATTTAGATGGCTTAACACCATGAATGTGCCAGTTCTGGAGTTATCCATCAATAAAATAAAACATATGACTTTTATAGAGGTAACAGTCAGTAATCTTGTATTCAGTAAACAATTAGAATCTCTTTGAATTTAAGATAAACAGCAAAAATCATATTTGACTCAAATATTTTTGTAGGGTGAGCAGCAAAAACCCGTCAAAATCCAGTGTTAGCAAACACAATCACATTTTTTTTTTGGAATGTCAAATCAGTTTTCAAGTAGTTTTTATTGTCATTTGGGATGCAACACAAATGCAACACATGATTCAAAATGCACAATATCGTCTAGAAATGCATCCAAATGTACTAATTTTCACTCACTCACATAGTGAACTATGTGACAATCACTATGTAATGAATAGTGAATGAGTGGTTTCGAACACAGCATATTCATGACCGTATAAAATGCCTCTGTGGCTTATGTTTTCTCAAGCAGCGTGGCGAATAAATTCAATTAAAATGAAGTCATTTTAAATTTTGGACCATGTAGACAACACACAGCTGACCACAATTCTCTTTGTGTCTCCTTCCAGGATAAGAGTGGGCTGCCATATCCTGATCCATCACCACATCTTCACTAATCTTATCCTGGTTTTCATCATTCTCAGCAGCATCTCTCTGGCTGCGGAGGATCCTATCCGAGCTCACTCCTTCAGGAACAATGTGAGTTTCCTGCTTGCTCGCGCGAGCACACATGCAGGATCATAAATAGTTATTTACTGCAGCTGTCCTTATTGGCATGTTGGACAAGCCCTTCAGTGCCAGCTGAGGAATGCCATCCTTCAATCACACACACACACACACACACACACACATATAGCTTAACATGATTTACCCAAGTAGTTCCAGCATCCTTGTTAGTTCTGGAACAACATTGGTATCAACCAATCAGATTTGAGGGTTTAGGAAGACATTATGGTGAGGGTTTAGGAAGACATTATGGTGAGGGTTCGGATTGTTTGGTGGAAATCTTCAACAACAAAGGATGTTGATCCAGGACCGTGTCCTACTGCACAAACAAACCTGTCACCATACATCCTACTGTACAGACCATAATTTTTATATCAGGAGAACTAAATTTCTCTCTCTACAGGTTCTGGGTTATGCTGATTATGCTTTCACTTCCATATTCACTGTGGAGATCTTACTGAAGGTACCGGTCAATCAATCAATCAATGGTTTTTGTAATGATTTCAAACCGATAAGATGACTACACGGAAATGCCCTCATGTTTCTCCATCTTTTTTCTTTCTTTATCTCTCTGTAGATGACAGTGCATGGTGCATTCCTCCATCAGGGTTCCTTCTGTAGAAACTGGTTTAATCTGTTGGATCTTTTGGTGGTCAGTGTGTCTCTGGTCTCCTTCTTCTTACAGTAAGTCCACAACACTCATACAGACATCAAAAGATTCCTGTTCATAATTTGTGTAAACAGATGAGCTGTGATATCTGATGAATGCATCAGTATATGTACAGTGGGGAGAACAAGTATTTGATACACTGCTGATTTTGCAGGTTTGCCCACTTACAAAGCATGTAGAAGTCTGTAATTTTTATCATAGGTACTCTTCAACTGTGAGTGACGGAATCTAAAACAAAAATCCAGAAAAACATATTGTATGATTTTTGAGTAATTAATTTGCATTTTATTGCATGACATAAGTATTTGATACATCAGAAAAGCAGAACTTAATATTTGGTACAGAAACTTTTGTTTGCAATTACAGAGATCATACGTTTCCTGTAGTTCTTGACCAGGTTCGCACACACTGCAGCAGGGATTTTGGCCCACTCCTCCATACAGACCTTCTCCAGATCCTTCAGGTTTCGGGGCTGTCGCTGGGCAATACGGACTTTCAGCTCCCTCCAAAGATTTTCTATTGGGTTCAGGTCTGGAGACTGGCTAGGCCACTCCAGGACCTTGAGATGCTTCTTACGGATCCACTCCTTAGTTGCCCTGGCTGTGTGTTTCAGGTCGTTGTCATGCTGGAAGACCCAGCCACGACCCATCTTCAATGGTCTTACTGAGGGAAGGAGGTTGTTGGCCAAGATCTCGCGATACATGGCCCCATCCATCCTCCCCTCAATACGGTGCAGTCGGGTTGTACTCATCCTTCTTCTTCCTCCAAACACGGCGAGTGGAGTTTAGACCAAAAAGCTCTATTTTTGTCTCATCAGACCACATGACCTTCTCCCATTCCTCCTCTGGATCATCCAGATGGTCATTGGCAAACTTCAGACGGGCCTGGACATGTGCTGACTTGAGCAGGGGGACCTTGCGTGCGCTGCAGGATTTTAATCCATGACGGCGTAGTGTGTTACTAATGGTTTTCTTTGAGACTGTCGTCCCAGCTCTCTTCAGGTCATTGACCAGGTCCTGCCGTGTAGTTCTGGGCTGATCCCTCACCTTCCTCATGATCGTTGATGCCCCACGAGGTGAGATCTTGCATGGTGCCCCAGACCGAGGGAGACTGACCGTAATCTTGAACTTCTTCCATTTTCTAATAATTGTGCCAACAGTTGTTGCCTTCTCTCCAAGCTGCTTGCCTATTGTCCTGTAGCCCATCCCAGCCTTGTGCAGGTCTACAATTTTATCCCTGATGTCCTTACACAGCTCTCTGTTCTTGGCCATTGTGGAGAGGTTGGAGTCTGTTTGATTGAGTGTGTGGACAGGTGTCTTTTATACAGGTAACGAGTTCAAACAGGTGCAGTTAATACAGGTAATGAGTGGAGAACAGGAGGGCTTCTTAAAGAAAAACTAACAGGTCTGTGAGAGCTGGAATTCTTTCTGGTTGGTAGGTGATCAAATACTTATGTCATGCAATAAAATGCAAATTAATTATTTAAAAATCATACAATGTGATTTTCTGGATTTTCTGGATTTTTTTCCGTCTCTCACAGTTGAAGTGTACCTATGATAAAAATTACAGACTTCTACATGCTTTGTAAGTAGGAAAACCTGCAAAATCGGCAGTGTATCAAATACTTGTTCTCCCCACTGTAACTGTATGTATCGCCCTCTGGTGGAAAAGCGTACATAGTGCCCTATCAAGCTTTGAATGCAAAGGTTAAAAAAAGACAATGAAGAAAAAGATGTAGAAGAAAAAAATGAAGATCGGTCTGTTCGTTTCTGTAGATTTTTTTGAGTCCACATGCACAAATTTAAACCTCTCACTTTCTCTCTCTTTCTCGCTCTCTCTTAGTTCAAGTGCCATATCTGTAGTGAAGATCCTAAGGGTGCTCAGAGTACTAAGGCCTCTTCGAGCTATCAACAGAGCTAAAGGACTCAAGGTACAGATTTTAGTGTTTTTGCATCTTTTTATTAAAAAATACTCTAAAAGCAGAAATATTGTAAAACACTTAGTGCTGTCAAACGATTAATCGTGGTTAATCGAAACCAAAATAAAAGTTTGTGTTTAAATAATATGTGTGTGTACTGTGTAATTATTATGTATATTTGAATACACATACATACATGTATATATTTAAGAAATATTTGCATGTCTATACTGCATATATATTTATATCATTTATATCATTTATAAATATAAATATTTTATATATAAATATAACATTTTTTTCATAAATATATACATGCATGTGTGTGTATTTATATATACATAATAATTATATACAGTACACACATATATTATGTAAACATGATGTGATTGATTGCGATTCATCGTTTGACAGCATTAAAAATATTATTACAATTTAAAAACTCTTTCTATTTTAATTTTATTTTAAAATGTAATTTGTTCCTGTGATGGCAAAGCTGAATTTTCAGCATCATTACTCCAGTCTTCAGTGTCACATGATCCTTTATAAATCATTCTAATATGCTGATTTGGTGCTCAAGAAATATGTGAAACCATCATAAAAATTCTTCCAGGATGCTATGATGAACAGAAAGAGAAATCATTAATAACCATGTAAAAACTGTCAATTTTGATTAATTTAAATTTAAACCATGAACAAATTTGAATTTGATCAATGCATCCTTGCTGAATAAAAGTATTGATTTTCTTTTTTTAAATCTTGCTGACCCCAAACTTTTGAATGGTCATGTAATTCATTTTCATTTTCAACATTTTTGTTTCTCTGTCAGTGTTATGGTGTAAACTCCATTTTTCTGATGACTGTGTTTGTGTGTGTGTGTGTGTAGCATGTGGTACAGTGTGTGTTTGTGGCTATAAGGACCATCGGGAACATCATGATCGTCACCACTCTACTTCAGTTCATGTTTGCCTGCATTGGTGTTCAGCTTTTCAAGGTAAAACACACACACACACACACAAAGACTGCACCTCCTGTGCTCTCAGAAGTTTAACATCAGCATAAATATTATCTGCGAATGTACTTTTTAATGCGTCATTACTGATGTATTTTGTAGGGTAAATTTTATCGTTGCACGGATGAAGCTAAAAACACTCCAGAACAGTGCAAGTATGTCATTTTTCAGCATCTGTCATTACTGTTTAATTCTGTTCTCATGTTAACCACATGTGTGTGCCTTTGGGCAACGTGTGCTTATGTGTCTTGAGTGTTTGTGCATCCATTTGTGCCTACAAATTGTTTGTGTGTGTGTGTGTCTCTCTCTGTGTGTGTGTGTGTGTGTGTGTGTGTGTGTGTGTGTGTGTGTGTGTGTGTGTGTGTGTGTGTGTGTGTGTGTGACACAGGGGCACATTTGTGGTGTATAAAGACGGAGATGTGAGTCATCCAATGGTGAGAGAGAGGATCTGGCTCAACAGCGACTTCAACTTCGATAATGTACTGATGGGAATGATGGCCCTGTTCACGGTCTCCACTTTCGAGGGCTGGCCAGCGTGAGTCTGCCCCTCTGTCATCTTCCTCCATATGTCATTGAAGGTCACTATCATGTTTATACAATATGCTTCACATCCTGTTTTTCCTCATTCAGGCTGCTCTACAAAGCCATTGATGCCAACGCAGAGAATCACGGCCCCATTTACAACTACCGCGTGGAGATCTCTATATTCTTCATCATCTACATCATCATCATCGCATTCTTCATGATGAACATCTTTGTGGGTTTTGTCATCATCACTTTCCGCGAGCAGGGAGAGGCTGAGTTCAAGAACTGCGAGCTGGACAAAAATCAGGTTGGACGAAAGCATTACTGAGAGAAAATTCACAACCAGTTTTACTTCTGTAGTGTAAAATACACTATTGTTCAAAAGTCTGGGGTAAGTAAGAATTTTAGAAATGAATACCTTTTATTCATGAAGGACACATTCATTTGATCTTGAACTTTCTATTCTTCAAAGAATCCTGAAATATATATATAACAGTTTCCATAAAAAAACTGTTTTCAACATTGATAATAATAAGAAATGTTTCTTGTGCAGCAAATCAGCATATTAGAATGATTTCTGAATAATCATGTGACACTGAAGACTTTAGTAAGGATGCTGAAAATTCAGCTTTGCCATCACAGGAATAAATTACATTTTAAAATATATTAAAATACAAAAATTCTTATAATATTTCACATATTACTGTATTTTTGATCAAATAAATGAGCAAAAGAGAAAACATTGAAAAATCGACCAACCCCAAATTTTTGAATGGTAGTGTATGTCCTAGTGAAATAGGGTATTTAATAAACATTTATTTTTTTAATCTATCGGGAACTGATTGGATGGTGTAAAGTGGGCATTTCAAACCAGAATAGAGTCATGTTTGCTAAAACATTGAATAAATAACTATTTTGCTGTTGCAGCCTAAGTGTCATCAGCAGAAAAGAGGAAGAACAAATTATATTTTGATTGAAGATTACAAAGACACACATTTTTTTTCTTTGGAATAACATGCACAGATAAGTTGTTCATAATAAAAACTGAAACGTGTATTAAGAGTAAGTATACAAGTTTTCATGTTCACTTCTCATTTTGAATAATAAACCGTTTGAGTTGAGTTGTGCACTAGTCTAGTGTATATTTTCTCACATTATGTCTCCTTTTTGTCATTTACAGAGACAGTGTGTGGAATACGCCCTAAAGGCCCAGCCGTTGAAGCTGTACATCCCCAAAAACCCAGTGCAGTACAAGTTCTGGTCTATAATCAACTCCACAGGGTTTGAGTACATCATGTTTGTGCTGATTCTCCTCAACACTGTTACTCTGGCTGTGCAGGTAAGCAGCTGAGTCTGACAACTCTTACAAAAGCTGTATAATCAGCATGTAGAACCATAGACAAAGACATCTATTTTTGGTATTGTGAATCTGAGTTTATATGAGCTTTCTTAAAATCCAACATTAACCATGCCAGTGCTGAAATAGTATTGAGAAATTGAAGTTCTGTGTGGTAGGATTATGGTGCCTTCATGTCATATCAGAATTACCAATTAACTAATTAAACTAAAGGCCTGTTCACACCAAGGATGATAACTATAACAATAACAATAAAGATTTAGTTTTCTTTTTCTAAATTTAAAAGAATAGCAGAGTCCATAAAATCAACTACAATGATAACGGCACAGAGATATCATTGTAATCACTTTCAGAATTTTTTCTCCAGCTGAACGTTATCATACGTTGATGTGGATGCTCATATAGTTATAGTTATCATTCTTTAATTTATATTAATTATATGAAGCCAGTAAACTGATTATATCTTAATAATATAGGTTAGTTAAAATGTCTAAAAATAACATAATTCCAACAAGATGTGAATGCAGCACTAATTAAGACAGCAGTGGCACTGCTTCATTTGAAAAGGCCTCTGTAGACTGACATCAATCTAAATATATAAGTCTATGAAGTAGAAAAATGAAGGACAAATGATTTGAGGTGGATATTGAGTCAAATGCTGAATGTAGAATCACACCGTTTCTGGATGCTTCCACAGCACTATGACCAGTCAAAGTTCTTTAGTTATGTGATGGACATCCTCAATATGGTTTTCACCGGCCTTTTCACTGTGGAGATGATCATTAAACTGATGGCTCTCAGACTCAGGGTCAGTCCTTTCAATCACTTGCAGATATGACAGATATGTGTTTGCTTGCTAATAAGCTACCGTCAATAAAGTTACTGATTTATTGTCTTAAAATCATTTAAACCCTTCTCAAACCATTCATTCTGAAATTTTCAAGTGTGCTGTTCTTAATATCTGGTTTATATTTAATTATTTTTTTCCCCCCGTTTCACAGCATTACTTTATTGACGCATGGAATTCCTTTGATGCTCTGATTGTTGTGGGAAGTGTGGTGGACATTGTGGTTACAGAGTTTAGTGTGAGTTCCTCTTTTCCTTACGCAACCAACTAATTGATACGGTTCCAAAATATTTAGCTACTTAGCATATTGTGCAGTTTAAGTTAAATTCAATGGTAATATGTTTAAAATTAATTTTCTGTCACAACCATCATTTGAGCTTTATTAGATTTTAATGATGATCATAATTATCCAGACATTAGCTCACTTATAGCTGATGTACAAATTAGAATTACATTGTATGTTTCCTGTTTGCCACATTATACAAAAAAATAAAAAAATTTCTGCCTTCTTTTTCCTTAGAGCTCAGAGGACAGTTCTCGTGTATCTATTACTTTCTTCCGCCTGTTTCGTGTAATGCGATTGGTTAAACTACTCAGCAAGGGGGAGGGCATTCGTACCTTGCTCTGGACTTTTGTGAAATCACTCCAGGTCAGAAGACAATGATTATAAAAACATTTTTCATATTTTGAGAAAATGATTAGTCTAAGGGCCAGATTTTCGAACAGCTTGCGCCAGCGCAAACACTCTTTTGGCGTTAAAAAACTATTGTCAGGATTTACTAAAGACACACAGTGAAAAATTAGCGCTGAAAAAGCGAGTTATTTTTGCGGCTGACCTTATTGCATATGCATTTGTAGGAGTTTCCCATTCAGACGCAAAATTTATCGGAGGAGAGTATTTAAATGAATCATACAAGGTGATTTACTAAGGTTTTTACTAAATCAATTTACTGGTATTTGCACCATTATTTATTGTCCAAAAAAAGCATGTCTTAAACCAGACACTAATTTGCGCTGCTCTTGGTAGATTGTGTTGGTCATTATGGAAATGATCCAGCTGCGTCTGTGTTCTTTAATTTGTGCGTCACCAGTAGATCATGTGCAGAACTTTCCACTCCCATCTGCGCTTTTTTGGAATTGCGCTCTTACGCTAATTTGCCCTGTTTAGTTAATCTGGCCCTTAATTTATACTATTCTTTTTGTCCCTCAGGCCCTGCCGTATGTTGCTCTTCTGATCGCTATGATCTTCTTCATCTATGCTGTGATTGGAATGCAGGTAATTGGAGGCTGGGGAAATGTATATATGATTTTATATATTTTTATTATTTATTATATTATTATATCGTTTCGATTATTTTTTAAATAAACAGACGAATAACTGTTTAAAAAATAATTAATGATTTCTCTCTTCGTCAGACATTCGGAAAGATCGCCATGCAGGACCACACGCAAATCAACAGGAATAACAATTTTCAGACCTTTCCGCAGGCTGTGCTGCTTCTATTCAGGTGAGAGAATGTCTGTAGCTCAAACAGTAGAGCATGGTGTTAGCCATAATAAGTTCATGGAGTTTGATTCCCAGGAATTGCATGAACTGATACAAAATTATTCTTTGAATCCAATGTAAGTTGTTTTGGATAAAAGCATCTGCATAAATGTAATGTATGTACTCTTCATGTGCAGGTGTGCAACGGGTGAAGCGTGGCAGGAGATCATGTTGGCCAGTCTTCCAGGGAAGCGCTGTGACCCTGAGTCAGACTATGAACCCGGTGAAGAATTCACCTGTGGCAGCAACTTTGCCATTGTCTACTTCATCAGTTTCTTTATGCTCTGCGCCTTCTTGGTAATTGCACCGAATGTTGTTGTTGGTTAAATCAACTCTATTTTTGATAACTTTGCAGTTACATTATAGCTATATAATTTCCCAGCTTCTCTTTTAAATTTTTTTAAAGAAAACTTTAGAATTGAAAACCACGGAGCCCTGTACATGACATGCGAACAAATATATATATATACAGTATATACACTATATTGCCAAAAGTATTAGGAACCCATCCAAATCATTGAATTCAGGTGTTCCAATCACTTCCATGCCCAAAGGTGTATAAAATCAAGCACCTAGGCATGCAGACTGCTTCTACAAACATTTGTGAAAGAATGGGTCACTCTCAGGAGCTCAGTGAATTCAAGCGTGCTACCGTGATAGGTTGCCACCTGTGCAATACGTCCATTCGTGAAATTTCCTCACTACTAAATATTCCACGGTCAACTGTTAGTGGTATTATAACAAAGTGGAAGCAATTGGGAACAACAGCAACTCAGCCACGAAGTGGTAGGCCACGTAAATTCACAGAGCAGGGTCAGCGCATGGTGAGGCTCACAGTGCGCAGAAGTCGCCAACATTCTGCAGAGTCAATAGCTACAGACCTCCAAACTTCGTGTGGCCTTCAGATTAGCTCAAGAACAGTGCGTAGAGAGCTTCATAGTATGGGTTTCCATGGCCGAGCAGCTACATCTAAGCCTTACAACTCCAAGTGCAATGCAAAGCGTTGGATGCAGTGGTGTAAAGCACGCCGCCACTGGACTCTAGAGCAGTGGAGACGTGTTCTCTGGAGTGACGAATCATGCTTCTCTGTCTGGCAATCCGATGGACGAGTCTGGGTTTGGCGGTTGCCAGGAGAATGGTACTTGCCTGACTGCATTGTGCCAAGTGTAAAGTTTGGTGGAGGGGGGATTATGGTGTGGGGTTGTTTTTCAGGGGTTGGGCTTGGCCCCTTAGTTCCAGTGAAAGGAACTCTTAATGCTTCAGCATACCAAGACATTTTGGACAATTTCATGCTCCCAACTTTGTGGGAACAGTTTGGGGATGGCCCCTTCCCGTACCAACAAGACTGCGCACCAGTGCACAAAGCAAGGTTGATAAAGACACGGATGAGCAAGTTTGGTATGGAGGAACTTGACTGGCCTGCAAAGAGTCCTGACCTCAACCCGAATGAATTAGAGTGGAGAATGCGAGCCAGGCCTTCTCGTCAAAAATCAGTGCCTGACCTCACAAATGCGCTTCTAGAAGAATGGTAAAAAATTCCTATAAACACACTCCTAAACCTTGTGGAGAGCCTTCCCAGAAGAGTTGAAGCTATTATAGCTGCAAAGGGTGGGCCAACTCCATATTAAACCCTACGGATTAAGAATGGGATGTCATTAAAGTTCATGTGCATGTAATGGCAGGCGTCCCAAAACTTTTGGCAATATAGTGTATATATATCATGGCCATGAAATAAGAATTTGTTCACTCGTTTTAGTTAAATCGTGGCCACGAATTAAGAATTTGTTCTCACAGTTTATTAATTGCTTCCCTCGTTTTAGTAAATAATGGCCATGTTGAACTAATTTGTTCCCTCATTTTGATTTGAACTAAAAAAAGGGAAAGAATTATTACAACGTGGTCACAATTTAGTAAAACAAGGGAACAAATTATTATATTGTGCGCACTATTTATTTAAAAACGAGGGAACGAATTAGTAAAACGTGCTGAGGTATTAGTACAGTAAGTCGTGGTCATGATATACATTTATACATATACAAAACATTTACATTTACTGAAAAATCGATTTCTTTCTGACAAATGAAACTTAGGTGCCTATAGATAATTAGACGTCAATAAGACATTTTTTTTTATTGTTGAGCTCTTCATAGTAATTATTATGCAGGACATAGTAGCCTTTCGTTGGCTGATTTCGGTGTGATTTGCATAGTTAAATGCAAATGTTTGTCTTTGTTGTGTATTTTCAGATTATTAACCTGTTTGTTGCCGTCATTATGGACAATTTCGACTATCTGACCCGTGATTGGTCAATTCTTGGACCACATCACCTAGACGAGTTCAAAAGAATCTGGTCAGAGTATGACCCTGAAGCCAAGTAAGACTATCAGTCTCTCTCTAATGCTTTTTATATTTAAACAAAAATGCTTTAATACTGATTAAGTGTGTGTTTGTTTTCCAGGGGTCGTATTAAGCACTTAGACGTAGTGGCTTTGCTCAGGAGGATCCAGCCACCACTTGGATTTGGGAAACTCTGCCCTCATCGTGTGGCCTGCAAGGTGCAGACACACACACAAAATCCATCTGGTGTGTTCTCTTCCCTTTTTTTGTGTCTTACTTTGTCTCCCTCTCTTTTTGGCAGAGGCTGGTTGCCATGAACATGCCCCTGAATAGTGATGGTACAGTGACCTTCAACGCCACCCTGTTCGCCCTGGTCAGAACAGCCCTGAAAATCAAAACTGACGGTCAGTACGGCATACACACAAACACTCACCCTCTGCATACTCATACACTTCATCTCTCTGTTACAGAGCTACAGATGATTCATATGGTGTGCTTTGCATATAAATCTAGAAGCCCTTTTGTCATTGTCATGTGTTTTTTTTTTTTGTTGTCAAATTAAACATTACTAAATTCAACCACATACAATAATATAGATTACCAAATAGAATATTAATAGACAGTAAGCCTTTTCTATAAGCAATTTGTATAAGCACAGGTGACATGTTCTTAGGTAGCTGTGTAAGCTTATGTGGCTGTAATGTGTTGTTCTCAGGGAACCCAGATCAAGGGAATGAAGAGTTGAGAATCATCATTAAGAAGATCTGGAAGAGAATAAAACCCAAAATCCTGGATGAGGTTATTCCACCCCCTGCTGGTGAGTTCCTTCTCCAATTAAAAACAGTATATCTAGTTCCTCAAATCAGTCAAATGACCACATGGCACCAGGGTTGGAAATTTTTTTAAATGTATTAATTGACCCTTTCTAAATTCTAAATTTTAATTTAAATGACAGTCCGAGGAATTTAATGAATTGCAAAACAGTCACACAACAACAAAATGCACACGAACATATAATTCAGGTATTCTGTATAAGGTATCCGTATTGTAAATCTACTTTATGCTGTTTGAATTCTTTTTGAAAACTGTGGTAAAGATGCGGTAAATCATTCTGGCAGTTTTCTGGGAAATTAAATGTTCTTCCATCATGGTCCATAAAATTAAAGTTAATTTAATAGTATAATGAAATGTATATGGCTATAACTTAGACACTTTTGTTGGTGGAATTTCATACATTGATTATTAATATCTAATGTTTCTGGAAATGCCTCATATGTTGTGCATGTGAAAACATGTTTATGAGTAATTTACACTAAAAATGAAATGTAGTATTAAATACTTGATATTTTACTATATGTTTAATTTGACTTCCTTAAATTACATTTTTTATTAATTGGCATTTAAACCACATCCTCAGTTCAGTTCTCAATGCTACACAAACCTAATGCTCAGACAAACATACAAACATAAGAAATTACGTGTTCAACTTCTTGTGCTGTTTTAATTTAATCTGTTATAGATGAGGAAGTGACTGTGGGTAAATTCTACGCTACGTTCCTGATCCAGGACTATTTCAGGAAGTTCCGTAAAAGGAAGGAGAAAGTGGGTCTGGGAGATGCAGAGAATGGTAACCCTTCAGCTCTACAGGTAGATCTCTTATCACAGCTTTTAGCACATTTTATTCCTGTAATTTCCCATGTATCTGGGCACAATAATACCTAAATTGGCTAAATCATACATTTTATGCAAATGTCCCACATTTGTCCTCATATGTAATGGGTGCATACAAATCCCACATCGAGAGATGATCCACTGAAGCAGACTAAACCAACAAAATCTTTACTATAAAGCTGTGATCCTGGCAGTCGTCATGCCCAGTATCACTTTACACCGTTTCTGATTATTATTCTCTGTGGGTGTGCTATCATTGGAAGGTTGAGGTTACATGTGTGGGTTTTGTGTCCATGCTGCATGCATTTCATCATTCTTACAGGCCATTTCATCTGTGATAAGGTGGCCCAGGTTGCTTTTAAACAATCTGCCAATCTTAGAGTAAAAATTTTGCTGCACACATTTAATCCTGGACAGAGAGCTAGTGCTCACGACTCAGGTGGGACTTGAACCCACAATCCCCAGCTCCGGAGTCTGAAGCTTTATCATTTAGATCACTGGGCCTTCTTTCAGAATTAGCAATGTAGTCTCAGACAGTAATGCTAAGTATAAAACATGAAAACAACAGCATTGTGATTTTCTCTTCCAACCCTACTTGGGTTTTAAATTATCAGCTGTTACGTTCACAGTCTTAATCATTCTTATATGATCTCAGCTAATTTATCAAGGACTCACTTCAACTTCCTCAGACAGGTTATCTTTGATAGGTGGATATTAGCTTTTCTGGAGTTGTAACTTGAGGTAACACAAATTTGAGGTTTGCGATCTAGGTGGGACCCAAACCCACAGTCCCCATCTCCATGGGCTGATGCCTTATCCATTAGGCCACTGGGCCTTCTTTTAACTTTAGCCATGTAGTCTCCAGTGATGAACAGTAAAAAAATATTTTTACTTCGTTACTATACTTAAGTACAGTTTTCAAGTTTCTGTACTTTATCAGAGTATTTTTATTTTGGGGCGGATTTTTGCGACGTTTACTTTTACTTCACTATCTTTTCAGAGTATAATATTATACTTTTTTTCTCCACTACATTTCATAAAAATCATTCCTCGTTGTTTTGAACTGAAGAAATCGCCACCTGCTCCGAGATGCAATAGTGGTGACCAATTCGTGAACAAGCTAATTCATTTGAATTAACCTATTTAAGCAGTTCCCAAATCGCACTGAACGATTCTTTCGTGAATTGGACTGATCCGATTGCATCTGTTCTTGAGTCAACAACTCACAGATTCAAATGATCTGGTCAGAGGAGTCTGCAGTTAACAATTCACTGAATTCACAAGACTCAAAATGAGCCAAGAACAGGAGACCCTAGGAGAGGCTGCTCACTGCAGAGCCATGGGTGGAGTGTGAAGTCCATCTCCCCCTCTCTGGGCGTCCAGCTTCCCCTCTCTGAATGTAATTTGGGCGTAATGGGTGGAGCTAGAATGTCCAACCACACCCTAACCCAGGGGTGGGCACTTCCAGTCCTGGAGGGCCACTGTCCTGCAGAGTTTAGTTTCAACCCTGATCAAACTCACTTGCCTGAAGACATTGATTAGCTGGTTCAGGTGTGTTTGATTAGGGTTGGAGCTAAACTCTGCAGGACAGTGGCCCTCCAGGACTGGAAGTGCCCACCCCTGCCCTAACCCTACCCATAACTCTATCCCTCCACCCATTAGATCCACAGAGGTGGAGCTGGACTAGGTCAAGCTCAACCCATGACGTCCAGAAAGGTGGAGCTGGACGTCATTTGGCACTGCAGTGAGCACCACTTGGAGCGGCTGATGGAGCAAAAAGTAAGTTGCTAATGCTGAATTTTAGGATTTATTATTGTAAATGAACATCATATTTGGGTGACGACTGTGAGTTGTTTGTGAACTAAATCTGCTGTAAAAGGGCGAGCTGTTTAAGCCCATTGTATGAAATGCAATGTGGAGATGTCTACACTTGTGTATTACCATCTGAACAGGGTAGGTTTTAGGTAAAAACTAAACATAGCGTTAAAATAATGCAAATAATAATGCCCATGCATCTTCCCTGCTGCTGTAGCTGTTTCAGATGATATAAAACTAGTACAGTGGGGAGAACAAGTATTTGATACACTGCTGATTTTGCAGGTTTTCCTACTTACAAAGCATGTAGAGGTCTGTAATTTTTATCATAGGTACTCTTCAACTGTGAGTGACGGAATCTAAAACAAAAATCCAGAAAATCACATTGTATGGTTTTTAAATAATTAATTTGCATTTTATTGCATGACATAAGTATTTGATCACCTACCAACCAGTAAGAATTCCGGCTCTCACAGACCTGTTAGTTTTTCTTTAAGAAGCCCTCCTGTTCTCCACTCATTACCTGTATTAACTGCACCTGTTTGAACTCGTTACCTGTATAAAAGACACCTGTCCACACACTCAATCAAACAGACTCCAACCTCTCCACAATGGCCAAGACCATAGAGCTGTGTAAGGACATCAGGGATAAAATTGTAGACCTGCACAAGGCTGGGATGGGCTACAGGACAATAGGCAAGCAGCTTGGTGAGAAGGCAACAACTGTTGGCGCAATTATTAGAAAATGGAAGAAGTTCAAGATGACGGTCAATCTCCCTCGGTCTGGGGCACCATGCAAGATCTCACCTCGTGGGGCATCAATGATCATGAGGAAGGTGAGGGATCAGCCCAGAACTACACGGCAGGACCTGGTCAATGACCTGAAGAGAGCTGGGACCACAGTCTCAAACAAAACCATTAGTAACACACTACGCCGTCATGGATTAAAATCCTGCAGCGCACGCAAGGTCCCCCTGCTCAAGCCAGCGCATGTCCAGGCCCATCTGAAGTTTGCCAATGATCATCTGGATGATCCAGAGGAGGAATGGGAGAAGGTCATGTGGTCTGATGAGACAAAAATAGAGCTTTTTGGTCTAAACTCCACTCGCCGTGTTTGGAGGAAGAAGAAAGATGAGTACAACCCTAAGAACACCATCCCAACCGTGAAGCATGGAGGTGGAAACATCATTCTTTGGGGATGCTTTTCTGCAAAAGGGACAGGACCCTTTTGAGGGGGGGATGGATGGGGCCATGTATCACGAGATCTTGGCCAACAACCTCCTTCCCTCAGTAAGAGCATTGAAGATGGGTCGTGGCTGGGTCTTCCAGCATGACAACGACCCGAAACACACAGCCAGGGCAACTAAGGAGTGGCTCCGTAAGAAGCATCTCAAGGTCCTGGAGTGGCCTAGCCAGTCTCCAGACCTGAACCCAATAGAAAATCTTTGGAGGGAGCTGAAAGTCCGTATTGCCCAGTGACAGCCCCGAAACCTGAAGGATCTGGAGAAGGTCTGTATGGAGGAGTGGGCCAAAATCCCTGCTGCAGTGTGTGCAAACCTGGTCAAGAACTACAGGAAACGTATGATCTCTGTAATTGCAAACAAAGGTTTCTGTACCAAATATTAAGTTTTGCTTTTCTGATGTATCAAATACTTATGTCATGCAATAAAATGCAAATTAATTACTTAAAAATCATACAATGTGATTTTCTGGATTTTTGTTTTAGATTCCGTCACTCACAGTTGAATAGTACCTATGATAAAAATTACAGACCTCTACATGCTTTGTAAGTGGGCAAACCTGCAAAATCGGCAGTGTATCAAATACTTGTTCTCCCCACTGTATGTTTAGAGTGGTCAGATAGTCGAAATTGTCCATAATGACGACAACAAACAGGTTAATAATCTGAAAATTAGGAGTAGTAAGTAGTGAACACACACACACACACAAGGGGCATTTTCACTGTGGCACCCGGGGAGTGACTGGGGGTTGGGTGCCTTGCTCAAAGGCACCTCAGTCATTTCCTGCCAGTATTGAGAATTGAACCCACAACCTTCGGGTTAACCAGTCTGACTCGCTAACCAAACTAATACTCAAACTCAAACCCGTGCAGTATAGAGGATAGGATAGAGTATATAAAATTGCAAAATAAATAAACATTCATCAAACAGTGCTTTTTACTTTTAATAAGTACATTAAAAATCAAGTAAAATGAGTACTTTACCTGGAGTAATATTGTAATAGGGTATTTGTACTTTTACTCAAGAACTTGATTTGTGTACTTCATCCACCATTGGTAGTCTCAGTCAGTAATATTAAGTATAAGCCATTCCAACACAACAATAATGTTATTTTCTCTTCTAGCCCTACTTGGTTTTAAATGATCATTGTTATGTTTGCAACCTCAGTCCTTTTCATGTGATCTTAGCAAATTCATCAAGCAGCAGGACTCACTTCTTTTTTTCTTTTTTTTAAGTGACTTGTGAAGGCCAAATATGGTAACCCATACTCCGAATTTAACCCATCCAAGTTAGTGCACACACATTAGAAGTAGTGAGTAGTGAACACACACACACACACTGCAAACCGTGGACACACACCCGGTGTCACAGTCATGTTCAGTTTGCTTTGGTTTTCATTCATCACAAATGTCTCCCTTTTTTTTATTTTCCCGCTACAATCTGTCACCATGGACACTAACACCATTCATCACAGCTGTTCGTCTTTTAGTTAATTATCACCGTGTATTTAGTTCCTCCCTTAGTTTATTGTCGGTTGTTGTTTGTGTTAAGACACACTGTCTAGTTTTGAGTGGTTTAAATAAATCTTATGTTATTTCATCTTCATTGGATCCAGCGTTACACCCGGAGTAGTGGGCAGCCGTTTTTGCTGTGGCGCCCGGGGAGCGATTGGGGGTTAGGTGCCTTGCTCAGGGACACCTCAATCATTTCCTGCCGGTATTGAGAACCTAGTCTGATTCTCTAACCATTAGGCCACTACTGCCCTTCAGTTTCATCATTCTAACAGACATGTTATCTTTGATCTAAGTGGCTGATAGCTTTTATACAATTTAAACTAGAATGTAGGTTTGGCAACACAAATGTAAGGTTTGCAACCTAAATGGGACTCAAACCTACAATTCCCAGCTCCAGAGGCTGATTCTTTATCCATTAGGCCACTAGGCCTCTGTCATTTTTAAAGCAACCTTTTTTTAGAGCCCATTTTAAATCATGCCAAATATGATTAAAACCTTATCTGTTAAGCTGCTGGGCCATCATTTAGTGGTTTCTGAATTTTTTTGGTAATTTTGGTGTCTGGGGCCTGATTGTATGTGTTGTATAATTGAGCTGCATATATACTGTGGTACCTCTCTCTTTCCGTGTGCATCTGTGTCAGGCAGGGCTGCGAACTCTGCAGGACTTGGGGCCAGAAATGAGACTGGCCATGAATGCAGATCTGGAGGAAGAGGATGGTTTGGAGGAGGAGCAAGAGGAGGAGGATGCTCATTATAAGGTGCTTATCACTTCAAACCATCAACATTCTTTTGGAGCACATTTCTGAAAATTGAATGTCTTTTTTTTTTTTAAATCAATCAATTAGCTGAATTTGTTTTGCATAATGAGTTCATATACTGTAGATTCACTAAATGGAAATATTCCATTATAACCAGATAGACAGAGACAGAAGAATTAGAACATTATTCAGAGTAATGAGGCACATGGTGTTTTGGGACGGATGGTAATTTGAGTACCAGATTTACTCTGACAGGAGCAGATATCATGTAGTGAATAGGGGTTTGGGCTGAGGATTTTTTGGTGTAGGTGTAGAGGTTGTGGCTTGCTTGGTCAAATGAAATGAGTATATAAACTATAGCATTGCCTTAACGTCAATCAAAGATTGTATGATTGCTAATAGTTTTCTTCCTTTAGGTAAAGTACACCACATTTTGCCGCACATTTTTAAGGTGTTGTCAGTCCTTGCATTGTTAGCCACACAAAAAGCTTACGACCCAGGTGGGACTTGAACCCACAATCCCCAGCTCCGGAGGCTGATGCCTTATCCATTAGGCCACTGGGCCTCTGTTTAGCTTGACTTTTGCATGATCCTCCAGAATCCTCCACATCACATGATCCTCCAGAAATCATTCAGATATACTGATTTGGTGCTCAAGAAACATTTCTTATTATTATCAGTGTTGCAAAATCATGGTTTTGTGGGAACCATGATACCTTTTTGTTTTAAGGATTCTTCGATGAATAGAAAGTTCAAATCTTTTGTAACATTATAATGTCTTTACTGTCACTTTTGATCAATCTAATATATTATTGCTAAATAAAAGTTTTGATTTCTTTCAAAAACAAATCACACTGATTGCAAACTTTTAAATGGTAGTGTAAATATAAATCGTTAAAAAAATTGTCATACTTATTTTATACTAATATTTTATTTTAATATAACATTCTGGTGTTTTTTCTCTCATATTGCTGACCTCTTAGAATGAAAATGGCTATGCAGGCCACGCTGAGCCCTCAAGCAGAAGCCGGCGCTCCTCTTTGGCCACTACTCCTAGCGTCGCACCTGTTCCTGTCTCAGGAGATGGCGTCTTGAATGGGGGACTGGGGCGTAGGAGCTCCTTTGCAAAAACACAGAATGGTAACGGTGCTCTGGAGCACGAAAACTTCAGGAGAAGAGACAGCATGCGTTCCTCCCTTCATTACCAGCACAAGAATGGTGTGATTGACCAGCTGCCCAAGAGGTAAATCTAGTTGGTTGTATTGCATTTATTTATATTATACATTATACCTCATATTAATAATGTAATTTATTTGTATTTTTGCATACCGTTTTTTTTTTTGATAGACCATCGTACTACAAATACCCAAGGTAAGCATTCAGCAGATAGTTTGTAGCACCTCCCAGAGGTGCACCTCCTTCTCGGTTCTCTCAGTCTCCTGCTGACTGCGGGTTTCCTCTTTTCACCCTCAGGAGGGACTCCAGAGACAGGTTCTCTTCTCCGCTGTCTCGGAGAGAGGAAGGTGGTGAGTACCCTGGAGAGCAGCGCTTCTATGGAAAAGACGAGGACAGCGAGAGTGTCATCTCTAGAGAAAGGTACTCATAAAGTCTTACCTTTGCCTGAATGAGTGAATTCATATTTTGTTGCAGATTAATTTAAAAGGTACGATATGTAACTTTTTTGTTCAAAATTAACTACATTTAAATGAGTCAATACATCATAAATCCTTCATCCAAAATGTGTTTTTGCCTTACCCTGATTCACTATGGTAAGTTTATATTTTAGACCTGATGGGATAATTTGTTGCAAATGTTGTGAAGGCGATGCGGAGATGCTGTTTTTTTTTTTTACTCAAATGGTGAGTAAGGTATTTTATTGAACAGATAAATTGCCATATGTAGCTCTCTAACAGAGTTTATTGTAAAGCATCATCTTTTAAGAGTCATTTCATTATGGTTGTTGTAGTGCTGTGCTAGAATTTATTTTCAAGGAAGTACCGTGTCTATTAATGGGTATAGCTACAGTTTCAGTTTCAGCTTCAGCTAGTCAGCTTGAGATCCTTTCCATCTAAACTAGTTATATCTCTTAAACCTAGTAGTGAATGTTTTATGAGCAGTAGGATAACCATATTCATCCACACAGTCACGCAGAGCCGAAGCACAACCAAAACAACGTTCTTTCGCAAAATGCATGCAGTTTTGTTTTCTAACCACTAGAGGGTTAACCAAAGGTTACATAGTGTACACTATATTGCCAAAAGTTTTGGGACGTCTGCCTTTAGATTCACATGAACTTTAATGACATCCCATTCTTAATCCATAGGGTTTAATATGGAGTTGGCCCACCCTTTCCAGCTATAACAGCTTTAACGCTTCTGAGAAGGCTCTCCACAAGGTTTAGGAGTGTGTTTATGGGAATTTTTGACCATTCTTCTAGAAGCGCATTTGTGAGGTCAGGCACTGATGTTGGATGAGAAGGCCTGGCTCGCAGTCTCCGCTCTTATTCATCCCAAAGGTGTTTTATCGGGTTGAGGTCAGGACTCTGTGCAGGCCAGTCAAGTTCGCTCATCCATGTCTTTATGGACCTTGCTTTGTGCACTGTTGTGCAGTCATGTTGGAACAGGAAGGGGCCATCCCCAAACTGTTCCCACAAATTTGGGAGCATGAAATTGTCTAAAAGGTCTTGGTATGCTGAAGCATTAAGAGTTCCTTTCACTGGAACTAAGGGGCCAAGCCCAACCCCTGAAAAACAACCCCACACCATAATCCCCCCTCCACCAAACTTTACACTTGGCACAATGCAGTCAGGCCAGTACCGTTCTCCTGGCAACCGCCAAACCCAGACTCGTCCATCGGATTGCCAGACAGAGAAGCACAATTCGTCACTCCAGAGAACACGTCTCCACTGCTCTAGAGTCCAGTGGCGGCGTACTTTACACCACTGCATCCGACGCTTTGCATTGCACTTGATGATGTAAGGCTTGGATGTAGCTGCTCAGCCATGGAAACCCATTCCATGAAGCTCTCTACGCACTGTTCTTGAGCTAATCTGAAGGCCACACAAAGTTTGGAGGTCTGTAGCTAAGTTTGGAGGTCTGCAGAAAGTTGGCGACTCAGCATGCGCTGACCCCGCTCTGTGATTTTACGTGGCCTACCACTTCGTGGCTGAGTTGCTGTTGTTCCCAATTGCTTCCACTTTGTTATAATACCACTAACAGTTGACAGTGGAATATTTAGTAGTGAGGAAATTTCACGAATGGACTTATTGCACAGGTGGCAACCTATCACGGTACCACGCTTGAATTCAATGAGCTCCTGAGAGCGACCCATTCTTTCACAAATGTTTGTAGAAGCAGTCTGCATGCCTAGTTGCTTGATTTTATACACCTGTGGCCATGGAAGTGATTGGAACACCTGAATTCAATGATTTGGGGGGGTGTCCCAATACTTTTGGCAATATAGTGTACCTTTAAGTAGTATTATAAAAAAATCTAACATCTGTTTTTCGTCCTCAGGCATGGTTATCCAGAGGACAGCACAATGTTCTCAGGACATAGAGACATGTATGATGGCCACTCTATGAGACACCCTGTCTACGGTAATCATTATGGAAACAGTTATGAAGAAGGCAGGAGGACAGCACGGAGACGCCTACTGCCAGCAACACCTGCTGGTAAAATGATCTAATTATTTCATAATTATTAATTATAATGTTGTTTGGAGGTAATTAAGGGATTGTGCCTAAAGTTAATGTGTATTTCATTCTGGGGTTTTTTGTCCATTTCTCAGGGAGAAAGACTTCATTTAACATACAGTGTTTAAGAAGGCAAGGTAGCAGCGATGATCTGCCCATCCCAGGAACGTACCATCAGAACTCCCCACCCTGCAGAGTGCGTTCACAGGTAATGTTACTATACTATATACCAAATAGTGTTATATTTGTTCTTACATCTTCTCCAGTGTTGTAATTACATAATTTTCATAAAATGCATTATTTTAGCATTCACATGAATTTTATTAATTTATTCATTTTATTTATATTTTATTCAATGAGTAAGGTGGCTTGGATGATAAAATAAAACATTGAAATAAGTGACTTATAAATCCATTTTTTGTAATATGGAGATCACATTATCACACTTTTTTAAGCTTTTCAAATGCCTTTTATTGATTTTGTTGTTTTACCCTTTTCCCAGACCTTCAATGGAATAATAATTATTTTAACAACTATGAAAAGAAACAAATAGTGAAATGAATGTACACATTTTAATATTTATTGTGTGAAAATGATTACGTATCAATCTCGAGTATGCGCTTCACTAACACTGTTGTCTGTTTGGTAAATACATTTAAGAAAAAAAGTGTACTGGGGTAAAATTGTTGGACCCCACAGCTGTACAAATGTGACCAACAATTTTGTGTCAAAATATTTTAATTATATTTATTAAGGATAAATTAAAATGCTACTTGTGAAAGTAGTCTTAGAAGAAAGATTAAACAAGCCTGAAAATATTCTACCAGATTTTATTTTCCAAAAGCCCACAGGGTCTAAAAATGCCTGTAGTTGAAGAAACACCTTATGTTCACACAGTTCACAGTTCCTGATAGTCAATTGCTTTTTATAACTGAAGTGGCTCCCTTGAATATTTAGGAGTTACAACATTACTTGGTTTTTGAACAGAACCTATGTCACTCAGTCTTTCTTTGTTTCTTTCTCTCACGCTCAGGGATACGGCAGTTACGATTCTCGTCGCAGCAGTGCAAGATCGTCCACAGGTTCAACAGTATCCTGGGCGAACACTGGCCCTCGACGGGGTCGTCTCCTCTACGCTCCCCTCATCTTGGTAGAGGAGGAGGGAGCAGCAGAGGCTGGTAATATGGGCATCTGGGACAAAAAGTCTAGTTCCGTTGGAGTGCCTGCGTCGGTTCGGCACCCCAGTTCGGGATGGTACTCGGGACCCTCTGCTGGTGGAGGGGGGCAGCCATATAGAGCCTACACCACCCTAAGAGTCCCTACCCAACTCAGTCCTCATTACAGCGAGAAGAGAGGCAGCGCTGACAGTCTGGTGGAAGCGGTATGAGTGGAGAAACACTAGAGCATGAGAGCAACATTACAGTAATAGAAAAAAATAACATTACAGACACATTACAACTTAACTACATCAATATTACAGTAACATTATAACATGTTACAACTAAAACAACATTAAAGCAACATCAAGGGAACATTTCAAAAGTAGCACAGCAACACTGAAGCAAACACAGGAGCTCTTCATGAAATTAGTAATGCTGCTGTGATGGATGTATAATATAATATAATATATCTATCTATCGGCTTTATATAATTAACAACATATAATAATGTAATGTAATATATTTTATAAATATAATACAATAATATTAATATATTTTAAATAGTGCTGTCAAATCGATTAATCGCATCCAGAATAAAAGTTTGTGTTTACATAATATATGTGTGTGTACGGTGTAGAATTATTATGCATTTATAAATACACACACATGCATGTATATATTTAAGAATTTGTTTTAATATTTGTATATAAAATATTTATATATTATATAAATATATATACAATATATACATGCAAATATTTCTTAAATATATACATGAATGAGTGTGTATTTATATATACATAATAATTATACACAGTACACACACATATATTATGTAAACACAAACTTTTATTTTGGATGCGATTAATCGCGATTAATTGATTTGACAGCACTAATTTTAAAATGTTTTTCTACTCCTGTGATGGCAAAGATGAATTTTCAGCAGTCTTTATGGAGAAATATCACATGATTTTTCAGAAATAATTCTAATATGCTGATCTAGTGCTCAAGAAACATTTCTTATTATTATCAATGTTGAAAAAATTGTGGAAACAGTAATACTTTTTCAGGATTCTCTGAAATAGAAATCTTTTGTAACACTATAAATGTCTTTACTGTCACTTTCGATTAATTTATTGCATCCTTGCTGAATAAATGTATTAATTTCTATAAAAATCTTGCCGACCCCAAACTTTTGAACGGTAATTTGGACGTGTATAATCCCATCACTCTCAGTTACTTCAGATCTTTCTTTTTCTCATCCACAGGTCTTGATCTCTGAAGGTTTGGGGTTGTATGCCAAGGACCCAAAATTTGTAGCCTTTGCCAAGCGTGAGATTGCAGATGCCTGTCACATGACCATAGATGAGATGGAAAGTGCTGCAAGTGATCTCCTAAGCCGTGGGGGCTCTGGGGAAAGCCAAGGCTTCCTGAACCACGCAGACATGGGACCCATATATAGTGACGAGGAGCCAATCAGGAGCCACGAGGAAGAGGAGCTGGCTGATGAGATGACTTGTGTTACGTCTTTCTAAATATAACAGAAAAAGAGCCAATCAAGACCTCACTGGGTGGAGCAACAGTATCCGCAACAGTATCCTGCCTGACCAATCTCATTGTTCATGCTGCTCTGAGTCAGAGAAAGACTCTGGTGAGAAAAAGGAGGTTTTGCTCAAAAATAGTGTGAGCGGATCAGACCAGCTCCCGTTTACCCTGTCTACATGGCAGTTTTTAATTCGTTAAATACAGATCTCTGAGAAGACTCTTTTTATAAACAAGCTTATCATGTTGAACATGTTTTATATATGTAAATGTGTTTTTACTCCATCATTCTTGTTTATGTCTGTCTGTCTATTTTTAAATTTCATTCACAGAGGGATACTCCTACCTAAAATATAAAAACACAGTCATTTAAATAAATAATATAATAATACATAATTGAAATAATCTGAATCAACACTTATAAACAGGTTTTTTTTTCAGGTTTGTCTTGCATTTTGTGTGTGTGTTTTTTCCAGTTGTCCATAATAGGCTCCGGTAATGCTTGATTGTTTTTGAATGTGGGTTTAAGTGGTGTTTCTCCAATTCCAACTTGCAATTCAATTTTAAAATAAAAATATAATCTTGAAACAAAAAGCACACTGTTTGGGAGCAACAAATCCTACTTGTGTTGGCTTGTACAGAGCCTGGTCGGAATTCCAAGGACATTTTTTTAATTTAATTTCTTTTTTATTCCATTTCTGCTGTATCATACATGTGGATGATTTTGAAATATTGTTGATATGCCTAGCCACTTTAGTCTTGTCAGTTTTCTTTTACTGATCACAATACCTATAGGACAGCCATAGCAACAATGATCTATTCAGTCGGAGGACACTGCTCTCTATTCATGGAGCTCATTCAATAAAAATGGAAATTACTGAACATTTCTAAAAATAAAATGACCACACACTGCAGATGTGAACTTATCTGTCATATGTAATCCCCAGCATTTGCTCCCTTCCACAACAATTTTACTACGTTATAGTGTAAATATACAGAACATTATTAATAAAACCACTTCATAATAATAACTAGAGATTTATATGTGTGATTGAATGAGAGTTTATTTATTAAATTCTGAATGATGTTTGTAAACCAATATAAAGAGGAAATGTTTCCACTGTTTGCAATCTGTCTTTTTTAATGTCTGGGGTATCAAGGCCTACTTTTTCCCCTCACTTAGTCAGAATTTCAGGGGTACCAACAGTAATAATTTAGTAATTAACAATTTTTAATAACGAAAACATGGCAATCCAACTTAGCAATTTGTGGGAAAGCTTTTCGCAAAGCCATTTTGTAATGCAAACATTTTCTGATTACAGGCCCAGTGGCCATAAGGATAAGCCATCAGCCTCCAGAGCTAGGGATTGTGGGATCAAGTCCCACCTGGGCTGCTCTATACTGTATGTGTTTATTAGACATGTGTGCCCAAATTGTGGAAATAGATGAAAAAAAATTCCCAAAATTAAGTTGCCTATGTTCTCTCTACTCCATCAAGGAAATATAGAAAAGGTGTAAGACAGCCAGATGTCTCTCTGACATCAACCAATCTCGTAAGGTACATACATAGGCTATTTATGAACAGGATTCATAACATTCAATTCATAAACCACTTATGGGGAACAGTCCGTGTGAAGGAAAGAGATTTTCTGTGAACCATAAGCTGTACTAATGCATTGTAGTTTGTTACTGGAAATCTTCAACACTGATTTGAGGCCAGACAGTTTTGCAAGACAATGGCTTCAAATATAGTGGTGCATTGTGGGGGAGGGCTATTTCTTTATCCCTATTGGCCCTCGAGCACAACTGTTCCACCCCTTCTTCCAGACATCTGGATCTATGACAAAAAATGTTCTGCGTCATTACTTCTTTATCAAAGTTCAGCATTTCTCAGCCTCATCTACAATAATAAGGGAAAAATTAAAGCACATGTTTTGCCATTGAGACGCTCTCATAGCATACATAGAGAGCCTCTAATGAGTGTTTTCCTTAGCAGTGAGAACAAGACCAGCTGCAGTGCTTTGGGCATCAAAAGGAGGAAGTAGAAAGTAAGGAATAAAAGATAAAAGTGGCCATTTCACCATTATTTATCACACCAAAAACAATTTTATGGATAATATTTATACATTACGGATATATAGGGTAGCCTATATATTATCTGATTATAATTGTGAATAATCTCTTCATTTTGTAAACATTTACCTGTTTTAGCATTTGTATTTATTTTCTCTCTCTAAATATAGTGTACGAGTCATCATTATCAGTCCATCTCTGTATGGGAGAACATTCTATTTACACATTCTTTAATCTTTAAATATCTTAATAAACATATAATACGTTCATTATGACATTTTAACAAGATTACTTAAAGATATGAAGTTCTACCGAGTGCCCAATGAATCCTGAGTTACTGGAACTCCAGAATATCCATACCACACAGTCCTACATCATTCTCATGTAGATTTGAAGCTATTCATATCTGTGATGTTGTCGTTTTTTTTTAAGGCTTTCATGAATAGTTATTTCCCAAATGGAATCTTAGCGTTCCACCTAACTACTTCTAAATTAAACGACCTAATTCAATCTCAGAATTTAGTACTACCATTGAATTTGGTGCTGTGATCAATCACATTCATAATTTACGGCCTCTGCAGTGCGAGTAGCCTTCCATTGAAACAACAACTCATTAGAGGATAAATATCATATTCGAGTGCATCATTTAAGAAAGAGCTAGAAGAATAACGTAAATTGTGGCAGGTTAATGATATCATTGCTCGATTGCGACCAGCGTCGGTCAATTCATCCCGCTTTTTGCGCACCAAAAACGCCTTCTCGAAGCGCGTGACGCAGCTGATGCTGTTCCGTCGATCTTCCCTCCCCCTCCGCGGGCTGTTCCGCTTCCATCACTCGCCTCCCGATTATAGCTATTTCTCCTATCTACGAGCAGGCGACTGACATGGATATTGTAAACCAGGTAGGGCATTTTGGGGGCAAAAATTATTTTGGTATATTATGGCTGTGTTTATCATGTGCATGTTTTTCGTTTGTCTTTCAGTTAGGGTTGATTGTAGACGATGAAGATGCGTTTAGAAATTATGGTGGAAAATTCTTATAGGGAGAGGTGCCCTGCTGGTCCTGTCCGTCTGTTCGCTGTTACAGTATTTCAAGGGGCTCTTATTCGTGACTTCCTATATTTTCGTTTTTAATACATGTTTGACGTTATGATTTCTGTGTGGTATTTGAAGCAGATCCGATGAAACGCTATTTACTAGACGTATTCGTAAAGGGTACATGTAATCACACAGTTATTAAATAAACATGTATTGATATTATATCAAAACAATTTTTTTTTGCAGTCTCACATTTTGTTTTGTGCGAAAGCGTAACATCAATCCAAAGCGACTGCACGCGGGCCTTTATAACATGCAGATGCGCTCTTGGAGATGCTCTTTAAAATGGCAGCTGACTTCCATCCCAACACTGTGACTTTCAGCTCCGAGCTCTGGCCCTTTTGTCTTTTTTAATATTTTTTTTTTATATATTATTATTTATTTTTTTTATTAACATTAGGCAATATAGGCAGGGATCGAAATATGTGCCTACTTAATATGACACGCAATCATATTGGTTATTGATGTTATAGAACATCATCGGATACACATTTTTGCAAGGTGATGCGAGCTGCATTCATGTGTAAGCCAATGTTATATATTGCAATGAATAATTCAGTTGCGTAAAGAGGAGTCCTAAATCGATGTATTGATTTTTTTTTTTCGTATGGTGTTTAAAGGAGGACCATCCTCACGGGCAAACAATGGTGTCGTGTGAAACCGCACCTTCCTACGTCATTATGTCCGAATAAAATCGGTATCACATACCGCAGGTCTGATGAGTAAATATTTCCAAATATCATAATAATGTTGTCATGGATGAAGTAGAAAGAGCTGGCACAGCTATGCGCCACACTTCATTTGCCCTCAATGAAGGACCTTGCATTGTACCACATCGCTAGAGACGAGCGCCATCAGTTTTTATTGTTGTTATTATTTTTTAGATTTTGGTGTGCAAAAACGGTTTTAGAAAATCTCCATCGCTTGCTATTTAGCGGCTCTTTTGCTTGGAGATGACGGTGACGCGCGCGCAGGCATTTTGGCCGTGATTCAAGGTCCTGGCGACACAGTTCCCTTCTTTTGCCTTGAGCTTCAGTCATATACACAAATATACGTGGATATGAAATATCAAGAATTTATGGGTAGAAACAATATGTTGTTGTTTTTTTTCATCGTGTCACTGCTTTGAAACAGATTTTTGTATTTTCTTGGCGATGCTTTAGCAGCAGCAGATTCTATGCGTAGGTTTCACAAAGCTTCAAAATAAATGGGCTCTTATATGAGTGAAGGCCTGTTTGTGTAATGAGTCATCGTGGTGGAGAGTAAACCACATCATACATAACACATCTATCTATCTATCTATCTATCTATCTATCTATCTATCTATCTATCTATCTATCTATCTGTCTGTCTGCCTGTCTGTCTGTCTGTCTGTCTGTCTGTCTGTCATGTCCATCCGTCTGTCATCTAATCTAACGTTTTCAAATGTTGTTCTTTTGACAGTTGGTTGCCAATGGGCAATTCAGGGTGCTGAAAGTCCCATTGGGTTTCATCAAAATCTTAGAATGGGTAAGTTCGCATTTTATATATACATGTATAGCCTAGTTTTAGTTAATTTCAGCCATTAATTTGGAACCAGAGGTTTAAGCAAAGGTGTCCCTCATATATTAGATGAACAGTGAAAGTCATCCATGAAATGGCCACTGTCACTTTTCCTATGCTGCCTCATTATGACTACATAATGAATACATAAGTGGTATTTATATATATTTGTATATCAAACATGTATATACTGTATACTGAAGCATTCACCACTAATAGAGTTCACAATACATGTCACAGTCTGATGCAGCTGGAACAATTTTCATTTTTGGGTCCAAAGTTGTTTTCTGTATGGTCAGTATTTTCTTCAGCTTGGTTTGGGTCGGGTGCTGGATTCTTAACAGCTGTAGCTGGTTACCATTGTACCATTGTGTGTTTCTGATTAATCACTTGTATACATACAAATATATATATATATATATATATATATATCAAAGGAGATTCTGTTTATTTAATATAATTGTATGAAATATAAATTACCTTTAAATAATGATATGCAATTATATGCAACTTAATTTTAAAGTATACAAATACACTTACTAACGTAATTTATTTTGTGTTAAATAGCACCAGTTTCCCTATTCTGGTTGACTTTTCAGTTCTTCCTCCGAAATTTTTAGCCTCCACTTTTAAAGCATAGGAAAAAATAAAGGGGATTTTACCACAAACATCCATGTAGTTCTTGTACTCAGTAATTTTACATTTGAACGTTATATTATATAAAGTTTATTTAAAATTTCAGTATAATTTTTGTATCTGTTGTGTACACTACATTCATCCGGGCAAAGCCAGCGATAAAACTCAGCTCAATGCTGCTTAAAACAATATACGCCTCTGCTTTGTGGTGTCTGTAACAAGTATGTTAATCTACTTTTTTTTTTCAGTACATGGCGAATATAATCATCATATATATCATATATAGGCCTACGCACAATTACAGTTGGAAAGATGCAAGGTTTGTTTCAGAATGCCCACAGTAAAGATACGGTTTCAAATTAATAATTTGTGACTATTCACAATGAAAGTGTCTAAACTGCAATATTTAACATATGTAGCAACTACAAAACAACCAGTATAGGCCTATATACAATATGATATACGGACTAAATCCAGCTGAAACTCCAACACAATCTACATATTTTTAAGTGTATATGCCATACCTGAACCTCACAGCTGTTTGCTGCCACCTGGCGTTTTCCGCTCCTCATTTGCATAAACTTGAGTTTTTCTCAAATTTTGAACGCTCTCGTACACTGCTTTCAATCACGCTGTCAATCCCACAAGCCACCACCTGAGCATGTTGCTAATCTTACATTGGAATTAACTGATAACACCTGCTCAGTGTCAGTGTAAATGCACCGTAAGCACACCGTGAATGTACCATTGACTTGAGAGAACATTCACAATTTCAGGGTATTGATGCCATCTAGTTGTCACACAGTGCTCCTTCACTTTGTGCAGGGTAGAAAATGGCATCATCAAATAACAGGCTACATAGTAAAATGTTGAACAAGACCATTTGTATCCTGTCTTTACTGCACAGGGCACTACAGTGTGTTTTAACATTTTGTAAAATATGTTATATATGAAATATATATTAAATATTTTTGTTCAAGTAGGCTACACAACATATACATCCACATGGCATAATTTATAAATAGGAAATATTAAATGAAATATAACTGTCTCACACTAGAAAAAAACAAAAACAATTTTAATCATTCAAGATCATTTATCTCTTTATTTATTTATGTATTACAAATCATTTTATTACATTTATTACATTTTGTTGATTTGGGCTGGTTTCCGTCTGGGATCAGTCTTTTCTGGGCTTGGTAATGTGAGCTGATCTGATTGTGTTTGATTTGATCAGATTTGATTTGTTTGGTCTGTCTTGCCCAGTGAGTTTTTGTCGGGTCTGTTTTCACTTGTGTGACCTGACTCTTTTTTTTATAATTATTTAATATAGTCTCTCTTGCTTAGACCTTGTTTGGTCTGCTGGTTGTGATTATTTGTTGTTTTTTTTTAACTTACTTTGTTAAGGCTTTTTTACCTGTTTTTCCTGGCCTCATTTGACTTGTTTGCTTAGTCTTTGTTTAGCATGGTTTACTGTGGCTTGATGTGTGTCTGTTGTTTTCATCTCCTGTGGTGTTGCCTAGGTTCATAACACAGCCCAGCGATATGACAGATGGCAGAGTATCTCAGTGAAATTTAATAGCTTCATTCTCCTTTCAGTCCCTCCACCAGCCAAAGCCCATAAGTAATCTCTATGACTCAATCTCCCAGATTCAAATCCTGAAAGGAAAAATAATGTGCTTATGTCCATGTCAGCATGCTGGTGTCACATGGTAAAAGATGCTTTCGTTTGGTTTATTTAGTCAGTATTTTAATTGCATTGATACACACCTCCTCCTACAGTAAACAGTTTTAATATGTAAAATTTGACATTACTGCATTGCACTAGTCTTAAAAAAAAATTATGTTTTGCTAGCAAAGCCAAGGAAAATATATGAACTAACAAAATGTATACTGCAATAACTAAATAAATAAATAAACAGAATCTCCTCTGAAATGTACATATTTGGTAAATATTCGTGTGTTTAATCAGATGCTTTGGATAAAAGCACCTGCCAAATGCATAAATGTAAACCTCTCTCTCTTTTCCAGGTGTTTGCCATCTTTGCATTCTCCACCTGTGGGAGTTACTCCGGCTCCTTCAGGATGAGCGTGGAGTGCAGGAACAGATCAGACAGTGACCTGAAAATAGATGTGGATTTTGAGTATCCATTCAGGTACCCCTGACTGACTTTAACACCTGTGTGGCCATACCGTAATTGTTTATTTGAAGATGTACTTGTTCATCAATATGCTTTTACTGTTTCAGAAACAGCTTATAATGCAGGAAAAGCCCTTTGGTGTTTTATTTGACAGGGTTTTCAAAAACCCCCTAATATCTTCTCCCTTCTTAAAGTGCCCCTATTATACTATTTTAAAGGTTCTTTTAAATAAAGTTTTTTTTCTTTTAAAGGTCTACAGCAGGTTTACATGCATAAAAGGTCAAAAAACTGTTTCATTTTCTAATACATTGCACATCACCACATTTTTCAATGATTCTCAAACGACTTAATCAGTCTTTCTAAATCCCTTCTTTCCGAGAGCTACTCTGCTCTGATTGGCCAGATGGCCCAGTCTGTTGTGATTGGTCTATCGCTTACAGCGCTTGTCGGAAGCTAAACGCCCATTACCATAACTGAACTTGAGCTCCGAAGGCTTCCTCAGTCCTCAGCGATTGTACACACTGTAAAGACAGTAATGATGACGTCGATTTTACCATATCAATCTGAGCGCGAGTCAGGGCGATGATGAAACATTGGAAGAACTAGTTATTCAACCCGAACCTCCATCGCAGGGATGACTTGAGCAGGACGTTCCTCAGTGATACGCTACTCATTTTGAGGTACATTATGAGATGTTGCAACTGTAATTCCTCACCATCAGCATTAACAAGTGCATGTCCATCAACAAACTGATGTGTTTATTTCTAATTTATTGCAGTGCACATGCGGGAACTGTATCAATAACAGCGCATAGCCGAGCACTAACGTGAATGACTGATGTAACATTAAATTTTGTAAAACAAATCATGCTCCATCCAATCTGCATTAATAGACACAATTTTAGGTAATAGTGGCCCACAGTGGCTTAGCAGAAGTATTACAGTAATAACGCAAGTTAGCCGGTTAGCCGGAAATGTACACAATATAAAACACAAAACGACATATTTTGAACACCCAGTAGAAGATATATACATCAATAATTATTCATACTTACAGGTTGTGATTCTGAGGAGCAAGTTGGTCCAAATAAACTGGGTACTGACCCATCTTTCAAGAGCAAGCGTTTTGCGTATTTGAGAAGCAGTCGTCAGTAAAATTACGCGTTGAAGGGCGGGTCGAGTTGTTTGCAGGCAGACAACATACAACATAGACGGGCATTATACAAATGTTTTACAATGTAATACAAATCTAGTGACTTAGAACCATAACGGAGTGGGATTTGAATTACATACGACTCGTTTAGGCGGTTCAGAATCGTTTCTTTCTTTTGGGAGACAATAACTTTATCATGCATTTTCAACTTTACAACTTTGCAGAACGTTTACATTCACAAACAGCTGTATTACACACTGCATGAAGGAATATTCGAAAAACCATAATAGGGGCACTTTAAAATATAAATGCAACTATATATATTAAATAAAATAATTCTTTAAATAAAATAACCATTTATATTGTGTGGATGGAACAATTAGTAACATTATATAGTACTATTATATAATATATACGGGTGGTTGCAGGTAAACAGACAAAGACAATGAATAAAGTTCCAGCACCAAGTTTAATAATAATATTCCACAGAACAGGCAAGCAGGCAACACACACTAAACGTAGACATGGCCGGACAGTGAGTGCAGGCAAGGATACAACTTAAATAGACTGACAAAAAAAAGGTAATTAATCAAACACAGCTGAAACCTACGAACTCATAATGACAGAAACCATAGTAAAAAAAGGAGTGGTGGGAAAACAGGAAACTAGTGAATACAAACTAAAAGTTTATGATAACTAAAAAATAACTGTGACATTACACCCCCCTCCAGCAAGGCACAACCTCGCGCCGTAACTGAAAAAGAGCAGAGGGAGGGATGGAGGGGGTTTTGGAGGTGGACGAGGATGTGGCGAAGGAATGGTGATAGGATGTGGTGAAAGGATGGTGGCAGGAGACGGTGACAGAGGAATGGTGGCAAGTGGACGACGATTCCCTGGTGGCGATGATGGAAAAAGCCTGATGCCGCAGATCCAGAGCCCAGCAGTGACGACAGCCCACGGTGGAGTCGAGTAAGGGAGGAGCCAAGATGGTGTTGTGGCTGACGACAGCTGGGGGACGACCGAAGGAGACGAGGCAGATGGATCCATAGGTGCAGAGGGAGGGCTGATGGAACTGAGCGACATCTCTGGCACTGGAGACCTAGGCGATGTCATGGCAACGAGCGCCGGAGGCGGAGCCAGAGTACCCGAGGACTGGGGCAATGCCGGTGTGACTGAGGACAGAGGCGAAGCCAAAGGGAAGGAGGACCCTGCTGCAGCCATAGGGGTGGAGGGAAGGAGCGCAGCGGACAGCCTGTAAGCTCGTGTCAGAAGTAGAGTGACGACTGACCAAGGGGGCGCCGTTGGGACGAGGGAACCTGGTGAAGCCGCAAGGCTGAGGGTCTCTGGTGGAGCCAAAGGTAGAAGGAGCCAAGGCATAGCCGACAGGTCTATGGGCCGAGATGGAGCGAAGTTAACCGAGTCCGGAGATGGAGCTGCAGGATCCTCTCGCACAGGTGCTGCTGGTAGTTGTACGACCTGAGGCTCAATGTCCCGGCAGGGCACCCCAGAGACGGCGAAGGGCTGCAAACTTCCAACAGCGGCAGAGCTGGTGGACTGCCTGAGCTCTGCTGTGATGGTGGTAACACGAAACTTGACAGGATCAAGGTTAGTATGACACAGTCCAAACAGGTCTCAATGCTGTCATTACACAGCGATGATGAAGAATAAACAGATAAATCACAGGCTATATCGATCTTACTGCTTTTTAGCAGCGATGATGAAGAAGGTACCGGGTGGGATAGGGTGGGAGTCAATACCTCGGTTTCCCAGTCAATCAGCCAGTCCTCATTGTCCACATTCACTATTCCCTTGGCTGCTGATGTCGCGGGCTCACACCCCTGGTCAGTCTCACTGTGGGGCTCCTCATCTGGGACGATGGTAAGCGCTGTCCTCTGCTCCTCGGCTCTCTCCGTCTGCGGGGGGCTCACACAAATTCTCTGTGGTCGATGGTGGTGATTCAGGCTCTGGGTCTGGCTGTGCTCTGGACCAGGCAAGACACTCTCCAGACACCTAATGACGGCCTCCCAGTTAAGTCCAGAGGTGTCTGGGAGGTCAACAGGAGGGTAATAATTAGCCCCGATCCAGAACGAAGACTTAAGGGGTTGTCATCAAAGGGGCTGGTGATGGCAAAACTCCTCCGTGTAGGTCAAAAAATCGTGGCTCTTACGAGCCACTGCAGCAAACTTCACTGCATATGCACTTTGTGGTCCGGTCATCTGTCACGGGTGGTTGCAGGTAAACAGACGAAGATGATGAATGAAGTTCCAACACCAAGTTTAATAATAATATTCCACAGAAGAGGCATACAGGCAGGAGCAACACACACTAAACGTAGATGTGACCGGACAATGAGTGCAGGCAAGGAACTTAAATAGACTGACGAAACAAGGTAATTAATCAAACACAGTTGAAACCTGTGAACTCATCATGACAGAAACCATAGTAACCAAGGAGTGGCAGGAAAATGAACAAAGGAAAACAGGAAACTAATGAATACAAACTAATCCCTGATAACTAAAACAAACTAAACATAACTGACAATATAATACTATGTATTATCATATGTTATATATTGTTAATATTGTAAAAATAAAATAAAATTTACATTTATTTTTATTAATTTACTTATTTTTTCCTTCCCTCTTCTTTTTATTATTTATTTATTATTATATATTTTTTTTACATTTTTACAGTATTTTTCTCTGAACCCCAGTTTAAAACCCCTATAATATTATAATATTATATATATTTAATTGAATCCTAGTGTTTCTGTGCACAGTTCACAGTACTTTCTCAGTAATTCCCCTGTTTCTCTTCCAGGCTCCATCAAGTGTATTTCGATGCCCCCGTCTGCAAGAATGGCGAGACTGAACGTTTCTTCCTGGTTGGGGACTACTCGTCCTCGGCAGAGTTCTTCGTCACCATAGCCGTTTTTGCATTCCTGTATTCCATGTCAGCTCTCAGCATCTATGTCTTTGCCTTTGAGAAGTATCGTGAGAATAATAAAGGACCACTGATTGTGAGTTTTCTTCCATGTTATATAAGCAGTAAGGCAGCAGTTTGTTAAATGCTTAGTTTACCCAAAAATTATAAATCTGTCATTATTTACTCACCCTCATGTCATTCCAGACCTATATGCGAGAAAGTATAGTTTTGTGTGTGTATAGACAGATGTTCTTGACTGGTACATGAGTGCTGAATGCCCGCTGACGGCCTGGGGCGCACATCTCTGAAAATGTCTAAACAAATTTTCAAACAGGCACTATGTTTATATATAAATTGCATATTTGAGGTCTAAACAACTATATTCTTACCTTCAGTATTCTTAAGTCAGTAACAGTAGTATTTGTAAATTGTATAGTGGGTTTGCTCCTCCGCCATTGACGCACACTGTGAGAAATGCTGGCAGTATAGATCCGGCAGAAACAAGTAGAGTGATACAAATCGTGAGACGTTACCGTGTGGTATTAGTAGTATCGCATAATGGCAGAATTTTGAATGTTGGGTGAACTATTCATTTAATGTATCAGCTCAGTGTTTCATACAACCCAAGCCTGTATATTTATGTATAATTCTATATAAATAAAATGATTGCAGGATTTTGGCGTGACGTGTGTATTCACCTTCATGTGGCTGGTGAGCTCGGCAGCATGGGCAAAGGGTTTGTCGGATGTCAAGACAGCTACAGACCCAGAGAAGGTTCTGGAACTGCTCCCCGTCTGTGAAAAGGAAGGCAACCGCTGCCGTGAAGTTCACGACCCCGTCATGTCCGGTCTTAATACTTCTGTGGTGAGTCAGTTTTGAAAATTCCCTTACTGATAAAAAAAAAAAAAAAAAAAAAAAAAAAAAAAATTTATGCAGCTCACCCCAAAATAAAAATTCTCTCATCATTTACTCACCCTCATGCCATCCCCGATGTGTATGACTTTCTTTCTTCAGACAAACACAATCAAATTGTTTTAGGAATTGATTCACCCACTGGGGTCATTGTGTGGTTTTTCAAGCATCAACCGAGCGGAACCCATTGCATTATATGGACTCGCAGAGATTGATTACAGTAACTTTACTTTCCTAAAAATCTTTATTTGTGTTTATTTGAAGAAGGAAAGTCATATACATTGGGGATGGAATAAGGGTGAGTAAATGATTAGAGAATTTTCATTTCTGGTTGAACTATAATGTCCTTTAATGTCTCTCTTGTGAATCGAACACAATTTGAAACTGCATTGTTACCTTTCTTTTTCTCTCCAGGTCTTTGGCTTCCTCAACCTGATTTTGTGGACAGGTAACCTGTGGTTTGTATTCAAGGAGACCGGGATCATCGCACCATTTATGCGCCAACAGCCCGCCCAAGAGAAGCAGCCCGCCCCTGATTCCTATGGCCAGGGAGGTTATGGGCAGCCAGACCCATACGCCGGCTCCCAGGGAGGCTACCAGCCCGACTACAGCCAGCAAGGCTACAATCAGGGTGGAGAATACGGTCAGGGTGGCTATGAACAGCAGGGGGCACCCACCTCCTTTTCCAACCAGATGTGAGCGAAGAAATATCTGAGGAAGCGGGAGATGGCTGGTGAGTGGAAGGTACGTTTTTGGAGATCTTTTCGATGTACATTATATTGTTGTGATGCCTAAATTTAGCCAATGCTCAAAGTACACAGTACCTGCACTTATATATTTTAATCTGTAGCGTCCCCCATTTTTTTTCTTGCGTACCGGTACTTCTCACATGTTGCCTGTACTCTGATCTCCCACACTTCAACTGAGGTGATTTCACCCATCCCCGGAAGTACCGCCATTTTTTTTCCCACTTCAAGCACTGCCTGTAGCATTTTAAACATTTGATTTCAGTTTTGAGTATTTCATTTTATTTAGACAAAAGCCTCTTATTGGTTATTATTAGCCAGAATTTTAATATCAGCGTATTCTCTGTCTTTCCACAGAAAGAAGTTGATCGTGTGACTCTAGTAGTGTGGTGCCTGAACCCTACCCACAACCCCACACTTCTTCACACTTCCTGTTTGTGCGTTTGTGCTTACGTCTGTGAAAGATAAGAAGGGCGGGAGGGAGGGGAGGGGGCGGGGCTAATCTAAAATGACATATTGAGGGGAGTGGGATAGAGCAGAGGGGTTTTAATGTGCTGTTTATTATTGTGACATATACAACTAAAAAAGTTGTAAAAACTAAAAAACACTTGAATACTGTACCAACATATGAAAAAGTATATGAAACTTAATGCTATATGAATTTTCAATTGATGATGTTGACAATAGTGATGCTAAACTTGAGAGAATGTATTTGTTAGTGCTGTAAAGATATCATTATAAAAACTAATATATATATATATAAATATTTCCTAAAGATATGTATGGGATTATAACACTGTAGTCTAGTTCAATTCAGAGACCCTAAATGAATATAATGATAATAATAATGTGAAAAAAATCCCAAATCCCCACAGAATTTGTTCCGTGTTAATTTTTTTACCTCTGGTGGGTTGTGGTTTGGTACAGTTTGTTCCATTTGTATGTTGACCTCTTTAGTTTTGTTTGTTTTTTTGTTGCTTTTTATTTCTTCATGGGTGGGATGGAGCACTAATGTGACTGAGACTGAGGCGGTGGGGGGCGTCCAGGGCTACCGTGGGCAAAATCATTCCCAAACTCATGGAGGGACCACATTATTTCAACCAGCAAGCAAAACGGTCAAGGGTATCTTAAAGCATTTCTCATTTCCTGACTGAAAACGTTGACTTTGTTCAATTCTCTCTCTCTCTCTCTCTCTCTCAAATCGTTGTATTATGAAAAGCACATGCGTTCTCGGTGAAGAATAAGCATGGTTGTTCATGACACAATGCCTCTGAGTGCTGTGTTGATGTAGTGCTGTTTAAGTTAGAGGATGCTAAAACTAGATATATAAATATATGGATTGGGGTTTTGTTTGTGTTGTGTGAGCACCGGACAGAGAGAATCAATCTTGTGTGTTGAGATGTCAGTAATGTAGATATACATGCCAGTTTCAATTTCATCAATATTTTCCCTTTTCCCTCTCTCAAAAACATATACAATATTGCAGGATTTAAGCCTGTGATATTGAGGTATATTTTCTGATGTACATATAAAAATATATATATATAAAGTACCTGCACATTCTTTAACCGATATCATGAACTACTGTAGTGTGAAATTTCTATGATTTGCATCAGAACATTACCTGAATGTCAGTTAGATTATTTTTCTGCTTGATCAATCAATCACTGAAAATGCAGATGATCAGAAATGTACGTGATAGCTAGACCTCCTGGCTGGAATCAAAGGGGTCATTTAAATTAGCTACAAAATTCACATTTATCATTTGAACCATGTTGAACTGGTGCAATAAAGTCTTAAAGTTATTGTTCTATATAGTATTCAAACAGTATATATCATGTGAGGATGCTGAGTTAATCTAGTAAGTGCACCAGATTCGTTTTTCCCCTGAGTTGATAATCATTTTATTTAGGGCTGATGCAGCAGACGTTGTTATGATGAGATTCTTTATATTATTGCATGATCAGATGCTCATAATGCAAGCTTACCCAGACTTATAACTAACTATCTAATATTTTTTCAAACTCTTTAATTTGCCTGCAAATTTGAGGAAAACCAGGTTTCGCTTTTGGGTAGAAGGCCGTTGGCCTGCTAAATGTATTAGCGTGTCTCTCCCCTCCCTCATTCTCTCTTTCTCTCTCTTTCTTTTCCATTCTCTGCTCTGGCCCACTCTTCTCCTCCTCCAAATGAATATGCTACTCAACTTCTCCGTTGTTAGTGGTGTTTGATATGTCTTGTGAAACTCTCGATGCCTTTGGGTTGTGCTGTATTTAATGTGTATGATATATTCTTAGCGTTTATGAAGATATTGATGAAAATGGTTATGACCATGCTGAAAACTCAATCACCAAAATTATCCAGAAATTCTGTTGTATTGTTCTATGGAATCCATGAAGGAAAAATTCAATAAAGAATAAGTTATCCTGTTGAAAAAATAAAAGGTTTTTGTTGCTTCTATGAATATAAAATTACAATAAAATAGGATCTTTTCTGTTTTATTGAAAAAAGTAATATATTGTGTTTCAACGACAAAAATAACATGAGATAATACAAAATATTCAAGTGAAAGTTAGTTATGCACATTGAATCCATGGCACTATTAAAAATGTCTGTAATTTTTTTCTGTCAAAACAAACTTCTTTAATATTTACTAACTGAAGATTTCTGTATATGTGTGTGTGTGTGTGTGTGTGTGTGTGTGTGTGTGTGTGTGTGTGTGTGTGTGCGTGTGTGTGCGTGTGTGATCAGATTCCAAGTAGTACTTGTAATTAGATTATACAGTGGTGGTCAGAATTATTGGCACCCCTGGTAAATATGATCAAATATGGCTGTAAAAAATAAATCTGCATTGTTTATCCTTTTAATCTTTTATTCAAAAAATTCACAAAATCTAACCTTTCATTGAAGTAAAAGAATTGAAAGTGGGGGGTAAATCACATTATGAATTAAATGCTTTTCTCCAAAACACGTTGGCCACAATTATTGGCACCCTTTTATTAAATACTTTTTGCAACCTCCTTTTGCCAAGATAACAGCTCTGAGTCTTCTTCTATAACGCCTGATGAGTTTGGAGAACACCTGACAAGAGATCAGAGACCATTCCTCCATACAGAATCTCTCCAGATCCTTCAGATTCCCAGATCCATGTTGGTGCTTCTTCTCTTCAGTTCACTCCACTCATTTTCTATAGGGTTCAGGTCAGGGGACTGGGATGGTCATGGCAGAAGCTTCATTTTGTGTTCAGTGACACATTTGTGTGTTGATTTTGATGTTTGTTTTGGATCGTTGTCCTGATGGAAGATCCAACCACGGCCCATTATAAGATTTCTAGCAGAGGCCGTCAGGTTTAGATTTTTTATCTGTTGGTATTTGCTAGAATCCATTATACCATGTATCTGAAAAAGATGTCCAGGACCTCCAGCAAAAAAATAGGCCCACAACATTAAAGATCCAGCGGTATTTTTAACCGTGGGCATGGGGTACTTTTTATCCTTGTTTGCACCAAACCCATCTGGTGGATTTGCTGCCAAAAAGCTCTTTTTATAGTTTCATCTGATCATAGAACCAGGTCCCTTTTGAATTTCCAGTCGTGTCTGACAACTGAATATGCTGGAGTTTGTTTCTGGATGAGCAAGAAGGTTTGATTTTTTTTTTTTTTTTTAGGCTTTCTGACCCCAAGACTCAACTAATCTCTGCGATTCTCCATCTGTGATCCTTGGAGAGTCTTTGGCCACTCAAACTTTCCTCCTCGCCGTGCATTAAGACAGTATAGACACACGTCCTCTTTCAGGCAGATTCGTAACATCTTTAGTTGATTGGAACTTCTTAAATATTGCCCTGATGGTGGAAATGGGAATTTTCAATGCTTTAGCTATTTTCCTACAGCCACTTTCTATTTTGTGAAGCTCAACAATCTTTTGCTGCACATCAGAACTATATTCTTTGGCTTTACTCATTGTGATGAATGATTAAGGGAATTTGGCCTTTGTGTTTCCTCATATTTATACTCCCGTGGAAGACATCATAGCTGGACAATTTCATGTTCCTAGTCACCCTGGTGTGCTAAAAAATGTAAATATTAATAGGAATATACTTCAGAGATATTTTACTCATAAAAAATTCTAGGGGTGCCAATAATTGTGGCCAACGTGTTTTGGAGAAAAGCATTTATTTCATAATGTGATTTACCCCCCACTTTCAATTCTTTTACTTCAATGAAAGGTTAGGTTTTTGTGATTTTTTTTAATAAAAGATCAAACGGATAAACAATGCAGATTTATTTTTTACAGCCATATTTGATCATATTTACCAGGGGTGCCAATAATTCTGACCACCACTGTATATCTGTTCTCAAACCAAGCTCATGCTCCACTCATCACCATGATGTAACCCTACAAAAAAACCAACATAACAGAAACTCTTCTAAACTAGCATAACAAAACATCAAACACTACTAAATCTCCCATTTAACGTTCATTTTGCACCAAAAAAAAAAAAACATAATATAACACTTAATTTTGGCATTTACTGTCCTTTTTGAGTGTCATGGCAAAGCATGCTGGGAAATAGAAATCCCAGCCCTGTTTCGGTTAAATTTAAGTTAGTCTACATTAAAAGAAACAAGTTAATTAAACTCAAAACAATGAAACAATTCAGGTTACTTCAAATGTGTCAGTTTTGAGAACTCAAAAGAAAAAGAAAGTTCTAAACAAAGTTCATTTGTTTGAACTAATTTGTTTAATTTGAGTTGGCTCTACTCAAACCAATTAATTATTTTGAGTGTTAGGGTTTACAGTGTATCAGTTTCATATTCTGTGATAGTTTTTAAATTTACGATTTTCTACCAAGCATTGTAGTTACTAAATATTTGCATGGCCATTTTTGTTCATTATAGGGGCTAAAGACACACTTTAAGAAAAATAATGTATAATTGCAGAAACAAAAATATATGTTTTTATGGAACATTGATGGAGCAACGTATTCTGTGGGAAAATAAATCATAAAAGTAGACTTTGTTTAAAAATCATACACAGTGGGGAGAACAAGTATTTGATACACTGCCGATTTTGCAGGTTTGCCCACTTACAAAGCATGTAGAGGTCTGTAATTTTTATCATAGGTACACTTCAACTGTGAGAGACGGAATCTAAAACAAAAATCCAGAAAATCACATTGTATGATTTTTAAGTAATTAATTTGCATTTTATTGCATGACATAAGTATTTGATACATCAGAAAAGCAGAACTTAATATTTGGTACAGAAACCTTTGTTTGCAATTACAGAGATCACACGTTTCTTGTAGTTCTTGACCAGGTCTGCACACACTGCAGCAGGGATTTTGGCCCACTCCTCCATACAGACCTTCTCCAGATCCTTCAGGTTTCGGGGCTGTCGCTGGGCAATACGGACTTTCAACTCCCTCCAAAGATTTTCTATTGGGTTCAGGTCTGGAGACTGGCTAGGCCACTCCAGGACCTTAAGATGCTTCTTACGGAGCCACTCCTTAGTTGCCCTGGCTATGTGTTTCGGCTCGTTGTCATGCTGGAAGACCCAGCCACGACCCATCTTCAATGCTCTTACTGAGGGAAGGAGGTTGTTGGCCAAGATCTCGCGATACATGGCCCCATCCATCCTCCCCTCAATACGGTCCAGTCGTCCTGTCACCTTTGCAGAAAAGCATCCCCAAAGAATGATGTTTCCACCTCCATGCTTCACGGTTGGGATGGTGTTCTTGGGGTTGTACTCATCCTTCTTCTTCCTCCAAACACGGTGAGTGGAGTTTAGACCAAAAAGCTCTATTTTTGTCTCATCAGACCACATGACCTTCTCCCATTCCTCCTCTGGATCATCCAGATGGTCATTGGCAAACTTCAGACAGGCCTGGACATGTGCTGGCTTGAGAAGGGGGACCTTGCGTGCGCTGCAGGATTTTAATCCATGACGGCGTAGTGTTACTAATGGTTTTCTTTGAGACTGTGGTCCCAGCTCTCTTCAGGTCATTGACCAGGTCCTGCCGTGTAGTTCTGGGCTGATCCCTCACCTTCCTCATGATCATTGATGCCCCACGAGGTGAGATCTTGCATGGTGCCCCAGACCGAGGGAGATTGACCGTCATCTTGAACTTCTTCCATTTTCTAATAATTGCGCCAACAGTTGTTGCCTTCTCACCAAGCTTGCCTATTGTCCTGTAGCCCATCCCAGCTTTGTGCAGGTCTACAATTTTATCCCTGATGTCCTTACACAGCTGTGTCTTGGCCATTGTAGAGAGGTTGGAGTCTGTTTGATTGAGTGTTTGGACAGGTGTCTTTTATACAGGTAACGAGTTCAAACAGGTGCAGTTAATACAGGTAATGAGTGGAGAACAGGACGGCTTCTTAAAGAAAAACTAACAGGTCTGTGAGAGCTGAAATTCTTACTGGTTGGTAGGTGATCAAATATTTATGTCATGCAATAAAATGCAAATTAATTATTTAAAAATAATACAATGTGATTTTCTGGATTTTTGTTTTAGATTCCGTCGCTGACAGTTGAAGCGTACCTATGATAAAAATTACAGACCTCTACATGCTTTGTAAGTAGGAAAACCTGCAAAATCGGCAGTGTATCAAATACTTGTTCTCCCCACTGTAAATGTATGAGGCGGTGAGGTGAACCGTTTACCTCACACTCAGGGTAAAAGGCCCCCAGTAGTGATACAAAAACTTTTTTGCGGAATATATGTTAATGCTTATTTAAAACGATCACTTCGGCATGTACCTTATTCTGTTGTTTTGATAAACAAAATCATTTAATTTACCTTTGTTCAATAAATACACTGTTATTAAAATGTTCATTTTAAAAATATAGAAAAAAATTAGGTCCCACTTTATATTAGGTGGCCTTAACAACTATGTACTTACATCAAAAAATAAATACAGTGTACTTGTGTTCATATTGTATTGCAAAACACTTTTGCTGATATTGAGGTGGGATATGGGTAAAGTTAGGGACAGGTGTGTTGGTATGGATAGGTTTATGGGTAGGGTTAGGTGTAAGGGAAGTATCAATAGTGTAATTATAAATGTAACTACAGAAATAAATTACAGATGTAATTACATGCAGGTAATTTTTAAAATGTAAGTACAATGTAAAAACATGTATGTACACAATAAGTGCATTGTATCAAATTATTAATTTAAATGTAAGTACATAGTAGTTAAGGCACCTAATATAAAGTGGGTCCAAAAATTATTTTAAAAAAAGCTTTTAATGTCTTTACAGGAACAATAAATAGGCCTAATATATGATATGAAAGCTGTGTCATGAATTCAAATGTCAGATGTATGATTCAAGGTGATCGTTCATCTTGCTCATGATAGGCTATACTCTAATTGTATAATCATACAAACTCTAAACTTTCCTCTGAATAATGGCATTTTTACTAGCATTGATATCTCTTTTGTCATATTCAAGAGCTTTGGCAAGTGACGCAACTAGCATCCGTTGGCAGGAAGAAACACATCCTGTAAGCATACAAGTGAAAAACAGTACCAAAGATGATGTGGAATCTTATATGCGTCATTCACTTCTGCTTAAACGTATAGATGTGCAGCCTACGTGATTAGTTTTCTTACTGCAGTTTTACTCGCTTTAGAGGTGGGCTGCACTTTTATTTTATTAAGCACCGTTGTGAAAGCATCGCATCGGAGTGATTTATTCAGCTGTTTCTTTTCAGGTATTTATTGCATCAAACATAACATATTCTGTCTGAATTTTTAAATGATTATAGCCCACTAAATAATATAGTATATTGGTGAATCTTTACTCTATATTTCAGTTTTTTGCTTAACAAATTTTGTTATATATATGTGTGTGTGTGTGTGTGTGCGTGTGACATTTTAAACTCTATATTAATTTATCTATATTAACAAATTGTCTGGTACTCTAGATGTTTTTGTTTTTGTTTTTTTGATTAAGTTACAAGATCAAGATGGTAGACACAAAAGAAGATAACCAGCCAGTTTCAGCCATTGAGCCGAAGACAAAATTCATCCGGTCACCAAAGGGGATGATTTTAGCTCTTGAAATGGTAAGTCTGCCAAGAGTTCAAATGTAGCTAATCAAGATACACTTTGCTTTGAAATAAATCATTTAAAAATCTAAATGGTTTAAAAGTAGACTTTTATTTGATGCTACATTTATTACATGTAGTTGATTAATCTGGAACAATTTTGTTAAAAATTTGCGATTTATGTATAATGATATCTGTATGCTTCTTTTTTGTTTTAAATTAGGGTCTGTGTCTCATTGTGATTATTTGCAAAGCAGTCTCTTTTGGATGCTACTTGTGGTGCCCCATTATAGAGCTGGTCTGGACCATTATCATCTTTGTTATTTATAGCATGGAACTGCAGATACAGTTTTTCCCATGGACGGTAAAATATCCAAATATTGGATTAGATTTTTTTAACCAATTATTACCTAACCACCATGTTATAAGTGCAACTCACTCAATATTTTTAATTCTTAACCTCTTCCTTTTTTTGTACTGAAAATTACCACAAAATGTCACATGTTCTCATTTGTCTTGCAGGACTTCTTCAGAGCAATCACAGGCTCACTCACCTTGCTCATTACTTCCATTGTCTGCATTAGCTGGGCAATTTCTGTAACCTCTGGGGAAGTTGCTGGTTCGGTGAGTAAATTAGCAAACAATATGTTTCTGGCTGAAAGTATAATGTGAAAAGATAAAGTAATGAAAGTTTTAGGTTGTTGGGCCCCTAAATGGATATCTAATGGTGTTGCTGTCAAACTCACTAACACTTTTTATAAAATAAGATCATATAATAATGTTCTATTTAGTCATAAGTATAATAATAGTGATTTCCCTGTCATGTTGTGCATTTTATGATCCTTGTGCTTTTACCATTGTTTCTTTTAAACTTTTTTCATGTTTGATTTTTTTTTAATTTTTTTTTTTAAGATTTTTGGTTTGATGGCAGCAGCAGTGTTTGGATATGATACGTTTTGCATAATCAAACAGATCAAGGAAATGAAAGAGCAGGGGAGGTCTGTTAGTAAGTACAATGCATCAGCACCAACAGAATCACCTTTAGAGTTATATGTGAGGGCTTTTAAGTATCCTTTTCACATTTAAATGAAAAAAATTGGTAACACGTTAGTTTAGGGTCCAATTCTCACTATTAAGTAGTTACTTATTAGCATGCATATTACTAGGATATTGGCTGTTTATTAGTACTTATAAAGCACATATTAATGCCTTATTCTGCATGATTATATTCTACATCCTTAATCCTACCCAATACCTAAACTTAACAACTACCTTACTAACTATTAATAAGCAATAATTAGGAGTTTATTAAGGCAAAATTCGTAGTTAATAATTAGTTGTTAGTCAGAATTGGACCCTAATCTAAAGTGTGATCAAAATTCTGCAAAATTAACTAAATAGAACTTCTGTAATCACCTATTAAATTGAAGGGGGGAAAAAATCTTAGATGTTGGATGTTGGTTTCACAAATGCACAGAAGTACAGGTCCAAAAACATCACAGTTGCAACTGTTTTAGCCAGACTTTAATGATAAAACAGCTCATCAAAACAAATGTGGAATAACTGTTTTACATGTCCTGTTTTCCTTTCCAGATTTCATTTTGATCTAAACAAAGGAAAAATGGAATACAACAGGAACTCATAAGGTTTCCACATATGTTTATGGTTGATTATTGTGTAATTTGTGTCATGTCATGTTTAAATCGAAATGTGAAATTGAACGATGACATTTTACAGTTAAAAGTGCCATTAAAGAGTGCAATTATTAGCCTGTTGCCTATTGAATGTTTTCTGTTGGAGATTCATAATATAAACCGTAATCTGTCAACCTCATAAACTAAAAAAGTGAGATTTCAACATTTTATTAAGAACCAGCTTTCACAAACCACATATAAAGGTACAAACACAAAAAGTAAAAAGAGGTAACAAAAAAAGTAAAAATAATCACAAAGGTTGTTGGAGCATGTTCCAGAAATATTGAATCTACCACATAAACGCAACAGTCTCTTTAATTTAAAAAGTCCTACAATAAAAACATTTGCAAAGTCAGACATTCAATTTATAAAAAAATATTCACAAGAACACAGTAAGACAATGAATACACCTATCAACCCTAAAACTGCTAAGTAAATGTTTTTTGTAAAAAAAAATATACAGTATATAAATGACGTGATTAAAATGACAACAATACAGCAACACCACAGACTGGGAAGAGTGAATTTCAACAACACCGATCATACAACAGATGTTGGTAAGAGAAAAGTCTCCTGAGAAAGATACTATATAATAGTATATGTCTTGAGTATAGACTGTCTGCACATTATAAAGTGCGCTTGAATTACTAGTCACCTCTGTGCTGTGTGGGGACTGCAAACTGGTCTCCTCTGGGATAGGTTGGTTCTGTTGTATGTTGTTCTCCCATTTGTTGTGTTGTAGCTAAATTGTCCCCGGCTTTCCTAGTAGTCCCAGATGGTCCAGTGCAGTTTTGAATGCTATCTTTGAGCTCGGAAAGCTGGTGGGAATGGTTAACAAGGGTGCTGTTTACATGAGACAGATACCCATCAGAGTGCCTCTCGAGCTCTCCTCGAATTCTCTCAAGGTCATCAGCCAGGTGTGCCAGCCCTCCACACTGACCCTCCACACGGGCAACACGACCCCCAACTTCATTTACCTCCTTCTGGACACCCAGGGCAGTAGAGCGACAACCCTGTAGCTCTTCAGCCACTCTGCGGCGCAGATCCTGGAGTTCCCCTTTCAGGCGGGTCAACTTTCGCTCCCCAGTACCCAACATAGATGCCTGTCGTCCCACCAGCTGAACCACACCCTTGACTTGCTGTGCAAGCCTTTCTTCTCTCTCTTGCCAGGTGAGGTTGGTGTGGCCGACCTCTCTGATCACAGAGCCAAGAGACTCTTGCAAGCCACAGAGAGATCTGTTAACGGCGTTCACACTAACTTTCAGCAGGGTCACCTCACCCTGAAGACCTACCTCCTCTTGTTTCTCCGCCAACTGGACAAGAAGATTATATAGTGTGGCACTGAGGTTGTTCAATCTCTCTACCTGTAAATCAAGTTTCCCATTCAGTTCCTTGTGGTTGTCCTCAATTCTCTCCTCATCAGTTGCCAAAGGAGCTGCATATCCTGTAAGAACAGGCTGTGGAACACAAGATGAAGTGCACATGACCTCTATGGATTTAAGCTGTTTCTGTAAACGGTCCAAATCGTCCTCAACACTTCTTCTGAGTGATTCTACTTCTGTATTCAGTGTGGGCACAGCCTGACCCTCTAGCAAAGTTGGTGCTGTTACATTACCTAACTCTTCCACTGCAGCCAAGAGCTGACTTTCAAGAGCCTTAAGCTTCCCCTCTATTTGTGCCTCCAGGTCGGTGGGCACTCTTTTGTTAATGCTCACATCCTCTTGATTCAATGCAATATTAATCTTGGATTCCACATAAGCCAGTCGGCCCTCCAACATGCCCTCTATATGGTCCTTGTGTCCACCAAGTTCGGCACGTAGGTGTATTTGGGACTCATTCAAGCCACCCACTGACTGCTCCACATGAATTAGCCTTTCAGTTAGACCTGATACAGCAATGCAACAACCCTCTTCAGGTTCCAGGTCTTGAAGCTGAGACTGAAGTTTTTGGAGTTCTGTCCTCAATCCTATGGCCCTTATGTCTAGAACTTGCTCAATCTGATCTTGTCCATTCAAAAGTTCCTCCTTGCACTGGAGCCGCACCTCAGCCGTGCGAGCCTCGCATCGTTCCTCAGCACTCTCCACACGTTTTTCAAAGCCATCTAAGATGGCCACCCGAGCTTCACTCATTTTGGACTCCACCAGTGTCTCCAAGGCCTTTTGGAATTCAGTTTGAGTAAGCTTCACTGACCCTTCTGACAGTCTTTGAAGGGTGTTGTTGTGACCCACAACTGCTCCTCTCAACCCTTCCAGCTCAGATGCCTTTGCCACAAGCTCTGCTCGCAGCTCTGAAACCTTTTCAGCCAAATCGACCATGTTTGGGAAATGCCCCACCACATCTGAACCCTCAATGTCCGGTGCACCTCCAGGTAGATCTCCGAAACCCACAGAGGAGTCCCTAGACAGGGAAGGAGCAGCGACAGGGCTGGGTGCTGCAGAAATAAGTGCAGTCAACATCCGGTTAGCATCTTCACGGAGGGAAGCACGCAAGCTGTCCTCCAGGCCAGTCACTGTACCACGGAGAGTCTCAAGACCAAGAGTGAGTCGCTGCACATCCTCTTCTATCCTATTCAACCGCTCATCTTCGATAATGTTGTCATCATGATCTGTGAATGAATATTATTTATTTATTTGGGAACACAACACAAATACATGCTGATTCTTAAACACCTGTATATACTAGAGTGTGTAACTGCATATTGCTTATTTACCTTGGTTTGTTTCACTGACACCAGAGGGCGCCTGTGCATTGGAAATAGGCTCTGTTTCACTGTGCTCTGATATAGAACCATGGTGATCTGGCTGAGGATCCTGGTAGTCTGTGATTGGCTCATTCTCTTCTAGGATTAAATCATGGCCAAGAACTTGAGGCTCTGGCATGGGTTCAGGATAATCTACTTCCAGTTCTTGGTGGTCTGGATAAGGTTCAACTGAGGTATCTTGGGAAGAGGGCCCAGTATTAGGGCCTGGGTATCCATTCATTCCATTAGATGGTGCTTGAGGTTGATTCCAGGGGTTTCCATTGAAATTGGGATGGGGAAATCCTTTAAAAGAAGGCACTGGACCCTTCTGTGCAGGCATAGGCCTTTTAAAAGAAGGCATGGGACCCTTCTGCATGGGCATGGGCCCTTTAAAGGAAGGTATGGGACCCTTCTGCATAGGCATGGGCCCTTTAAAAGAAGGTATGGGACCCTTCTGCATAGGCATGGGCCCCTTAAAAGAAGGCATAGGACCTTTCTGTGCAGGCACGGGCCCTTTAAAAGGAGGCATGGGACCCTTCTGTGCAGGTATGGCCCCTTTAAAAGGAGGTAGAGGGCCCTTCTGCATAGGCATGGGCCCCTTAAAAGGAGGCATAGGGCCCTTCTGCATAGGCATGGGCCCTTTAAAACGAGGCATAGGGCCCTTCTGAGAGAGCATTGGTCCTTTGAATAGGGGCCTTGCTTTCATTCCATATACCGCAGTACAACCGACACCTGCATAACCAGGACAACACTTCCACTCCAGCTCAGTCAGAGTCTTATATGCAACTTTATACATAGGCTTGTAGTACGTGCGATACCTGTAAAAATAGACAGGGTGTCAAAATTATCTAAATCTGTGAATTTTATTTTTTATACAAACATTAATTGCATGAAAGTTACACAATTATAAATAGCTGTCTTACTTTATAGTTGGGCATTTCTGACCCCAAGCACACTTGTTGTACTCTGCCTTCATGAAGGGAGTCGCTCCATCCTGAATAGTGAATGAGACCGTTCTCTCCACAACATAAGCACAATGGTTCCTGAGAGAGAGAGTTAGACAACAGAATAGTTATGAACTAACAATAAACAATACTTTTACAGCAATTATTAATCCTGTTTAGCATTCATTTCTACATGTACATTTTAATATTAAAAGTTACATTAACATTTGTTTATTTTTTTTACTGCTATTATAACAATTTATACAATAACATTAAGCAAAATTAACAAAACCTGCATAGATTATCATTTATTGTTGATGATGATACCTACATACATTAACTAATGTTAATGTATAGAACCATGTTGTAAAGTGCAATTCACTATGAATTCACCAAATTTTAGCAAATTTATGACTGCACCTCAGTGTAAACTAAACATTAATACAAAACTGGAAAAATGTTAACTCAACAGGTATTTAGTGTCTACAGATTCATTTAAGTAGTCATGGGTCATATTTTCTTAACTACAATCTTAATCATCACCTCACTGGAATGAACATTCATATTTTTACCAACACAGATGTCAGTAAATAGATCAAGTGCAGCAGTATGGGCAGTATTGCCTCCCAGATGTGTCTGAAATTATTTAGTATTCAACGGCTATTTGGCTGTCTGTGCCAGTGCCATCAATTGAAAATTAATTTTTCACTCATGGATACTCACTTATGTCTGGCCGTTGGTTTGTCTGAGTTGTACTGTGGATGTGGTCCAGAGTAGAGGCTATATCGGCTTGATGCAGGGTGAAATGCTGCCACAGTCAGAAAAGAACTCCAAAGAAGAAGAAAACAGCGCAAGTTCGTCTCCAATAACATGATTTTTTTTTTTTTTTGTATAATATCAATACTGGGGGAAAAAAAGAAATGACAGAGGGAAATCCCTCTATAGCCAGAACAAAATCTAAAACCTAAAAGCTGACATATGCCTTATGTTAGAAAAAAAAAGTGTGACACTAGCTAGTCACATCTATCCATGTTGTTTTTAGTCAATACACAAAAAAAAAAAAAAAAAAAAGATAAAATAGTGTCTAAAAAGGACACTGTTTGCTCCAGTTGTGGTGATGCTGAGATTCCTGAAGACTGCTGGGACTGAGAGTCCTGGTCACCTCATAAAACACTGGACCACCTCATTTACATAGATCCACCCACTATATGCCACCTATCACAATTCACACAAAGGTGCTATTTTTGAGACCTGAGCCACACAGTACAACAGTGATGTTCAGATGTTTTGAAGGAAAGACTTAAAGATGGATAAATCATGACAACAATTATTAGTATAAGTGAATTACTTCAGAATAAATAGTAATTATCATGAACTGATATCAGTTAAAAAAAAAGTTAGCTCTTGCCTTCTGAAATGAAGAGGTATATGCCTGGTGTATTTATGTTACATTTAACTACATTAATAATCTAGTTATAGGAATGTGTTTTAAAACCCTCAGTCTGAGGTGTCTGATTATTGGCCGTTTTCTGAAAACTAAATGATACAGGAGCATATGGGTCTGAACATAAGCTAAGAAAACATATGGACTCACTATAGCTGCTGGCTGCAGTCACATGCTCACACACACAAACACGGACACAGCCATATGGAACAAATACAATTTTACTCAAATAAACACTGGGAGTTGGACTGTAAATATTAACGATTACTTGACAATAGCAAAATAGCTCTAATGAAAAATATACAGTGTGAAAGAGATTCTTTCCTGTTGACCATGTTTGTCCCATATAGGATTAAATGCAAAGCTGAACAAACAAACAATCATTGAAGTTACCGCTCCTTTCTCTTTATTGCTGCAACAGCCGTCCACAGTATGTGTACCCATGGCTGTCACTATGGTAGCAGTGGAGGCGGTGGTTGTGTTGCAGTCCTTGAATTACAGGTCTGGGGGAAAAGTGAGAATTCCAAACACTCTTCACTTCTCATAGACCTTAATTGTGCAAAGCCCATCACACACCACCAGCAAACAAACACACCACCTCAAACCTCCCTTCTAAAAAACCACAAAGGCAAAACACACCATGCCTTTGTTTAGTTGCGGTGGCTAATTAGCCGACAATGTTTACCCTGTTTCCATGGGCTGTGCTGCTCTAATGTGGAGGGTCAGGAATCTGTATAAACAGGTCTGCAAAAGCCCTGCTAATGTGGTCATACAGGTCTGAAATAAAGAAATCTGTCTCCATTGTTTATGTAAATCACTGTTAGGATGACCTGAAAACTGAAATGTGTGTAAAAGAACAATAAGTAAACAAAATGACTGATAATGAGAATTTTTATGAAACATTTGGGTGTTTCAACTATGGATGCATTTGCTTTTTAAAAAAACAAAAAACAAAAAAACAGCTCGATTAAAAATGAAGTTCGGAAGTTATATATTTATATACTATATAAGTATATATTTTTATTTATGACTCTTTGTCATCACTCAAAAGGTTAATTTTAAACTTAAAATCACTTAAAAGTTAATTTTGCTGCTAGGTCCTAATTAAAATGAGCCAATGCAACTTAATTATTGTACATTTTGTAATAAATTCAAATTCATTTAACTATGTGCAATCCGCTAATATCTAAAATAGAAGTTAACTTAATCCATTTTTGTGTCGGGATTGCATGGATCATTTTCGCTAGCATTAACAGAAACTGGGCAGGGGATTTCTAGTTTCCAGCATGCTTTGCATGGGACTGGATTGGGAGATCAAATGTTTAAATTAAGTGCTATTTTATGTGTGTTTTTTTAGCAAAATGACAGAGTTTTCAGTGTTTAATTTTCTGTAAAGTTCAATGTCTGGGTCTGGGACAAGAGTAAAATGCTAAACTATTCATAAGAGCATTTCAAAAGGAGCAAAAATAAATGAAGACATGGGAAAAAATTTCAGTTGGTGACGTTCATATAACAAGAAAATCGTTTTAAATCTGTTAGTTTTACTAAAAAATCATCCTGAAATTGAAGAAACCCTAGTTGCATTCTCTGATTAGATCATTTGAATACACAATATAATAGCAAAATACCATGACAAAATTCAGACATAGCTAGTTCTATGTTGTTCATATCACGCTTTCTTCTCAACAAATAAAGCAATTTCAGCTCAAATCAACATTTCATGCCAATGTCATTATAACAAAATAAACAGTTTATTTTTTTTTATCTGACTGCACATTATCCTTTAAAAATGTACACTTATATTTTGTGAAAGAGGTCTTTTTAAAAGACCACATGCCATAGCTCTGGCTTGTTTCAATTTCAAATGACTTTCTAAAGAAATTACTCCCAAAAGTTAAGTATGTGTGTCTGTGTGTCACCTCCCTCATATTATTCACCAACTGACAAAACATGCACAGTATGTTTTTGCCGCTGGCTTTCCACTACCACACTGGGCACACATACACCATTCTTCACAACCACCTCCACCCAGGAAGTCCACAGGATATGACATCACAATGAACCAGCTGTTCAGGCCTCAAACTTTCATAATGCTGTTCTGTATTCAGTAGTGGGCAGAACCTGCATTCATCAGGTGTAATGATGTGTTACACCTCAAGTAGGGTGGGTTCCTTTTTCATTTCAATCACAATTTGCACCCTGTAGTAGCTGAAACTACTGAATGATTTAAAGAGCGCAAAACATGGTAAATAGGCTATGGGGTGTGTGCAGGGTCAAATGTTCATTATAAGGGGAAATATAAGCAGAAGTTTTAGAATGGCCTTTGGCATGAATAAAGATGCATTATTTCTCTATCATTCTCTAGCATTTTTCTTTTCTGTTGCCTTTGTCTGTCGAAAAAAATAGCACCAACCATCCACATTCAACTCCTGATGGTGAAATCAGTCAAGTCAACTGTGTGTTTGTCTGTTATGTTTGGTGTGAAGTGTGGCTGATGCCTGGCACATTTCCACTACACGAAACTTACGGAAACAAGACTGAGAATGTTTGTTCTTTTACTGATCTACTTTTATAGTATCTATAATATAGCCACTGGCAAATGAGTGATGGATTCACTATCATCTCAACATCTCTATCAAAAGTTTATGGATATTATACTGAAATTTAAATTTTAAGCCTTTAGGCTAGCTTACGACAAAATTTCTCAAATGCAGCAATTCAGAAAGATTTTTAAAAATATATATCAGCACAACACAGAGAAGTATGTTTCATAGTATGTCCCGTATTCAACAAAGAACTTACTTCTTTACCCGGATGTTGATTTATGACGTGCTAACAACAACCGCGAAGATTATTTACTTGGGTGAACAATATGGGTCTCAATCAGCCCTAGCTCCTGAGCTCGTGAATCAATTGCGTGATCACGAATTCGGGCACTGAAGACGCTGAAGCTGTGGCTAAAACCGGTCACGTTCACACATTTACTATTTTCTACATGGTGAATGGAACAGTGCACTAGGGGATAGAACAATTCAGTGTAAATATTGGGGCGAATTAATATTTCATTGGGGCGAATGAAGTCTGGTTTGAACCGTTCAGAGAAACGACAGCACAGAGCGGATCATATGCGCGAGTCGCCACAGACCAGAAAACGTATCAGACCCATTTAAATTCTGCACATAATGCTATATTTTAAAGCGATATGGAAGAGATTAGGAGAAAGTTTTAGAGATTAGGAGGAAACTGCGGCTTTACCAAGCTCACTGGCTCTGGCCAAGCTGTGATATAAACTAAACGCTATTGGCTGTTTTTAAAAAAGGAGAGGAACTCTTCGATTGGTCCCACCCTGACTTCCTGTTTCAATGGAAATTACATCAACAAATTAAATAATGCTAAATGGTGAATGCTAACCCTGAGGTCAGGACTCTGTGCAAGCCAGTCAAGTTCCTCCACACCAAACTCGCTCATCCATGTCTTTATGGACATTGCTTTGTGCACTGGTGCGCAGTCATGTTGGAATAAGAAGGGGCCATCCCCAAACTGTTCCCACAAAGTTGGGAGCATGAAATTGTCCAAAATGTCTTGGTATGTTGAAGCATTAAGAGTTCCTTTCACTGGAATTAATGGGTACCGTACCTGGCAACCGCCAAACCCAGAGTTGTCCATCGGATTGCCAGACAGAGAAGCGTGATTTGTCACTCCAGAGAACACGTCTCCACTGCTCTAGAGTCCAGTGGCAGCATGCTTTACACCACTGCATCCAACGCTTTGCATGGCACTTGGTGATGTAAGGCTTGGATGCAGCTGCTCGGCCATGGAAACCCATTCCATGAAGCTCTCTACACACTGTTCTTGAGCTAATCTGAAGGCCACACAAAGTTTGGAGGTCTGTAGCTATTGACTCTGCAGAAAGTTGGCGACTTCTGTGCCTCAGCATGTGCCGACCCCGCTCTGTGATTTTACATGGCCTACCACTTCGTGGCTGAGTTGCTGTTGTTCCCAATTGCTTCCACTTTGTCATTAGCAGTTGACCATAGAATATTTAGTAGTGAGGAAATATCACAAATGGACTTATTGCACAGGTGGCAACCTATCACGGTACCACGCTTGAATTCACTGAGCTCCTGAGCGTGACCCATTCTTTCATAAATGTTTGTAGAAGCAGTCTGCATGCCTAGGTGCTTGATTTTATACACATGGAAGTGATTGGAACACCTGAATTCAATGATTTGGAGAGGTGTCCCAATACTTTTGGCAATGTAGTGTATATTTTTTAGAAATCACATAACCCATTGAAATCGTCAGAGTTTGAGGATATTCACACATAGGCTAATTTATACACATAAAAACAGAGTTTTAAACTCAAACATTTTAAAGGAGAACAATGCATAACGGTTGTTTAAACCAATGAGCATTAATCTGTGTCGTCAGCAAGTCGTTCCCATCGTGCTTTTGATCAGCGCAGTCGGTGGAGAGCAACTGCGCCTGACTGCAGAATCCGACACGACCGCCTCGCCGTCGCGAGAGTTTTTTGACATAAGTCAGCATCACATCAGAGCAAGTCGGACCAGCCTCGGACACATTTCTAAATGGCATGCATGATGCATCTCGCGGTGATCAACGGTGATCGGTTCTGTGCAGATTTTGCTCATCTCAAACGAGCCTATATCAACTGGCTGCACAATCTTATTCGACGTACTTTGCGTACTACTACGCATGTTCGGACGCGGTCCTCTGCTCAGGACAGCACACAGAGCAGCTGAAGGATCTGTTGAAGATCTGCTGAGAGAATTGAGGTGAAATGCCTCCCTCTAGCGTTTAAAGCACAAGGACAAAATATCGTAAATTTTTTGAGGGGTTCATTTTCAAACCGTTTCCTAAACATTAGTAGTATAGGCTGCATTAATACGGGCATTAACACTATGAAGTCAATAAAGCTAACATTATAATGATTTTAAACAATTTTCCGAACTTTGGTGAAATATTAGCCTATGATGGGTCACAGAAATGCATCCCATGCGCTTGTTGAAGTTCACAGACTAATTACAGGCTTTGCCTGCTGCCATTGGGACGTGAGAGAGAATCAGACGACCGTTTCTCACGAAACACCCCTTTGGTGACAAATATAATGATTAGAAACAACCTCCACCAAGCTAGCGGGTTTCCAGATAAATTACACATTTTTAATCAGGCTGCTTTTTAAAAATGTGTAGATTTAAGAGGCAATTTAGCAAAGCCTGTTTTATGCTGTGGTGCATGCAAATTAATGCTATTTAAACTATTTACATTTTTACTTAAGATATAATATCTTTTAAATATATAGCATAAACTATGTGATAAAGAGGCGGTTTTCCTCACAAAATATGAAAATCTTCATAACATAGGTGGTTGAGGTGAACAGTGTGCGTGGGGAGGCGTCAGTGTGAGAATGTGCAGCGCGCGATATGTGTACTCTCATATTTTACACTGTGAAGCGCGAGTCGATCACTACACACTGGATGTACCTGCTAAAGAAACACCTTCGGTGCGCCCAGGGTGGAAAATGGGACACTTCAGCTCGTAACTTTTAATCTAACAGGAACATTGTTGCAGAGTCTGGATTGTTGACATGGCAGTAGACGGTAATTATTTTATTTTTACTTTAATCAAAAATATGAGCGTATTAGTTAGATGGTAGGCTACGTTGCGAGCTAGAGATTACTCGAGGTATTAGTTTTCCCAGAGTAAATGTTTAATTTATTTATTTATTTAAATTCACTGATTATATGGTTTGAATATATTTCATATATGCTATAATTTGAATGTAACATTAGTGTTGAAATTGCACTCAGGTGGGCATTTGCATTTCTCATATTTTTAAGCACATTAGACAGGCCTATTTGTTTTCTGTTAAAGGCATATCTACTCATGAAGTAAAATAAAATATAAATAAATAGCCTTGTACACGTGACATGGTTAGTTTTAAAGAGTTAAGAAGCTTGACAGTTTGCTAATTAATGTCTGTATGATGGATGTCTCCTTCATTTCTGGTGGGCTTCAGTGTGTACAGTGTCACACAACCTTTTATTATGAATAAGTTCAAAAGCATTTTGAGTCATTTGCAAGCAATAATATTTTTATTTATCCGGCTCTCCAAAATGAGCATAAAATGGCAAAATAATTTGCTTGATATTTTCTGAAGTTTGAGTAAAGTATTATGTTTCTGTGAACGTTTTGTAGTTTTCGTTGTGTAAGTTGAAAGGTGTTGACTCATAATCATAGCTTCTCATTGACAAAATTCTGCATGAGAGTCCACGTCTCAACATGTTCTTCAAAACCTCAAAAGAAATCCCCAATCTTCTTTTTTTTCCCTTTTCCCCCACACATTCAAATGTAGTACTGTATCATACATGTTATGTGATCACAGTATGAGATCAAAATCAAACTTAATATCTATACTTTTCTGGTGAACCAGTTACCTGCTGTGCATTTGTGTCACTATACCACTTTAATGATGGCTTGCATATTCATTATTGCATTCATCTGCATAGATAATGAGGCCAAACAGATCTGAAGCTGCTATCTCCACATTTCTCTCTCTCTCTCTCGTTCTGTCTGTAGCTCATTACTTCACACAGATGTTGTGTTTCACTCCCTTCCCAAGTTCAAACCTCTCATGCTATCAGAGATCTCTGGCAAACTTGCTTGGTTCTCACAAGAGAGCACATCGTTAGTTCAGTCCAGTGGGTGCGCAGGTGAGAAAAACACCTTGGCCTGGATTTAATTATGTGCTTGTGCTTTAGGGAATGAAGCGCTGTTATGGATGATGGATCTGTAAATATAATATGAATTTAGAGATTTCTCTGTGGTTGGTTTTCTCTTTCATATTGGTTCCATGAAGTGTGGCTGTAACCACATATTCAAGTTTGAAGGAATAATTCACCTAAAAATTTAAATTGTCATGTACTCATTCTGTACTCATATGGTTTTATTTTTTTGGTAGACCACAAACTGATGGTGCTTTTTCCATACAATGAATATAAATGGTGATCAGTGCCTTTCAAGCTTATAGAATGACCAAAAAAAAGATGCAATAAAATTTCAGTCTGTTCCTCATACAAACCTATCATATGACTTTGGAAGACTTAGAATATAGTGCTACAAGTCATATTGAGTACATTTATGGTGCTTTTTGTTATTTTTGGAGCTTGACAACATCTGGTCACCTTTTACTTTTATTGCACGGAAAAGAATAACATGAGCATTTTGCTAAATTGCTCATTTTGTGTCTTACAGAATAAAAAAATCATACAAGTTTGAAGCGACATGCTTTTTTAATAAATTATTCCTTTATGATTCAGACACTGGAAAGCCTAACACTAATCTGAATATTCATCTTAGATTAATTATCATCTAAGGTGGTTATTGTCACACATAGTTGCAAATAAGTTGAAACAGGATCTAATTGCGGCAGTTCTCAGGATTTAATAAAACCTAACTTAGGAAACAAGAAACAGAACAACAACGTAAACGCAACAATAACAGACAACTGAAGTGAAAGAAACACAGGGCTTAAATAGAGCAGACAGAGCGAGAAACTAACTAGATAATTAACACAACACACCTGAACTGAGGAACCTAATTAATTAGTAACCTAGGAGACAAAAAGGAAGGGGACTAGAACGACAAAACTAATTAACAACCTAGAAACGCAGATATGAACAGAACAGATCAAAAACGAACTCTAAACATGAACAAACTCAAAACATGACAGTTATGGCCTTGAACATAAACATGCTTTTTGATACAAGAATAACATTCATTATGCCGTTCAAAATTGTTGGGATAAATACTTTTTATTGAATACTTTTATTAAGTGCATACTTTTATTCAGCAAGGATACATTAAATTAATTAAAAGTGTCAGTAAAGTCATGTATAATGTTACAAAAAAAATATTTTTCAAATAAATGCAGTTTTCTTTTTAAACTTTATATTCATCAAAGAATCCTGAAAAAAAAATGTATTGCAGTTTCCACAAAAATATATGGGTTCAGCAGCACAAGTGATTTCAACATATTAAGATTTCAAGATAATATGATTTTTTTCTTGAGCACCAAATCAGCATATTACAATGATTTCTGAAGGATCATGTGACACTGAAGACTGGAGTAATGATGCTGAAAATTCAGCTTGACATTTTTATTTTAAAATATATTACAATAGTTTTTTTTTTGTATTACGAAAATGTTTTTACTATATTTTTCATCAAATAAATAAAAAATTAAAAAATCGTACCGACCCGAAACTTTTGAACAGTAATATAAAAACTTGGCTGCCTATAGACTTTTCTATTTCCTTTTAATATTTAGTGGGTCAAGAGTAAGGATTCAGGAGGAGATACTGTTTCTAGATTTAGGAGCACATCTTTTTGCACATGAATATAGAAAATAAGGGCAGCTTCTGTCCAGGACTAACAGGCCTAGACGTGTTTTCACCCTCCAGCCACAGTGCGACATCTCTCTAATGTCTGCTTCAGAGGCACTGCGATGAAAGACTGTTCATCTGTGACTCCATCCCAAATGCATTCATACAGGCAGGCATCCCCCATGCACTCTTGATGAGGACGGCCTTTGTAGCCGCCTGCGAGGCTGCAGGGAACGAGAGCAAAAGACATCCCTTTTATCTCATCCAGGCCTCCACTTTTAAATACAGACACACACACACACACACACACAAACTTATGGTCTTTCCCTCTCATCAACTCTTGCTTATGAACACACACACATGCAGATATAATACCATCACACACACTGCCATGCGCAGAGATGACTGATTGTACTCGTTTGTGCTAAGACTAAGGTGGTGATTAGAAGAGTGAGGTTTTAATGAGCACATTGTAACACTGTATCTGTCTTTGTCTGTTAATGCACTGGCCTCTCGCAGCTTGTGGGAGAAAATCTGCTTAGGCTGCCCACCGACTCATTTACAGTCACCAGCCGAGCAAAACTATGCTGTGCTGGTCTGCTGTATTGCTTTTTGAAATATGCACATATCTCACATCAGTTTTATACTCACAGCTATGTATGTACACTTTTGGAACACAAACAAAGATATTTTGCAGATTTTTTCAACTGTTTTTATCTATATACTGAAAGTCATAAACAACACTGACATTTTGCAAATTTGATTTGAAACTTCCATTTTTCAAATGTGTTCTACAAACGAAAGAAAGTCATACAGGTTTGGAACGACATGAGGGTAAGTAAATGATTTTAAAAAGAGTATTTTAAAGCATATTTTGTACCAGGAAGGTCTTTTAGTTAATTGTATCATGAATTGCAAATGCTAGTTTTGTCTAGCTCAGCAAGAACTTATTTTTCCAAGGCGTTCGGTATTTAGCAGCACTTAAAGTTTTCCTTCCTGGAAATCTGGAAACTCATATGCTTTTCATTAGATTACCCCACGGGCTACCAATGTTCTGCTGGTTTATCACCCTCTGACACACTAATGCATAATTTTCCCATTAACTTTGCTGACTAGTATCTTTAGGTATTATTTTGGGAAGAATCCAAGCCGCCCAGTGAGCCGCCGCAGATACGGGTCATTCAAACATTTCTTTTTGTCGAGGCTTCACTTTTACTTGAACTCTTTCTTAACCACCAAAACCATAATGACAAAACCAGTCTTCGAACTGACCAGTAACAGCATTTTTGAACATTGAATATCCCACAAGGCAGTAGTCAAATGATGCTGCTGAACATCTCAGTGGTCTGTGTCTTTCTGAAGGGGGAAGTGAAAACATAAGTAAGAAGGATGGAATGTGTGTGTCTAAATGTATGAATGAATGCCAGATCTCTTGTTTTGTATTGCAGCGGCCTCCAGTTTTACCTTCTGTCGCCCTGCGGTGGAGTACAGGGCTCTTCCAGAGGACTTTAAGTACCAATTGAGTCGTTGTGCAGGTGGAAACCTTACCTGGCACGAAGGGCACGGCCGCAAAACCGCAGGCGGTCGAACTGTCAAACTACTGCAGCAGCCTGGAACCGAAGGACTGCAGGTGAGACCAAGAAGGAAATCAGATAAATATATACAAAATATATACAAAACCAAAGCTCTTTCAAGCTCTTACTAGTGCATTTTCACATGATGTTGTAACTGATCAAAAGAGGACATTGTGAAAGACCAGTGTTGGGCAAGCTACTCAAAAATGTTGCTATAGCTGATTACCATATTCATGCATCATATGAATATAAACTAGTAACTTCACTATTTGCAGTGCAAATGAATTTGACAGCTGTGAAAAATTGTGAAGTAGGCTTTAGAAACTTGTTATTATACAGCACAGCTAATGCTAATGCAGATTAGTCATTAAAAAGGTGTGATTAGAGAATTTGTGTGCAAATATAATGTATGGCTGTCTGTTGTTGCATTATTAATAGCGTGAAAATGTTTCTCAGAAATGCACTTGAAAACATGTGCATTAAAAAAGGCGGAGGAGGGCAGTCTGGCAACAAAAGGCTTCCTTTCTCTTTCCATCCATCTAAAAGCTTGCTTAGTTTGTAGTGAACGAGATGCTGTTTGGCCAGCGGGTACTGAAGAGAGAGACCACTTTCCACAGAATGGCTTTAAAAAGCCTTGTGGGCCTCAGGTCACATGGGCACTGCTGATTTGAGCACTGAGAGCAGATATATGGGTCGTAATGTGTGTTTTTAACTTCATTTGATCTTCTGCATTAGCATATTAATGAAGCGAGTGCCTCTAGTCGGGTGTGCAGAGCTTTGTGGGTCAAAGTCAGTCTCACCCACACAATAAGACTCCTCTTAGAGTTTACAACAGGTTTGCACATAATAATTAGGCCCAAACCTGATTTCGTTAAAATGAGATAGATGATATTATCTTAATGAGTTTGTGTTCTGCCTTTAATTAATAGTATTCAAAAGTAATTACTTAAGGCAAATCCAGTGTTCTGTCGTCATTTCCATTTTCTTTTCCATTTTTCTTTTTCTAGTGCTAAATTAGTTTTTTATCTCCTCAGTGAACTTAGCAGAGGTTCTGTGCTGTTCATTTGGAAATTTTGTGTTTAGTGGATTAAATATGAGGGTTTAAACTACTGTATTTTGTAAAATTAAAATGTCAGGAGCTGCTTCCTCTGAAAATAATGCTTTCGTTTTGGGTCAGTATGATATTTTATTGGTTTTGAAAGGAGTCTGTTATATGCTCACCAAGGCTGCATTTAATTGATCAAAAATACAGTAAAAAAACAGTAATATTGTGAAATATTATAAGAATTTTTGTATTTTAATATATTTTAAAATGTAATTAATTCCTGTGATGGCAAATCTGAATTTTCAGCATTATTACTCCAGTCTTCAGTGTCACATGATCCTTAAAAAAAAATCATGCTAATATGCTGATTTGGTGCTCAAGAAACATTTCTTATTACACAATGAAAATGCTTGTGCTGCTTAATGTTTTTTTGTAGAAATTTCAAAAGAACAGCATTTATTTGAAATAGAATCTTTTGTAACATTATAAATGTCACTTTTGATCAGTATAATTTGTCCTTGCTGAATAAAAGTAGTAATTTCTTTAAAAAAATCTTATTGACCCCAAACTTTTGAATGGTATATATGATTTTTTATTATATAATCTTTCATCTGTTCATCTGTTTTTACTGTCTATTTTTATTTTAAGTCTCAAACACTAGTACAATATATAACTCGTTCACAAATCTTGCTTTTTGCCAGAGTAATTGGAAGAGGAACACCAGACTTAAGGTGAATCTTTTGAACTTGGGTTTAAATCTGTTGGATTTTGCTGAACCGGATCAGAGTGCAAAGGTTTGCCTTTGATTCTCCAAAAAGTGAATCCATGATCAAAAGCTTGGCGTGATCAGACGTCTATGTTAATTTATTCCTCATGAAAACCCCAAACAGGAGCTGATGAGATTCTAACTAACCTCTGCACTTTTTTGGCCTTAATTTAAACCGTCGTTAATGAATGGTGAACCTTGTTAGCCTTATCCTACAGTCACAGGACAGAGAAACAGCTCTGTTTTATCACTTCCCCTAATGGCTTCATACACAAATGCTTTGTTCATATCAGCTACACTTGTTAGTATTTTTCTTAACAATGCAGGCTTGTGTATCTCAGTACATAAAAGACTCACTGACATCTCACCACACAGTGTGCTCATCCCAGAAAAAAGAAAGAAAACAGAAAAATGTCACTTTTATCACAAATGTTTTCTCACTTTCATCAGTGCTGTTGTTATTGTCTATAAACTTTGCCATAAACACGCCACTTTCTGCAGCCGTGCATCTCAGAATGATCAAAGAAGAAATGAAGTGCCTATTGACTATTTGTAGTCAAAAATATGACTATTATATATGCGTTTGTGCATTGGGGGCCATTTTTGATTGTTAGGTTTTGTATTTTCTCTTTATTGTGCTCACACTGATTCTCTGGGGGTGAATGGAAATCATATTATAAATAATTAATATCGTACATTCAAGTGGTGTGAATTCCTCTCTACTCTATAGACTCTCTCTATATACCATTGCTCATAGGGACATTGTAGAGTAAGAAGGATTGCATCACCTTGTCCTACTGTATAAGACACCTTCGTATGTCATAGAGCGCAATTCAGGAGAGAATCTCATTAAAACAGAGAAAGTTTGATAGATACTTAGTCAAATCCATTTATAAGCCACAAACAATAGGATGTTCATGGGTTACTGTGAGAGCAGGTAGATGGGCGCAGATGTAAATGCATTCACTGACATGCCTGATAGTCTCATATTCTCTTCTGCAAGGGCTTAAGAGGGGTCACTTATTCAGCCTATATGTGTGCATGCATGCATACATGTATGTGCATGTGCAAGAATGTATGTGTGCGATTTCCTGCAGTTGCAGAAGAAAGAATTCCCCACTGCCCTCAAGGGCAAACACAGCAAAGGCACAAAGTAGAAAGTTGCCTGAGGGAGAAGAGAGAGAAAGGGAGCAGGAGAGATGGGGCAAAAACTGTGAAGGAGAAAGAAAATTGAAGATGAACTTGAGGGATGGGGTACAGATGGTGGCAAATGGCTTAGAAAAACAAAACAAATAGAGGGAGAAGTGAGAAAATGCAGGGCTGTGATTTTGTGAGGATAAATGACTGTTAATGAAACGGAACACTAAGGAAAGGGAAGAAAATATGCAAAGCGCAGTGACTGAAACCGAGTTATTTTATGAAACAAGATTTGCTTCAGGACCCAGAATTTACGGCGACCCAACACAATATGAAATGGTAAAATAAAATATATAAATAATATATAATAATATAAATTAAAATTTGATTTGGTGTTGGTACGATTTTTTATGTTTTTGAAATAAGACACTTATGCTCACCAAAGCTGCAGTTTTATTTGATCAAAAATACAGTTATATTGTGAATTATTACAATTAATATAACTGTTTTCTACTTTAATGTATTTTATTCCTGTGATGGAAAATCTGAATTTTCAGCATCATTTTTCCAGTCTTCATTGTCAAATGATCCTTCAGAAATCATTCTAATATGCTTATTAAAAAACATTTCTTATTATTATCAGTGTTGAAAACAGTTGTGCTGCTTAATATGTTTGTGAAAACCGCACTTTTTTTTTCAGAATTCTTTAATGAATAAGAAGTTCAAAAGAACAGCGTTTATTTGAAATAGAAATATATGTAACATTATAAATAACTTACTGTCACTTTGATCAATTGATTCTGTCCTTGCTGAATAAAATTATACATTTCTTTGCAATGCTCAAAATTTTTTGCAATGCTCGTTTGGTGTCACGTTAAACAACATCATAATATTGTAAGTCACAGATGCATTAAGCCCTCATAAACTCTCACTGGCTCTAAATGTGGATTAGTCTGTGATCATATGGAAGTGTGCGATGAAGGTCAAACGAGTGTTATTGTGGCTCATGTCACTAGCGCAGTCATTGTAACGAATGCTAATCATTCTAGAATGGCCTTCATTTATACAGCTCGATGTGCAGAATCATAGCCATGTCCATTAGGCGGCCAATCAGGTGGCTGCATGAGATGAAATCATCCATCTTAATCACTGCCAGTGCATGACTTGAAGCATTATTTAAAAACACACACACACACACACAAAAAAAACATGTATATTTCCCAGAGGTCTTAGCAGGAGAGAGAGCTATTTATCTGTTTATATTCTTTTTTATTACTGTGCTAGAGTTTGGTTTCAAATTAGTAGTGCTATAAAAAGTTGTGCATTCATGCATGGTAGGACTCCAGAAGGATGCATACAATTCAGTCACATTTTGAGATCTGTTTTCTGTTCCACTTCAATGTGAAATCCATATTTAGGGGCCAAGCACCGAAGATGCGGAGGCACCTATTGTAATCGTTAGATTTCTTATTATTCCGCCATTGGAGTCTATGGCAGCCCATAGAACCGCTTGTGGGAAAGTTATGAAATTTGGCACACAGATAGAGGACAGTCCACACATTCACCATAGCGAATTTGGAGTCTCTAACTCAATCCCTCTAGCACCACCACCTGTCCAAAGTTGCACTCATGTTTATGGCGACATGCCGAGTCGAATGATATCCAATTTTACCATATCAGCCATTTTGGCTGTCGGCCATTTTGAATTTTGTACTAAAATTCTGTATTTTAAGAACGCATGAACGGATTGTTACGAAACTTGGTATGGGTCATCAGCACGATGCCCTGAAGGAGCTTGAGAAGTTTCGGACCAGCGCCACCTAGTGGTAAAATAAATTTTTCAAACGCTTATAACTTTGGGATTGGTCAACTTATTTTCACGGGAGTAACTTTTTTTATCTCCTGAATCCGTGTCGAGTCCAACGATACCAAACATGCCAGGTTTCGCCTTATGGTTTGTGCAGCATTGTGATTTAGCGCTTAAAAAACATTTGCAAATATCTTCGAAACCGTTAGTCCGATCGAGACTAAACCAGCGTAGGAAACATGGAATGTAAGTTGATTAACTAATTGTTGTAGTCAAAATGTCAAATTTTTGATAGGAAGTGGCAAAAAAATCAAAACAAAGTCGTCCATGGGTCATTTTTTTATGTTGTTATTGATATAAATGTCTATAACTCCGAAACTAAATGAGATATTAAACTCGACACACATATGTATGGGCTCACTCTGAGGACACACAAAAAAAATGGTGGGATTGTGGCTCTTGATGGCGCTATAATAGAAAAAAAACATGAAATTCCCATTGACTTCAATACAGTGTTATATTAAAAAATGCTAGGCCTTTGTTTTACTAATGCTTTGGCGTATCATTACGAAACTTGGTATGTGTCTTTGGAACCATGCCCTGATGCTACTCAAAAAGATTTGAGGCAGCGCCACCTTGTGGTCAAATGCTATAATTAAATTTCCAAAAATGCTAATAACTTTTGATTAAATTAGCCTATTGTAACGAAACTGGTCCGCAGCAACGAAGTTGAGGCATGATGCCAAAATGACTCTTGAGGCTGTATCTCAGCAGTGCTTTGACATATTGACACCAAACTTTGCATGTGTCATTGTTCCCTTACTCTGACCACACCACATCAATTTCGTAACTGTGCCACCTATTTGTCAAAAGTGATAAACCATTAAATCATTATTATTGACTGTATTTATAATTTTACAGCAATTTTACCTAAAATTATCTTAATAGGTCTTTAATGGCTCATTGTTGCAGTTGGTATGACACTCCCAGCCATGTTGTCATCTGTTATTGTCTTCTTTGCGCTTGGCCCCGATAATGGCTGCTTGCAGCTATATTTAAATTAGTTTCCCTGTCTCTCTCTCTTCCCCATGCTCTATTTCTTTCTCTTTCAGTTACGTTCAGGTGAATCGTACTCTGTTTACCACACCAGCCCCACCTTGCCGTGTCTCTCCAGGCCAGTGGTTCTGTGGTCTCAGCAGGATGTGTGCAGATGGCTGAAGAAGCACTGTCCTCACAACTACTTGACCTACGTGGAAGCCTTTTCCCACCACGCAATTACAGGTGTGTAATCCAACTTAAAAAACAATTGTAGTTATTGTATATAATTTATATCGCTACATGATGTTAACATGTAAGCCATTATTCATATGGAATTGCATATTGTGACATTCTGTATAAAATCTCACATCACAGTAGCGACCCTACAAAACAAATCACCTTTTTAAAGGTATCGCATACTCAGCAGTTAGACCAATCCCCTGACACCAACACATCTACTGAATCTCATATGGTATGACAGAAGCATTATCTTTTTAGCTGAAGGTCAGCCAACCTGTGCTCTCCTAAAAAAACGAATCTTGTCAAAGAACTGATACTATTTCATTCTCAACCTCTGAATTTACAGTTCACTGTGCTTTACTCTTTACTCTAAAAAACTGTAAATGTTCTAGCACTGGCACAGGAAACTCAAAAGTACAAGATTAGAAATCTGCCATATATGCTCATAGACACTCTGTTTTGTTTTTGAGCCATTCATCTGAGACATACATGCTATGTCATTTTCATCCTAATCAGGAAAATGGCATTGTGACAACTCTGTAGCTGTTGGCGCCACATGAACATGCACAGCTACTTACCTGAGCTGTGAAAGACAAAGAAAAAATGTGATTTTAGGGCCTCCAAAAAGATTCAATTAAATGTATTTATTAAAAACAACTGCTGTTGACCAATGTGCTGTACAAGAAGACATAAGTAACAGCCATACCCTTACGAAAAATAAGTATACTTCAAGTTCATTTTATGAAGTATACTTAAGTAACGTTCAAGTATATTTTTAAGTATACTTTGTGTAGTAAGTATACTAATATCAATGTGTACTACTAGTAAACTTGTAAGTGTACTATTTCAGCACTGCTTGGGACTAAATTGGCCCACCTTTAGTATATAAAAGTATACGTTTAAGTGTACTATAAGTGTAACAGTAGTAAACTTTAAGTGCACAACTAGGTTTCTCATTTGTACTGCATCTGTACTACAAGTGAACTTATAAGTATACTAGTAGTTTACTATTTTAATACAAGTAGTACATTTTTTAGTTTATGAAAGTACACTTTAAAGTGTACTCTCAGTAAACTACTAGTTAAGTAGTATACTTGTAAGTTTTCTTTAAGTGAACATAACATTTTACTTATAGTTTACCATTTATATATTATTTTTGCACTTTCAGTATACTACTGTGTTCAAATGTATATATAGATTTTTTTATACTTGAAATATACCTTTAACTGTACTTTAACTAATTATAAAAACATTTTATTATAGCTTAAAGAGTAAAATAGATTTTAAGTAAATTCCTATGTACACTACCAGTGGACTAGCCTACACAAAAATTTAGATATGCAGAATTAGGAACATATCTGTTTTATATCAATATTCTAATCAATATTTTCAAACAATATAAGTTTAATAAGACTGTATGTAAAACTATGTAAAAAAAAAAAAAAAAAAAAAAAGTATATTTAATAGGCTACTCAATCAAAAGATTAAACACAATTACAAGCCAAGTATACTTTGAATACTTAATTATACTTTTAAGTATATCTTGGATCAAAATATTGAGTACAAGTATAGGCCAAATATACTTAGACTTTTCTGTCAGTATAAGTATACTTAAAGGTGCACTATGTAACATTTTTTCAGTAAAATATCCAAAAACCACTAGGCCATTGTTATATATTTTGTTCAGTTGAGTACTTACAATATCCTAAATGTTTCCAACTATTTGTAAATCGTGAGAAAATTGCTATTTTAACCAAGGAACCGGGACGTGTGAGGGAGTCGCCTGTCAATTGTGTCATATCTGCGGTACCCTCGGTTTCCGGTTTTATTTTGCAGAAACGCTTTACTCTTACTGCAGTGTGCAACAAGTGTCATAGCAGCCGCCGAGCGAACGCACAGAGTAACGTCATAACATCATTTTCAACACACTCAAATGTATCTAATATGATAAACAGAGCTGCGTTACCTCATACTCATGACCGGAAAAGCGGAAATGGCGCCGGCGACTGTGGCATAATAAAAGTTCCGCTGCTCGCGAGGCGTGTTGCGTTCATCTTATTAACAATCGCTCCAGCGGCCTTGCTCAGCTCCCATAACACTCGGGTCTGCTCTGCTTCATACTACAGTAACGTTAATTATCGCATTAACATGATTTCTGCCCGAATCCTATCCCGATTCTTTTCCACCGGCTGTGAGGTGAAGACCACATGTCCCAAGATTCAAACTTGGCGTTATCAAACTACGCCTTTGTTTTGAATAGGCGACCTCTAGTGGACGGAAAAGTTACATAGTGCACCTTTAAGTGCAATTTTAAGTATATTTCTGAGAAGTATATAAAGAGTAGACTGAATGTATACTTTCTTATTTTTAGTTTAAAAGAAGTATACTAATAGAACACTTGAATAAACTTCTTTTTCGTAAGGGTAACCCTAAAATACATTCAGACAGGCACAAAGTCACAGATGAACAAACAGCAACACATTACAGATTATAAGCCAGATCAAATAGAAATGTTTTTAACTTTGATTTAAAGGGGACATATCATGAAAATCTTTTTCCGTGTTTAAGTGCTATATCGGGTCCCCGGTGCATCTACCAACCAAGAAAACATGACAAAGGACAACCAGTATCTTTGTTTTGGTAAGCCTTTCTCTGCAAGCATGTGAAAAAAACAAGCCACTCAGATTTCTCTCCCCTTCTGACGTTGGAAGGGGATCTTATTATAATATTACCCCCCCTTAATCTGCACGTTTCCACCCACGGCGCTGCTATTTTGTTTTCACAAGCAACAACGGTGAACAAGACCCTGTGTGTATTTGACAGTTTAAACACAACAAAAAATGTGAAAGAGTAGTTACCCACGAGACTTGACGTCTGACAGCCAGTTGTCTGTGTGCGTGTGCTTCAGATAAGAGCGCTCAGAAAACGATCCATTAGAAGTTTAAACTAATATAGCGTTACAACGTGTGGAAATTATAAACTTTAATGATGAAAGAAGAACTATGCTATCCGTGAGAGTGATTGCGATATAGATGATAATCAAAACCAAGCAGATGTCTTGTTAGTATTTGGCAGAGAATCCGATTGAGGCAGGAACTGTGTGGAGAGGGGGCGGCACCACTGATCTATATAATGACTGGATTGCTCATCGCGTTCTAAACTGGGAACCAGCCACCAGAAGTGTTCGAGCAGCCATCTTACTATTCCCTACCGACAGAGGGCATCATTGACTTACAGCCAAAACACTGACCTAAAATCACCCGATTTGCAGCGTCTCAGTCTCATAGGATTAGTTTTACGATATATGTATGTAAATTAATAGTTACTTCAGATGTTATCTGTAATGTTTATGGTCTTTTCGGAGAGGATGAGTCATATATTGAAAGCGTTAATGTGGGTGTGTCTACTGCACACTGCCGACACAGGTAACGTAACTGAACTAACACAAAATATATTTCTTTATGTATGTAATTATGGTAAAAATATTAAACATTAACACATATCTGTGTTTAGCGTTTAAATTGATTCGAATAGCTTATACAATAAATATTAACACAAGCATCTATTACTATATTGCACTCTATTGTATTACAATTCAAAGTTTGCCATGCATCATCTCGGAAATAAAGCAGTCAGCGTATTATGATGCATATATTTTATTTCCTGATTGAGTAACATCTATTTCAGACTCTTAAAGACAACGCAAATTTATGGCGTTTACAGTTTCCATATGAGTAAAGTGTTACGTATGCCATGTTGTTGAATAAATTATTAATTTAACCATCGTTTAAATCATTAACTGCCTCGAAATGCATAACGAAATCATTGTTGAAACATTTGCAGTTAGTCTACTGTATGAATAAAAACAATACTACAGCACAACATAAATACATAAACACAACAGTACAAGGCATAAATCTTTATTCCGATTTCAGAATGCGTGCTTTGACATTTGTAATGCATACGCTGAAGTGTCTCGTCCGCCTGCCGAGCTGATGTTCATTACTCTAATGAATATGAAGGTAACTTTTTAATAAGCAGGGGAAATTCCCAACTTTAAACGAAACATTTCCCTGCTCAGGACGTTTGTGCTGTAAGAATGTACAGGGAGACTTCAAATATAAAAACGGTGTCTCCTTAGGCAATGTTTTCTCAGTAAAATCATATAATTTCCTCCTATTGATTCAATAGAATGCGTGAGTTTACTAGGGAATACCAATGTGGTGGCGCGGGGCATGTTTGGGCCTGCTAATGCACCACCACCACCCATTGGCGCCGGACCTGCCTAGTGGTGATAAAAGCATGAATCACTCTTTCAAAATTATTAAAAAAGACAAAAAACTTAATTTTTACCAATACTCGAAACTGATAGATACTTGATTTTACAACCTGATTAACTTGTCTATCAAGCTTTAGAGCACTGTCCAGACTCCCAGATTTTTCACATAAGGCTTACCATAAGATATACTATGGGCATCAGAAAAACAACAATCTCTGTTTTACTCACATTTAAGCTTTAAAAATGAAAGACGTCCATGCTTTAATATCTACGAGGCACTGATAACATATCTACTGTCATATAATATTAAAATGTCATGTAATATAATAATATTAACAATATTATACACTACCATTGGGGTCAGTATGATTTTTTTTTCAAGAAATGAAAAAAGAATGCTTTTATTCAGCAAGGCATGCATTCATTTATTCAAAAGTGACAGTGAAGACTATACATTGTGACAAAAATGTTTTATTTTACATAAATGCTGTTTTTTACTTTCTATTCAGCAAATAATCCTGAAAAAAAACTGTCATGCTTCCACAAAAATATTAAGCAGCTCAACTGTTTTCAACATTTATAATAATAAGAAATGTTTTTTTTGAGCACCAAATCAGCATATTAGAATGATTTCTGAATGATCATGTGACACTGAAGACTGGAGTAATGATGCTAAAAATTCAGCTTTGCCATCACAGGAATATATTACATTTTAAAATATATTAAAACAGAGAACAGCTATGTTAAAATTGTTGTAATATTTCACAATATCACTGTTTTTACTGTATTTTTTTTTTTTATCAAATAAATGCAGCCTTGGTGAGGAAAAGCCTTCTTTCAAAAATATTTTAAAACATCTTACTGACCACAAACTTTTGAACAGTAGTGTATGATGTTTGCCAAAACATTAAGTTGGAATACATTAAATTTTTGATTTTTGATTGGCCATCAGTGCAGAAAGATGTAGCCAGATGGTGTAGTTTCAGCATCTACCAACAGGGGCAAATGTGGCCATCCTAACCAACCAAACCTTGACCTCTCAACCACACTAATGACTCTGATATCTGATGTACTGATATCCTTCATTATTATTTTACCATGTTTTTCTTGGGTTTGAAGAATTATAGAGTTTATATGCGTCTCATATCTGAGTGTGTCACAGGGTCCCACTCACAGCTTAGACCGCTGCTTCTCACTCCCACTCACTCCTTGAGCATGATCTCGCTCACTTGGGACCCATGTGGTTCTTCTCTTCTCTCTCTTTGGACACAAAGCATCAAGATCACAGACACACTGGGTAAAATCCAAAGAAAAGGAAATTGAGAGAATAGGAATTCAGGGAGTTAAAAAACACGAGGACGAAAGACAGCCGCAATGGTTTTTCTGCAAAGCTGTGGACTGAAGTGTTTAGAGTCACAGCACGAGAGGCTCAGTTGGATACAAAGTGGGAAATGAACCCGGGGCGGTTTGTGCCCTCAGGCAGCAGTTCCACACAGCATGTTACCATAGTCACACATGCAAAGATCACTGGGAACACAGCGATAATAACCTTACAGGGATTTGCAATGCTGTAACTTGTTTATAGCTGCCAGCAAAACTGTGCATACATAATGCAGAGGCTGCAGAGCTTGTGTGTTTTCAAAGAGCTTATGCCCACTGAAATTGTCTCTCTTTCTGTTAATTTGTCTTTGTCAGGTCGTGCTCTCTTGAGACTGAATGGCGAGAAGTTAGAGCGGATGGGTTTGGTTCAGGAGACTCTGAGACAAGAGCTTCTCCAGCAGGTTCTACAACTACAAGTACAAGAGGAAGGGCGCAACTTACAGCTGCTAAGCAGAGGTGTGTGTGTGTGTGTGTGTGTGTGTGTGAATAAAGAGAAAATGAGGAAGAAAGATTCTGCAACAGGTGGCATGACCTAAAGGCGATAATGTTGCATAATGAAAAATGAAAGTTGTGGGGTTGCGAGTATTTGTGCCTGTTTATCTTTCCCTAGCAGTGTTGTTATGCTTCAGTGCGGGACAATATGTTGATCCTCTTGAAAGGGACACCGTTCCAACTGCATTAAGCCAGCTATATATTTCCATGTATATTATAGACCCAATTATACTGTGTGAGAAAAATAGTGATATTATGTTTCTAAAATGTAAATATTCGCTCTTTTAATGTGATTACTATTAGCATTTCTTTTTTCAATCCACTATTAGAGTTATATTAGATGTATAAACCTTAAAAGGAAACAAACTAGGGTGGGCATTGAAATAAAATAAGGTATGGATTTTATTAATTTTATAAATGGTCAACTATTGTTTATAGTCCCAAGTACCTTTCAATAGTTTGGGGTCGGTAAGATTTTTTAAAATGTTTTTTAAACTCTTATGCTCACCAAGACTGCATTTATTTGATCAAAAATACAGTAAAAACAGCAATATTGTGAAATATTATTACAATTTCAAATAGCTGTTTTCTATTTTAATATATATTTTTTTTAAATATATTTTATTCCTGTGATGGCACAGCTGAATTTTTTAGCATCATTACTCCTTGTGTCTTCAGTGTCACATGATCCTTCAGAAATCATTCTAATATGATGATTTGCTGCTCAATAAACATTTATTATTATCAATGTTGAAAACAGTTGTGCTGCTTAATATTTTTGTGGAAACTTTCAAGATTCTTTGATGAACAGATGAACAGAAACTCTTTACTCTCACTTTTGATCAATTTAATGCATCCTTGCTGAATAAAGGTATACATTTCTTAAAAAAAAAATCTTGTATATACTGTAGTGTATATTAAAAAAAAATGTGTCTCCTGGATTCTGTCATCCAGCATACAGTACTAATATGTGTATATAGGTATTTTTACACATAAAATTAATTCATTCTTTCTTTTTTTCTCCATCCCTCATTTTTTTTCACTGTCCATCTCTTCTCTAGGGCTATCTGGAAACCTGTCATAGCTTCAACCATGCGTAGGGCAGTTCTACCAGACTGACTGCACTCTGAAGGGACATCGATATATCTAGTCAGGTTGAGGCCAGAGACATTTGACTGGAGCTGTCAGGGACTGGGACACGGGGACAGGTTTCAGTTATACAGCTCAGCCTCCACATCCTCACTACGCTTAAGGAAACTCAGACCAGATGACACCTACAAACGGAGCTTTCATGTGCACCCGTTGATTTATCTACCCCAAATCTGCTTTAAAAATCATAAAATGCAGAAGAAATCCTGATGAAGGTTGGACCCAGCTGGCTGTACCAAAGCTTCCTGGATTTTGTAAAAACTCAGATCTAGATTAAAGTCTACAAGATATTCAACAGTAACCTGGATGTGAACGTGCAAACGCCGTGGTGTTATGAAGACCTTTTGCACATAGAAAACAATCTTGCTAACTATTTTCTGCTGGAATGTGACCTTACCAGACATGCCCTCAAATGCCCTCAAGACTGTGGTATTACATAAGCAAAATGTATCTGGTAGAGTTCCTGTATAGGTGTTAAATGAATCAAATCATATTAGAGATGAACCTAAATGATTCAAACCTGCATTTGTACTCTGAACTCAACTGGACTTCCTGTAGGCTGTACTGGTTTTTGGTTTTTGTAACAGTTCAGTTGCTTTTTAACTTAAGATGATTCTGTTTCTGAGAACAGAGATAAAATGCGTCCAAACGAGTTCCCCACGTGACAATAACAACAGCATTTACACTGAAATGATAAGTATCGTTGGCCACAAAAGGCTGTGTAAATTACAAAGCTCTGTAAGTGTCTGAGAAATGCAGATGACAGATGTAAAGCTAAGACAAACAGATGACGTGCTACATTGTGTCCTAAAAAGACTCAAGTCTGGACTTGCATGAGAGACCACATCAAAACATCGAGATGATACAGTGCGAGAACCTGAAAGCTGTTTGAGGCATGCAAAACTTGTAAAAGTGTATTCCTCCATTATTTTGTGAAGAATCTCATGTATTATTTTAAGTAATAATAGGAGTCTGATCCCTTAACATGGATTGTTAAGTGTTGTGACACCATGACTCAGCTTGTGATATATTAGATTTGATTTTCTGTCAAGGTTGGGCAGAAACATTCTTCAAATACTGTGGGAAGTGCATTGGAAATTAAGATGTTTTAAAAGATACTTTATGAGAAAGTTTTCTACTGAAAAAATGCTAAACTAGTTCAAGGATTATCTTTATTTTATGGAAAATCAAATTGTTTTGTCATTTAAAAAAAAAGGGGATTTTTTTTAGCCACAGTTTGGATTACACAATGTGCTTTTACCTGCGGGCAGCACTGTGTTAAATCTGGATTGTACATTCTCAGAATGCATTGTCACATTTTCACATGACATACCAAAAGAAACATTTGCGTTTTTTCACACATATTTGTATGGTTGAGACCTACAGTTACAGACTGTTTTAATTGATCACAAATGTTAAATATCAAATTAATGTGTTAAATAATTATGTGAATATTTGTATTTGACATTGCAAAAGATTTCTTACATGTTATACATGACAGGTTGTTTGTGATCATTATGAAACAAGTAGCCTATATTTTTTTTTCTCCCACTCCCTTTTATGCTTTTTGTTTGTGTTTGTGTGTATGAGTATGAGTATGTGTGTGATATGGGGATTAGTTCAGAGATAACAGTACTTAAAACAAGCTACACTCAAGCTGTTTTGTGCACTTTTTATTTAAAATAAAATTCTGTACAACTTTTTTTCAACATTCAACATTTTTAAAGACAATATGTTTTCTTTCTCTGTAATCATTTGTTTTATATGGGTCATTGCTACAATTCAGTGCCTTTTGAGCTTTGAAACTTAAAAAAAAGAGAGAAACCTACTTTTTAAAAGTGCATTTGTTTCATCATAAGATAATTCTAAAGTATTCAAGTCATATAATTCAAGCTCAATGACTTAAATTGTATTATTTTTTAGAAACACTAACTTCTAAACTTGTAATGGTGGTAACCCAACAATAAAATTTACTATCAAAAATGAACTATCATGGAGAAGTAACTATGCAAAGGAGAAGTGACTTTGCTTATAATATCAGCAGTTAAGTCAGCAGTTAACTCTTTGATTAATGTAAAGTAAACAGAAATACTTTCCATGGTGAATTAGCCTTTAGAGTTGGCCTAAGTGATGTATGACTGAAAAGGTACAAATTTGAGGCCTGATGAAATATAATAAAACATATTTATTATTTTTGACCATTTTTTTAAACCAGACATTTAAGACAAATTTTAGTTGAATTTTTTTTTTTTTTTAATTGATAAATGCCTTGTATTTGGGTAAGAAAGAATGACCCACACTAGTCACAGGACGGAAACTACATTTCCCACAATGCGTTTCGCGAGTCATTAACAGCTGACAGTACAGTCCAGTCCAGCTTCATGGCGAGTTGGATCTGAGTGGAGAATGTTGTGTGTGAGATGGAGTGCGGGAGGAAAAACTCAAGCCGATCGAACAGGTATCACAGCACAGCCGTATGCTATCCATTCGTTATTTTAAAAACATATAGGCCTACACTAATTAATAATGTAAAGCGTCAGTGCGTTCTGACGCAGGTGTAGGTTACCTCTTCCCTACGTTGCTAGACGCGTTGCTATTGACCGACATCGAGCCAAAAATAATGAATTTTTGGCATTGTATAGAACGGTTATTCATCAGACAGTGGAATACAACTTTTCTTTGCTCTGATGATGAAAGAAAATTAATCATCATACGAACATAAATCAGCATTGCGTTAGTTAACCCCCTTCCTTCCCTCCTGTCCCAGTTTCAGCAAGCGGCTGCTGCGCGCTAATGACGCGTTATTATTGTAATGAACTATAGACTGAGGTCTCTGCTAGCACTACATGTGTTCCCATTAGTGCACCATGGAGAGATCACATCCTAACAGATCAACAACCGAGATTTGACCTTTGAGATATGACTTATTATTATTATTGGGGTGTAATAATTCTTTACAATACCAGGTGGTAGGCTATAGCATTGACCCTATAGTTCTTTTTATATAATATATATTTATTGTTATATTTTACTTTTATAAGTGTAGGTGTCTGACAAAAAATGCTCTTATTTGATTTTTTTTGTTTTGTTGTTGTTGACCAAACACATTTGGATATGTGTGCTTCATGTGATATTTTTGTAAATAACTATAAATTTGAAATATAAATACCTGCAAAAAAAAAAATTATTTAACTTTTAGTATAACACAGGATGACCAAACTTTTTGTCAGCCAATCCCGTTTTAACGTAAATTTAAATTTTGTCAACTCCAGTTTGGGAACCCCTGCAATAGCATATAAAAAGCCATTTATGATCTCCCCTTTCTTATATATTTTTTTCTCCTGAGAAAAATAAGTCAGTAAAATCATGTGTCTCCTCTAGAATATCAGTGAAAATACTAGAGGAGACTTTGTCTCATATTGTCAAAACAAAAATCAATGGGATTTAAAAATCTTCCAAGCACAAATGATCTGAGCTTTGCTATCCATTAGGTTTTAGCTCTACATTTTATATTATTGTATAAACGATTGTCTCATTTTTTTAATAAATTTATTTCACCTAAGGGATTGCAGGAGAAACATCTGAGCCCAAATTGACACTTAATTGACAAACCATAACTGAGAACTCTCAGCAGTAAAGCTCTCCTCTTGGCTTTCTCTCTCTCTCTCTGTGTCTCCTGGTTCTATTAATACTTTCCATCCACTCACCTGTAGAACTGATCCTCTTATTTGATCAAGCCCACACACTGAGCAAGCCAGTATCTAGACACAAAGACGAGCTGTTTTCTATTAATTAAAAGGTTTCTTGAAGACATTAGTGGTCAGCTAACTTTCAAATAGAGGCAGATTCCTGTGTTGAATCTGGTCTTTTCTTAAAGCAGGCGTGTGTTTTTGCCAGTGCATTAGGAGCGGTATGATGTCCGCCCTCTCCGTGACCCAGGCTTTGTGCTTCAGCTGTGATTATTAGCTGGTTTATCTGTGTTGGGCTGTTTGAGCTTCGATGAGAATGTGACCTTTATTGCTTATATGGAAGACAGCCATCAGGCTTTCTCAGCTGATATGAGCACGCTGCCCGGATGCACAGGGGCCAGAATATCAGGCTGCTGGGCTCTCCGTACAGATGGAGGGTGAGTTATTAAATGCACTGTTTAGTATTTAAAAGGTTAATCAAATGCCGTTTTGTTCACTCGCTTGAGTATAATCTGAACAGAGCGACATATGCAATCAAAGAGTAAATCATTGTTAAGAGTGCTGAAGCTGCTGTTTTCTCTAACCGTTTCACTGAAAAGAGTCTAGATTTTGAGTCTTCTTTTTTATTTCAGCACCTTTCCATTTTGCTTTGTGTTGTTTAGCTATTTTGAATGTGCTGTGACTGGTGGCCTGATTTAGTCACTCACTCATGTTGATACAAAGCGTGAGAGAGACAGGTTGTGTGTGACACTGACGTGATGGCGGAAAGATCTCTTGGTTACTGTTTTAAACCTGCTAAATTAGTTCACTTAGATTTTTTTATGGATGAAAGTTTGTTTGTTTCAGTTGATCATCAATCTTATGACAAATTGAACAAGATAGTTTAGACATTAACCTATACCAGTATTATTTATATATTATTATAAATATTTTTAATTCACTTTTATTTTTATATTTACAGTTTTCATTTGAATGAAAACAAAAAATAATTTTATGTGCTTGGTCAATTTTATTAGTTTTTAACTATTTAGCTTTCATTTATTTTTATTTCACTTTTAAATTTAATTTCTTATTTTCATTTAAGTTTTTCATCTGATATTTTATTTTATTTCAGCCTTATTTCAGTTAACGGAAAAGATTTTTAATGGTTTTATTTTTAGTTAACAATAACAACAATGATGCCTTTTCAATTTACAAAGAAAATATCTGAGTTACTTTTTTAAATAAGTAATGCAAGTTACCCATTGTTTTCCCATGTATTGACTGACAGCTCTACTGTTGCCATGTTGGGAGAAATCGTAAGTGCAAAGGCGTTGTGTGAACGATGGTATTTGTAGTTTTAGACTAAATGTGAGCATGCATTTACTCATGTCACTTGCACAAAACAGATTCAGTATTAACAGAATTAAATTAATAATAACAAATGAGGGAGTTACGCAATATTGTAACACATTACTTTAAAAAAAAAAAAAGTAAAAGTAACTTTCCCCAACACTGTATGCTACTCACTGCTAGCTTGTTTTGTAAGGCATAAGAGATTAATTGCTTTTGTTTTTTGGGGGGGTTTTTTTACATCCTGTAGACATCAAACAAGTTATAAAATATGTCTTCATTGAATTATAAACTTGTCGCGATTTTTAGGAAACAAACAAAAAAACACTGAAGAATTACTTGGTTTCTTACATATCAGTTTTTGTTTTCTTTTATTCAGTTCTGTGCTACATGCTTTGTTGTTGAGGGGACAGAATAAAAAATATATATTTATTTTTATTTATATTTATTATATTTAGTTATAATTTGTCTCTAGGAGCAGCAAAAAGAATAGCAAAAGTACTAACTAACTCATTGGTTGAGCTGCTGTTGCTGTGTCGGGTTGGTCAGACAGCAATGCTGACAGGGAAACAGTGTTTACACTTTTTGGAGAAATCAACCTATAAATGTCTTACTGTATAGTTGTTTCTGCATATTTCTGCTGGTAGGGTAGCACTAGCCCACAGGTATCCAAATGAATGTATTTTATAATAGAATAATTCTCTTTTTTTTGTTCTAGTGGGAGTGGTGAAGATTCCCTGGACAGGCTCCTCCCCACGGTCAGCACCTCTCGCAGGAAGAGCAGCACTCTGGGTAAAACAGTACCTCCACTGCTTCGCACTGGCACACGTACCATCTACACAGCCGGCAGACCGCCCTGGTACAACGAACATGGAGCCCAGTTTAAAGAGGCCTTTGTCATTGGTACGAGTAGATGGAAGAGTGAACAGAAACTTTCTGATGATCATTCAAATAGAGATATTCAAAAGACTTTCAGTATTGGCTCAGCTTGTTCTCTATTAGGTTTGAACTTAAATACTAAATTTGAAAGTCTAAATAAGTAATAATGTTGTTACAGGTCTGTGTGGAGGCAGTTCCTCTGGAAAAACTACTGTAGCCAATAAAATAATTGAATCTTTGGACGTTCCTTGGGTTGTTTTACTATCTATGGACTCATTTTATAAGGTGAGGTGTGTTTTTGTGTTTATGAGAAAGAAGTTTGGTCATCTGTGTGTGTTAGTTTGAGTGGGAGATCTGAATGAGCGAAGTTAATCTGGTAAGTCAAGTGCTTCTGAAAGTCTCTGTAATCCCTCTCCTTCCTTATTTATCTCTTTGTGAATTAGTCTAAACTGTTCAGCCTGTCACATTTGATTTGTATATACACTGCCCGGCCAAAAGAAAAAGCGCTCTTTGGATTTAAATTGGCAAATGCTTAAGAGTCAATGATTGGATCATTATTGCAGTGATTTTTGTGTTTCTAGCATGTTACAGTGGGGAGAACAAGTATTTGATACACTGCCGATTTTGCAGGTTTTCCTACTTACAAAGCATGTAGAGGTCTGTAATTTTTATCATAGGTACTCTTCAAACAAACAAAAATCCAGAAAATCACATTGTATGATTTTTAAATAATTAATTTGCATTTTATTGCATGACATAAGTATTTGATCACCTACCAACCAGTAAGAATTCCAGCTCTCACAGACCTGTTAGTTTTTCTTTAAGAAGCCCTACTGTTCTCCACTCATTACCTGTATTAACTGCACCTGTTTGAACTCGTTACCTGTATAAAAGACACCTGTCCACACACTCAATCAAACAGACTCCAACCTCTCCACAATGGCCAAGACCAGAGAGCTGTGTAAGGACATCAGGGATAAAATTGTAGACCTGCACAAGGCTGGGATAGGCTACAGGACAATAGGCAAGCAGCTTGGTGAGAAGGCAACAACTGTTGGCGCAATTATTAGAAAATGGAAGAAGTTCAAGATGATGGTCAATCTCCCTCGGTCGGGGGCATCATGCAAGATCTCACCACGTGGGGCATCAATGATCATGAGGAATGTGAGGGATCATCCCAGAACTACACGGCAGGACCTGGTCAATGACCTGAAGAGAGCTGGGACCACAGTCTCAAAGAAAACCATCAGTAACACTACGCCGTCATGGATTAAAATCCTGCAGCGCACGCAAGGTCCCCTTGCTCAAGCCAGTGCATGTCCAGACCCGTCTGAAGTTTGCCAATGACCATCTGGATGATCCAGAGGAGTAATGGGAGAAGGTCATGTGGTCTGATGAGACAAAAATAGAGCTTTTTGGTCTAAACTCCACTCGCCGTGTTTGGAGGAAGAAGGATGAGTACAACCCCAAGAACACCATCCCAACCATGAAGCATGGAGGTGGAAACATCATTCTCTGGGGATGCTTTTCTGCAAAGGGGACAGGACGACTGCACCATATTGAGGGGAGGATGGATGGGGCCATGTATCGTGAGATCTTGGCCAACAACCTCCTTCCCTCAGTAAGAGCATTGAAGATGGGTCGTGGCTGGGTCTTCCAGCATGACAACGACCTGAAACACACAGCCAGGGCAACTAAGGAGTGGCTCCGTAAGAAGCATCTCAAGGTCCTGGAGTGGCCTAGCCAGTCTCCAGACCTGAACCCAATAGAAAATCTTTGGAGGGAGCTGAAAGTCCGTATTGCCCAGCGACAGCCCCGAAACCTGTAGGATCTGGAGAAGGTCTGTATGGAGGAGTGGGCCAAAATCCCTGCTGCAGTGTGTGCAAACCTGGTCAAGACCTACAGAAAACGTATGATCTCTGTAATTGCAAACAAAGGTTTCTGTACCAAATATTAAGTTCTGCTTTTCTGAAGTATCAAATACTTATTTCATGCAATAAAATGCAAATTAATTACTTAAAAATCATACAATGTGATTTTCTGGATTTTGGTTTTAGATTCCGTCACTCACAGTTGAAGAGTACCTATGATAAGATTTACAGACATGCTTTGTAAGTGGGCAAACCTGCAAAATCGGCAGTGTATCAAATACTTGTTCTCCCCACTGTATATGTTTGGCAACAGTTCTTCTATGCACCTCTTGATGAAAATAAATGCTGTGATGTTATATCCATCAAGAGGTGCATCAATTTTTGGTCCAGATCTTGTATTGACAATGCAGTCCAGCACTCTGTAAAGTCTCCTCCAGCACATCCCAAAGACTTTCAATGAATTTAAGGTCTGGACTCAGAGGTGCCAATTCATATGTAAAAATGATTCTTCATGCTCCCAACCATTCTTTCACAGTTTGAGCCTGATGAATCTTGACATTGTCATCCTGGAATATGGCCATGATGTGTCTTCCTATATGGTTGTTTAAGAAATGGAAAGGTACACACTTCATCAATTAGGGTTGGAAGAACTGTTGCCAAACATATAACGTGCTAGAAACATAAAAATCACTGTAATAATGATCCAATCATTGACTCTTAAGCATTTGCCAATTTAAATCCAAACAGCGACTTTTTTTTTTGGCCAGGCAGTGTATAACATCAAAATGGCCACTTTGGAGATTTGTTTGTCCAAGGCTGTGTCCACTGTGAAGTCTCACTTCTTTTTAATGTTTTAATTCTGTCATCATTTACTCAAGGTTATCGAAAAAGAACTGGCTCTTAAGAGCCATTTGTTCGGGAATCGGACTTCATTGGCCATACAGTATGTTTTTGAGTCACCAAAAAAAACTAAGAATTTTGACTTTATTGACTAAAAATAAACTCTTTAGTCATTTGTTAGTCAGGAATTAGACTACACTGGTCGTGTTGTATGTTTTTTTTTTTTTATCCACATTTGTGGAAAAAAACAAAGAATATAAGGCTTTAACATGAATGACAGAATTTTCATATTTTTTAATTATAAACTTGTCGTGATTTTTAGGAAACAAACAAAAAAAAACACTGAAGATATACTTTTCATATATACATACATACATATATTTTTTTTTTATTACTTGTTAAATTTTATGTAACCCTTAACATGTTTTTACACATGCTACCAACAGCCTTCAAGCGTCAGATGCCATGGTTTATGTGATTAGAATATAAATATGTTAAAGCACATATGGTGATAGGGCAGGATTGTGATCTTTCCTGTGTCTGTGGCGCCCCCACCAGTGATCAAACATGCAATCTTTATGTTACCCATCTGCAGGTTCTGTCTCCAGAGGAACAAGCTCTAGCAGCCAATAACGACTATAACTTTGACCATCCGGGAGCTTTCGACTTTGAGCTACTTGGGACCACACTGCGGAAACTTAAACAGGGGAAAAGTGTAAAAATCCCAGTGTATGACTTCACTACACATGGACGCCAGAAAGACTGGGTGAGTGTGTGTGGCAGCTGTTTCACATATTTTCCAGATACCACCGATACAGATACAGCAAAATATTTCAGTTGTTTGATGGTGTGTACTTTTTCATCCCTCTTCCAGAAAAATGTCTATGGTGCCAGTGTCATTATCTTTGAAGGCATCTTGTCCTTTGCAGACAAAGAGCTCTTGCAGGTATTATGAAATGTTTCGGTTTCTGAATGTTTAAATGCTGATAAAAAATACAAAGTAAAGTAAGTGATAAAAAGGTTTTGTGATGAAGAGCCATGAAATGAAAATGTGTCTTTTGTGGCTTTTTAGTCCATATTGATTAGGTTTTAGCTAATCTATATGCTAGTATATTCTTAAAAGTTGACAAAATTAACATTTTGCAGGTATGTGCATTTCACATTTTTTTCAGAGAATATTGAAATATTGATGACTCTCTTTCATTATATCTTACAACTGAAAACGTAATATTTTTTCAGTCAACTTATGTTTTTTGCAGCTGATGGACATGAAGATTTTTGTAGATACAGATTCCGATATTCAGCTTGTACGGCGGCTGAGGAGGGACATCACAGAGAGAGGACGTGACATTGAGGGTGTGATTAAACAATACAATAAGTTTGTAAAACCAGCCTTTGAGCAGTACATAGAACCCACCATGCGACTTGCAGACATTGTAGTGCCACGTGGTGAGTTCAATATTTAATTCCTTCAGTTACCATTGCCTTTTGAATACAGATGTTACAATTATTCACTTCTCTCCTGCAAACACAGGTGGGGGTAACATGGTCGCCATTGACCTGATCGTTCAGCATGTTCACAGCCAGCTAGAAGAGGTGAGTGAAAAGAGGCATTGTGGGAAATTGTGTCATATGAACTAATTTGATCCATTGATCCATTGTTCCAGCCAAAGAGAAATTATTAACCTATTTGTTGTGGTCACATTGGTAGTCCGCCCTAGACAAGATATATTAAACGAAAAAGAAAAACAAAACACTTTTTTACTTAGTGTTCATCATGTAAAACTGAGATGTTTTAGTGTAGTTGTGCAGGGTTTATTCCTAATATCATCTCAAAAATCTAAGGGGGCATGTGCCATGTTGAATGGACTTGAAGCTTTTTCAGCTTCCTTCACATTTCCACACACTACACACAGAAATGGCGCCCTCTGTCTATGGATAGAAGTTCTGCAACTTCTATTTTTATGTATGTATTTATATTACACAGTTTGGTACAATGAAGTAAACAGTTATCATAGAAGTACTTATTTAAGACAGAAAACTTCTCTCATACTCTCAGCCTTCTAACTCTTTCTCTTTCACGTTTTTTCACTGATCTTTCATCTCTGTTCTGTTGCATGCGTTCTCTCGGCAGCGTGAGATTAGTGTCAGGTAGAGAAGCTTTTTACTCATACATTTACTCTTTTATATTTTTATATATATATATATAAATCATTGTTATATAAATATATATAAATCATTGTTATATATATATATCTATCTATCTATCTATCTATCTATCTATATATATATATATATATATATATATATATATATATATACACACACACACCGATCAGGCATTATGACCTAATATTGTGTTGGTCCCCCATTTGTTGCCAAAACAGCCCTGACCCGTCGAGGCATGGACTCCACTAGACCCCTTAAGGGGTGCTGTGGTATCTGGCACCAAGATGTTAGCAGCAGATCCTTTAAGTCCTGTATATTGTGAGGTGGTTCCTCCATGGATCGGACTTGTTTGTTCAGCACATCCCACAGATGCTCGATTGGATTGAGATCTGGGGAATTTGGAGGCCAAGTCAACACCTCAAACTCGTTGTTGTGCTCTTCAAACCATTCCTGAACCATTTTTGCTTTGTGGCAGGGCACATTATCCTGCTGAAAGAGGCCACAGCCCCACAAAGAGCTGCAGTTTTGGAGATGTCTACCCATCACAATTTGGCCCTTGTCAAACTCGCTCAATTTTTCCTGCTTCTAACACATCAACTTTGAGGACAAAATGTTCACTTCCTGCCTAATATATCCCACCCACTAACAGGTGCCGTGATGAAGAGATAATCAATGTTATTTACTTCACTTGTCAGTGGTCATAATGTTATGCCTGATCAGTCTATCTATCTATATATATATATATATATATATATATATATATATATATACTGTACTATAGCCCATGAGTTTGTATGAACATGCAAATGACCCACATAGCTCCTTTAGTGTTGCAGTCATTGTTAGAAATGTTATGTCCCGGTGTACAAATGGCCTTCATTTGTATTTGAATCATGTTTTTGTCTTAGACAATGCTGATTTGCTTTATATCTCTTCTCTTTCATATGTACACATACACACAGGGCAGTCCTGGCCACGGCCCATCAGTCCCAGCCGCTCCCTCAGACTCTCAGTGTGTTGGAAAGCACACCACAGGTCAGAGGTCTCCACACCATCATCAGGTGAGTGTTGAGTGTCATATGAATCAGATCTCATGAAACACATCAAAAGATTAGCCTACTTTAAGAAGTTGATGCTTGTTGTTGAAATGTGTTTTGGAATCCATTCATCTGTAGCGGGTGCCATTCAGAATTCCTCACATGTGTGAATCAGGCTAATGACTCACTGGCCTGCTTTACCCTTTTCTCTGCATCTCTGATGTACTCCTCCTCAATTTTTCTGTTTGTTTTTAGGAACAAAGACACCAGCCGTGACGAGTTCATCTTCTACTCAAAGAGACTGATGCGGCTGCTGATTGAACACGCGCTCTCTTTCTTGCCCTCCAAGGTGTGTGGGTGTATTTCTGTGTATGTGTGCCACTCAGTGTATTTTTTTTGCCAGACTTTGATATTATTGTGCGATCAAAGCTGAATTTACTGTGATTTAAATTATACCTGCCATTTAATTAATCAATCAAATTATTAGCTTATAGTTAGCGCTGATGGCCTAGTGGTTAGCGCACTGACACATAGTGCAACTGCAGCTCTGGCGACCGGAGTTCAAATTCCGACTCAAGGTCCTTTGCTGATCCCTTTCCCCCTTCTCCACCCCATGCTTTCCTGTCAGTCTCTACTGTCCTGTCTGACAAAGCATGAAAAATGCAAAAAAAAATCATTTTATTATTTGCTCATAACCACACGTCAATAAAATTTTAAATTGATATGCCAGTTGAATTTGAATTGATTTTGAATCAACATTATTGGCCAAGTATGCAAAACATACAAGGAATTTGTCACTGGTATGAGGCGTCCCACACATACAGTATATGCAATGTATTGTAATATGTATTAATATTTTAATAGAGTAAATTCATATCAGATGAATAGCAATTATTCACACATATATCAATACAAATTTGATTCTGATTAATTAAATAAGCCAATTAATCAATCAAATGAATCACGTCAATAAAAATTTTCAATAAAATTTTATTTGAATTAATTACGATTTGCCAGTTAATTAGTCAAGTTAATCGTTAATAATCACACATATATCAATAAAACTTTTGATTGAATTAATTACATTATCTGCCAGCTAATTAATCGGCAAGACTAATCATATTATTTTTTTTCATTATTTATAATTAATCGCAATTAATTTGCCTGTTGTTTTGAAAGTCCCAATTGTACTTTTTAAAATAAATAATATCCTATAAATATATGGTTTATAGATAATATTAATGTTATCTATAACATTTAACCACCTTAATATAAATATTTTGCTTATGTGTCTTTTTTGCTGATCTGTTGTCACCCGTCTTAATGAATGCAGAGTAAAACATTTTCTTCTCAGCTGTGCAATGTGTGCCATCACCAAAATATTTGTCCTTTTTACAGGCCTGTACCATCCAAACACCACAAGGTCAAGAGTATAAGGGGCACATATTTAGTGGGAAAGGGGTAAATTTGTGTGCCTGTTTTTCAGTATTTGAACATTTCTTACTTGATTGGAATCATCTTGGTTTTGTAGCACCTGTCTTTCTGTTTTCTAGATCACAGGTGTGTCTGTTCTTCGGGCAGGTGAGACCATGGAGCCTGCACTGAGAGCCGTGTGCAAAGACGTCCGTATTGGCAAGATTCTGATCCAGACGAATCTGGATTCAGGAGAACCAGAGGTAACACAGGACAATAACAGAATGAATACGATGAAGTCTGTCTCTCTTGAGAGATCTTAGTACTAAATCTTAAGCTGGGTGAACACTGTGCGAATTTAGACACTTTGCACACTTTACGAGTGAGTTAACCTGATAATCGTGTCAAAGCAGACTGTACTGCATGGTAAGCTGGCATCAATCGCGTAAGCTTTGGTGCTATACACAGAGAATTGAGTTTTCAATGTTGCTGATATAGCTTCTGATAGAAAATGAAAAATGAATAAAGATTAAATGAATAAAGAAAGCTGTGTAAATGATTAGGTGAATAGCAGAGAACAGTATGGTCATTCTGTCTAACAAAAACAACTGTGAGTGTATTTGTGTGTCAGTTTATGCACCCGATATAGGGTTTCTAGTAGCCTATGTGATGTGGTTGTATTATGTATGTATGTACAAAGACTATAGATATAGAATGGTTCACTCCTATTACTTATGAATGGGAGCCTTCTAAGTAAAAGAGCCAATCACTGATTGGTAAAGTCATTGCGCCACTGCAGCTGTCGTTAGAAGCTCCGGTTCCCATAGAAACCTGAGATTCGCGCTTAGGACTGCACATGCGCATTGGCTCACCATAAAACATGATATGACCAATAAGTTGTAACAACATATATTTTTACATTACTTTAACTCATCAAATTAATTTAAGCAATTTTCAGCTTTTTTGTGTAAGCTATACAAGATTCAACTCATTTTTTTTAAGTCAGTTTAATGTAATTTAAGTTGATTGTACTTAAAAATTTAAGGCAGTACATTTTTTTTACAATACTGGTCTAGCCTGAAAAATAAGCTTTTTTTTAACACTATTTAAGCATAAGAAACAACATTTATGGGACAGTTCATGTAAGATTTTGTTGCTGATTCGAAATGTTATTTAATTGTGAGTTCGGCAAGCAGTTTTTGAGATATCAGGATTAGATAGGACTTGGTCTTGGGTGCCCGAAATAGCTGCCCGGAGGCGTTGCAAATATGGCTGACTTTCCTTGGCCCTGTCCCAAATGGCACACTTCATGTACACTTTCGGTCGTGTGGACTTACAATGGCTGCCGTCGTGTCCGTTAAGTCCATGAGACTGTAGGGTGTCCCATTTGTCATTTTTAGGTTTCAGAAGGGTGCTCGCGAGTGCCCCCTTTGCGGTTGATATGCGCCCTCGATGCACACTTTTGCCAAGCCTGCACTGAAGCGAGCTCCACAGCAGACTTCTTCCCAACAGTCAAAGCGGCGTTACGTCACGAAAGTGCTAACTCGTAGGAAGACCGCAAGTGTTTAGGGTGCCATTTGAGACAGGGCACTTGAAAGGGACTTGAAAGGGGAAAGGGATGTATCAAGTGTGCCACACAAGTCCTGAAAAGTGAAGCCAAAACTTTTCGATCGCCCCCAGGTGGCTGGATGCAGTATAGCTCATAAACCCCGCCCTCTCATTGTACTCGAATGGGATGTGAGACAAACTAAACAATCAAATTACACTTAAAATAATTTTTTTCCAAAGATGGTTTCTGTCATTTTAGGTAGTTTTTATCACGCTGATGTAAGTTCAAGTGTTCATTTTTTTAAATAAGTTTGGTTTTAGTTAGTTATTTGATGCTATAAAAACGGGAGTGTGACGTCCTTATTGACACCTGTAATTGATAGCTTCTCTGAGCGAAGTAGTCACTGAGGCACTAACAGACTTTTTTCAGGATTTTCGGGAGGAGATTGGAGCTTAATTTCTACATTTCAACTGTTTATTTTACACCGACATAATGAGTTGTTCTGCAGTAAACTGTACTAAATGATTTTGCGGGAGTGTGGGCAGGGCCTTGATGCCGCAGCTCCACTTCACGCTCACTACTGCGCAGACTCAGGCTCTAAGATGTCAGCGCCATATTCGGACATTGGTGGCTTCACTTTTCTACAGTGGTAGAAAGTGAAGGTGCGTCGACCATCTTTTTTTACAGTCTATAGTATGTATGTATGTTGTATGATTTGGGAATACGGGAGAGAGCCTATACACAGATCAAATTCAGGCCGACTCCTCAAATTTTTAAAACATGATAAAAAATTATCATGCACGTAATGTACTTGGTTCGTAATTCCTTTCACATGATGCGAGCCACAACCATACGAGCATCAACGATTGACGCGATTTCTCCCTAGAGAAAAATAATGGTCTGCGACAGCAAAAATCATACCGTCTCTATTTATATTTTCTGGCTAGATTATGCCTGGCATCTCCTTATGCTTTTTTGTTTATATTTGTGGCCTTTTCTCATTTTCTCAGCTCTTCTCAAACCCTGTTTGTCCATTTTGCCTGTTGGTCTCTGTCTCCGTGGTAACAGAGATCTCCTGACTCCTCAGTTTCATTCTTTTTGGTGGCTGTGGTTCCCTCTACTTCACTTTGTTTCCGTGGTAACTAAGACACCCTCCCCTTCCATTTAGCTGCACTACCTGCGACTGCCCAGAGACATCAGTGAGGACCATGTGATTTTGATGGATAGCACCGTTTCCACTGGAGCTGCAGCCATGATGGCAGTGAGGGTGTTGCTGGTATGTGGCTGTAGTTCAGTCCAAAATGTACAAACAAAAAGTGCAAACCCTGGACGGCTGTATAGTTCAGACACTATATTTTGACTCTCTTCTCTGGAAATAAAGTAATTAGGTGGCAGAATTCATTGTTAAAATGTTTGAATGGTTTTCATTTGTTGAATGTGAGTGTGTGTATGTGTATATACAGGACCATGATGTCCAGGAAGACAAGATCGTGTTGGTGTCTCTGCTGATGGCGGAGTTGGGAGTTCACTCAGTGGCTTACGCCTTTCCTCATGTCAAAATCATCACCACTGCTGTGGACAAGAGCATAGATGACCTTCTTCATGTCATCCCAGGGATAGGTGAGTCTTCCTGACATAGATACACTACCATTCAAATGTTTAGGGTCAGTAAGATTTTTTTGTTAAAAGAAAAGAATACTATTAATCACCAAGGATGCAACTGATCAGACATTTATAATTTATAAAAAGGAAAGATTTCTATTTCAAGTTAACACTATTCTTTTGAACTTTCTATTCATCAAAGAACCTTGAAAAAACTTCATCACAGTTTCTACAAAAATATTAAGCAGCACAACTGTTTTCAACATTGATAATAATAATAAATGTTTTTTGAGCAGCAGATCATCATATTAGAACGATTTCTGAAGGATCATGTGAGACTGAAGACTATAGTAATGATGCTGATTCAGCTTTGCCATCACAAGAATAAATTACATTTTAAAATATATTAAATCAGAATATGGTTATTTTAAATTGTATAAATATTTCACAATATCACTGTTTTTTACCGGATGAGCATAAAAGACGTCTTTCAAAAACATTTAAAAACACTTTACAACAAGGTTCCATTAGTTAACTACATTTGTTAGCATAAACTAGAAATGAAAAATACTACCAAAGCCTTTATTATAACATATCATTTTAACATTTACTAATACATTATTAAACACATAAAACATTTTTTTTTTTTTATTTAATGGAGCTAACATGAATTAACAATGAACAGTTGTATTTTTTTTAACTGATGTTAACAAAGACTAATAAATATGGTAACAAATGTATTGCTCGTTGTTAATTATTGTTAATGTTATTGTTAACGTTAATTAATGAGACCTTATTTAAATATAAATAATATAAATTCTGACCAACCCCAAATCTTTGAATGGTAGTGTATCTAAGTATAAGAAGAAGAAAGAAGAAGAAACTACACTGTGTACTAAAATCTTTGCTGTCCTTAAAGGGGACTTTGGAGACCGTTACTTTGGGACAGATGAGTCTTCATCATGGATTGATAAAGAGCAGCAAGAAACACATAGCTGCTCATCAGAGGTTTGACACTTCGTTCAAGCAATTCAGGCAGTTGAGACTAGTGAGGATCAACACTTACTGTAATTTCATAAAGAGGCACGGTATTTTGTAGCTCTTAATTTTAAAACCGTATGTTCCTGATCTAAAACAATGAAATGTCTTTTATCAATAAACAAACAAATATGTTAGATTTGATATCTTATTCTAGCTCCTCAAACACTGTCACAATAGTTCAAAATGGTCACCTTTATATATTATATATTTCTACGCATTAGTTTTTACAATTGTGTAAAAGTACAAATATGAGAATAGCTGGACCCATTTGGCTGTTTATTGGTTTTACACATTCAACATTTTTTAAATTTTTTAAATACATTTTTTTTCAAACACTTAATAATGCGTCAATCCTTTAAACGCATTCTATATTTTCCTCAAACTTTATAATTTTACATTTTCTAGAGAAATTTCTATTTCATCATTCTTCAGACAGCTCAGAAGGAGTTTTCTGGGAGCAGGTTAGAGCTGTTTTTTTCCTTCAAATGTATTTATTTATTTATTGTACATGTGCTTCTGCAACCTTAACACCAGGGGGTAGTACTTCACTCCTCCTGTCTCATTGTGCTTTTGCAGGTTCAACAAGGACATTCAAACCCCAACTATGAAACTAAAATGCATTTAGGAAAAATATGTTGTTCACTCAAGAATTTAGAGACAATCAAACCAAACAGTTTCTACAATCTTAATAAAAGACCAAAAGAAGACATTGACCTAGCCATGACCCTAGTAAACAGAATAGTGACAAGATGTGACAAAATGCTCAAGGTGTTTTTGTTGTAGAACTATAAGCCTTGAGAGTAAATAACAGCACACTTACTCAGCTCAAGAACCTGTTAAAGGTAGGGTAGGCAATTTTGGAGAGGCTAGCAATAGCAAGCTAGCTTTGAAATCATAATATCGCACCCTCCCTTCAGAGTGCTCTCCAAAGCCACGCCTTCTTCAAAACACATGAACACGCACAGCCAGAGTAGCAAAATGTCATAAGAGACGCCGTTAAATTACTCCATGTCTCAAAGCACATAACATTACAATATTAATGAACATAAACAACTTAAAGAGTGTTGGCTTGTACCACCTGACTGCTGCAGATTCATTTCAGCATTGATAGTGTTGACATAGAAACGCAAAAATCAGAGTCTGAGGACGTGAACAGCTCCAGGTAAAACATCACGGCTTGCCATCTCTTAATTACGGTAGTTATGGCGTGAATGCAGCATAAGCTCATTGTTTTGGTTCAGAAGGAACTGTAAATGGTGGCTGCTGTTTGTTGCGGCACTCTGTGACTGTCTACAACTCTGCATAGCCTCATGGAACTCACTGATGACGTGTGAGGTCTGTGCGAGTGCACAGAGGTATGGAAAAACAGGCTGGTAGGACATCCTATTATTGCATTAGCACCGAATGCAATGATTGGATGAACATTTCTTGGTCCTGAGACTTCCACAGAAGATGTTCATTTTTTTAATATTTAGACCACTTCTATTATTGATTGCTATGAGTATGCGAAGAGAGTTTCAACCACTACAACAAAAAGTGTTTATGGAAAACATTGGCTACCTTTAATAGCTCTGGGTGAAGGTGAAGGGGTCTTCATTGAGAGGAACTGAAGAGCTCTATTGAGATGGAATAATGAACAGCCATGTGCAGGTAGGGTATAGAATTAAGACCATAAGAGAGAACTTGAAGATGAATTTGCTGTTAGGAAAAAGCCATAGAAGGTTTTAAAAGATAGATGTGACAAATGTTTCAGCAAAATGGAGGAAACTTGCATTAACAGTATTTTCTAAAGCCGGGCTCAGACTATAGGAGTTTGTAAATCTAATCGATTATGAAATCTGGTTGCGTCACGCACATAAGGAGAATCTTCACAGATTTTTTTTTTCCTTAAATCTCAAACATGCACACACGACAACATTTGAAAATTGTAGTGCATCACACACTACAAGATATTATTAGGATTATCATGCCAGGAGGAGCACCTCACATGATCTAACGGGGAAGTGTAAACATTGTAGCGAATTAGCTCAAAGGGGAAATATTAATAATTATTCATAACTCATTGTGTATTTATTATGATTAATTATGAATATGTGAATCAGTTAATGAGATTAACTTGAAGTAGCTACATTAACATTACAATCAATCAATCAGTTCATCCTGTGAATACTCAGTATTGATTATTAATTAATTCTAAGAGAAGGGTATTTTTCATGGCCACAGAAAAATAATTCTTCCTTAGCATTTACAGCGCTTAGAGCGTGCAAAATCGTTTAAGTGACAATTTGTTTGCAGGCAGGGAGTCAGAACCAGACATGTATTGTGCACCATTTTTATTAACTAAATCACGAACACAACTAAACTAACAGAAACGCATACATACAGAACACACATACATGGGTAAGATGGAAAGTTAAAGTGGATGAAGAACCGGATCAGAACAGAGGAATGGAGCTATGCAAAACACCTGGGAGAACCATCAGTTACGACTGCAAGATCCTTTGTTTGAACAAAGGGGTTTACAGCTTTAACTAACTACACAGCGATTTTGTATATCGTACGTTACTTGCATTTGCCTGAGCGGTTGAAGGATGTCCGGACATACTGTCGCAGGAGAAAGTCTTGATAGTTCGGTCCAATGGTGTTGAAGTTGCAATCGATTTCTTCTGCGTTGACTGAAGAAGATATGATGAACTTGCATGGTTAGTTCGACTCCGCCGTGGTAGAGGAAGTTGCACGTGGCTTGCGGTGTTGGACCTGCTGGCCCGCGACCGTGTGGTCGGATCGGGTTTCCGGTCACACACACGTACATGGCTTGATGTGTGTGTAGGCCTGCCAGCCTGGCCTGCTTGGCCAGCTGAGAGACAGCCGAGGTGACGCTTTGGTCGTCAGTCCAGAGAGAGAGAGAGAGCCGTTGAAGAGTGTCTCTCTTTAAAGGTCTGGGACAGGTCACACTCCTCAGGGTTGACTTGACCAATGAGGAAGGCCAAATCTTCCAAGCGGGAAGATATCTCTGTTGGAGATTTTATGGCTCTTTGTTTCAAGCGTGTCCCTTTGCATGTGCAGCTGGATTGGTTGCAGATGAAGAAACTATTGAAGATTCTTGTAATACTAATATGTTGCACAGCTATCGACATATCATATACACAATCATTCAGATCTTTAAATTACAACTTCGTAGACACCAAACAAGGTATAGGTGAGGTTACATTAACTAGTAGTTTGCTCATAAGATATGCATAAAACGAAATACCATACAAGATACACTTTTACAAGATAGTTATAATCATACGCACAATGTCCTGGGGTGCATGTTCATTTATAGAACAGTTTTTCTATAAATTAATGCAGGAAAGTCTGTTTAAGTCTATGGGTCTCCCACTCACATTCTTTTAAGCAATAAACTGTCTTATCAGTTGGTATCCATGGTAACTGAGACCTTTCCTGCTCTTTGGGGAAAGGTCCGTTACTAAGCATAAAGCATTTAAAGCATATTTGTTAAATGTAACAAGTAATTATGTGTCTGATTGGTCTCAGTCGTTACAACATAACGTAGCAGATTATCACTGATGTCTCAACATGTAGGCCTAATGTTTACATACAAGCTAGCAGCTTTCTACACTCACCCGGTATGCTCACAACCAATGCGATTTCTCCTGAGCTCTTCTCTTTGTCCGTACGGTTGTGTCATGTTTTAGAAGACAACAAACAGTCGTGTTTTTGCAACACTTCCACACGCTGTTCAGACATCTCCGATGTTCAACGGACCTCCGCAGCAGCTTGTTTGGTCGCGATTTCAAAAGTGCTCTCATTCATTTCTCTCATTGGCTATTGTAGAAGTACTGATGTTATCATAGTTATAATCATCCTGAATAATCATCCTTTTCATAAAGAAATCCTAAATATTAAATATGCTTGATAAAATCGGGGCGGTCCCGACACCCTGCACGCGTTTTTTTTTTGTTTTTTTTTTTAGGAGAGAGGATTTGTGAATGACAGTGAAGCAACGCAACTGATGCTGGTAGGTCACATGATAATGACAATATGGAGAGTGTAGTATGTCAAGATTATATTCATACTACATATATTATATAGAACGTACATACAAAATAAGTACGTACTCATAAGAATATGCGATTTTGGACATAGTCCATGTCTCGAGGTGTTGAATTAATTATGTTGTGGCTGCATACCACCTGTGTGCATTAATTTTCAATAATAATTTAACAGCACTTCGTCAATTATTTCTTACACACCCACACACACACGTTTAAATATCTAGCATAAAAATGCTCTTTTCTCATTTTAGGTTAATGATGTACAGTACAGGCAGTGGGGGTACATAAGACAAAAAAAGTTTGGAAACATTAAAATTTTGAAATTTCACTTTTCCCCTATTTTAAAATAGCAGTAGAATACATGTTAGTGTGAGAAAAGAACCTAATGTACCATTCACTCAAAAATATTTGTTAACATGCAGAATAATTCAAAGGAGGTGGATACATATCAAAGGCACTGCACAGTGGTGACATTGCATAGAAACCTAGATGATAGAGACCACGAGGTTACTACAACATCCAAAAATATTTTCAAGGCTTCTGAGCCAGGCTCCCCTTTCTCCAGTGTCACTGTAGCTCTAAAATGTGGGTGACATCTTGACTTAGCAGATTTCCTCATATATGCTGGATTTGCCTAGACAACAAACTGGTCTGACTGCAGCCTCAAGGTTAACCTGTTACTATGGAAACAAGTCAGCCAATAAAAAAACAGCAGACGGTTGCTATGTTGACTGCACCCTTTTTGTTTTAAGGATGACCTATTTTTTTTTCAGAGCAAGTCAGATGCAAGCTAAAAAATAAACGCACGCAGGGACACAGTAAGAGAGGTAGGGAAACAGGTTACACTTTTACAAACACAAGTTCATATGGTCTAGTAAAGGATTTGAATGAAATAAATGAAAAAAATCCCTGTGACCTCCTCCATCTGTTTGTAATGTAATCTTACTGTGAAATGCGATGAGATTATGTCTCAATGGAGGGGAATTCTTAAATATCATACCATGACAGTGAGGCAGTTGTCATAGGAACAGCATGTACCACACTGGAAGGCTGATGTGACTGCAGCTTCAATGGCTAATTAGGATAAACAAAGAACTCTAATGCAATTCCTCATCTACCTGAGTGTATAAACTAATCAAAGCCAGTTTAATCAGAGCCTAATCACATCCAGATTTAGAATGAGAAATGTCCTGTGGAATATTTGCTGAATCCTTTAGCATTGATGCCTACAGACATAACAGAATGCAAATCTAACACAGGCGCACATCTGGTTCTATTGTAAGTCAGTAAATTGGAGGAGCAAGACTTTTGCTTATTAACGTCTTCAATGTTTTTGTTGCTGTTAAAATCCCTAGTTCTTTTTATTATGCCCCTTTTTACAAGATGTAATAAAAGTCTCAGGTGTCCCTAGATTGTGTCTGTGAAGTTTCAGCTCAAAATACCCAACAGATCATTTATTATACAGTGTTGTACATGCCCATTTTTGAGTGAAAGGAAAAACATGCTGTTTTCGTGCATGTATCTTTAAATGCAAATGAGATGCTCCTCCCCACCCTGCTTTCCAGAAAAGGGTGGAGCCTTAACAGCTCGGATACTCTCTGCCAAAAACTAAAACATCAGTTTGGTTTTGATTATCATCTCTATTGCAGTCACACTCGCGTGACATTGAAGTTCTTCATCATCATGAAAGTTTATTATCTGTATGCGTTTTAAAGCCATATCAGTCTAAACTTCTGATATATGGTTTTACGAGCGCACACACACATCCGAAGCAGCGCACAGAAAGCTGGATGTCAGACGGCGCGTCAAAGTTCTCTTTCACGTGTTATTGCTCTTAAATCAAATACACGCAAGGTTATGTCAAAAATACACAGTTCACATAAACACGGTCGGTTATGTCTGTGAACGTAAACAACAAGTAAAGAAATCGCATTTGTAGGCCTATATTAGACCTTTGTATTAAAGTGAAAGCAGCGTACTATACAGTACCTTCTTCTAAATATGCTGTTAATATGAATCAAACAACAAAAGAAAAGTACTTGCGCACTGCTCTTGATTGAATAACTTTAGTAGCTTTAATAAAAATACATTTCTTTCTTGAATGCTGCTGTTAAATGCTCTGGTGAGGAGATAAGCATGGCGGACTGTGTACAGCTCACTCAGGGCGGGGTCTATGCTAATAGGGCAGAGTCTATCAGCAGTCGTGGGCGGGGCCTGTGCAATGTGACATCACTGCTTATGATTAATGGGGATTAAAAAAAGGAGTGGGTGGATTTTTACCATTATAGGGTGGTTGTGTACACACACTACCGACACACATTTGTTTAAACACCATGTAAAAGTGGATTTTGCATAAAAGGGCCCCTTTAAATCAAACTTCAATCTGTTTCTTTTTACTCTGAACAAGCAAAACACATAAAATCTGATTTTTTTTTTAAAGTTTTTTGTTAATGCATCTTAATATGAACGATAATATAAGATATAATTATTTTTTCATTATGCAACATTTTACATCATGTTCCTCAACTTCGCAGGTCCATAGCCTGTCCTTAACTTGCAAGTAAATATTGTTTATTCCACCCTTTCCCATTTTTTACTCCATTGCCTGTGACGAATGTGTTCAGATGTGGATACCCATGAAAAACATTTGTGAAACATCCATTACTAAAAATCTTGTGCATGTTGTTTGTGACTCCGCCAATGTGGAGCTATGTGTGTCCTAGTCAGCACACTTATAAATTAAATAACTATAGTTAGCACTACAAATGTTTAACAAAAAAAAGGTTTGTTCCTGTGTCTCAGAACTTACTTATATTGTCTCTTTCAAGAATGAATAATGAATTATTGCGAGAAAACACTATGTAAATGCTATATGCTTTGTGTTTTTTTGAAGTGCTACTTTATTTAAAAAAGTATAAACTTGACCCGACATTTTTATGAATAGTCATTTTGATATAAAAACATTACAATCTTTTGCACATTAGTACTTAATTACACAGCTTTAATACACACCACCCTGTTGTTTGATAAGCAAACGCACAACATTAGCTGCCACACTAAACTCAACTGGTCTTTGAGATACACAATAGCTAAAATGATGTGGAAAACAAAAAATCCCAAAGCACATAATCAAAACTCACAGAGATACTGCTGAGATAATTTTTCACCAGAGAAAAATCATTCCAAAAGGACAACTGGAAAGAAACAAATACTTTCAGGAACACCAAGAGCAAATTCCCACCCGCTTTCTGCATTTCTTCTGTAATTCTTCTGTTTGTAACATATTTACAACATTGCACTAACATTTGATAGCAACAAGGGCTTAGACAAGCGGTTTGATTATATTTGGTTGACCTGAGCCACTTTCTGAGTGCTCCAGCTATTTGGGATAATTTAATCCAGATCACATTAGCATCAGATTCAAAGACACTGAGAGAGCGGCTATAGTCCACAGATCACAGATAGTTTGACATTGTCCACTGGTGAAGCTTGTCACTGTCTGGCCATAACCCCCCCCTCCCATAGACCTACGGGGCAACATACACTAATTTTAAATCGCTTTGTCATTGTAACTTTTTTTTTTAAATCTCCCATTATTTCCATATAACATACAGGAGATTTTTGGAACAATCTAATGAATGCAATTCCATTCAATCTTATCTGGACATACGTGGACATCCTGACTGCTTCTGAAATGATGGGGGGAAAGGGATTGTCTATGATACATTTCTTCTGACCAATTGTGTTATATTCCTAACTGTCCATTTAGAGAGTCCTCCTCGGGTCGTCATTGGTCTCCCCAGTCCTGAAGCGATTCACTTTGTGCTCTTTCTCAGATGAAGAAAAAGGCATATAAATCAAACAATCCACCCACAACAGCAAGAAATAAACCATTCTCTGATACCACAGGACAGTGCTAGTTTCACTTTACTTTCTTTTCTTTTTTTATCCCTTTACAAGGGTTTTTTTCTTGAAAGCATGCATCTTTTTAATCAGGCAAAGTGCATAAACAGTATTGACAAAGAAAAACACTTACTTTACCGCATTGAAGTGCTGTGGTGACTCATATGACAGTTTGAATTGATGTATGACCAAAACAAAAAATAACATGAAAAGACATCGGGGGTCTCCTGTCAGATATATCATAATGTTTTGTGTGCAATTATTTAATATTTTTGTTCACTGTCCCTGAGCTTTTGCTAATTCCCTCCATGATCTTGCTTTATTGACAACTGCAATTTACCATCTAATATTTTTTTATATGTACTCTCAGATTTTAAATGTACTCTTCAATTTTATAAGGGGACTGTCTCTGACAGATGAAATGCTGAGCATGAAATATTTGTGCTTATAAGAAAATACTTTCTTGACATATAGGATCTGTTTGACCAATCGAATTAGAATCTTTATTTTAGCTCTAAAATTATGTGATTAATTTTTTACAGAAATAGAGGCTTTGACGTTACAAAAATAGGACCATGTGTTTCCTAAAGCTTTTAGATAATAGATAGCTTTTGGCTATTTTAAAATAGGATCAATTCTTCTATGAACAGATTAAATAAAGGCTTTTTGTCAATATATGATATTTTGCTTGGCAATGGCTTTTGATTGGCTCTCTGATAAAGTTCACTTTCTGTATATTCATTTTTGAAGCAGGGGACAGAGCTTGGCTAAGGGCTTCTAATCAAACTTTTTTTTTCCTTAGAGGGCCATAGAACACAATTAAATTGTGCTTTTTGACAAGTTGCTTTTATAATTGGTTTGTGCTCATTTTTTTCTCCTTTGGGATTTTCTAGGCATCAAATACAAGTTTGACCCGCAATTCCGATGGTCACTTTGTCCGAAACTACGTTTAATGACAAAAAAACAAGAATTCCCTCTGCAGGAATGCTACTGTTGGTGTGATATGTCGTGTCTGTGGTGATATGTCATGGCTGGTGACTATTTTTCTTCCTCGTGATGAGACGTGTGACTAATCGAAATCATTTAGTCTGGAGTTTCATGTAAGCATTCTATCGTTTTGTGCTGCGAAAATACTGACCTTTAACTAGACTTACAAAACTCAGTTAATGCTCAACTAATACTTGGAACCCATGTAAAATATATAGCAGTGGCACAATGCGCGTATCCCATTGGGTTACGACACGTACGTGTGTCCCAATTCAAAATTCAAGCCCTAGAGAGGAAAGTTCCCTTCCCCAGAGCGCCCCCTACAGGCCAGTGACATACATCTCCATACCATCATTAAAAGTAAAGATGGTGGTTGTGCTGGAGGTGGCCGAGCCCTGCTTCAGGTCAGGGATGCTCTCGTACAGGCTCTCCCCGGGCATCAGCAATGCTTTGGCCGGAAGATGCTGCAGTTTGGGGGTCTGCTGGGGGGGTGGAGGGGGTGGGGGTGGTTGTTGCAAGGGCTGCTGGGGCCGCTTCCGCTTGGGTCGCAAGGTGGCGCTGGCATTGGGCGGTGGCCTGTCGCGCCTCCAGCCTCCCCCACCCTCCATGGTCTCGTAAGCCAGGTCTGTTTCCTCAGTGCTGATGGCTTCATAGCAGTGGTCCTCCATGCAGCCGGGTGGCGCTCTCGAGCCTTTGCCCTCCTGCGGTGCCCATGTTTGGGGTTTGACTACCACGCTGAAACCCCCGTCACGCTCACCGCGATCACCCCGAGCCAAGGTCCTATAACCGCTGATGTCCCTCGCAGCGGGGGGTGAGCCGGGCATGCCTCGCTTCTTTTTGCCTGGTTTGCAGACTTTCGAATACATCTCTGTGATCTACATGACAATAGAGAGACAAACCATCTGAAATGTATTTGTGAATGGAAAATTTGTGTATATAACTTTTATTCCAAATGTTTGGCATTTTAAGAATACACATTTTTACAGCTGCTTCTAGTTAACTCCAGAACAAAGTTTAGGGGTAAGGAAGTGCTCTGGGATGGGATCATCTACAGACAATGTTTCTAGATTGTATAATACCCCACAAGACTTTTTGACTGCACAGAATGAGAAGTAGAGGATGTGTCTCAGGACTGTGTGGAAAACTACATGCACACTCACCCCTGCTGCAGATGCTGCCATATTCTCTCCCGCATGAGAGCTTAGAATACCCATCTGCTTGTGCTGGAAGATTATGTCATCGTCTTCCGGAGGTTTCCATATGTACTGCTCTCCATTTCCCATAAACACAGCCTCCTGAAAGTTTTAAAAACAATTGACTAGAATAAATATTATTTTACAGTTTAAGGAGCCATCTCAAACAATATACACTGGAGAGTAGAGCTCAGCAGAACAGCGTAATGAAAAAGCATCATGTTATCATACTACATCAACAATGACCTCCAAGCACAGTTTACAGGTTTAAAACCAGTGGTTTTAAAGGAATAGTTCACCCAAAAAATAATTGTCATCATTTACTCACCCTCATGTTGTTTCAAATCAGTATGACTTTTTTTCTTCTATGGAACACTAAAGGAGCTTTCAAAACGGAAGCTTCAAAATGTGCAAAAGCAGCATGAAAATAACATTAAAAAGAGTCCATACAACTTGTGTGCAATATTAAATCTTTTTAATGTCTTTGTGTGAGACACAGATTCAATTTTAATTCATTAGTCACTAATAGTCACTTCCAGTGAGCTGCAACAGAATCAAGTCAGTAAGTTAAACTCTAGAACTGGACAAGCCCAATTTGTGAACAAATCAACCATTTCTCTCATTTATTGTTGAAAAGAGTTGCAAGGATATTGTTCAAAAATTTTGTTCCACAGGGAAAAAAATAAAGTAATACTGGTTGGGAATGACATGAGGGTGAGTAAATTACAGAATTTTCACTTGTGGTTGAATTACTCCTAGTTTTTGGGGATATATTTTAGCTGTTGCAGGTAACAGTTCAAATTAATTAGAATAAAGAAATCCAAGAAGATAAAACCCTTTAAAATTGTATCATAGTCATACAGTAAACCAGCTGGATGTGAGAAATCCACAAAGACTTTACAAAGGTCAGTTGAGGAGTCAATTCAAAACACCTCTACCTGAAAATAAGCCTATGTAGCATAATCAGGCTACAATCCCCCCTCTTAATGCCTGTCCTCATGTCTAACAATCTTCTGCATCTAATGATATTGAGCTTAATGTGTATCCTGTGCTCGGGCTTTAAGGGAACAGGCTGATGCTTGCTGTGCACTTTCACCTCATTGTTATGCAGGAGAAACGGAAAGTGGGCAATGGGGTGTGTCACAGAGGCATTTTTAAGGCAGGGATTAGCATGTTGTTGTAGCTTCTTTCGTTCAACATTGCAATTCACTTTGTCTCCCATTAGAACTGGCCCATTTTATGGTTCTGGCTGTTTGCCTGGGTTTCAGTGATTGAGAGGTTTCACTCCGTGTTTCCGCTGGTTGCATCATCCTCATAGTTAAGTACCTGTGAGCGTGCAACACCCCGAATGCTGTGGATGGACCACAATGCTCACAAGTATCATTGATTTGGACAGTTTTCTCACAGAGGAAATAATGAAGTACACTTACAGTGTACTTAATTGCAGACCCACTTTAGCTGCAAGTCCACACTAGTGCTGAGGCACACGAAAATAGAGGAAGCCATTCCCAGCATGCTTCTATTTATAATATATTCCATTTTAAGACACAATTTAAAGAGCAATCTGAAATTACAGCGAGTCAAAGGCTTTTAGTAGTCATGAAACAAATAGTTTCCATCAGCAACAATGCTTTCATATACTGCAGAAGTTCTTTGCATTTGTAGCCTTAGCGAAATGCCATTGCAGTGTTGCTTGACTTAGTGAATTACATGCTGAATGTTTGTGTAAAAGTTATATAATTACAATTAACTAATTGATTGGTTTGATTCATTTATGGCATTTTAGCATTGATAGTAGTTACCTGCATTGTTCTTGTTCACTGCTATATATGAGGGTTATAGCCTGAAGCTCAAGCAGTAGAGCATGGTGCTAGCAACACCATGGATGTGGGTTTGATTCCAAGGAAATGCTTGAACTGCTCATAAAGTGCAAGTCAATTTGGATAAAAGCGTTTGCCAAATGCATAAAAGTAATGCAGGTTTGTGCACCCTTCAGAATGGAATTGAGAATATCCTTTAAATTCTTATTCAGTTTTTGCATTTCAATTGAGGTAGCAAACAAATTGAGGTTCCAATCTAAGAAAGTTGAATTAAAATGAATCAAAATTCTAAGAAATTAATATTTGAAAAGATAAACGTTGAATGTCTATGCTTGACAAAGCGTTGTTTTAAGGTGTTGAAAAAAAGTTTATAATGCATAGGTCTTTATAGGTCTAGATAGATATATAGATATATAGATAGATAGATAGATAGATAGATAGATAGATACATACTGTAGATACCTTAGGGAAAGACGGTAAGTTGAAGGCCTCCACGTTTTTCCGAGTAATCTTCTGACTGTGTGGGTGCGTTGGAGGCGGGGCTGGGTGAGTGGGTGGGGCATGCCGAATATCCCCACTGCTGTGTCGTTGTTGTCCAAGCCCCTCCTCGGTCTCCGTCCCATTGTCCCTCTTCTGGGCGGCTTTGTCCACTCTCCGGACCTTTCTGATGCAAGCGTACTCCACTGTCTCCTGCGGCTGAGGAGGCGTGTTTACTACTTGGGGGAGGGTCTCTGGTTCCGGAATCCCACCCTCTAAGCAGTCCCCGTCAGGATCAGGTGGAGCTGGGGTATTAGCAGGGACCGCCGGTGGGGCGGGTGTGTCCGTCTCCCCAGCTCGACCTCCGACGCCATAGCGGGCATCCTCAGAACCACGTGTGGGAGAGGAGCGGCGTCCCACCTCGGCGTACGTGTGTTCCCCGTCCTCACCAGAGGGGATCTGAGGCAGCTGGCGGCCCTGAGAACGCAGGTCGGAGTTTGAGCGACGGCTAGGAAGTAGGAGCAGATCCATGCTGGCGGGACGGTTCTTCTTAGAAGATTCTACAGAGAGCAGCATGATATTAACTAAAGTCGAAAGCTTAAAATCTGAGAAGCAAAACTATTGTTTTTTTCAAATAGACAATAAAAACATTTGCTCGAAACTGCAGAGGCAAAGGGCAGCAGACACATGCCAATCACTATAGAGTAAAAGAAATTACATCTACTAAAATAGCCTCATGGAAACTCCCGGAAAGTAGTTGGTACTATGCTCAGACCTTCCCCCTGAACTGCAGGTATGTGTGAAGAGCTAGAGACTATCAAGCTTTAAGAGATGTGATTTTTACAGTACATACTCTTGCCATTGCAGTTGAGTCTGTTCATCTCATGAAGCTTGGTGTCTGACTTACTGATGGAGCGCAGCTTGGACTGCCGCAGTATACTCTGAAAACAGATGCACAGATAAACTAAATTAAACAAAGTCAAATGAAAATAAAACACAGTATAACCAATACAACAAAATTGTCAGTTTTCCTATTCAGCCTATGTCAGGCATATTGTTGGGTCAAGCTAGTACATGTCAATACATACATCTACATTAGTGTGTCTTACTGTGTGGGTTGCTAAAATAGTGAAATGGCCCAAATCCCTTTGTTTTAGATTCAAAGCTTAAGAGATCCATTCAAAGTTTAGGTCAGATCCATTTCCACTGAGCCGATTAAGAAGATTAATTAAATTCAGGAGGAGCCTTAAATTTGTTACTTGAAAACTAGTTCGAGGGAAGAATTCAAATCCTGACACAAAACCATGAACTGCTTGAACTGACATGGAACTGAGCCCAGACCTGGGTTCCTTAGAAAATACGTAGAAAAGAAGTGATTGATTGCAAGGAAGGAGAATGGGTTTCATTCACTAGCCATGCATACACATGTAATTGTGCATAAAAACCTGTTTGTAAATGTTTTCATACAAAAAAACATGATTCATCAATAAGGTTGCACTTTAGGATACTCTCTTTCTGTCTATAAAAGTTTGGGGTTAGTAAGATTTTCTTTTTTGAAAGAATTTAAAGGACATTAAATTGAAAATAAAGACATTAAAAATGTTACAAAATACATATATTTCAAATAAATGCTGTTCTTTGGAACTTTCAATTCTATTCAAAGAATCCTGAAAGAAATGTAATCACAGTTTTCACAAAAATATTAAGCAGCAACTCTTTCTTGAGCACCAAATCAGAATATTAGAATAATTTCTGAAGGATCATGTGACACTGAAGACTGGAGTGATTACTGCTGAAAACTCACATGAATAAATTAAAATTTTAAACATATTGAAATAAAAAACAGTAATTATAAATTGTAATTATATTTCACAATATTAGTGTGTTACTGTATTTTGATCAAATAATTGCAGCCTTGGTGACCATAGGAGACTTCTTTCCAAAACAACTGACATATAAACTAGTGGGTAACTAAATGGATAAGGATATGTACAACTTGTGTGCAATTATTAGTGAATGAGACCCAGAAAAAAACTTAGAAATGTTCACCATGTCCATGAGCCTGTGCTTCCTCTCCTCTCCAGGGCCATTGTGCGTCTTCCCCTTTCTGCAGGACACAGCCAGAGAGATGTAAATCAGTTCCCAAATCAAACATTTTAGAATGTTAGGTTTAAACTTCAAATGCTTCGTTTATCAATTGATTTATGGAGACGGAAAGCGCTGACTCATTTGAGCTCCCTGATTCAATTTACTTTAGTAGCTCTAACTGTTTATCTTGTGCAGGAAGAAAATGCACATTTCAATTCAATTAGGCTACTCGAAGGATTCAAGGCAGTTGTTTTTCATAAACTGTTTGAGTGAAGTCATTTGATCAGAAGTAACTGTGCAAGTGTATTCAGAATGAACTGTCCTCGAAATGAGTCCAGATTGGCATTTGAAACAACAGAAGGCTTTCACTGGATAATTAACAGGCATCTGAGTAACTGCATAGCGACGGTGTTCAGGCCAAACCGTAGCCACAAAGAAAATCAATCAAATAATCAACATAATACAATTCAAACATCACTAAAATAGTTAAATAGATGCTGAGGATGAATTTCTTCATGAACAGACAAGAAGTACACAAACATTCATGTCTTTCAGTGACTCTAAACTTTCACTTATACACAGAGCCCTGATCCAGACCCATTGCCCGGAATGTTCCGCCAAATTTGACCAGACATCTGTTTATTCTTGGAAAAACATGTCAGTCGTTCTCTTCTGATTGCCTAGCATTCCTTTGATAAGATTACAGGAACAGTGTAGGTATCAGGAATCTACCTCAGAAGAAGAACAGCAGGAGAAACAGATACAAAATGTATTTTGTAAAGTTTGTCTAAAGTTATTACTGAGATTACAGTGAATCACTGATATTTGTTTTTAAGACATAACAGAATAAAAAACATTAGTGTAATGTCACGCAAGAACATTTACCCTTCTCAAAAAAATTTTTGGAATAAATATGTGACCCTGGACCACAAAACCAGTCACAAGGGTCAAATTTTTTAAATTGAGATTGAATAAATAAGCTTTCCGTTGATGTATGGTTTGTTAGGATAGGACAATATTTGTCCGAGATACAACTATTTGAAAATCTGGAATCTGAGGGTGCAAAAAAATCTAAATATTGAGAAAATCTATATAAAACTTGTCCAAATGAAGTCCTTAGCAATGCATATTACTAATAATAATACATTTTTGATATATTTACAGTAGGAAATGTACAAAATATCTTCATGGAACATGATCTTTACTTAATATCCTAATGATTTTTGGAATAAAAGAAAAATCGATAATTTTGACCCATACAATGTATTGTTGGCTATTGCCAAAAATATACCCGTGCGACTTATGACTGGTTTTGTAGTCCAGGGTCACATATATACACTCTCAGAAAAAAAGGTACAGTGCTGTCACTGGGGCAGTACCTTAAGGTACAAAAGTAAAAAGGTAAATCTTTGTACCTTACTTACACCTAAATGGTACATAGTACTTTAAAAGTACATATTAGTATCTTAAAGGTACATATTAGTACCTTTTTCGCTTTTGTACCTTAGGGTACTGCCCCAGTGACAGCGCTGTACCTTTTTTTCTTACAGTGTCGTCTACAACTACAGCTTTTTAAACCCATATATTATTCTGACCATTTCAGATCTTGTTCAAGACTAACATTATATGAAATATGTGGAAGGTTAGTGAAGAAAAGTGATCACATAAGCTTCAATTTTGCCTTGTGCTCTTTAAATGGACAGTTCACCCAAAAATAAAAATTCTGTGATTTTTTTTTCATTGTTTTTTTCCCCATGTAATAACAATAAATGGGAGATTTCAAGCTTTAAAAATTACGGAAAAGCATCATAATAGTGGTCCCTTCTACTCTGCACTATACTTCATTGCTTTGTGTGACAAATAGACCGAAATGTACAATCTTCCCCTACAGTGGTCTGTTAACCACTACAAAGGAATGAGTGAATCAGTGAGAACCGGATCAGTCTGATTCGTCAGTTAATCATTCTGACTGGTTTTGTGAACTGTCTCAACTTTCATTTTTGGGTGAACTATTCCTTTATGAGCCGCACATAGACGTTCAAGTTAAGTTTACCTTTTAGTGTTTAGTATACATTTGCAAGCTCTAAATAATATTTGTCAGCAAGCTTGACCTGAAGAGATGATTTTTTCTGTAGTAATCTCATACTTGTTAAGCTAGAAAACTGAAAATATATCCAATATTGAAAAGAGCTCCTACTATCTAAACATGTCTTCTCTAGTTTTTAATTTATTTTCTCCCACAGAATCTCAATGTATATCTCATCAGTATTTCATTCGACCCTTGTCTTTGTCTCTCTCACTTCTTTTCCTCCATCTCTCATTCCCCTAATTCTTTTTCTTTGTCCTCCCACAACCAGATGCATCATGTGCTTTGACAAAATGAGACATTAGCATTCACACAGTGTGCTCTGTGCTATCATCGGTGGAACAAGAGAGAGAGAGATGGGAAAGTAAAAAAAACAAAAAAAAAAACAGGCACTTCCTGTTTAAACATCACTGCCATGTCAAAATGACATCCCCACCATTACGCAGTGAGCATGAAAGAGGCGTGGGTGAACTTCAGTGCCATTTTTGAATAAGCTCTCTATTAAAGACCTTAGTGACAGTGATGGGTGAAGACAGGTGATCTCTGGCTTTCATCCTGGAACACACACGGCAGGAGTGGCTTCATATTACAGAAGCATTTTCTGTGATGATGTTATGAAGATTTACAGTACAGAGCATACTGTTATAAGCAAGTATGAGAATACTTGTTGCTACAGTATTTTTAAATAACAGAGATTTGTTATTTAAAAATACTGTACTAAAGTAAGGCCTGCTGTAGAAGGTAAGATCTGCCGGTGTTATAATTGATTAAGTACAAATGGACTGGGGGAAAAAATCATGGTTCTAACCGATGAAAATGCATAATTTTTTTTCTTTTTCAAATGAATACTGTTCTTTTCAACTTTCTAACTTTCTATTCATCATTTCTAGATGGTTGCTGTTGTGTTCTGGGTGGTTGCTAATTGGCCCACCAAATAAGCCCATGTCTCTCCTTTCACACAGAGATTCCGGAAAATACACTGATAATGTGTCCCGGGATTGTTTGATTTTGGTTAATTCACACTGCCAGTGATTTTCTGGAATTTGTGAGTGTGTTCACACACATCCCGTGAAGACACGTGACATCAGGATGTGACGTGTAATGTCTCGCAGCGTCTTAAGTTTACTTATGACCTTCGATTTCTCTCTCGAGAAACCATGCTTGTGCATTTTTTTCTGATTCGATTATAAACTAGCGCATCATGTATACTAAGCTGGTGAACAATTTCAGCTTTAGCGTCATCTCTACGACACACCCCTTATGGCATTGATCCTGCCTTTTGTTCACACAGGGTGCATTTCCGGGACTGATCCCGGCAATGTTACTAGGTCCTCATCCGGGGATCAATCCCGGGACTTGTTTGCGTTCACACAGAAGGCACTCTAGCAATTTTATGGCAATTTTCTGGAATCAACGCTCTCTGTGAAAGGGGCTTTTTGATAATCTGGTCCCAATATATGGTGTCCTTCCTTCAGTGGAAGTCTAAGGAAGTTTTTTTTACCAATTTCTTTAATCCTCTCCTCATGACCTGCATGATATTATGTATGCAACACAAAAGCAGGGTGAGTTATGCACTATACTTATAGGTTAGGGATTTGAACAAGTATTCACCCCTGAATATGAACTAAACAAACAACCAAAGAGGACAAGAAATCAGAGCATTTTATATATGAGCATGTGTGTTTGTGTGTGCAACTCACCTCTGGCAGCCCACACATAGCACAACGATGAGAATGGTGACAACGAAGGCTGAGGCGGCGGCGATGGCCCCCAGCAGCAGTACTTTGCCGTAGGGATGAGCAGAGAAGTTCACCCCGTCCTGCATGGAGGCCATGTGGAAGTGCTAACACACACACTTTCACGCGCGCCCTCACACACGCACACACATATGCACACACACTCTCAAACACTGTCCACAAGATCTGAAAAGGGAAAAGTGGAGGTGCTAGAATCAGTTCCTTTGCTTTGTAAAACAAGCCTTTTTCACCCATCAGAGGGATAACAAAAATGAAATATACTCTTTTATTCCTACCCTGAAGCCATTCTCTTGAGTGTGAATGAATGACAGAGAGTGACTCTCCCCCACACTTTCTCTTGTTCTCTCTCTGTCTTACTCTTGTACTTTTATTTTGTCTTTCTCTCTCTGTGTGTCTCCTGTAGGTCTATCTCTCTTCTCTCCCACAGTGTGTCATTTTCTGCCCACTAACTGTCACTCAGCGTTTGTGTGGAATCATTTGCCTCAGACTGGGGGGCATTTTTCATACGAAGATTCACGATCATCAGGTACCTAACCTGTCTGTTGCTGTGAACAAACAGGCGACGCATTTGCTGAAACGCTGAGCTTTTACATGTCACTTCAGCCCTTTTCTAAACAGATAAAGTGTTGTGGTTTCTGCTTGAAACTTTTGTCATTAAAAAAACACTATATTTTGCTCTCTAATAAATATGTCAGTACACTCATGGTCCTGCGAGGCCCCTTGCTCTGCTTGCTTAAAAATACTTGATTTGGTAGACTAACATTAGATGACTAAAATAGTAGTGCATGCCCTCATAAGCTCACAGAGAAAGTGTCGCAGTGCCCTGGGGGTCCAAGTGGTTAGCTACTGCTAAATGCGCCAGGGGTCAAAGTGGTCAGCTTGCACTGTATTCGCCAGGAGCCCAAGTGTTAAACTTTATTTGACAGTGTAAGGACACATGGCTTGAGGCTTTGGAGGCCCCTGACAGTCCAAGAGAAACAAATGTAGAAACTAACGGCAATGATGTCCAACCTGACATGGCGCATCTTAACGTGCCAAGTTTGAATTTGCGCAGATGTGATCACACACTGATGTAATGCAATACACTATTATGCATTACAATATGAAATACATATTGTATATATGTATATACACACACACATCTCCAACTCCTCCTGTTTCTATAGGGGACATCGCAAATGACTGCACAGGAGAAAAGATGCATTGAAATGAACCCGTGTGAGACAAATGTATAATACAGTCAACACACTTGACTGCGTGTTGCATACACTTCTCCAATTGTCCAATGTTCTCCATTACATCAGAAATCTTCTGAATGGGCCAGCACTTTTGAATGGAGAGTGAGTCCTGAATCGCTCAGTCACCTTTTGTTTCCATGCACAATCCCGTTTTTATTTTTCATTGTGAAGACTTGTACTGCTGGTGGCAGTACTAGGATTTCTATGGCTATTTCTGACTCACACCTTACAGGCATTATGCATGAGCTGAACTGTGTGGATTTTGTCAGATAAAGAATTAGCCCAGTTTTAATTATTTTGGCTCTTGGTTTAGTACTATCAAATGGGAAATGAGTCATGATAAGAGCTAAAAATACCTCCGCATAAGCAAACAACAGCGTGTCGAAACAACAAAGGAGGGAGACAATACTAAGAAAAAAAATTTCTTTCATTGTGTCTTGCTCTTTGTCAGCCTGAAAAAAGGACTTTTTACTATAATGCGGTTGTCACAATGTAGTACGCATGCATACTTGCCCTGAGTTGCACCTGAATTCCTGGTGACCACTTTTAAACTGTACATGGGTCTCTTGAGTATATGCATCAATGTAAGAACATGCCTGAAGATTAATGAGTGAATCCATCATGCACTGACTCTCTGTTTATACACAGAAAACAGAGAGTGTGTTTGTCAAAGGCTGCCAGCCAAAAGTAAGGAAAACTGCTGTGCTAGACTAGGGGCAAGCATCCAGACTCTCACATTCCAGATATCTATGAAGATTACGATAGGTAGGATCGCCACAGGAGCTCAATGTCCGCTCAACAGCACCAGGAAAAAAAAAAAAAAAATGACGAAAACAAACCAATAATGATCTGCACTTAGGTTTGGACAAATGGATCCAGGTAAAACCTGCTGTCGCTCTGGAGCAAACGCCTGCACTGAAGCTATAAACTAAATTTTAAACTAATATATAAACCAACAACTAACCTGTCACGATTCTATTATGTTTGGACTTTGTACTAAAAACCAACGACGAAGTTGTCAAAACGATCCCCGTTCACACGGATCTGCAAAAATGACTGAAAAAGGCTGTATTATGCATGCTAGGCCAGTAGCTGGCGATGTCACTTTTTCAAGAAACACTCCCCAAACACGTAATTCGCATGCGTGAACATGTAATATGCATTACATGTAGACGGTAAAGGCATGGTTTTCAAAATCTTGCACTTTGAAACCAGTTTTCAAAAACTTTTGTTTTCAGGCCCCCAAAATGCCGTTGTTGTATAAATGAACGGCCAAAATGCATAAAATGTTTTTTCCATTTTCAGCTGAAAACAGTGTCGTGTAAACATACCCTTAGTTTGCAGTTACTGAGTTTCCTTGAGTTTTGTCTGGTCTTGTTTGTACTACGGTTTTGTTACCTTGCCTGCCTTGAGTTTATATTACCTGTGGATACCATTAAAGACTGTTTGCATCTAATTCTTCATTGTCATGCTTCTTCCTGTAACCGTTGGTGACATAACCACAGTAAATGATAGCAGTAAGTGGACTGGAGATTTCAGTAAAATGCTAAAATACACACAGAAGATGCTAAAATATGAAACAAAACAAAAAGCACAAACCGTGTTCTCATAGTCAGTCAGTGCAATAGGTTTCATTTGAACATGAGACAATGTCTACATAATAAATAAAAAAATCTATGCCTATGAACCTTTTTTTTTCTTTTTAATTTTAGTTTTAGTAATTTTGATGTTCTTTTTTAGTATTTTTTCTGGGGTTTTATATATTTAATTGTTTTTAATTTTTTGTTTAAGCTTCATATAATTTTTATATTGTATTTTAGAAAATTATTTTAAATAGTTTTAGTTTACTGTTAGTTAACAATAACAATAACACACACATACACTGACAAAAGATAATGGATCTATAGCCCACAAAATTTCACAGAAACTTCATTAATGTGACCGCACCTTAAATTGCTTGGTTAGATCAAAGGGTCAAGGTTTGTCTAATTAACATGACGAGCATTAGCCCCTGCTGGTAGATATACACACTCATTGGACAAAAAAAGCTTTGTCTCCATTATGGCCATTCTGACTAAATAATTTTTTTGCAAGGAACATACACTATATTGCCAAAAGTATTGGGACACCCCTCCAAATCAGTGAATTCAGATGTTCCAATCACTTCCATGGCCACATGTGTATAAAATCAAGCACCTAGGCATGCAGACTGCTTCTACAAACATTTGTGAAAGAATGGGTCGCTCTCAGGAGCTCAGTGAATTCAAGCGTGGTACCGTGATAGGTTGCCACCTGTGCAATAAGTCCATTTGTGAAATTTCCTCACTACTAAATATTCCACGGTCAACTGTTAGTGGTATTATAACAAAGTGGAAGCAATTAGAAACATCAGCAACTCAGCCACGAAGTGGTAGGCCATGTAAAATCACAGAGTGGGGTCAGCGCATGGTGAGGCTCACAGTGCGCAGAAGTCGCCAACTTTCTGCAGTCAATAGCTACAGACCTCCAAACTTCGTGTGGCCTTCAGATTAGCTCAAGAACAGTGTGTAGAGAGCTTCATGGAATGGGTTTCCATGGCCGAGCAGCTGCATCCAAGCCTTACATCACCAAGTGCAATGCAAAGCGTTGGATGCAGTGGTGTAAAGCACGCCGCCACTGGACTCTAGAGCAGTGGAGATGTGTTCTCTGGAGTGACGAATCATGTTTCTCTGTCTGGCAATCCGATGGACGAGTCTGGGTTTGACGGTTGCCAGGAGAATGGTACTTGCCTGACTGCATTGTGCCAAGTGTAAAGTTTGGTGGAGGGGGGATTATGGTCTCTTATGGTCTCTTAACTCTTAATGCTTCAGCATACCAAGACATTTTGGACAATTTCATGCTCCCAACTTTGTGGGAACAGTTTGGGGATGGCCCCTTCCTGTTTTAACATGACTGCATACCAGTGCACAAAGCAATGTCCATAAAGACATGGATGAGCGAGTTTGGTGTGGAGGAACTTGACTGGCCTGCACAGAGTCCTGACCTCAACCCGATAGAACACCTTTGGGATGATTTAGAGCAGAGACTGGGAGGCAGGCCTTCTCGTCCAACATCAGTGCCTGACCTCACAAATGCACTTCTAGAAGAATGGTCAAAAATTCCCATAAACACACTCATAAACCTTGTGGAAAGCCTTTCCAGAAGAGTTGAAGCTGTTATAGCTGCAAAGGGTGGGCCAACTCCATATTAAACCCTACGGATTAAGAATGGGATGTCATTAAAGTTCATGTGCATGTAAAGGCAGGCGTCCCAAAACCTTTGGCAATATAGTGTATATTGATAATATTTAATTATAATATAAGACATGTTTTACTCCAAATCTGTCCAGAGCACCCATGGCATATTTCAAATCTCATTAATTTATTGGCAGTGACTAATCAAATGACTGAAAGACAATCTATTTCTCTAGATGGGCCTTTTTTAGCATTTGATTTGCTCAAAACAAACAGACACTCAGGATATTGAAACACTGATGACTTTCATAAAAGCCACTGTGAAATTTTGCACATGAGCTGCTTATTGAGGTTGGAGCGGTATGACAGATTTTGCTAATGGCAGCCTAATGACTTGAGCATTCTTTGTTTCATGGTTTCCCAATCAGATGAGAGTACCTGAGCATCCAGAGAGTTACTAAAATCATGATCTCCATAATGCCTTTTATGATATACACGTAACACAAGGTGTGATTCAGCAAGTTTTCAGTGACAAGCAATTTGTGTGTCCACACTGAACATGAAACTGCTGTGCAATGTAACTCAAACCAATGAATTTGGACCAATGAGATGTAACAGTGGACGGGGCTTCCCAGCTTGATGCAGCAAACACCAAACACCAAACACTCATCATAATATCCTGTCACAACATGTTTACAGCTAGGACAAAAAGATTTACATGGTGCTTACAAGCTTTTATTGTGATTAAGATATAAAGCATCTGCTGAATAACCCTTAACCAATTACAAAACCCTAACCCATGTTGCAAACTACTATTAGTCTGTGTTGTCCTGTGTGTTTCTGGAAAGAAAGAGATGATGACAGCGCTCAAACCGAGCACTCCATCAGGGATTGTTCTGTCATGAGCACATTATTCTGAGGCCAGATGGAGCTTGATGTGACTGTGTTTCACCCCACCGAATGGCAGAATCACATGTTGGTCCTATTGATTTGTGAAGTCATTCCCAATAATGATGTGTTTCATGCAGAGAAGCGTGAGTTGGGGGGAATAAAATAAGTCCTGTAACTGTCAACAGGTGCAGATGCTGTTATGTGCATGTGTGACTAGGTATTATAGACGCTGACCTTTCTGATGACAATGCTTGGGTCTGTTTGACATATTCTACAGAACTTAAAGGGTTAGTTCACTAAAAAATGAAAAATTATCTCATAATTTACTCACCCTCAAGCCATCCTAGGTGTATATGACTTTCTTGGTACCTTAAATTTTGAAGCCCAAAAAGGGGCTCCAGGGGGTTAATGATGGCCTTCTGATGCATTTTTGTAAGAAAAATATCCATATTTATAACTTTATAAACTATAATCACTGGCTTCTGGTAACGGCTGTATGCGAGTCTAGTTCCAGCCGAAGAGTGACCTCTAACCTGACGTATGACGTAGGATGTAGGAGTAGCATAAGCTTAGGTGAGAGTAAACGCCTCTCCTGGTTCAAACAAATTGGGCTGGGCAACAAACTCAAGCTTTTCTTTTTAAAATTTCTCGTTTTAGACTTCTAATTCGTGACCGGTGTTTTGTTTTGCTCCATCCTCTGCGTTTCTGCATTCGTCAATACGTCATGTGTCGGGTCACTCTTTCGCCGGAACTCGACTTGTGTACGGCCATTACCGGAAGTTCTGTGATTATAGTTTATAAAGTTATAAATATGAATATTTTTTTTATAAAAATGCCTCAGAAGGCCATTATTAACCCCCTGGAGCCATATGGATTACTTTTATGATGGATGGATGCGCTTTTTGGGCTTCAAAATCTAGAGAACCATTCACTCCCATTATAAAGCTTGGAAGATCATTGGATCATAGGATAATTTTCATTTTTGAGTGAACTAACCCTTTAAGCAACATTACAGTGTGATTTATGGCTTACTACATTGATTATTTCCTTTAATAACTGCCATAAATTAAAAACTGTTATTGTTTTCTAGTCTCAATCAATCAATGTGTTGGTCTGTTCCTCTCTATGTGGGCGGTTCTTGGCCAGAATAAATTGCAGTGTAAACTGGACCTTATGGTGTTCATGAGACTATGGATCTTTTAGTCCACACACACACACACATATACATGCACACACATATGTGTTGTGTCAAAGTTCAAATACAACCATCTCTCAAAAATAGCACTGAGAAGACTAACGGTTAAACTCCCATCACACTTTTTGGGCTGAGTCGGACTTGGCAAATGTGAGGAGTTTGTGGCTAAATCTACATCTTGTCTTTGCTGGGCTAATTAAACAGTAAAGAGCTTGTTTCCTGTGTAATTACATGGATACTGTTTGGGAAGTAGCAAAAGCCTGTCTCTGATACACAGTCCCTGTCTTTATTCTCCAACTGATTAATTTGCCTTTCTGAAAACCGACTCATTAGAGCAAGACAAAATCCTATGTAATTGGTAAAATCAGCTAATGCTGCGCAATAATTTAGGATACCCAGGACAATCCCCTTAAAATTATTACCACTTCATATTTGATTAATGTGGCCAAGCTAAACGAAAACATCCTGTTCACTCTTAATTGGAGACCTTCAGTCCACCACACTTAAACTGAAACACAAATGAAACAAGCCCTCCAGTCTTGAGAGCTACTAACAGAAGTCATGACCTATTACTGCAAGTAATGACTACATACAACTTCTTGACTACAGTTTAAATTAATTTAGTAAACATGTTTAACATGTTGTTAATATATGTAAAAGATTCCAGATTCCTGGAGTCAGGCCCCTACATAATTAAATAGGGATTTACAGATATTAAAGTGCCCCTATTATGTTTTTTTCGAATATTACCTTTCATGCAGTGTGTAATATAGCTGTTTGTGAATGTAAAAGGTCTGCAAAGTTTTACAGATCAACATGCACCACAAATAAACTTTCTAATCTCACTTCCTGTTACATACCTACATAACAATGTAACAAATTTGCATAACAGCTGAAGCCTATGGTCTTCATTGGCTGCCTGCGAACAACGTCTATTTTGCCCTCAAACACTGTAGTTGTATCCGAGGCCTGGAAGAGTTTGGTTCGTATTGTTGACATCAGCGATTTCAGCGCTATGAATCCACTTTGCATGCACTTCCAAAGGGTGAGGACTCACGCAGGAATTAAAATGGAAAAAAAAACTGATGCCATCATTACTGTTACTGGTATCACTGTGTATCAAGTGCTGAAGTGGCCTTTGGAGCTGAAATTCAGATATGGTTTTGCTTCCGACATGCACTGTAAGAGGTAGACCAATCACAACAGACTGGGCCGTCTAACCAATCAGAGAAGAGTTGGCTCACGGAAAGGAGGAGTTTAGAGATACTTAATCTAAGTTCAAACGAACCGTTTTCAAACTCTTTGAGAAATGAGATGATGTGCAATCTATACTATAAGAAAATTAAAGTGTTTTTTGACCTTTGATGCATGTAAATCTATTGTAGAAGACCTCCAAAATAAAATTAGGAACCTTTAAAATGGGATAATAGGGGCACTTTAAAATTCTGTCTGATATCGATCAGTGAAACTTAAATGAAAATATTGTCTTGGCAACTAAGTAATAAATTACTAAAAATAAAACTAAAATAAAAATAAATTAAAGCTAAATCGAAATATATTTTTTAAAAACTATTAAAGTATAAAAAAGCTCATTTAAAATTCCAATATATACTATAATAGTACAGAAATAATACTAAAATAACATTGACACTGATAAGTCAGAAATTATTTTCATGATATGGCTAACAACTGATACATTGCAGATATTAAATTTATATAAGCCTCCTACTTTGTCTCAATAAAAAATAAAACACCAAAAACTACAATCAATCATTTTAAATCTAACAAGTGAATTTAGGCAACACAACATTATAAGGTGCAGTGTGAAAAATTGATATGCTATTCATTTTGAGATTTGCTAAATTTTACATTTAACAGTTTCAATTATTTATGTTTTTTAAAATGATTCCAATCTTGCATAAATAAAAAAAAAATCAAAACAAAATCTCTAATATCGACTAATGTAAAAAATCTCTATAAAAATAACAAAATATAGGTTGACGAAAGATGCATATTGAGTTTAGATAGTTTTCCAGCAGGTGCTTTGTCTGGCTATCACCAGACCAAGCTCAATTTAAGATTGAACATTGGTCTGGGGAGTCTGCTATGTATTTTCTACTGCACAAGAGGCGTGATCAACGAGCATAATTCAAATGACTCTGTACGCAATTGGATAGTCCTTCAACCAATCAGACCACAAGAGGCGTGATAAACGAGCATAATTCAAATGACTCTGTATGCAATTGGATGGTCCTTCAACCAATCAGACCACAAGAGGCGTGATCAACAAGCAACAACCCATCGCTTCTCTATCCGTCATCGTGTTAAACCCGCCAATAGCACGCCAGGTGGATAAGCCAGTCTGTGATTGGTTCCCGCAAATGTGTAACAGAAGCAGTAGAAATGAATGTACAGGTTTCCAGAGTGAGTTGCAGGGCGAAATCAAATCGCCGGCAGATCAGGCTGGGTTTACCCAGTCTAGCAGGTGCTAACTATGCTAGCATATTCAATGCTTAAACTTCTGCTCCCTAGTGGTTATTATCTGCAATTGCAGATATATCAAACAACAACAGCTTACAGGTCCCATAGAGTCCTTCATGAAGCCTCAGCATGTCCAAACTCCAGTAACTCCAGGTCACAATCACATGATTAATACTTTTTATTTGGGTTCCCAGATTTTCCTTTCTTTACCATGTGTTTGAAATGAATCTCATTGCTTTAACGAAGACTAAATTGGATTGTGTAACAATGGCAGGTCTCCATCTGTATGTCAGACACCAGCTTCTATTTTCCAGTCAATTACTTCCCCAGAGAAATAAAGAGAAAGATTGTGTCTGTTTGTAAGGAGCTCAGGAATAAGGAAGAAGAAAGAGAAAAAGAGAGAGATTGTGGAATGGCATGTTTTAATTACTGTGAAGCCCTAGATTTCAGTCAGAGAGAAACTGGCACGTCCCCCCAAACCCCCGAGACATGACTCTGTCGCCTCCTCCCCCTCTCGTTTTTTCCCCTTTTCACTCTTTTCCTTCTCCTTCTGTCCGTTCTACATCAGCAAAAAGAATGGGGGAATGGGTATAAGACAATATAAGTGGAAAGTAAACTACAAAACTGATGACGACAAATGAATATATGAACCAAAAACATGTTTTAACTGTACTTGACTGCTCAACTTCTGTCGCTGACGTTCATGTCATCAGAAATCATCAACTCTCATTGAAAATGAATGACTTCCTGCTGCTTTGTTGTAAATCTCTGCATGTGTGAACAGTCCTTAAGTCTCCTCTAAGCAGCATGTTAGCATGAGGGATGTTAAATGATTTATTTAGGAGCAAGCGGTAAAACAGAGTGTCCTCTGTCATCTTTAAAACATGCACATCCTTCAAGCCAAACTCCTCAGCGCCACCTTTATATAACTGCTTTGTATAAGATAAAATATAACTTATTCCAGAACTAGTATAAATGACTGGTCGAACTGATACTTCTGCTGCTACTATCAGCAGCACTAACAGCTAATGCTACCTGAATATGATGAAAATACGAAGAAAAAATTTCCATTGACTCACACTGAAGAAGCCATATATATAATAACCAAACTTGAGGGTAAGCAACTGTACATCTTATTAACTGTATAGCAACACCCTATCAACTGTATAGCAATCCTCTAAAACTAAAAGACACTCACAACGCATCAGAACCACCCACTTCACTTATACTTGTGATGGAGAGTTTTGTAGTAGCAAACATCACTCAGATTTTTTATTCAGAAAATGTAATGTAAATTCAACACTGTAAAAATGTAAACAAAACACCCATTTGCTCTCACCCATTTTTCCCACCACGAAATTTTACAGGAAATGACTGTCCTGGCTCAATTAAGTCGCTGGAGTGAATTCACTTGTGTATCTGGAACATTCTACAAACAGTTACAAAATAGTGTCTGAAACTCTTGCGAATGTCTTTTTTTTTTATAGCAAATTATCAAGTGAAAAGATGTGCATAAATTTTATGTTACAAACCATTGCCAGTTAAATACAGTTTTAAACCCTGATTGGTGTGATTTTTTTTCTAAAAAATAATAATAAAAACTATGGCACAGTGGATAACAGGGTTGCATAATATACAGTCTTCATCCATGTTTTAAAAATTTAATGGGGCACCAAATTATACCCTAATCGTGGAAAGTGACATCTAACTAGTTTTTAGTATTTTTATATACTAGTATTTTTTAATATTTTGAATTAGCATTTATTTGAACATTTTTAGTTTTATTTTAATTTAAGTTTATTTTGTTATGTGGTTAAGTCATTTTTATTTGTTTTTAAAATAGGTCTGTTTAGCTTTAATTTATTTTTATTTCAGTTTTAGTTTAAGTAATTTTACTTAAACGTGTACTTATTTCAGTTAGGCTATTTCTAATTTTCGCTTACATTTTTTAAGTTTAAGTAAATATATTCTATTTTAGTTTTATTTAAATTACAAAAAATATACATATTTTTAATAGTTTTAGTTAACAATAACAACACTGCATCTCACACTGTGCATCTTGTGCTATGAACAGAAGAGGTACAAACATATACCGGAATCATTTCTCATTATCAGCCTAAATTGACACCAGCATGATGAGTGTTTGTACATCTATCCTAGTGTTTAAGAAATTCAGGAAACATGAGGTACATCTAGTAGCAGAAACAGCTTCAAAATAATAACAGTATTGTAATTATTTTTTAATTTAATTTCATCTGCCATTTCAAAAACTGTTCAGTATATTAGTATAATGGGGAAAAAACTATGTAAACAAATTACTGGTGTCATGAACAGCCTCCAGTGCTGAACTGTAAACAGACCAAAACACAATGACTGAAAATACCAGATTTTAAGATCACCAGCGATTCCTGCCCTTACGACCTTTGTTTGGAGGAGACAAGGACCTTCTGACCTCTAGCTAAGAGATTGTGGAGAGTTTTGCTATAGCTGTGAATCATTCTGGTTTGATCAGAAAGGGTCTCTTCCACATGGCCTTCATTGTCAAACTAAGTCAGCAAACATTCTGTCTGGACTCAATATGTAACTATAAGTGGGGCAAATTAATTTGTATTTTTCTGTATTTTCATGCAATCACATTTCAAATGCTCTTCTGGCAGATATTGCAGGTCTAAAAACCCCACAGACACAAACACACAAATAAGCACACAGGCACACACACACACATATGTTCAAGGACAGATATAGGCTGTGTATGTTTCCTCCTGTGAGGAATTATGACCACTCATCTGCTCCATGATAAGGCTGAGAGAAGGAACTTCTCAGTATCTTCAGCAGAGCCTCAAGTTTAATGGATGTCTGCCTGCGGGGCCTTATCACACCATCACAGACCTACAGCAAATCTCTGACGGTTCTCTCCAAGGCTCTGTTCACATAGTAGGCCACCTCAGGATAAACAAGAGGTTCAGGAAATTGAACACATTTCAGATGTGACAAAACAAGGCGTGTGATTCACATCTTAAATAGTACACCGTTCTTTACCCCTCCTGACTCCAGACATTACACCACATCACAAGTGAGCCAATGTTGGATTTTTCTTTCGGTGATTAGAAAGTACAGAACGTTGTGCTTGCTTTCTCTGATACTCATGGTTGGGGACCATATCTGTTTCAGTCTCCACCAGTCAACAGGAAGTTTATATGACTGAGCAGTTGGGCCCCAGTCTGATTCATTGCAGCCACTCTCACAAACTCACATACATTACACACACAGAACCTTCATCTGTCTGTTATATGTATGACAGGTAGGCATCACCAGTTTGAATCGACAAGCCTTCCCTCTATACTAGTGTTGGTGATTTAATTAATTAAAAGCACTCGATTCTTCTGAATCGTTCACAAAAAGATTCATTCAGATTCGTAGGTAGCCCTTTCAGCAAATGACATCGTTAGGCCAGTAAGTGGCATTCAACTAGGCTATATGTTCTTGTTTGATGTGTGAATCATTGAACCAATTCGTCAGAAAGACACATTCATGACTGAATGATTCCGAAAAGAGTGTTTAATCATTATACGAGTTATCTGAACGAGAATGACTGACGAAGATAATCGTTTACGAAAGAGATTCCGTTTAGCATAAGAGGCGTGGTCGTTCAGTAAATTCAACCAATGCTCATTCACACGCCGCTCTCGAATGCTTTTGGCTCGTCCGGGCTAAAGAAATGATGTTAACGAAGTGAGCCAGTGGATGGATGTAAAGGTAAACAATTCGTTCACCTATATTAATTCACGAAATTAATACAGACGAGTTTAAAGACATTTGTGTTCTGTTTAGTCTATATACTTTTGCATTTTTTTCTGGCACGGGCGACACTTAAACCAGTGCGCGTGCCTCCTTAACTTATTCGGTGAGTTTATAAACTCGTCTCGTGCACATATTACACATCATCTTAAAAGTACTGCGCCTTTTTGCAGACAGGAGATCAGTCAGCTTTTACTGCGGCGGTTTATTCAGACACAACAGGTTAGCAAAATAGGCCTACCATTTTGATTTAATTTGCCCTATATGAATTTTAAAACGTGAGCTGTTACAACTGAAATACTGCTGTTGGCTATATGTCAAGTATGGCAGTAAAGGCTACTATGCAATACCATTATTTTCCCGTCTCGCATATGTGGTGCATATGTGGTGATATGTAGCGCGAATGCATGATATGCTATGGCCCGCAGCGGTCGACCTTTTATTCAGCACGAGTAATTCGTTGCTCCCGTGGGTATTGTCCCGCCAATCACTGATGCACTCAGGAAATAATCTCACAAGATCAAAGTGGAAATGCACGCGCAGTGCAGGCGCGTCCTCGAGGCCAGCTCCCACAGCAGACGGCAAGAGGTTTCCATCGAAATCCCTTTTAATTGAGGGGAAACAAATAAATCTCGCTGCTCTCTTAATTGATTCCATAATTCACTGTATTAAATATGATACTGGGCAGTGCTGAACTACTGGTTTCCTCCGAGTGAGAGAGTATGCCACAACCTGCTTATAAATCGTTTAATTAAGCGTCGAATCACAAAGGGTAATGCGGCTACACTGAAGCTGTTGCACACGTGTCTTCTGACTTACATGATGCGAGTCATTAATATCATGTAAACCCAACGCGTATTCCTCCAACATCCAACAGCAAATGATCATGCTATACAATCTGATATGCGTTTAATACAGGGTTCCGTTGTATGGCCAGCACGTAGGCAGAAGTGCATGCCAATGAGATGAGAGCCGTATGATGCTGCTGAAGATACTCACTCAGTTTAGGGATTCAGGGGGCGCGTCGCCGCGCAGCGTCCACCTCGCTGCACTCTCTCTGCTGCTGCTGAAACGTCTGGCTCCCGGTCGGACCCCGCAAGCATAATCAATAACCTGCGTTGAGCCTGGATTCGTATGTTAGGGAGGACATGTGTGCGGTATGGCATCTGGCGTCCTCAGCGCAACCTCTGACCATCCCCATTGTTCCCGTGCATGCCGCGTCGCTCACAAGGCGAAAGGTGTAAGCGCACAGCTGGGTTATTCCAAGTCGAGGTTCGGTTGTTATATGAAGACCAAGTCACGGCTGCCTCAGTTAAGCCTCAGAGGTTCCTCAAGTCTCAATCCTGTCTCGAGCATCAGCGACAGTACCATATGACAGCGCGGTGCCCACTCCATTGGCATTTGGAGCTCGCGTTTTGCGCCACTGCGCGGCCAGTCTGGGTATGACAGCCAGTGGTTGAAAAGTAAAGAAATACTGTAGGCTATATAATGATTACCATACTCACTATCATTCATCACACTTTAAAAGTACTTCATATGAGCAGTTTTATTTGTTTATTTATTTTCTATGGAGTTTATAATTTATATAATTATAAATTATAATTATAAAATAAATGCACATTTGTACAATAACTTGGGTTGAATGGTTGAGCTTGACCAATAGTCAACACTCCACTCATACAAATAAAGGTTCCAGAAGGGAGTTTCATTAATGCATTCTCAAAGAACATTTCAGTGAACCGTTCCTTCAAGAACCATTTTTTCTTAGTGTGAAGAACATTTTAGTGATCTAAAGAACCTTTTTCCATAAAGAACAATGGAAAGTAAAAGGTTCTTCATGGAACCATCGATGCCAAAAAGACCCTTTATTTTTAAAAGTGTACATAGTGTCTTCTTGCTGTTGAAATTGTTAATTTAATGTTAGTTTATTTAGCACGACGGGAACATTTAATCAAATAACAAGAATCTATACACAAACACAGAGACATACTTAATGTGCTCAAAAGGGGAGCAAAGATTCATAAACATGTTCTAGGTGCCAACCCACCAATCTAACACAGTTCTCTCTCTAAAGGTAGTAAATTTGTTTATCAGCACATACTGAGACACACAGACCTAAACCCCTGCCCCCTGCTGTTAATCACCATCTGTGGGACTACGGACCGTGTAGTAAGCTACTCACTGCAGCAGGCAGCTGTGCTCAGGTGGGTGATGTGCTGAACATGGCTGGGCACTGCAGGGGCTAGTCAAGTAGGGGGGCGTCCAAATTATGAAAAATGCAACCTCAGGGCTGACATCTTAATTACTTTGTAAGTGAAGAAAAAAAGAAGCCCAGTGTGTAGAAAACTGCATGGTGCAGTTCAGCATATAGGATGTTCTGTTTGTCTTGAGTTCTTAGTGTTTGATGAGGTAAGTAAAAGGAGTACAACGAAATTCTGTCATCGTTGTTACAAACCCATGTAACATTTTTCCATGGAACACAAAACGAGAAGTGCTGAAGCAGAATGTCCAAGCTCTACTCTCATGTAAGTGAACAGGGACTATAGGCTATGAAATTCCAAAAATCAAGAATGTGACGTGCCATTATAAGTCTTCTGAACTCATATAATAATTATGTGAGGAACAGGCTGAAATGTACACCGATCAGGCATAACATTATGACAGGTGAAGTGAATAACACTGATTATCTCTTTATCACGGCACCTGTTAGTGGTTGGGATATATTAGGCAGCAAGTGAACATTTTGTTCGTAGCGTAAGAATTTGAGCAAGTTTGACAAGGGCCAAATGGTGACGGCTAGACGACTGGGTCAGAGCATCTCCAAAACTGCAACTCTTGTGGGGTGTTCCCAGTCTGCAGTGGTCAGTATCTATCAAAAGTGGTCCAAGGAAGGAACAGTGGTGACCTGGCGACAGGGTCATGGCTCATTGATGCACGTGGGGAGCGAAGGCTGGCCCGTGTGGTCCGATCAAACAGACGAGCTACTGTAGCTCAAATTGCTCAAGAAGTTAATGCTGGTTCTGATAGAAAGGTGTCAGAACTTACCTGGAATGTTTCAGGAATGAGGAGTATGAGGAGCACAACAACCAGTTTGAGGTGTTGACTTGGCCTCCAAATTCCCCAGATCTCAATCCAATCGAGCATCTGTGGGATGTGCTGAACAAACAAGTCCGATACATGGAGGCCCCACCTCGCAACTTACAGGACTTAAAGGATCTGCTGCTAACATCCTGCAAAACATCCCTTATGCTGGGGAAACAATCTACAATTTGGGTTTCTACATTAATCATTCACCTTTCAAATTTGACCCTGAAAATATTAGGCTAAAACAAATGCAAAGTATGTACAAGCCACAACTTCAATATTAGCTGCCCCCTGCTGCAAACCAGCCTGGTTTGCTGGTTTTACCTGGTCTAAGCTGGTCTCCCAGTCTGGCCAGCAAGTGCTCAGATGGTGTAGCTAGGAGGCACAAACCAAATAACAGACAAACCTCAGCTTAAGATGGTTAAAGATGTTTTTCAGCAAGTTTCAGCGCCTAAAGCAGCAAAGAAGATATTGCATAATAACTGAGTATTTAAAACAAACCAGTCGCGTAAATGGTAGTCAGATCTAAAATGAAGGTGCATAAGCTGATCAGTTTCCAACTCTTCCAGCCGCGAGTGCTCCACCTGCCGCTCCCTCTCAACAAAGCACCAGGAGGCGATGGCTGTTTTTTTAAGGACCAACCCCATCTTATTTACCCCGATATCAACCTCTGTCCCCCCGCCCACTGCTTCATTCTGTTTTTAACCCTAAGCGCGATGTACAGCTATGATCACAGACCATTATAAGGGAAGCATACTGAAAAATACTTCGAATAAATACTGAGGATCTTCAAAATGCATCTGTTTTATTGACCATTTCGAGTTCACGTTTATACCGGAGAGAATAGTGAAGATGGGCTGCTGCTCGGGGAGGTGTATGTTGATGTTCTTCTGCGCTCTTCAGCTGGTAAGTGTGTTATAGAATTGTAAAAAAGCGTCTACTCGTTGCAATTTTGTATCCCGTTTATTTAATATGTGTGATATAAAAACACTGCTTATGAAATTTGACGTTTTGATATTAACTTCGAGACTAGTTTCTGAACATCTCGTCCTAAAGCCTGCAGCCTTTTAAATTGTCTATTGTTTGAAAGAACTCAAGTTTTGAGCCACAAATTAATAGTTTTCTATTTATAATTAGCCTAGTATACATGCATACTTTTGCGTAGGCTATATGTTGGAAGTTTTACCTCAGAATATACTACCCTGTACATAAACACGCTTGGACAGTTATGGGACTATTTAAATAATAATTATTGTAAGATTGCGAACAAAACTACATTTAAATTCATAATTTATGATACACATTTATAATACATGTTTATAATATCGCATACACAAAATAAGAACTGCAAGTGCAAATAACAAGTGTACAGTAGATTGCTTTGTATATTGTGTTTATTGTGCACATTTTTGTGTATTTGTATATTTGATCATATTTAAACATATTTTGTTAATTTTTCTCTAATTTCTGTATCTACTGTAATGTGTTACACTGTCTTGTGTATCATTGTTGACTTGTTTTGCTGCTAATGCACTATAATTTCTCTCAAAGGATTTATAAAGTATCCATCATCCGTCCACCTATCCATTTATCCCTGTCGTAGAACTCATAAAACCAGCAGAGATTATGATCTACTTATTTAAACTGCAGATTTCCTACATTAGAGATAGACCATAAAATAAGTGTGAGATGTGTATCAAGTGTGCATTATGTGATACAGAGAAAATGTGTGTGTGCACATTTTAAGTGTCTTTTACTGCATATTTATTATTATCACTCCTCATTGATTGCTTGCAGTCTTTCAGTGGTGTGATATCATTTTCTCCTCTCACATAAAGTGATATATTGGATTGTTCTTGTCGTGTTATCTCACTTCAGTGGTTGCACTTGTGGTCTGAACACCAGCAGAGACAGTGACCTACATTCCTACTCTGCTTAACCTTTGTATGGCTTTTAACTTTGGTTTAACCTTAGCTTTACTGTCTTATACTCTCCTATATATATATATATATATATATATATACATACACACACACACACACAGTAGCTATCTGGTATGGCATCATATTTGGACTACAGTGGTTTTCATTAGCAGACCTTTTTTTTTTTTAAGTCACCTAATAAAGTCGCCTAATAAATGATGAAGATTCAGTGAGACAGAGCAGAGCAGAACAGAGGCAGAACAGAACAGATTTTGTGTAACGTTTTACAACTAGTCTTGGCTGAACATTCATCCTTCATATACATATCAACAGGTTCTGCAACTGTTGCTGTGCAATTTTCTTTTAAATATTTCAAATGAGTCGGGCACTGTTCACGTTTATGAATTAGATTTACCAGGATTGATAGTGATACTATATGGTCTGAGGCTGTAAATGGATTTTAATGCAGATGTCTATTACCAAGAGGGGATAGCTCATCTGTATATGTGAAACATCTCACAGTTTTATGTTTGGCTTGTTAAAGTCGACACAGCTCGTGCTGGAACACAGTGGACGGGGACTGTGGTGAAGACATGCTACGAATGGTTGATAAGAGGTGGAACCTCTGAGAACAGCTGGTACACAGCAGCAGTATGGCATACAGAGAGAGATTGCATGGGGGATGGGTGGTTAGTGGCAGAGAGAGAGAGGGTTTATGACTGCTGCAGTGAAGCTTTATGAAAGGAGCAGCATCCCCCACACCCAGCACCTCCCTTCTGAATCATACATCTCCCCTCACTGAGCCTCTGACCTCCAAGGAGAGCCCTCATCTCCTCTCGCTCAACCTTTCCCCCTCCTTTTCTCTTTCTCCACCTCTCACTCTCTATTTCTCTGTCACAAGCTTTGTACCCCATTGGCTCTGTTACCCTGGCAACTCTGAGTAAAAAGCCAGCATGTGGAAAAACAGAGGTGGGGGTTTTGATTGTGTGTCTCTGGGAAAAAGAGATGGGGTCTCGATCATTATTGTGTTTGGGGCAGCATGATGGTGTTTTTTTTAGTCGTGTAGATGCAAAGAAGCTGGTGTTGTTATTGTTTCCACAGTATGTAGAGATCTTGTTCTTATCATACTCTTGTCTTTCTCTCTCTAGATCACTGCTGTCGAGAGACAGGTGTTTGATTTTCTAGGTTACCAGTGGGCGCCCATCCTTGTCAACTTCCTGCACATCATTGTGGTGATATTGGGCTTGTTTGGGACAGTCCAGTATAAGCCCCGCTATGTAGTTTTGGTGTGTACAGTATTTATCTCTTCTTTTTTTTTTTTTTTTTTTTTTTAACTTTTGAATCTAATAAGTACAATAATTGTAATAATATAAATGTTATTTGTAAAATACTAACATATAATTACATTACAAAAATACTTGCATTCATTTCTGAAACTGAAATAATGTATTAATTAAATAAATCAATATGATTAATTTAATTTGAATTATATATTTTTTATTTATTTATAAAAAAATGAGCAAATAAATATACTGTATATTCAGTAAGATGATAAAATTGATCAAAAGTGACAGTGAAGACGTTTATAATGTTACAAAAGATTTCTGTTTTAAATAAATGCTATTCTTTTGATCTTTATATTCATCAAAGGATCCTGAAAAAATGTATTCCAGTTTCCAGATAATATTATAAATGTTTCATGATCACCAAATCAGCATATTAGAATAATCTCTGAAGGATTATGTGACACTAAAGACTGGAGTAATGATGCTGAAAATTCAGCTTTGCCATCACAGGAATAAATAACATTTAAAATATATATGAAAATATCAATTTTAATTAATTATTTTAATTAATTACAGTTAATTGTAATAATTACAGTTAATTGTAATAATATTACATGATATTACTGTTTTTACTGTATTTTTGATTAAATAAATGCAGATTTTTTTTTTTTAATGTTTTAAATGTAGTGGTTTTTTTTTGTTTTTTTTGCTGTTTACAAAGTTAACTAGATGTGGTTCCAACATTTTAATATCTCTGATGACCATTATGTGTCTTTTCCTTTTCTTTTAGTATATAGTCTGGACCGTGTTTTGGGTGACTTGGAATATCTTTATCTGTTGCCTTTATCTAGACCTCGGAGGGCTGTCAAAGGTAAAGAGCCAAATTTAAATGGGACTGCTCATATGGGTCAGTCTAGTGCTAGACCAAGTTCACATACATTCATGCCACTGGTATGATATCATCTCTGTAGTATAGGCTTACAAACCAAAGATGAATGGGATTAAACAAAGTTTTAAATTTACACTCTATGATTCCTCAGTACTACAGCATTAAAGTCAATAATGTTTACTGAAAATTCAAAGTGTTAAGGCATTTCTGTGCTGTGCTGTTATAGGACAGTGATTATCTGTCACTGGGAATTTCATCTCACCGTTCATGGTGGAAGGACAATGGTCCGGGCTGTGGGAACAGAAACCTCCAGACCTCGAGATGGCAGCATTTGGACAGTCCTGCTCTGGTCTCCGAATTGAACTGCTTGTTGGAGTATCAGTACATCGAGGTTATGCACAGCGCCCTGCAACTGTTCATTTCTGTAAGAACCTAAAACTGATCAAGTCATTGTCTTTTAAAGCTGAAGTGTGCAGAAATAATGATTGTTTTCAAACAGGTTTCTAGAATCTGCCTTTGGTTGAGGCAATGCTGTTGTGTCAGACATAAGTTTTAGATAACCTACAAAATAACATACAAACCTACTAAAAAATGACATACCTCATTTTTAATATGAACACTTCATACTTCAGCTTTAAAGTTTCTGTGATACATTCATATACACCAATACAAAAATTCACAGACACTCATAAAAAAGTGGCGTGTATGCGACTTAATCTGTTGCTTTGTTTGTATGTAGGCTCTGGGATTTGTTTTTGCCTGCTATATCGTCAGTATCTTCAATGAAGAGGAAGACACATGTTTGTAAAATCCATTTCCTTGTCTTTTACCTTTTAAAAGTGTATTAAGTCATTTTTGATTGTTTCATATTCCTAAACAACTGATATTGTTACTTCATGTGAATATAATGTTGTATCTGCATTGTGTTGCTTTTCAGATTTGTATAAGTGACAGTGTCCAGATGTCAACATCTCGAGAGACAAAGAACATTGAGAGGGGAAAGAGATGGCAGAAAAGGACAGAAATCAGATCAGATGGATTTTAAATTATTTATATATGTATAAACATAATAATACACAAAAAATAAGAAAATAAGATTGATGCACCCAAACACTGCCCTTACAAACATGAGTCTCAAGTCACAAAGCTTCTGTATAGCTATACATCACAAAGCCAAAGTATACAGCCATTAACCTCACAAGCTTTTATACTTGCATATTTATTTTATTTTCAGAAAGTGATTTTTCTGTAAAGCATTTTCATGACTGACTTTATGCTGAACTTCTTGCTATCTACCTCTGCCAATTCTTTGTCTTTTTTTCTATAGCCTACTGTTTAAGTCTGTGACTTCTAATTGTACACTTCAAATGGTATATTTTGTACATTTTGTTCAAATCAGAAGAGTTTAAACAACGCAGAGATTTCTTTAGGTTCAATGTTGGAGATTAAATGAATAATAATGAATTGCTTACATGCAGTTGTGTCAGTACACAGCAAAATGCTGTTTAATTTTTAATGATCAACATCTGTCTCCTTTACTACCAGTAACACATGCCATATTTGTGAGAGTATGGGAGAGAGCAATTATAATATCTGCATGTAGTGCTCTGTATCTTAATGGCCCAAAGAAAAACGTAACATACAGAACATCAAACCTCATTTTGTATGTAAATAATACAACATTTACTGAACACTGCATTTTGAATGCTGACTGTAGTTGTATCGTATTTTCTTTCCTTAAGTTATACATGTAGTGCATATCTTAATAAATATTTGATTTAAAACACCACATTTGTATGAAAAAACAACAACACTTTCTTTAAGGTGTCTGTCAATGTCTTGGTGTGCAATCGAGGAAATTCCACAATTCGACTCAAATTAGACTGACTCCTAGTGGTTAAAATTAGAAAAACAAGTTGTGTTTGAATCCGTGTTCGAGGCAACGGCTTGCAGTAGCCCACATATCCCAAGTTCCCAACGTTCCCAGCGCTGATTGCTTGTTAATGACATTGAAACTAACAGTGAAAATAAGTAAGTGGTGGCATTGGTTATAAAACAAAATTACACATCCACATTAAACACAACCCATTCAATAGTTCTATAATAAATGAATGTGACAGGTACTCTGACAAATGTCATATGAGGTGTGACTGACGAATGAATGTGATGTAATACTTCCAAAATCAAGTGGAGGAAGCAGCTAGTTTTTATTTTAATGATTTATTACACACATAATTACACTATTACTATTCATACCATCACTGTGTGAATTTTCATCATTTTAACTGCTTCAGGGCTGCCATTGACTCCCATTCAGGAATGATGATGATGATAGTAAGAATAATGTAGTGATGTCAAATCGATTAATTGCATCTAACATAAAAGTTTGTGTTTATATAATATATATATATGTGTGTGTGTGTAATAATATATTTAATATATAATATATATTATACACCGATCAGGCATAACATTATGACAGGTGAAGTGAATAACACTGATTATCTCTTCATCACAGCACCTGTTAGTGGGTGGGATATATTAGGCAGCAAGTGAACATTTTGTCCTCAAAGTTGATGTGTTAGAAGCAGGAAAAATGGGCAAGCGTAAGGATTTGAGCGAGTTTGACAAGGGCCAAATTGTGATGGCTAGACGACTGGGTCAGAGCATCTCCAAAACTGCAGCTCTTGTGGGGTGTTCCCGGTCTGCTGTGGTCAGTATCTATCAAAAGTGGTCCAAGGAAGGAATAGCGGTGAACCGGCGACAGGGTCGGCCAAGGCTCATTGATGCACGTGGGGAGCAAAGGATGGCCCGTGTAGTCAGGTCAAACAGACGAGCTGCTATAGCTCAGATTGCTCAAGAAGTTAATGCTGGTTCTGATAGAAAGGTGGCAGAATACACAGTGCATCGCAGTTTGTTGCGTAAGGGGCTGCATAGCCACAGACCAGTCAGGGTGCCCATGCTGACCCCTGTCCACCACCGAAAGCACCAACAGTAGGCACGTGAGCCTCAGAACTGGACTACAGAGCAATGGAAGAAGGTGGCCTGGTCTGATGAATCACATTGTCTTTTACATCACATGGATGGCCGGGTCACATACCTGGGGAACACATGGCACCAGGATATGGGAAGAAGGCAAGCCGGCGGAGGCAGTGTGATGCGTTGGGCAATGTTCTGCTGGGAAACCTTGGGTCCTGCCATCCATGTGGATGTTACTTTGACACTTACCACCTACCTAAGCATTGTTGCAGACCATGTACACCCTTTCACTGAAACGGTATTCCCTGGTGGCTGTGGCCTCTTTCAGCAGGATAATGCGCCCTGCCACAAAGCAAAAATGGTTCAGGAATGGTTTGAGGAGCACAACGAGTTTGAGGTGTTGACTTGGCCTCCAAATTCCCCAGATCTCAATCCAATCGAGCATCTGTGGGATGTGCTGAACAAACAAGTCCGATCCATGGAGGCCCCACCTCGCAACTTACAGGACTTAAAGGATCTGCTGCTAACATCTTGACCCTTCAGGGGTCTAGAGGAGTCCATGCCTTGACGGGTCAGGGCTGTTTTGGCAGCAAAAGGAGGGGGGGGCCAACACAATATTAGGAAGGTGGTCATAATGTTATGCCTGATCGATCGGTGTGTATGTGTGTGTGTGTGTGTGTGTACTACACACACACACATAAAAACACAAAAAGCTTGTTAGATGCGATTAATTGTGATTAATCAATTTGACAGCTCTAAAATAAAGTAAACCAACAATTACAACAGTCTTGGCCCCTAATAGCCTACACATAGCTAATATCCAATTATTTCAATGCCAAAAAATGCACTTCATAAATATAGCTACTACACTTTAAAGTTATTGAGGTAATTATTAGATTGAAATATGAAATTAATTTACTAAGATAAATAAGATATGCATACAGTAATAACTTTTCCCCCAATTTTCTCAGGTTGATGGCCACCCGGTCCATGTGGCGTCAGTCCCTCCGCGCAGATCCCGGATGGAGCGGCCATTGGGCGGAAGTGAACAGAGGTGCACAATAACTGCGGGCTGGGAGGAGGAAAAAATATATATACACTTTGAAATTAATTTACACACGGCTTGTGACAGCATTGGATTAAACCTCAAAACCGCAGAGCCTCTAATACTCTCGGAAACATCCCCAGGCTGGACTTTTAGTGCGCTCGAGAGGACCGGATCGCCAGAATCAAGTCGTGGAACTTGCTGAAAAAAGCGCAGTTCAGCCTGCACGGAGCCGAGAGGAACCCACGGGCTTCGGGTTACGCCGAGCACCTTCGCTGCTGTTTCAGTTTTTCTTTGCAAGACTCTTGCTGAATCTAAAGAGGCTCTCTTGATGAATTATGTCTACCACCAGTATTGACCCACAGGTAGGTTGGAGTGGCACGGCGTCGCTAAGGCCTTTAGGAGGAGCAGGGAATGCGCGTGCAGCCTCCGCCGCTTCTGCGGAGACATTACGGGCATCTGCCTCTCCTTGCTTCTCACAAGCGCGATGGCTAACGAGTTAGCATTTTTTCCACTCGTTTGGTTGAATATTACATCGCGTTTCCTCTGTCCAAACAGACGTTTTCTTAATTCCTTAATGTATTTACACAATCTCTCTCATCAGCTTCCGAGAGTTATAACCAGTTTTCTCTGGACTTGGGCTGATCTGCGTGGTCGACGAAATATTTAGCTGTCCGAGTGGATGTATAATTCCTTGATTGACTAAATAAATGTCAATGTTAGCCCCCCATTTTTTAAATAACGAATGTCGAGCGACCCCTGATAGTGCATTGATTTATTGGTGATGCGCTGATGGAGTCGATGTGGATTAAGAGGATGAAACATTGGGAAGTATTTACATGTTAAGCACAAAGAGCTTGTGTTTAAAACAACGATTCAAAGGTGTTAATGTTTTGTCTTGTTTCTATCCATCTCTGATCACCTACTGAATGGGAAGACATCCAAAGGGCAAGACGCTAAAGGTAAGTTTGCCTTTTAATATACATCTATACAGATTAAGAAATAAAACGGCCAGGATATTGTTTCTCATTAATTTGCATAGAATCTTATTTCAGCATCATATATGCTCTTAGCTATGATCTGTTAAGTAAAATTCAGGCATTCTTTCTCTGTGACATATCAAGTCAAGGGCTGGTTGCTGTGTTTCTCCCATATCCTCCAAATGTTTTCTGAGAGCTCAATCAACCTGATGGAGCATATACCTCCTCCTGGAGTCCAGAACTGCTCCTGTTGGATTAACATGGCATTGAGAGCTTGGCTTTTGAGCACATTAAATAGATTATGCTTCATAACTCTGTAGCATTAACTACTGTAGTTGAGAATTTGTGTCCCTTGGGCGATTTTTAGACTGTCCTCTTCATCCATGACTGTGTGTCTGTAGTATCGTGGTACTCAGACAGAACATGTGGTGAATGACTCACTGAGATCAGTGTGGTGACTTACATATTACTGTAGTTGTTTATCATTTGTTAAAATCTAAAATGTGAATGGCATAGCTCTGGTTAAGTGATATTTTTCACAGGAAAGAGGAGGCTGTTGGATTTAGCACATGCTTTGGGTTTATTATCAGATGTAGTGACTGAAAAGTAACCCTGATGTTAAATGTCATTTTTTTATTTCAGTGCAAAATGGCTCTCTCCATCAGAAGGAAACGGTCCACGACAATGACTTTGAACCATACCTCACTGGCCAGTCTAATCCGGTGAGAAATGTGTTTTTGTGTTTGTCTTAGGGTATAAAAAATAAGAAAATACATTTTATTTAACACGCATTCTCTGAAAACGAGTATCATTATTTTACACAACTTTGTTATTCCGATAAATGTATCTTATTTTAAGGATGTTTAGATAGTAAAAATGAATACTTGATTTTTAGTGTAATATGCATGTAAAATTGTCTATGTAAACACACTCAGTGCTTTCACCAAAGTATAATGACTTTGTTTCTAAAATAACTTTTTTGCTGTTGTTAACCACTAAATTTTTCAGTATTTTTTTTAAAAATACCAGTACATTATCATAACCACAGTACAATCTAAAAGGAACTGATTGTGTAATATTTTTATAACATCATTTTTAATTTGTTTGGGAGTTTTAAAAAAATTCCATAGAAATATGGAGTGTTTCTTACACAGTTTCGTGTCTAATCAGTTTTTATCCTATTTGAAATTAGTATATTTAGTTTGCATTTTGTCATTTATTAATTCTAACATCTATATTTCTGGTTTTCCCCCAGAATAACAGTTACCAATCCATGACCGACCCATACCTGTCTAGCTACTATGCCCCCTCGATTGGGTTCCCGTACCCCCTCAGCGAGGCCCCCTGGTCCACCGGTGGAGACCCGCCGATCCCATACCTCACTCCGTACGCCCCCCTCAGCAATGGAGACCATCACTTCATGCATGACACTGTGTTTGGACAGCCTGGGGGTCTGGGCAGTAGCATCTATCCACACCGCTTTAACTTTTTCCCTGAAAATCCCGCGTTTTCCGCCTGGGGTACGAGCGGCTCCCAGGGCCAGCAGACTCAGAGTTCTGCGTATGGGGGCAGTTACAGTTACCCACCTAGTTCTTTAGGTGGCACACTGGTTCCTGATGGGCAAACGGGCTTCCCCAGCGACACCTTGAATAAGGCGCCAGGTATGAATAGCTTAGAGCAGGGCATGGTGGGGCTAAAGATCGGCGGCGACGTGACTGGAGGTGGTTCTGGGGTGAAGACGGTGGGCTCGGTTATCGGAGGAGGGCAAGTGGCGGCGGTGGCCACGGGTAATGGTGGGACTCCTATGGGGCTACCGCCCCCCAAACCCACATCCTGGGCAGCCATCGCTAGCAAACCAGCCAAGCCTCAGCAGCTGAAGATAAAGACCAAGCCGGGGATGCCAATGGCTGGAGGCACCCTGCCCCCGCCGCCCATCAAACACAACATGGACATTGGCACTTGGGATAATAAGGGGCCTGTGACTAAAGTGGCTTCGCCACTTCCGCCCCACCACCAGCAGCCTCCCCTCCACTCCCAGGGTCACCTACCGCCTCACCCTCACGGGCTGCCGCCCCCGCCTCAGCCCCCCATGCCTTCTGCCCAATCACTTGCCCAGCAGATGGCGATGCAGGGCCCGCCCCCTCCGCAGCCTTACCAGAACCACAACCCTGCTCCTCCCCCTCAAACCCGGTGGGTTGCCCCGCGTAACCGCAACCCCGGATATGGCGGGGGCGGCAGCGTGGACAGCAGTGGTTCCTCGAGCGGCGGAGGGGTCGGCAACGGCGGTGGAGGCGGCCTTCCGGGCTCAGGTGCTGTCGAGTCCCACCCGGTCCTGGAAAAGCTGCGTGCAGCGCACAGCTACAACCCCAAGGACTTCGATTGGAACCTGAAAAACGGCCGGGTGTTTATCATTAAGAGCTACTCGGAGGACGACATTCACCGCTCCATCAAGTACTCCATCTGGTGCAGCACGGAACATGGTAACAAGCGGCTGGATTCAGCCTTTCGGGCCATCAATGGCAAGGGTCCCGTCTACCTGCTGTTCAGCGTCAATGGCAGCGGACACTTCTGCGGCGTGGCAGAGATGCGCTCGCCTGTAGACTACGGCACCAGCGCCGGCGTTTGGGCGCAGGACAAGTGGAAGGGCAAATTCGATGTGGACTGGCTGTTTGTTAAAGACGTGCCCAACAGCCAGCTCAGGCACATCCGCCTGGAGAACAATGACAACAAGCCCGTGACCAACTCCCGTGACACGCAGGAGGTGCCTCTGGAGAAGGCCAAGCAGGTGCTGAAGATCATCGCCACCTACAAACACACCACCTCTATCTTCGATGACTTCTCACACTACGAGAAACGGCAGGAGGAGGAAGAGGTGGTAAGAAAGGTAATGTGCATGCTTTAATCTTGAAAATTCAGCTGGGGGTTTTTTTAAGAGTATTTTTAATAGCTGCATTGTTTAGCACATGACTGGGAACTAATATTGATGCAGGTTGTGTTTTTTCGTCTTTTATGGTTCAGAGATGTATATACTGAAGGAAAATATTTCTATGTAGACCCTGTTGAGGTGAATGACCATAAGCGGCGATTAACCAAAGAACTTTGAACAGCATGTGATGGGTTCAGGCTACTGTTCATGTCACAGAAACTGCCTATGTAAATGTTATAGCTGTTTATAGGTGCCATTGATCAGTGCACGTCTACATGAGTCTTTTTGAATGGTCGATGCTCATTGCTTTTGCTATTGATGTTTTAGTTATTTAATTATTCTGTCTTTGATGCTTCATCCAGAGGTGGTTTTAATAATGTGCTGCTGCTGCTTTAGTCGAGTATCAAGCTGCTAATAAATTGTATTTTATCAGTAAGACTTTTGGGGACTGGAAGAAAAAATACTTAAATTGGCTTCAATCTGTTTGCTCATTTTAAATGTGCTTTCTGTTATTTCTTATTTCTGTTTTTGACAGGTTATGGATAAGACAGTCTGTAAAATTTGTTTCAAAGAATTATTAATTTTAAACTCTTTCTTTCATGTCCATTGACAGAACCTAGAGCCTGCTCCTCTCCAGAACCGATCCCGACTGGATCAAGTAAGCTTTTCTTTTTATTTTATTTTTATAAGTCACATTTTTTATAAATGTTTATATTTATGCTCAAATCTGAAGTATGTCATTGGCTAATGGCTATAATTTGCACCTTTTATTGAAGGTTGAAGAATTACTATCGTACTGCTCCTGTAACACTCCTTTGACTGTAAAAGATATTTTGTTGAACTACACTACTTTTAATTTCAGACATCAATTTTCCTCTGAAAATTCTCTAAAAGATGTGTTTAGTAAAGTGTCCATATTAAATCTTTTAATAAAAATGTTCTCTCAATTCACCTAAAAATAGATTTTATCTTTCTGTATATAATACAGGGTCCCTGCAAGTCTTATATTCAGTTGTATCAAATTTAAGGCCATAAAAATGGTTAAATATCTTAAATGGTAAAAGAGAAGTCTTAATTATCATTTCATGAGGTTTTAAATTTGGGGACAGAAAAACAACAGGAATCACGATATGGCTTAATGTGATTATTAAACTTCGAAAAGGCTATGATTTAATTGTGAGCACCGCATGTTTCAAAGTAAAAACACAGCGTTGATGCACGCTCTACTGTCTTGCACGTTTTGTGCCAAGCGATGGCTTATTGATCTACTGTTGATGAATTATAACAATGTTTACCATATGGTGTTTATATCATACCTGCAAACTAGTTGCATTTCTAAAAAGCCTAGCTGCGTTGTTTACCAGGGTAACCCTGGTAAAGAAACTGCATTTTCATTCAGCTGGTAGATCAAAAAGAAGTATACATTCTAAAAATCTAAAAAAAAAAAAAAAAAATTTGGAGATAGATATATATATATATATATATATATATATATATATATATATATATATATATATATTAAAAAAAAACTTTGATAGAAAGGTAATCAATCAACAAATCAGCAAGTCAGCTGTTAAATTTAAGTACACAATTAGATAATACCAATTTTGGTCAACCAGTTACCAAGCAATGCTTAATGTTTTTCAGTCTGTGGTGTAAAAGGTCGCATTAGCAATTAAATAAAAAACACTTAAGCAAAACATGGTCAGGTCAAAGTGTCTGAATCATTTTGGTCCCAAATTTTTATCAATTTTACTGGTAGTCCACTGTATGAAGATTTTTTGGGTATAATATGTCAGTTTACTTCATTTTGCTATCCTCACTTACATAAATGAACTATAGTGTCCTGCACCCACTAGTAAAAAATTATATCTGGCGTCTGAATAATTTTTGGTTTGACTGTATATCATATTTTGAATTAATATAAATATAATCTCTTATTTTGACTCATGCCTTTTCTTAAAAAATGGTTTATAGGCTGAAATGGGAGGTTTATAATTTTATTTAAAAAATGTGTTGTCAACCTGTATTTGAACTATAAAGTTGTTTAAATTTTGGTCTATTACCATAGACTTTGCTCTTCCCCATCCATATGGGATTCATTTTATTTGTGCAGGTCTTAAAAAGCCTTAAATAATAATAATAAAAAAATAAATAAAAAAAAAACTGCAGATACACTGTTAAATACATCTATTAATTTAGCTACCTAAATTGTAACTGATACCCTGTTCTTGCCATGACGTAAAATAAACAAATAAATGAATTACCCATTAAATGTTTTTAAGTCTCCAATGGTTGTGAGAACCCTTTTTTGGTGTGTGAGAAAGTAAAAAAGTTCTGTTTGAGGAATTTTTGATTTGTTGGATTGCAGTGGTAGTATTTTAAAATGAAAATGGTTTTTAAGTGTACATCAAAGTGACCTCCCTCCATTTCTCTCCCTCTCTCTCTCTCCCACAGGAACGCCAGAACCGAAATAAACAATAGAAGGCTGCCCCCTACAGCTGATGAGCAGTTGTTTTAGGACTGACCATTTGAAAAATGAAATTTAAAGAGGACACAAGATGAAATTTAAAAAATAAACAATCATTATGTTTTTCTATTTAATTCTGGTGACTTCAGCCAGCGTCAGACTCGAGCCTCTGCGCCTCCTGCTTTACCTGCGGGGGCTGAAGTCGATTAGCACCTCTCAACGTCACGTCATCATTTCGATTTCTTTTTTTCTTTCTCTTTTTCTCTATCATTTGGTATTGTTTTCATACACCTCCCTCCCCCCTTTGACCAACCGATATCTGTACACACTGTCTTTTATTTCATCCTATATGTTTGTTTCTTCAGCCCCACTGCTCCTCATCATGAGTGGGTAGTGAATTCTGTGACACGTGTATGTATGTGTGTGTATCAGGGATGGTGGTAGAGTGTATGTCAGTCATGTGATATGGCAGAGGTGGGGGGGGGGGTGTGTGTTCAGACTCTGCTCTGGTCAGGGGGGAGGGGCATCTCCAGCATCAGTAACTGTAACAGGCCAGTTTTACATTCTGTAGATCCAGAGTGGTTTGAACCCATTTGTGGAGAATCATGCAACTGCGTAGAAGGGACAATGAAATGTCTTGACATGAGATGATGTTATAAAAAAATTATATTTTTGAATTATGTAACACTTGACTTTTTTTTCTTTTTTGTTCAGTGACGAGCCACTTATGTCACGTTTTTTTTTTCTTCTCTGTTTTTCCTGCTTGGAGCCTTAACATTTTAAAGCTACGGAAACCGTTTAATAATGGCTGTTCTATACCTCAATTGAAACAGCATTATCAGGGAGATGACATCCCATGCATCCTTAACCAAGGGAAGTCAACATTGTCACTGGCTGGACTAAAAAAAGAAAGTAAAATTAATGTTTTCATTATGGTTCAGAGCCCGGTGCTCAGACTCTGTTCCCATACATGCTTAATGTTTAAAGAGCAGAAATGTAACTACTTACTGTTCCAACCCCGCCCAGCAGAGGTCGCCGTTTCTTTAAGCCAATCTGAGAGATGTAGCAATTCACTGCTTTTTATTTAAAGTCACTTTAGATGCATCACTTCTTCTTTTTTTTTTTTTTTTTGTTCCTTGTCCTTTCTTAACAGATTTCATTTTATCGCTTTTTTTCGTCCCCCATGTCCTCAGTATATTGCTAAGCTTTAACGTAGGATCATATAATTATAACAATAACGAAGAACGCCTCAAAACGTGTAACCTGAAAATTAATGTTACTGATTTACTGTTAAAAGAAAAAAACAAAAAAAGAGTATATGGGTTCTGTGCGTGATTTTTTTTTTTTTTTTTTTTAGGACCTGCTTGCTGTTTTGTGTGTTTGTGTGTGGGAGAGCGGACTTGAACCGTGTGAGGGTTTCAGATTTCTATAGTCATATAACAAAAGATTCATGAAAATATATGAAATACTAAAAATATTAAAAAAAAAAGAGTTACAAGACAAACATTTAAAGTCACCCCTGAAATGAATATGCATTGTATTGGAAGGTCACTATCTATCACGTTCTTAGATTTAAACATGCTCATTATTAAAATAATACTATATGGTGTAATTGGTGTTCTTTTTACTGCCTTTTGTTGGACAGACTGTCTTTTGTTACTCTACTAATTGTTTTTACACAAAGATGCACAAAACAAAGAGTTCTGTATCAATTTTTAACCTGCTCATACCCACCTGAAGGGATTTAACGTTAAGAAATCACCTTTGATGAACACAGGATAAACGTGTTGAACTTTAAGATGATGGACATATATTTGTTATGTGTTTATTTTTTGAATCTCAAAATAACCCAGGATATATATTTATGTCAATGTCACTTCTGAAAAATGTAAAATAAGCTTAGAAATAGAGCTAATTATAACAAATGTCGAAATACTGTAATTCCCTCATGGTCTCAATATAATCAACAATGCTTTATAAATGTTTGTTTTGCCCAAATTTTAAAATGGTTCATCTTTGTCATCAAAATTCTAAGGTTGTGTTATTGGTTGTTTTCAGTGCAAAGAATATTTGACACACTCCAACTTTGCCTTGTCTCAGACCATTAATTGCTCAGTTGAAGGGAGCAAGCAGTGTTTATCAGGCATTGTGCTGTAAGCCTTACAGTAAAGGTTGAATGTTGTAAAATTGGTAGCCCATTTTATTCATGTGCACATCTGGCACTTGCTTAGATCGCTGAATTCAAGTAAATATGCTATGGGAGTATCTGCATATTGTGGTCAAACTCCTAGGCATGTGTGGCACACGCATAGCAATATGATTTCCTTAAGGTCATATAAAGAAAGTTAAAATAGGTGTTGAATTTATCACTGAAACAGAGTAAAATTATCTCATTCCTTTAGAATCTCTTAATTGATTGGCTACCATATTGTTCTACTCATCCAGTACATCCATATAGTTGCAAGAAGAGGATAGGATGATTATGTGGAGTTTTGGGAGAAGGCCAGAAATATAAACTTGAAGCAAAATTTCTAGACAGGTGACAAATTTGCATGAAATAAGGGTTTATTGACAGGCAAGCAAAAAAGCGTTGAAGGAAGTGACAGGTCTTGTTATAGAAGATGCTCTGTGCATATTAAAACAGTGAACACAATTTGAAAACAATAAATCCTGTAGTAAATGTTACACAATAATGTCTTCCTGCTTTGAAGTTGATGTTTTGCAGTAATTTTTATCTAATCATCCCAGTATTTCAAAGAGGCCTGTGTGTTTTTTAAACAATTACCAATACATGACCACATATGATAATGCAGGTAGTAATATCAGATTAGCCATTCTTTTTTTCAGGCTAGAATATTGACCAGCATCACTGACTTCGGTTTTGCGGCATTTTCTGAGTTGCAATGGGAACCAAATGTCTTATGTATCTGATGTTCTGAACATTTGTGCCCATGGTTCCTTCGAGCAATGTAATGTCTACATCAGCAAATCCCTATCAAATTAAGCATCTATTCATTAAACTGTCTTAAATCTATTTAATTATTATTATTTGAAAATTACCTCATATACCATATAGTGGTAATAGACTTAGTGAAATTCAAAATAAAACAGTAATGTATTTTGAATTAGAAGAGGAATTTCACATTCCTGTCAGCTACCAAAATTAATATTCCTATCATGCGCCTGCAACCCAAGTGGCCTCAGTTCCTGTTCAGCTCTGTGACTTTACGAGAATAATCGCGCAGTCTTCACTCCGGATCTGCGCATCACTCGTACTGCTGCTCATTTTCTAAACGAGACAGATTTGCCGTTTTAAGGCCCCTCTCTTGGCATTCACCGCGTGCCTTAATTGTATGGATATTAAATCAAGGTCCGCCGTGAACACGCAGAGTGGCGGGCCCATGTCACCACCCTCCATGACGCGCGCACACCAGAGCAGGCTCCTCTTCAAAGAGTACCGCAAAGAGGGATGGCGTAATGCGTTTTGACAACACGCCGACGACAAAACGTCAAAATAATAAGCACTATAATGTTTTCTATTTCAATTTCGCGTGAAACACAGTCCAATCATATATTGCACAGACCAGGCCAATCAGTGGCCTATATTCACTCCCTTTAAGAGCTGCTCTGGGAGTCTGTATATGATTCTGCAGCCTCAATTCAAGCAGCCATGGCTATTGTCCTCCTTCTTTTGAGGCTCTGGGATTTGTGTGCCTCAGTGGCAGTACGGTTAGGAATTAAAAAATAATGTCAATGCCCAAAATAAAACATAATGAATTAATCGGTGTCGTATAAACCAAGGAATTGCATTTCAGGCGACAGAATCAAAGCAATGAAGGAGGCAGCATCCGTCCGAAGGGCGCGCATTGTTATGATTCTCACTCGTTTTGCTGACCTCTGCAGTAGTGCATCCCTTAGACTACATCAAGTGTAAACAACACACTTTTAAAATCTCAAAATACACAATCTATTTTTCAAAAAGCTGTCAACCAACCTTATTCAAAATAATATCACCGCCAAAACAAGCAAAATGACTGAAACATCACTACAGTGTCCGTAAACACGATGCTCCATTTTCTCCGTCGAGCATCTTTTGAGCTGCCGCCGTATCCCTCCTGCATCCCGTAACGAGGTCACGTCTGTCGTTTATCGCTGAAACACGCTGATTGTATCCAGGTTTTAATCGTAATCGACTTCTGCTGCAGTGTTCAAGGGTCTCGTTTGCGTCTTAGTTGCGCTGATCCCTTCTGGAGAGATTAGTGCTTCCTCGCGTCCCCGCGCGCTCGCCCTCCTCTGCTGATAGGACTCAAGCGCGAGAGGATTACATCGGGACATGGTGACGTCATGACCCGCACAGAAGGCCCCCTCCTCTCCCGTTAACCAAATCCCCATCAGTACGATGCCCTTGAAAACCAGTGAGGCTGACATTCGGAGGACTGAGCCATTTGCGCCCTTTAAATTCAGTTGAGTTGCTGTAGTAGCTCTCAAAATTGTTCTAACCACTGCTGCTTTTAGTAGGCTAGCCTATAAAGCATTCTAAACAATTTCTGACACGGTCAATTCATGGTTTACCACTTGCTTCATATAGCCTACTTTTGTCTGATTTATTTCCAGACATTACAGAGGAAGCCAGAATTAGGTAGTATTAATTATTATTATTAATACAATTAGTTTTAATTGCATATAATACTATATGCAATCACTGTCTCAAACCTGCAGTGCACACGGGCTGAGCTTTTATAGGGAAGGATGTATGCTTATATGCTGCCTTCATGTGCTATCGGTAATTTCCTACTTCCCACTTCTGAAATCGTGATTACGAGCTCATCGCATTCAAATGTTGACTTGAGAGGGCGTTCATGTCCAATTTTTAACTAAACTAGTAGGCTATTTACGATAATTCCGATAGCATGTAAAGGCAGCATTAAGCAGCCTATAAAAGAAGTAGCCCAAGTCTAACTATGCCTACGTAAGGTAAATATTAGAATATTTTTTTAAAGAAAGAAACATTTGTAATGAGATTCGTGTGCGAATTATTCAATGATTTCAATTCAATTAGGGGCATCTCTCGCGCAACAATTTTGTGGCGCCCCTAGCGATATACCGCCAACTATCTTAAACATTAGTAGCCTAAAACTATAATAAAGTGATTTAAAAAAATGAAAATAGACCGATTTTTGTCGACGTTCTGTTCGATAGCCTGTAGGAAAGTGCTCAAGCGGCGCTGTTGTGAAAGCGACTTCCCGAGCATCTGTTTTGCAATTTGGCTATCTAAATTTTGCGGTTAATGTTTTAAACGCTGTAAAGAAGGTAAGCTACCATTCAAGTCTTAATAGCAGACAAATCCCAACCATGTTACCCCTGGTTTCAGTCCAAATACATATGCTATTATGTATTAAATACAAATACATTAGCCAACATAGGCTAAAGTACCACACCAGATTATTTTATCGCGCGAGTTTCCATAAATGATAGTAAACATTTGTGAATCGTAAACAAATATACCCATCTAATTTCTCCAAATGAGAGCAAGCGGGAGGAAAGGAAGTAAAATGATTTGAATATTTAGGAAGCGTGGAATCCCATAACCCACGTGCAATTTCATGGACCTGACAGTTGCAGTAGGCTATAATCCACCATCCACCATTTTAAATTCACCTAATTTCCAATCCGCCTCAATTCGACTGAAAATGTCTAAAATCCAAGAATAGATGTTCAGCCGGGAAAACGGTTATTTATTCTTCCCCAGAAGCGATATTTTGGGCCTACTTCCTTCTCCATCGAGCAAGGGAGGAGTTTTGTCTTTGCATTACAATAACGACCGGACCATTCATCCTGTGCGTCCCTGCTCTTCAACGGCCTGTCCACCCCACGCCGCGACCGGGGCCTCTCCATCATAAGACGTCACAGCAAATGCAAGCCAGTGCAGGAGGGAGGCAAGCTTAGCGGCTTTGTCATTGACGAGGAGTCAATATAATGCAGATGAATAAGAGCTGAGAAAGCCCATTGAGTTTAAGTAACTGCCTGCACCTGCTTCTACTGTCATGTATATCTAACCCTGCTGTCGAGGTCAAAGACGCCCCATATTCTTGAAGGGATTATTAAAAGACGTTTATATTGTTATACTCAGTGGCGAAGCCAGAGGGGTGTCCAGGGTGGCACTGGACACCCCTGGCATCTGACTGGCCACCCTGGGTGCCACCCCAAAATTTAGATCGTTATTTCCATTTCACATCCTATTGAAAGAAGCATGTATTTTGACGTGCGGCGGCGCGGCACATTGTTCATGTATTAACATTGAATATTAAGAGAATATTAACGTTAGTTGCCAAACAGATGATTAATAATAAAAGGGGTCCTGCATAAGCGCAGAGTTGTTCACAATCCTGCACCGCCATTCATAGTTTTCTATTAAATGACACAATTTGTCTTAAAACGTTGTTAATGTATAGCCTAATGACTTTACCCTAGGCTGGAAGAGTGTGTATAGACTTTTTTTAAGTATTTTTCTTTCTGTGTAAAGTCTGTTTATGGAAAGATATTATATACCTAGTTTGCGCTTTTTTGTTTCCGTTTGTGCAGTTTTTACAGCAAAACACATCGATGCCACTTTTTTCATTCTTGAAGTGAACCTTTTTGCCTGTATGGTGATTAGATTTACTGTTTTGCATTGCCGCCTTGAACATGAGAACGCGACGCGTCTGGTGCGCGGCATATGGCGCTTCATCAATAGCGCGAACACAGCGAGCACGTCTTGCGCTTGAACGGATAAATACGCATAACGGTATACCAAAAATAGCGAGTATCATAGTAAACACAGTCGGCTATGTCTTAACCGAATGTAAGCAGTTGACATGTGAAATCGGATGCATGTCTATATATTGGATTCAACATTGTGCATTTGGTCTTAAAGTGACCGCACCTCCTTCAGTCTGTCATTAAAGTTAATCAAAGAACAAAAGAAAAAAAATAACACCCACTGATCTTTACTTGAATAACTTTTGTAGCTAGTTTTAACATGCATTAATCTATATTTAATTTATACAGTGAAGAGTATGCAATGTTATTTTACGTTTGATTATTCAATTTCTGTACCTGAATACTGTTAGACCTGAACCTTCAAGCACTTAATTCTTAGCACTGTTCTCACTTTATGGCTGACTGTTCACTTGTATTCAATAATGTTTTAAATTTATGTACTAGCCTACTTGTAGTTTTTGCTGTGGAATATCCATTGGAATCAAGAATTGTGAAATTTCTACAATTTTCGTTTCTTATTTATTAGAATACAATGTTACATCGGTCAAAACAATGAAAACAAATAAGTATTACACATGATATTCTTTCATGGTCTATGAACCCCCTAAAGTAGCCTTGGCCACCCCCCGGCCACCCCATGTATAAAAGTCTAGTTCCGCCACTGGTTATACTGTAGGCTACTGTGTTTAATTTAATGAGTCAATTTTAGTGACAAAAACAGACTATTATTGGCTTAACATGAAATTGCATAGGCCTACTAAAACAGTCATTCACAAACAATTCACAAAACAGCACAAATGTAAAAGGCAACATTGTTGCAAAACCAAAACAAAACCATTGTTTTGGCCACATAACAGTATGAAAAATAATCAGAGAACTGTCCTTAGAACACAGAACACAATACATTTGGATAGGCATAGGCTATGTTAAATCCAGGAGGGGTGAAAAGAAAATTAAATAAATGAAGCAAAGATTAAAATGAATGTGCATACAATAAATTTACTGTAGGCTATATAAATAGCCTATTAAAGGATCCACTGGAGGAAAAAACACACTTTCTGTGCTCCAATTATCACTAATTTTCTTCTCCTCTTTTTTACTTTTTTCTCTCTCACTTTCTACTTTCTTTTCTTTCTTATTTTCACCCTGTTCGATCATTTTCTGCAACTTCCCTCTTTTCCTGTCAATCTTCCTTTTCTGCACCCTCTTTAACTTCCACTCTCCCTCTCTTCCTCCCACCCTCCTTCTCTCTTCCTCCCACGTGTTTCTACATCACTCTCTTCAGTATGAGATCCACTCTGCCCTACATGTCTCAGCTGATTGGACCAGCTGCTCAACTCAAGTTCACCATAGCAACTATGATTCAGTCGCCCAGCAACGGGTTTTACTTTCACCCCACTTCCTACTCAGGGACCCCCGTCTCCCCACAGCCAACCATCCAGTGTGTGAATCTGCGGATGAGTGATAAAGTGTGACTCTCTTACCTGGCATCTGTGGTTTCACAGGGTGGATCACAGCAGTGGGCAGGATCCATGTGAGGAAAGATGTGCTCCAGATAAGAAACTAAAATTGTTTATGGTTTTTATGATTTGTTTGTGATTTTGGAATGGTTACATTTTAGCATTTTACATTTCGTATGACATGCATTATATAATATTAAAGTAAACATATTGGCCCCAATTTTTTCTTGTTTTAAATTACGTTTATCATAAGATGATACATTTCTCAGCACAATTATAATTTTACTGATAAATTTAATATTTATTTTATTGAATGTTAATTTGGAGAAAAAAATACAGCCTTTATTATGATAATTTCTGCCATTTCCCCCCATTATTTCATCAAGATTAAATCAAAATAGAAATGGGATGAATTTGAATGAGGCAAAATATAAAAGTAGGCACTTTTATGTTAAAGGTCAGGTTAAAGGGTGTGTTTGTGTCTGTGTGCAGACAAATGCGTGTGCTTTCCATATTACTATCAGCCATTCCATTGGTGCATCTCCTTTATTGTGTCCTAAATCCCTCCTTTCCAATTGTTTTATTATGTTTGACATAGGATTAGAGTCCTTATCTATGAGGTCATGTGATATATTTCTGATCATGTGTCATTTACTGAAGTGAAGTCCACATTAATGTTGGCTGAAGATAATTATGTGCTGATCAAATTTATTTGCAATCACTACCATAATGAATCGGGGCTACATGATAATTCAACTTTGGTTCACCCAGAAAACATATATATAGGCCTATAAAATGTGTGTGTGTGTGTGTGTATATATATATACACTCACCTAAAGGATTATTAGGAACACCATACTAATACTGTGTTTGACCCCCTTTCGCCTTCAGAACTGCCTTAATTCTACGTGGCATTGATTCAACAAGAAGTGCTGAAAGCATTCTTTAGAAATGTTGGCCCATATTGATAGGATAGCATCTTGCAGTTGATGGAGATTTGTGGGATGCACATCCAGGGCACGAAGCTCCCGTTCCACCACATCCCAAAGATGCTCTATTGGGTTGAGATCTGGTGACTGTGGGGGCCATTTTAGTACAGTGAACTCATTGTCATGCTCAAGAAACCAATTTGAAATGATTCGAGCTTTGTGACATGGTGCATTATCCTGCTGGAAGTAGCCATCAGAGGATGGGTACATGGTGGTCATAAAGGGATGGACATGGTCAGAAACAATGCTCAGGTAGGCCGTGGCATTTAAACGATGCCCAATTGGCACTAAGGGGCCTAAAGTGTGCCAAGAAAACATCCCCCACACCATTACACCACCACCACCAGCCTGCACAGTGGTAACAAGGCATGATGGATCCATGTTCTCATTCTGTTTACGCCAAATTCTGACTCTACCATCTGAATGTCTCAACAGAAATCGAGACTCATCAGACCAGGCAACATTTTTCCAGTCTTCAACTGTCCAATTTTGGTGAGCTCGTGCAAATTGTAGCCTCTTTTTCCTATTTGTAGTGGAGATGAGTGGTACCCGGTGGGGTCTTCTGCTGTTGTACCCCATCCGCCTCAAGGTTGTGCGTGTTGTGGCTTCACAAATGCTTTGCTGCATACCTCGGTTGTAACGAGTGGTTATTTCAGTCAAAGTTGCTCTTCTATCAGCTTGAATCAGTCGGCCCATTCTCCTCTGACCTCTAGCATCAACAAGGCATTTTCGCCCACAGGACTGCCGCATACTGGATGTTTTTCCCTTTTCACACCATTCTTTGTAAACTCTAGAAATGGTTGTGCGTGAAAATCCCAGTAACTGAGCAGATTGTGAAATACTCAGACCGGCCCGTCTGGCACCAACAACCATGCCACGCTCAAAATTGCTTAAATCACCTTTCTTTCCCATTCTGACATTCAGTTTGGAGTTCAGGAGATTGTCTTGACCAGGACCACACCCCTAAATGCATTGAAGCAACTGCCATGTGATTGGTTGATTAGATAATTGCATTAATGAGAAATTGAACAGGTGTTCCTAATAATCCTTTAGGTGAGTGTGTATATATATATATACACATTTTTTTGGCATGAATCTGGAGAGTATGGTCCAGCATTGCCAATATATAATTCAAAAAAGTCCTTTCAGTTTGTCATTATTTTACAGAATCGTGTTTGCATTTAAATAATTAGAATAAACAAATTAGGCCATCAACCCTCATTAAACAGATGTGTTTCTCCTTATCACAAAATACTTGATTGCATTGCATCAACCCCCTCCACATGCATAGGATTCCTCCTGTAGGTGACTGTAGGTCTAATTTCTAATCATGCTCATTTGCATTAGTAAATGATGACTAATTAATCAGACTTGTTTGGGGCATTTCTCGGGTGTAGGAGGAATATTGTTAAGTTGCTAGACTGACATAAAAACTGTTTATGGGGGGGGGGTTCCTAAAATAATGCATGCGTTAATCCCTATTACTTTATTGTCATGATCAAAAACAATGTTTGTGTGTGGCCCAGTTTCCTTCTGACTTTTAGAGGGAGAATTATTTTGGAAATGTCTGCTCTTGAATGCATACAGAGTTGATACACCCAGTAGTAATTTGGCGTGATGACCCAGTTTCTAAAAGCAAAGCCAGTATTTTCCATCTCTCACAAAGTCAGTTACAGAATATCAACAATATAAAATTTTCTGGAGTAGCCTAGGTATTTGACCAGTTGGCATACACATTTTATATAAGAAAAGAAACCATCACCAGGGCAAAATATTTTAAGCCATATAGCCCAGCCTACCTTTAAATAGATTTGCTTTTATTTTGGCTACAGTTCTTTACTGGCATAGCCTACAGGTCTTAGCCTAAATTATGCACAGTTTTGGATATGGACTATTAAAAGCAAAATGCCACATCAAGTAATATTTTGATTGCTATCATGGCTGTTTTGAAGCAATAAGCCTCCTATTTGATAAAAACAGCACCTGCTTGTTTGTTTGTGTGGCGGGACGCGCAGATTTGATTGGACAGACTGTTAATCCTTCAAAAGTTTCGACAGGTCAAATAGGCGTTACTAATGCGACAAACTCTAGCGACAAAGGACGTTGAAGACTAGTAATATTCATATTTGCGATCAGAATGAACATCAGGAGAATGTATCCAATGGCAGTTGGTGAACAAGACCGTGAACTGCCGTTCTACTCTTCCATGAGCTGCACGCCCTACGGCCAGAGCCTCGGTGAAGGAGTTCCCACGCATCCCTCCGATGAATTAACCACGGGCCATCGCGTAAACGAAGAGACAGCATCATCGGAGACGGACAGAACAAGTTTTCAGTGTCTGGAAAATGGGTTTCACGGAAACTCGGTGTCGAACAGCGGGACAAACAAAAGGCAAAGACGGCTACTCATCAACGCGCGTGAACGGAAGCGCATGCACGATCTTAACGATGCGCTGGATGACCTGCGAGCTGTCATACCATACACGCCGAATCAAAACGTGAAAAAACTATCCAAGATAGCGACGCTGCTCCTGGCCAAGAACCACATCCTGATGCAAGCTCGGGCTTTGAAGGGGGTGCGGAGGATAGCTGAGCAGATGAACGTGACACAGAATATTTGGACACCACATATATAGGCCTACTGTCGCATTAAGTCTTTATGCCAGCGTGTTATTTTTTTTTACTGGGCCTATGTAATTATGAGTAATCTGATATACAATAATCCAATAAAATCACTTCATTAGGCCATATAAGAACAATAAAAATCAAGTTCTTGCTTATGTAGCGTATATATTGTAATATGAACATCACTGTATACACTTAAATACACTGTATATAAAATGTCAAAATTAACTTTATAAATGGTCGTTTTTATCATGTTTCTGTAGAATTTGAAACAGTAGATAAAATTTCTGTCATCTATGTTTTAGTAGCCTAGCTGTTGTGGAATTATGCTTTTGTAAGTCCTCAAAATAAATGCACATTTTTGTCAAGACAAGCTTGTGATTTTTGAAAATAAAATAAAAGAGTTTTATATTTGAAAAGTAGTCCTATTTATTGAATTTATTGATTTTGAAACAGGGCAAATGAAGTTACTAACATGCAAACACTGGTCAGGATAAGGTATAAGCATGCAGCTGGACATCATTTGGACATTTAGCAAAATTATGCATGAAGCAAAATTAAAAACAGGATGTTTCTTTTATTATAATACATATTTTAATACTAATGATATACTTAAAAATAAAGGTTACAACAACTATCAAAAAAGGGTTTTAAAGCCTAATACACTCTCAGAAAAAAAGGAACAAAAGCTGTCACTGGGGTGGTACTTTTTCAAAAGGTACACTTTTGTATCTAAAGGGTGCATATTGGTACTTTAAAGGTACATATTAGTACCTAAAAAGAACAAAATACCTTTTGAAAAGGCACAGCCCCAGTGACAGCTTTTGTAGACTACCTTTTTTCTGAGCGTGTAGCCTACCAAACAATTTTAAGTTCTACAAAAGACTTTTTATTCTAGCCTGTAGTTCTTTAAAAATGGTGCTTTAAAAAAACATATACCTATAAAAAAAGAACCAATGAAAGCAGTACAATTTTTTGAAGAATCTAACATCAAGTTTTATTTTTATAGTCAACTCAAGAACCCTAAAAATGGTTCTTGAAAATAAGTTCTTTGTTGAACCTTTAAGGGGACACAGACACATTGATAAGCTTTATGTATTTTAATGAAATGCAGGGTTTAAAATGATGTAATAAGAATAAACTCTAAATCACTTTTGATGTTTACAGAATGCCAGTCTTTGATTAATAATATCTTTGATTTGATTAACTAACTAAATAAAATCATACACCATAAAAATATGAAACATTTTTATTGCGTCACCTGTTTTGTCTGAAAAATAACATGTGGTTCAACCTGAAAGCACACACAGAAAAAAAAACACATTTTCCATTGGCTCATTCCGTCTGGTCATCATACAGCAGAAATTAATATCAGCTGTTGTCATTTTAATGTTATGAGGAGGGAAATAAACAATAGATTATTGTATGTAAAGACAACAAAAATCTCCCCCTCCTTCTCCCCCTCCACTCTTAACAGGGGGATTTCTCATCTGAACCGCATAACAAAGGTGATAGTCTCATCTAATCTCTGAGACATAATCAATTATCTTTCTGGCACTACTGTATATTTTGGTTTTGCAATAACAGTATTGTGTTAGATAAGAATTAAGAGGATTGGGCAAATTCAAGCTTGTTTTTTGAAATGTTAAAGAGTACAAGGTAAACCATCAAAGGTTGTTGCCATTGTTTCTCTTCATGAACAAAACAATGAAATTGCTGGAGAAGTTAGTCAATAAAAATATATTAGATCATTATTGCTAAGGTCCAGTTAAGACAGTTTGATTAAACATTAAAAATGAAACATATTCACAGATTAATTTTTCACAATAAGGTCTATAGCCTAACATGCATTTAAAAATAGATAAGGTGAATTTTCAGTTCATGCTAAATTTAAGAAAATAATTTTAGTTAACAGTCAACAGACAATTTTAAACTTTTAAACTCTGAAATATTAAATAGGCTAGTTCAAATAGTTCTTATTTCATTTTTTTCTTAAATAGATTCAAAACAAATAAAAAATTAATTAACATTTGTATTTTATTTCAGACATTATGTTCCGTAAATAAAATAAATCTGTATGATCAGTCCATGATCATACAGCCTTACCAGTTCACCTGATCTGGCAACCTTACCAGCTTTGCCACAGCAACCGTGACGTCAATATTCTGACCAATCACTGACCTCCCCTCAAGTCTCGTTAAGAGCTCTGCTCAGTTATCGCGTGATCTGCGCTGAGGCCCACCGCTATTTATAATCGTAAACAGTAAGTATTTTATCACCATTCTTCATATTTTGAGAAAAATAAATAACATGAATGAACAACAGTTAAAATTAATATAATTTAGTATTATTTTATTTTCAAGCGTGGTCACTGGCAACAGTTATTGTCAGACAATGGCTGAACAAGCCCGTTTGCAAGTCTCACGCGCTGTTGTGTTTCATGCTGTCGGGGCTTGTTTATTGTAGTTCCCAGATAAAAGCGGAAAATATTTAATGTGAATTTTTATCCCCTACTTGTGAGTTTTTCTAAATATATATAACCTCTCAGGTGCATATGTGTCACTATTACAAAATATTTTACAGCGCGTACGCTGTTTGCTGGCCAGTGAGCCGCTGGCTTCTCTGTTGTGCTGTCTAGGAGCAGAAACACCGCGAAAATATGAACGTGCACAGTGCAGTTCATTCATTTACCGTCAAACTCCAACATCGTAATTTTGGAGCACTTAAAAGCGCTTTTTTGATAACATGGAAAGCCAGACCCCGCGTGCACTAATCGTGAATCAAACAACTTCTCTGACAATTACATTTAAAAGTGATGGCACGTACATTTTTATATTGGATGTTTGTTGTTTTTGCATGTCATGTCTACCACAGCACATCCATGATGAGTTATTCAGAAAAGACTGAGGATATTACAAAGGAGGAATGGATGGATAAACTGAATAATGTGCACATACAGAGGGCGGATATGAACAGGCTTATCATGAACTATCTAGTAACAGGTATGTCCGTATTATTTCATAGTATAATACAGTGCTTGATTCAAGCCAAAAACACAGATGTGTAAATTAAAATAAATATTTTAGCTCTAACCTGTGCATTACATTATGATTTTGTATTTACTGTATTTTTTGTATTTAAAATCAAATGCATAAACTGCCCCTCCACAGAGGGATTTAAAGAGGCTGCAGAGAAGTTCCGTATGGAATCTGGGATTGAGCCGAACGTGGATCTGGACTCTCTTGATGAAAGGATAAAGATCAGGGAAATGGTTCTGAAAGGTCAGATCCAGGAAGCCATTGCTCTCATTAACAGCCTCCACCCCGAGCTGCTTGACACCAATCGATACCTCTACTTTCACCTTCAGGTAAACATTTGACCTCATATGGACATGCTGGGAGGGAGGGAGATATCTAGCAGAGTGTTGTAGAGGAACCGTGCCAATGCAAACCATGACAAAATCCATAGACATGTTGCATTTATTCACAATGCACAAGCAAATGTTATAAAGGCACAATATGCAAGATTTTTGGATTAAAATATCCAAAAACCACTAGAACAATGTTATATATTTTGTTGACTTGTGTACTTGCATTATCCCAAATGTTTCCAAGAATGTTTAAATCCAGAGAAATAAGCAATTTTAACCAGGACACGGACCGTGGGCCTGTTTACACCTGGTCACTTCGTGTGTTTTTACTGATCAGATAGCTATCTGATTTTTCAAAACGATTCCATTTACACTTGGTCACATAAATGTGTCTCTGCAAAACGGATATAAATCCAATCTTCAATTCCCGCGCTATATGCAGATTTAATGGAGTTCACGTCACCGAAAATAACAGATATGAGCTGCATTTTATTAATCATCAGCTAATTTCAAAATCAAAGACCGCAGTAGGAAAGAACGTGGCAACAGCACTGGTAAGATCATTTAGTTTCTTTACTTTTAATGAAGATGATTGTGTGTTGAGCATCTGCGACTTACTTTCGGTTTTATTTGCGATATTTTGTGCGTTGCCTTGATGAAGAGATACTCAGCTGCTCGTCTGCAGCGATGCGTGCTGCAGTAGCGCTGTCATATCCAGAGGTGTCAAAAGTATTCACATTCATTATTCAGGTAGAAGTATAGATACTAGGGTTTAAAAAGACTTCTGTAGAAGTTGAAGTATCAACTCAGGCTTTTTACTCAGGTAAAAGTGTAAAAGTACTGGTTTCAAAACTACTTAAAGTATAAAAGTAAAAGTAATGTAATGAAAGAAACGCCATTAAGGACAAAAGCTTAGGCCCCGCCACAGGGGCCTATAGTGCACTACCCCACCTCCTCAAAAAAACATTTTTCTAAGGCCATGACTATAATGTTATATTAAAATGTTAATGTTGAAAGATTTGGGATGCACTAGGCTACCTGTTTCAGCCGCATATATGCCCATTAAAAATGAACGCATTTTAGTACAATGCAAATACATTAAAGAACCATATATGTGTACTACTGAGCATTAACGTGTTTTATGGAGCGGAAGATATGATGACTAGTTGCATAAAAACGCCCAAAACTTTAACTGCCAAAATAATGTGATATTATTTTATTGCCATACCAATCAAGGTTGATAAGTACTATTTTATTTCCTTAAAACATAATGTTGATGATAAAAAAAATAAATTCCCAAGGCAAATATGACTATATGTCCAGGTGGAAACTGTCAAGGCAATCCCTCAGAAAAACACATGCATCATTTTCAATGTCAACAGTAAGAAGCCAATTTAAGTGCAGAAAGTGCCCAATATAAGAGATCGGAAAAAGCAATGTAATTAACAGGCATTTCACACACGTTAATGCACACACCACTGGCAAAATGAGTCATTCATTGATACTGTACAATAATCCGCCAACAAAAAAACAACAACAATGCGCTTACCTTTGTGTTGCGCTTTGCTCTGACGAAACTACAGTACGTCTTTCGTTAAGTACATAGAACATAACGCACTTAGCACAGTCAAAACTTATTAATTGTTGATTCAGACCTCTTTCAGCAGCTGTTGGGGTTGCTAGTTGCAGAGTGTGTATATGACGATGGACAGGAGTCATGGTTATATTTATAAAAAGTCTTCGAGTCACAGGTGTAATCTACGTTTGAGAGTTGGTTCACTCTTTACTGTAGATACAACTTACTGTATATGTATGCCACTTTAGCACAGCGATCACTTGAATATACAGCTACGAGTTATCGCGCTAAAAACCTGGCTGTCAGTCATGAATGAGCACGTCTGCCTGCTGATCGCTGATTGGCTGAAAGTGCATGCTCGTCGGCGGGAACCCGCCCAATCTGGCAACAATGTGTGTGATTTGTGTCATGTGCAGGTGCGATGGATCGCGTACAAACCAATAGGGTGTCGGAATGGTATATGTTTATACTTCTCATCCAACCACAATCAAATTCACTCTATCCGGATGGCGCGATTTATCTGGATAGTTTTTTTTTTTTTTTTTGAACGATGACAAGCCGGAATGAAAACAAGCCGAAATGAAATCGGAGTAACGAGGCTATTTTTAAAATGTAAGGAGAAGAAAGTACAGATAATTGCGTGAAAATGTAAGGAGTAGAAGTAAAAAGTCGGCTGAAAAATAATTACTCCAGTAAAGTATAGATACCCAAAATTTCTACTTAAGTAAGGCAACGAAGTATTTGTACTTAGTTATTTGATACCTCTGGTCATATCTGACTATAACATGACATATAGCCTATAACACACTCTCACACGTTTATTTTTTTAGCATTGTTGGGAGCCGGCCCAAGGCATAAGCGAACTAAGCGGCTGCTTAGGGCCCCCTTGGCCACCAGGAGGCCCCCAAGAGCACATTAAATGACTTCTTGATGCATGTTACTTTGATGATTGAAATCGTGAAATGGCCTTAAACAATTACTAAATAAAATGTTAAGTTTTCTAATATGTGCACGGATTGATTCTGACAGCACTGCACGAGCGCGCTGCACCATCAGCTGGACACTATTAGCTTGTTAGCCAGGGTTCAAAGTGCAAAGTGTAAGAAAAATCGGTGCTAAAACAGTGCTACTCGTCAGTTGCCCGGTAACCTTTTTATGAATGGATGGATTTGAGAATGTGATATGGTTTAGTGCGAATATCTTATCTGACGTGCTGCATGTTTTGGACGGAGTACAGCATAGCTTTCAGTTTCTGTTCACAGTAAATGCTTCTCTGCAAGTGCTATGTTTGAGTCGCTCAAAATTATCATTTTGGAACGCAACATGCAGCATATATCTTCCCAAATTCGTAATGAAAATCATTTATAAATCTGTTGTTGTCAACAAAAAGAAGCACTAAGGTCTTCCTGCGTGTTTCTGCCAAAATAAAAGCTCTGTTTAATGTTTGAAAGAAATCCATCAACAATTCTTGTTTTTAAAAGAAGTCTCTTCTGCTCACCAAAGCTGCATTTATTTGATCAAAAATACAGTAAAAACAGTTATATTGTGAAATATTATTGCAATTTAAAATAGCTGTTTTCTATAAGAATATCAAGTAAATTGTAATGTATTCCTGTGATCAAAGCTGAATTTTCAGCATCATTACTCCAGTCTTCAGTGTCACATGATCCTTCAGAAATCATTCTAATATAATGATTTGCTGCTCAAGAAACATTTCTGATTATTATCAGTGCTGACAACAGTTGTGTAAACACTTTTTTTTAGGATTCTTTGAAAGCTTTCTATTTCAGATAAATGCTGTTCTTTTGAATCAAAGAATCCTGGGGGGGAAATTGTGAGCATATTCAGCACGAGAGACTTCTTTTAAAAACATTGGAAAAAAATAAATAAAAAAAAATCATACATATCCCAGTCTGAACTGTAGTACTGTAAGACTTTGAATATTAAAGTGCAAATTAACACCTGACCACTCTCACCTGGGTTTGCTACTGTTACAATTAAAAACCATATAAGGGTAAAAACATGACAGGCAGACATGATGTAAGCAACACAGCTACAACTAATAAAATTGATAATGGGTGTGTGAATTATCAACAACTGACAATAGTCAATTGTATTGGTGGCACCGAGGGGCCCCCAAATAAAATTCTGCTTAGGGCCCCATAAAGGCTCTGGTTGGGAGGAGTAAAATTTACATATGTGGTTTCAACAACCAGATGCATTTAGACTTGTTCAGTTTCATCTGGAATGCGGCCGAGACTGCCTCCTGAAGTGGTCTGAGCGATCGGATTTAAATCCGTCTCGAATGCGTTTCGGAGGGCATTTACACCTGGTCTTTTCACGATCAGATAGCTATCTGATTAGAGAAAACGCATGAAGTGACCAGGTGTTAACAGGCCCCGTGCGTCGCCTATCAATGGCATCATACCAGCGTTACCCTCGATTTTTATTTTATTTTGTAGAAACCATAGAAACACCAAAGACTCTTTAATATATTATGTGTTTTATTAGACAGGTGAGCAACTGTTTGGATACATTTATAGACAGAAAACTAATCATTGTTACATAGCTCAACACAGTTAGTCTTATTGTTTAAATCTCGTTTTCTTGATTTACCACGAGTACCATGTTTTACCATGCCTAATATCGATCTAGCTTACTGCAGTATGCAATAAGTGTCTCATAGTAGCCACAGAGCGAACGCACAGAGTAGCATTATAACATACAGTAGCTTTCAACACACTCAAATGTATCTAAAATGATAAAACAGCGCTGCGTTACCCCACATACGCATGAGCGGAGGAAGCGCTCGCCTGTGGCATAATAAAAGCTCTGCGAAATCAAGGCGTCCTCAAGCTACGCCTTTGTTTTGAATAAGAGACTTCTAGTGGCGAAAAATTACATATTGTGGCTTTAATGAAGATCTCGTATTCCACCCAAGAAGTAAAAAAAATAAAAAGTACTGAAAAAAAATCATAACTTAACCTTTACTGTAAAACTGTTATTTTTTCTGGTAAACTCTTGTAGCAGCAGCATCTGATTGAGCTCATCCGTTTGCGGGAGACTGAGGCAGCGCTGGAGTTTGCGCAGTCACAGCTGGCCGAACAGGGAGAGGAGAGCAGAGAATGTCTTACTGAGATGGAGCGGACCCTGGCACTGCTCGCCTTTGACAACCCTGAAGAATCGCCATTTGGAGACCTGCTCAACATGATGCAGAGGCAGAAGGTATGCGTGTTTATTTGTGTAGGACATAACCATCACAGTGTGTAAAAAAAATGTGTATCACAGTTTTATCTACAGTATCTAGTGTAAATTCTGCACTTGTTCCTCCCTCCTTAATGCTGGTTTCTGTCTCCCTCTATAGGTGTGGAGCGAGGTGAACCAGGCAGTTCTAGACTATGAGAACAGGGAATCTACTCCAAAATTAGCAAAGCTGCTGAAGCTTTTACTGTGGGCTCAGAATGAACTGGACCAGAAAAAAGTGAAATACTCCAGAATGACAGACCTTAGCAAGGGCACTATTGAGGACCCCAAGTAGAGACTGTAATTCACATGGACACATTTGAATTTTTTTGTCCTATTTATGAACAGTCAGTGACTGGATGGCAAATATAAATCTCTCTCTCTCTCTCTCTATATATATATATATAATGCTTTTTTTCTTGATGCCTCTATAAAAAGTAACTTAAGCAACAGTATAAATATTTTATTTCAAACAAAACTATACTGATTAAAAACAGTAAAACAAGATGTTTTATTTTAATCTACCATTTACTATGCTGGTAGCCTATTTTCTGAATAACATGGAATATTCCTATGGTAATGTTGTTTGGTATTATTTTTCATCAGTCTGTCATTTCATCTGTGTTGTGTTTTTTTTTTTTCTTCTTTTTTTTCCTCCATGCTCTTCACTGGTTTCACATACAATACTGTGTCCTCATGCTTGTTTTCGGCTGTGTTTTGAAGGGAAATAGCTCCTGGTTGGAAAGAAAAAGTCATCAGATTGAATTTTGGTTGCACTGGAAACTGATTATAACTACTTTTATCATGGATCCAACAACTTCATTTATTGTTTTATTTATGAGCAGCTACAGATGGTGGTAATGTTGAGCAAGTAAATGTTTTAGACTTCCATGATATAGGCTATTTTAATTACAAAACAACAAAAGTTTGTCATTACAAACTTAAAGCATTTGCCTTATGTTCATGATTTTTTTTTCTCTCATTTTTGTTCACATTTTGTACTGGTTGTTTGGGAAAAAAAGTTGATTTCACAGTAGACTTGAGTTTTTTCATTATTCACATTTATGGTCGAATCTCCAGATTCCACAGCGATCTTTTAGTACAGAATAATGCGTAATTAGATTGATGCCAGTTGTTCATGAATGACCACATTCCTACAGTTCTTACGATACATGCGGTTCAGGATGAGTTGCTCCGCGAAACATGTAGGTGTGGCGCGATCGTCTCCGCCTCTTATGCGTTACATACGCGCCTTAAATATGCAATTGTAAACTTTCCTGTTCGGTACAGAACCGGTGCTCAGTGCCCGGTTTTTACTCAATTGGATTTAATGGCGACTGAGCAAGAAGCGAACCGTTTCATCCCACCTGTGGACTCTGTGAAAACACCTTTCAGAAATGTGTGCTACACGTCCGGTTTAAAGACAACGACAGTATGGCCAAGGTATGATGAAACTTGTTCATAAACGGAGAATAAAAAAACTTTACTACACAACATTATGTATTTGTGCGTTAATGGCATATCGCATCATATTCTCGTATGATCAGCGGTAGTTGTCAATAGTCACTGAAATTCACATCGCTTCTCCTCCATCCTCCTTCCTGGTAGTTTCGCTTCCTGGCAACGGTTGCATAGAAATGTAGCCTAGTCTCTGCGGTCCCCTGAAAAAGTTTTTGGTGGATGAGTCCTGTCCTTTTTACTGTATTTTAAAGATTTGTTTTATAAAATCCAAATAAGGGTTTAAACAATGTTGTTCATGCTCATTCCATGTCTGCTCGTCAAATGTCTGACATTTTATCAGTTATGTCTCAGTTGTTGAATCTTTTAATGCTCATACAAATAATTTAACGTTAAGGCATTTGCTGTAAATAAAAACAATTGAAAGTAAGAGGATGTTTCTCTTTTTGCTGAGTTTATAGAAAAGAACAAACAAAAAAAACTCGGTATCAGGCGTGGCCAAGGTTTTGAATGCGCAGGACAGTCCCATCTTCCACTCCCTAGAGTATTATGAATACATTTTACAAAACAAAAAAAAATGTATTCAGAACTAAGGATCGGCATTAGTTTTTGTTTATTAGATAGGGTGAATGTTTTTTTACAGTATGTGTACAGTTTTGTATTCTGTGGATCATGCCAGAAATGATTTATTGAAGATTTTGTATAGAGTAAGTCCCCACCTTTTCTTTTTTCTCCTGACCATAGATGACAGAAAATCGAATCTCAGCACTTTTGATGAATGGCTACACTATGTTTAATTTTGTCATTTCATCTGAATATCAACATTTGTGAGATTTAGTTAGTTGAAACAGTTTTGAGGTTAATTGATCTAATTTTGTGTCTCTGGAAAATAGTGATCTGTGATATTGTATTATGTTAAATATCAAAGTTTCTTTTGTGTCTATTTGTTAATAAGGGATTTGTGGACACATCAATGTTTTTAGATTTGTGGAGTAAAAGTTATAGTTTTTATTTTGAAGTGAAAAGATAAAATTAGACCATTGGGTAAGATGAGATGACACCCCAGAATTGGCACAGAAGGCCCTGTGTGGCATGTTGTTACTAGTGTTATTATTTTTAAATTTAATAATTATTGTAATTAACCCATTTAATCCCAAATTTTTCTCAGACATGAAAATATCCAAATGATGTGTCATTAGTAACCCCTTTAAAAAAAATAATCAATAATTATTTTTTGAAATATTGATGGAAAAGTGTGTGAAAAATTTTGTTTTATGGTCGGTCACAATTGTGACCGGTGGGATAATGTGTAGGCTACACTGAATTAATATATTTCTGCAGTCATCAAAAAAAAAAAAAAAAAAAAAAAAAATATATATATATATATATATATACAGTGGGGAGAACAAGTATTTGATACACTGCCGATTTTGCAGGTTTGCCCACTTACAAAGTATGTAGAAGTCTGTAATTTTGATCATAGGTACTCTTCAACTGTGAGTGACGGAATCTAAAACAAAAATCCAGAAAATCACATTGTATGATTTTTAAGTAATTAATTTGCATTTTATTGCATGGCATAAGTATGTGATACATCAGAAAAGCAGAACTTAATATTTGATACAGAAACCTTTGTTTGCAATTACAGAGATGATACGTTTCCTGTAGTTCTTGACCAGGTTTGCACACAATGCAGCAAGGATTTTGGCCCACTTCTCCATACAGACCTTCTCCAGATCCTTCAGGTTTCGGGGCTGTCGCTGGGCAATACGGACTTTCAGCTCCCTCCAAAGATTTTCTATTGGGTTCAGGTCTGGAGACTGGCTAGGCCACTCCAGGACCTTGAGATGCTTCTTACGGAGCCACTCCTTAGTTGCCCTGGCTGTGTGTTTCGGGTCGTTGTCATGCTGGAAGACCCAGCCACGACCCATCTTCAATGCTCGTACTGAGGGATGGAGGTTGTTGGCCAAGATCTTGCGATACATGGCCCCATCCATCCTCCCCTCAATACGGTGCAGTCGTCCTGTCCCCTTTGCAGAAAAGCATCCCCAAAGAATGATGTTTCCACCTCCATGCTTCACAGTTGGGATGGTTTTCTTGGGGTTGTACTCATCCTTCTTCTTCCTCCAAACACGGCGAGTGGAGTTTAGACCAAAAAGCTCTATTTTTGTCTCATCAGACCACATGACCTTCTCCCATTCTTCCTCTGGATCATCCAGATGGTTATTGGCAAACTTCAGACGGGCCTGGACATGCGCTGGCTTGAGCAGGGGGACCTTGCGTGCGCTGCAGGATTTTAATCCATGACGGCGTAGTGTGTTACCAATGGTTTTGTTTGAGACTGTGGTCCCAGCTCTCTTCAGGTCATTGACCAGGTCCTGCCGTGTAGTTCTGGGCTGATCCCTCACCTTCCTCATGATCATTGATGCCCCACGAGGTGAGATCTTGCATGGTGCCCCAGACCGAGGGAGATTGACCGTCATCTTGAACTTCTTCCATTTTCTAATAATTGCGCCAACAGTTGTTGCCTTCTCACAAAGCTGCTTGCCTATTGTCCTGTAGCCCACCCCAGCCTTGTGCAGGTCTACAATTTTATCCCTGATGTCCTTACACAGCTCTCTGGTCTTGGCCATTGTGGAGAGGTTGGAGTCTGTTTGATTGAATGTGTGGACAGGTGTCTTTTATACAGGTAACGAGTTCACACAGGTGCAGTTAATACAGGTAATGAGTGGAGAACAGGAGGGCTTTTTAAAGAAAAACTAACAGGTCTGTGAGAGCTGGAATTCTTACTGGTTGGTAGGTGATCAAATACTTATGTCATGCAATAAAATGCAAATTAATTATTTAAAAATCATACAATGTGATTTTCTGGATTTTTAGATTCCGTCTCTCACAGTTGAATTGAACCTATGATAAAAATTACAGACCTCTACATGCTTTGTAAGTAGGAAAACCTGCAAAATCGGCAGTGTATCAAACACTTGTTCTCCCCACTGTATATATACACCCACCTAAAGGATTATTAGGAACACCTGTTCAATTTCTCATTAATGCAATTATCTAATCAACCAATCACATGGCAGTTGCTTCAATGCATTTAGGGGTGTGGTCCTGGTCAAGACAATCTCCTGAACTCCAAACTGAATGTCAGAATGGGAAAGAAAGGTGATTTAAGCAATTTTGAGCGTGGCATGGTTGTTGGTGCCAGACGGGCCGGTCTGAGTATTTCACAATCTGCTCAGTTACTGGGATTTTCACGCACAACCATTTCTAGAGTTTACAAAGAATGGTGTGAAAAGGGAAAAACATCCAGTATGCGGCAGTCCTGTGGGCGAAAATGCCTTGTTGATGCTAGAGGTCAGAGGAGAATGGGCCGACTGATTCAAGCTGATAGAAGAGCAACTTTGACTGAAATAACCACTCGTTACAACCGAGGTATGCAGCAAAGCATTTGTGAAGCCACAGCACGCACAACCTTGAGGCGGATGGGCTACAACAGCAGAAGACCCCACCGGGTACCACTCATCTCCACTACAAATAGGAAAAAGAGGCTACAATTTGCACGAGCTCACCAAAATTGGACAGTTGAAGACTGGAAAAATGTTGCCTGGTCTGATGAGTCTTGATTTCTGTTGAGACATTCAGATGGTAGAGTCAGAATTTGGCGTAAACAGAATGAGAACATGGATCCATCATGCCTTGTTACCACTGTGCAGGCTGGTGGTGGTGGTGTAATGGTGTGGGGGATGTTTTCTTGGCACACTTTAGGCCCCTTAGTGCCAATTGGGCATCGTTTAAATGCCACGGCCTACCTGAGCATTGTTTCTGACCATGTCCATCCCTTTATGACCACCATGTACCCATCCTCTGATGGCTACTTCCAGCAGGATAATGCACCATGTCACAAAGCTCGAATCATTTCAAATTGGTTTCTTGAACATGACAATGAGTTCACTGTACTAAAATGGCCCCCACAGTCACCAGATCTCAACCCAATAGAGCATCTTTGGGATGTGGTGGAACGGGAGCTTCGTGCCCTGGATGTGAATCCCACAAATCTCCATCAACTGCAAGATGCTATCCTATCAATATGGGCCAACATTTCTAAAGAATGCTTTCAGCACCTTGTTGAATCAATGCCACGTAGAATTAAGGCAGTTCTGAAGGCGAAAGGGGGTCAAACACATTATTAGTATGGTGTTCCTAATAATCCTTTAGGTGAGTGTATATATACACCAGTTATTAACACATTTTAAACTATTTCTTCACATTCTAGGGTTACTATTATACATAAAAACCCTTATACAACACTGTTAGAAATACTGAGATAAAAGACAAAAAAATACAACCTTCAACATATTCAACGAATCAACGCATTTCAAAATTGTTACTTTATTGTAACATATATCATAACATTGTTATATTAATGCAATCAGTATTAAAACATTAATATTGTAACTTATTTGTAACATTTGAATTTTTACTTTAGTGCATTATTCACTGTAATTTTGTCATTGCGACATTTTAGTGCAACCTTCTCTAACAACTGCAATTGGATAGTTCATTGTCAGTATTATGTACACCTAAATGCACAACATGTTTACTCATTCTATGACCACACTCAACAATACTAAATAATTGTGAATTCATATATTAATACTATACGCCTTAAAGATAATGGATACAAAAATCTGTCATATCTTTATGGTAACATTTTACTAACTTTACTAACCTTTTGTTTTGGAGCCATCATCTTCTGATGGTGCAAACAAGATGTAAACTGCTCTGGGCATATGACAATTTGCACTAACCATGTGACACTGCACATATTTAATTGAGAAAACATTCTTTACGGTCAGTATTGTGACCGATGGGATTAAATGGGATTTATTATTCAGTATTTCCATGAATTAGATGTACATTTCAGACATCTTTGCTTTCATTAAAACTATAGGTTAGTTGAGTGAAATCATTAAATTTGCATTCATACACAGTGTTGCTATTATGACATTTCTTCAATTAAAATATAAGTCAGAATAATTTTATCTTTCAGATGAATCTCTTTTACTGGGATTCTGCTTTCTCTGTCATTGGTTATTCAATTATTCAACTAAAATCAATTTTAAATAGAATAATTGATTTAGTATTTTATTTTTATTATTTTTTCTATTTATTTCCTATAATAACACATTGGCTGATGCATCATCATCGTGCGCATGCTAAACATATCTAAATATGTTACAATTTAAAAGTAAATGTACATTATTCTTAAGGGGGGCGTTTCCCTAAGTATCCATTGCTATTAATTGAATATCTACCTAATTAAATTAACATTTGCAACTCTGTTTTCAGAGTGAGACACGTATGTGCTGTGATGTGGGCCACCAGATTGAGATAGACTGTTGTAATTAATGTCCCACCCTCTGCAGGCCACTGGCCCGGACATGGACCCTGATGCTGCTGTTGGTCACATGCTTTCTCTACTGGTCACGGATGGCCATGCCTATCTGTGCCGTCACCATGGCGAAAGAATTTCGATGGAGCAAGACTGAGACTGGCATGGTGCTGGGTGCTTTTTTCTGGGGTTACTGTTTTACTCAGGTACTTGGTGGCAATGCCAGTGATAGGTGAGTTTTTTTGTGTAGCCCACAGGTCATAGATCAGTTTTGGAAAGTGGTAGATGATGATGATGATGATGATGATGATGAACATTGTTTTTACAGGATAGGAGGAGAGAGAGTACTGCTGCTGTCCACCTCCTCCTGGGCCGTGATGACTGCTATCACCCCGCTTCTGGCCAACATTGGACTCCGACCTCTTGTTACCATGACAGTGACCAGGTTTTTATTGGGTGTAATGCAAGGTGAGAGCACTGTGAGAGGCAGTTAAGGAGTCAAGGAAGAAAATTGTGAAAAGAATGAGTGGAAAATAGAGAATCAAAAAGGGAAAAGAAAAATCTGTCTACATGTTTGAACTAAAAATTTCTGCCAGTATGTCTGTGAGATTGGATGCTGGGGGCATTGGCTGTGCAATTACTAGGCTGGGTCTAAGTTAGTTTAATCAGAATCAGCTCACCCTGACTAATTTCAGTAGTTAATTTTGCACAACACACATTTTTTACATTCACTCATATTTCATCTGAGGCTTATGGAGACCCATTTCCGCCACATAAGAAAAAAAGCTTATATATATATGTGTGTGTGTGTGTGTGTGTGTGTGTGTGAGTGACCCTGGACCACAAAACCAGACATAAGTCGCATGGGTATATTTGTGGCAATATTTGTGGGTCAAAATTATCGATTTTTCTTTTATGCCAAAAATCATTAGGATATTAAGTAAAGATCATGTTCCATGAAGATATTTTGTAAATTTCCTACCGTAAATATATCAAAAATGTATTATTAGTAGTAATATGCATTGCTAAGGACTTCATTTGGACAACTTTAAAGGCAATTTTCTCAATTGATTATTGCCCATATAAGTTTTTCAAATAGTTGTATCTCGGCCAAATATAGTCCTATCCTAACAAACCATACATCAATGGAAAGCTTATTTATTCAGCTCTCAGCTGATCAAAATTGACCCTTATGACTGGTTTTGTGGTCCAGGGTCACATATATATATATATATATATATATATTATACAGTATATATATATATATATATAAATATATATGTGTGTGTGAAATAAGTACATTGCATTATTGCATATTATATATATAAATTCAATGTACTTATTTAAGTTTTTCCTTTTTAATAAATTTGCACTGTATTTTGCTTTGTCATTATGGTGTATGGAGTGTAGATTGATGTGGGGAAAAAAGTAGAAAAAAGTTAATTAATTGAATTAATTGAAGTTAATTGACAAAAAATTATAATCATAAATGTACACTCACCTAAAGGATTATTAGGAACACCTGTTCAATTTCTCATTAATGCAATTATCTAATCAACCAATCACATGGCAGTTGCTTCAATGCATTTAGGGGTGTGGTCCTGGTCAAGACAATCTCCTGAACTCCAAACTGAATGTCAGAATGGGAAAGAAAGGTGATTTAAGCAATTTTGAGCGTGGCATGGTTGTTGGTGCCAGACGGGCCGGTCTGAGTATTTCACAATCTGCTCAGTTACTGGGATTTTCACGCACAACCATTTCTAGAGTTTACAAAGAATGGTGTGAAAAGGGAAAAACATCCAGTATGCGGCAGTCCTGTGGGCGAAAATGCCTTGTTGATGCTAGAGGTCAGAGGAGAATGGGCCGACTGATTCAAGCTGATAGAAGAGCAACTTTGACTGAAATAACCACTCGTTACAACCGAGGTATGCAGCAAAGCATTTGTGAAGCCACAACACGCACAACCTTGAGGCGGATGGGCTACAACAGCAGAAGACCCCACCGGGTACCACTCATCTCCACTACAAATAGGAAAAAGAGGCTACAATTTGCACGAGCTCACCAAAATTGGACAGTTGAAGACTGGAAAAATGTTGCCTGGTCTGATGAGTCTCGATTTCTGTTGAGACATTCAGATGGTAGAGTCAGAATTTGGCGTAAACAGAATGAGAACATGGATCCATCATGCCTTGTTACCACTGTGCAGGCTGGTGGTGGTGGTGTAATGGTGTGGGGGATGTTTTCTTGGCACACTTTAGGCCCCTTAGTGCCAATTGGGCATCGTTTAAATGCCACGGCCTACCTGAGCATTGTTTCTGACCATGTCCATCCCTTTATGACCACCATGTACCCATCCTCTGATGGCTACTTCCAGCAGGATAATGCACCATGTCACAAAGCTTGAATCATTTCAAATTGGTTTCTTGAACATGACAATGAGTTCACTGTAATAAAATGGCCCCCACAGTCACCAGATCTCAACCCAATAGAGCATCTTTGGGATGTGGTGGAACGGGAGCTTCATGCCCTGGATGTGCATCCCACAAATCTCCATCAATTGCAAGATGCTATCCTATCAATATGGGCCAACATTTCTAAAGAATGCTTTCAGCACCTTGTTGAATCAATGCCACGTAGAATTAAGGCAGTTCTGAAGGCGAAAGGGGGTCAAACACAGTATTAGTATGGTGTTCCTAATAATCCTTTAGGTGAGTGTATATTACGACATAAAATAATTATATGACAATAATTTGACTTTTTATTATTACTTTTATATACTAATTTCAACTTTTATCTCATAATTATTAATTATTGCATTGTGATTTATTTAATGTCATAATTATGATTTTTTTTGTCCTATTTGTAATTTATTAAATCATGTTTTTTTTCTCATGTGGCAGAAATTGGCTTTCATAACCCCTTAAAGACACTTAAAGGCAAAAAGAAATTCAAAATGACCATACCTTTTACTGAATGTCACAAAGTAATTCTCAGTAGCACATGATTGTGAGTTATGCTATCTCTGTTTTTAGGGGTTCACTACCCTTCTCTTGTCAGTGTCTGTGCTCAGCGTGTGACAGAGGGAGAGAGAGGTTTTTTGATGAGCACTCTGGCTTGTGGGTGCTACCTAGGGTGAGAATAATACCCGGCTATTCCCGGTCATTCCAATTTTTATCCATTTTTTTGAAGTGTAAAATAAAACTGATTCTTGATCATCACTATTTTATGCAAGCACTTCTGGAATTACATACCGTAAGTGTTCCATATACTCTTGATGGTTTCCCTCTCAGGATGATGCTGGTTGGAGGTGTGGGTTCCCTGATGCTGGACTGGTTTGGATGGGAGAGTGTGTTTTATGGAGCTGGTCTCCTTGCGTTTTGCTGGACCTTTTGTGTATGGAAATGCCTTATCCAAGGTATCTTTATATGATCCTTTACATGTTTAAATTAAGTAGCATTGTTCTTGAGATTTTGTACTCTTTCTTGATTGGTGAGTGCTATTTTATTGCTTTAAAGGTCAGAATTGGTATAATTAGGGATGTTGCAGTGGATCAGAAACAGTGAGTATTTGTGTTTGCCATAGCAACTGTGTGGATAGAGTAATTGGACCTTTTTTGCCAGTGTTATTTCACAACACCCTGTTTTTAAACTCACCATGCAGCACAATGAAATTAGAGTATTCTGAGGTTCCTGCTATATCTTAATCATCTTACGCTGGTCTTCAGAAATGGTGTTTGTTACATCTTACAGTTTTAAATGTGTCAGTTTGTTTGTTTGTCACAGGTCCAGTTTTCTCCCTTGACTCGCTGTGGATCAGCAACAATTGTGTGCCTGAATCCTCTAGAATCAACTGGCTGCATCTCCTCAGAGAGCCTAGTGTCTGGTGAGGTTCAAAACATAAACATTTGTTCCTCATTTTACACTCTAATTTAACTCATCGTTATGTTAGTTTTTTGTGTGTCATTTTCCTGAAAAAGGTTTTTGATGGAGATGCCAATAAATAAATAAAAACAGATGCTGAGAGTTTCCAGGGCTTCCCCTCATGATGACTAATTTTTAGGGCACTCATATTGTCATATGAGAAAATGTTAAATGTTGTTTTTTACAAACTTAAAACAACATTTGAGTTTTTATATATATATATATATATATATATATATATAGATAGATAGATATTAACATTTGCATGTGTTTATATGTGTGTGTTTTAGGGCCATGATCATTTCTCATCTATGCTTTAGTAGCACCTATTACACCCTCATGTCATGGCTACCAACGTTTTTCAAAGACATGTTTCCTCATGCCAAGGTACCCCAGCCATTGCACATTAGTCGGTTTTACTGTTTTTTCCCCTTCTTATTTGTATTTACACTCCCAGTTTGCTTCCCAATGCAAATGTTAATATGTTAGTGACAATTCTAACTCCATATTGCTGAGGTTTTCCTGTTTTGGTTTAATGTTGTCATTTGCTAAAGCATTCTCTGTTTTGTTTGCTAACAGGATTGGGTGTTTAATGTGATCCCTTGGTTTGTGGCGTTGCCCACTTCACTGTTTGGAGGCTCTATCTCTGATCATCTCATTAGGAAAGGTGAACAAAATCTACACTCTCTCATGACAATTTGTAACTATTCTACATTTTAGTGAATTAATTCGTATAAATTTGTACGGTCCCCTTTGTATGTTTTCTCATGATCTATTTGTGCCCCAGTGACGGTTAAGTTTAGTGATGGTCCTTCTTGCTTCCTTTTATCTAAAATCTAATTGTCTGAATTCATATGAAATTTATACAAAATAGTTGCATTTTTACATGAGATCGGGTTGACAGAACAACCTGTCAGTTTCTGGTTGACCCTGATGTTTCTGTAAGTAATCATAATGAAATATCTTGGCGTAATTAGTCACTTTTATGTCTTTATGTCAGGCTGTGGGACATCAACTGTAAGGAAATTGATGCAGGTAACACAACATCAGCTATGGGCTTTACTTTGCCCTGATATGCTGCACAATCACAATTTTTTTTCGATTGCGAACTTGCATTGGTCAAAACTGGTCACGTTTTCAAAACTCTTCAGACATTCACCGAAACAGAGGTCTTATCTATCTTTATCTATATATTATCTATATCAAACATCATTTTTCATTGCTTTCACACAAAATGCATTCAATGACCACGTTTTCCAAAATCCATGAACACTTTTGTCATTCATACTTCAGCATCTGTAAAACACGATATATTTGCAGCACATTCATCGAAGATTTTTTAGAACATTATCCCCTAACATTCTTATAACGTTTTTAGCAGGAAGTTTCCCAGCGGGTAATGTTATCATGAAACATTTTTAGAATGTTTTTAGAGAATATTATCCTACCTTTTAGAAAAACATTCTGGGAACAAAAATAAAATTTGCCGCTGAAAACATTACTAGATCAAAAAAAGAAATTCTAGCTGGGTAGCTGGGATACAAATACTTCACATACGAGATTATACTGTTGTTGATTTTTAATTTTTTTGTAATTACTGTTGTTTCAAGAACTTTTTTTTTCAACTTTTTATTTTTCACAAATAAATGACTATATTTAAAGATATAGAAAAAAACGAATTACATGTAATACAGTCAGTAAAATGAAAATATGTTATTCTAATCCTATAATGAAATACTGATTTATGTGCCAAATCATTCAAACTTCAAATATAAAAGTTCATTATTTATGTTGGTGTTTTTTAGGTCAGTGTGTTATGAGTGACAATGTATGCTTTCTTAATGAGAATTCAGTGTTATGGTGGAACGAGCTTAGTTTGAGACATATATGAAGTGTTTTGTAGGTCTGAGTGAGTTTTGGTGGTGAGATTAACTGCTTGGCCAAGATTCATGTTGGTAATGCAGACTGTATGAAGAGTTTTGGAAAAAGTGTTTTCAGTATTGACCAATGCTTGTTAGTAATTGAAAAAAACTCTAACATAATTCATATATTGCATCAAAATGTGTGATCTTTATTGTGTTTGTGTGTGTCTGTTTAAAACATGTTCGTGTAGTTCTGTGCTATGGGAGCAGCCAGTGTGTTCATCTTCCTTCTCTGTAAGACGAGCAGTTTTGTCCAGGCTGTTGCTTGTGTGTCTCTGGCTGTTGGCCTGTCCACCTTTAATAATAGGTTAGAATGAACTATCATATCCAAAACCTGATCTTACAGCAACAGCATTGATTATATACACTGATTATATACAGAGTGATATATTGTTCATGCGTGTGTGTTTTTTATGTGAAGTGGGGTGTCCGTGAATGTGCATGACCTGGCACCATCGTGTGCAGGAGCCCTGTTTGGTGAGTTGTTTTATTTATTATATTTATTATAAAATATATTTTATTTTATTTATATATTTTATATATTTTAGGTCAATTAGTTAAAACACAATGTTATGTTTTAAGTGTTCTAAATATGCTCTATTTCTTACAGGGGTTATGAACACATGTGCTGCTTTTGCTGGTGGGTTATAATCCATTTATCTGTAATGAAACCAATTACATGTAAACAGACTATACAGTCCACTGGAGATTAATGTGCTCATATAGGAGTATTCAAATAGTTTAAAATCTTAGTTAGAAATACAGTTTGATGTCAGTGTACACAATCTGAATTCTATTTGAATATTAGAAAAAATTTAAATAGTGAAAGTATCTGAAACAGAATTGTGTAAATTCACATTCACATCCTGTGCACTTATAATTTGTTACCTCATTTGCACTGTTAATTGTAATGCCTTCCTTTCTGCCCATATCATATGCTCTTTGTACTGTATTTCACAGGTTTGCTGATGGTCTACATATCTGGCTACATCATTGAGATCACAGGTTCCTGGGAGACTGTGTTCTCTGTCCTGGCTCTGGTGAACATCATTGGTGTCACCATATTCATTGCGCTGGGTGAAGCAAAGCGAGTTGATCAAATGGATCAGCCTCAGATCATTTAAATATCACATTGAAAACAAATTCTAAGAAGGCATTGAAGGCATATTGGGGTTTCCTTATTTTTTCATTTGTAGCAAATGTATTGGAAACTCTTCAACACTAAAGACTGTACAATAACTTTCTGTCATTATTTATTAATGTATATGTATATTAAATATTTGGCAGAGCTGGTTGGAAGTTATACAGCGAAACAATGTTTTATATAAGATATTTATCTGAAATGTAAATTTAATGAATATAAGAAATTAGAAGAATAAGAAACACAGTGTGTAATTTTGACAATTGTCATTCCACTAAATTAGTTAGAATGATTAAACTATCGCAGCCTTAAGTGTTTCTGCAATGAGCACTTGTGTAGACCTACTAATGATTCGATGCAAGTTTTCTCATTCACCAGAAGGTGGCGACAGAGGACAAATAAACAGCATGATTCATGAAAATCACAAGTATAAAACATAAAGGATCATTATACAGTACCAAAAATTAGTTGCCTGTATTCATACTTAAACACACATGACATTAGGTAATATCAGGGTTACTGTTTTGACTTTTGAGCCATATCCTTTCATCTATTGAAACGGGCCTAGTTGCACAGGGGGTGATGCGCACCATGCGCACGTCGTTGTGATGATGTCACGGGTGGGCGGAGCCGAGCAAGATCTGCTGCGTCTGGTACACTTACGTGATCGCGCGGTTCCCGGGGATGCAACCACACATTTAACATCGGTTTCTTTAACGCACTGAAATTAAATCACGACGCCGGGGCCGACGAAGCGGTAAGCGTTGCATGCGTTGAAGCCTCGTTATACCTTAAGAAAAAACACATTTTGCCTGCTTTCTTGATTTATCAGTGGGCTTGGGTGAATTGGTCTTATGTGTTCTAACGGGAGCGCGAGCTAACAGGCCAGATAATATGGATGCTGGAGCGCCAAGCAAACCAAATCACCGGGGCCCTTTCTGGCGATGCAGAAGCGTAGCAAGTCAGATATTAACTGTAAATCTTTTCCGTTTGTTGAAGTAATCTATTTCAGTAATCTATTAACACAGTAAATCGCAATCCGCATTTTATAGAGTATAAAAATGGTCTCATTGCCGTTTGTTGCTTAGATTCACATCAGCAAATTGCCCATCCTCAGCTTTATATTGTGAATGAATGAATCATATGTGTATTTAATCTTGTTGACATCGTATTTGAATAGAGATTCCATGACGCGGACAGTAGTGCGACATTTCTTTCACGCAGACCGAATAGCGCAGTTACGGTAGGGATGCGAATCGTCCTGCGTTTGTGATTTTGATTCCGGTTCCTTGTAACCTTTCTTTTAGTAGCTAACGTTACTTCTGAGGAAAAAAATATTTGGGGTACAAAAAAAGAAATGCAGTTCGTATCGCATTTAATATATGTTGCCATTGCCAAATGATAAAATCATTGCAGATTTCAACAGAACAGCCTATAATTAAACCAGAAATAACTTGTAATTCCTTCAAAAAAGGTATGTGCGCACATTTTAATTGACCTGCCCTATTATCTGTAAAGAAAAATATGTGGTAACATATATAATTAATTAATTGATAAATGTACTTATTTTACAAAATACAACTCGGCTGCACGTTTCCATCTGAACAACCAGTTATAAGATTCAGATATAAGTTTCATGAGCCTTAAGTGCACAGAACACCGTACCGGTTTTCTGATAAAGTCAGCATGAAACAGAAGTCACTATCGTCTTTACTTTCCTATTGTGAGGTATAGCCGAGTGAAACGGCTTCTCAAAAATGTAGGGCGGCACTTGATTTTGTCCATTGGGAATTGATGGATGGTTGTGGTTTGCTATTGCTGTGATCTAATGTGAGGCCCTGTTTACACCTGGTATTGAGATGTGTTTTGGTCGATCGGATCACAAGTAGACGAGGAAGACACATACCCGTTTCAGTCTGGTGTTTTAACCCGTCTTGTCCACTATCAACCACTTTTGTCCTGATTAATTTGAGGGGAGGGTCTATGGACGGGTAAATTTAAATGTTTTTTCAGATCTTTCGATCTAAGGCCGCGTGTCCACCAAAGCGTTTTTTCACGTGGCTGGCGTATTTTTCTAATTGTTTTCAGTGGGAACGCTGCGTTTTTAGAACGGCATGAGTGTAACTATTTCACGCTCAAGTGCTGAGCGCTCAGTGTTTTTTACCAGTCGCCGAGAGTTGAAGAATGTTCAACTTTGAGTAAAATGCAGCACTCATCACTGTCACTTTTTACCCAGCCGTCCAATCACAGTGGAGGGGCGGGACAAATACAACACCGTCCAACCGCCACATTCTACAACGTCAACAGATAACAAGAAGCAGCATAATAATGGAACAAAATAATTTAAAACGAGCCAGGGCAAATACTATACATTGTATCGACATTTTTATATATAATCAATACATAAACAAACTATCTGTGAAATGAGATTGTGTGAAATGACTAGTAACACTTGCACGTATATTCCGTATCATAGCAAGCAAAGTGTCTCAACCATAGACTGTAAAAAGTCTCAACTGAAAAAAAACGCTGCGCTGCCAAAACTCTCTCAAGCGCTCACAGCAAGGCGTTTTCTCTGGAAGTGGTAGAACGTGGACAAGCTCAAAACGTTTTTGACCCCGTTTACACCTGTATTTAGCCTCGTCCACTTGTGATCCGATTGACCAAAATGCATCTTAATACTAGGTGTAAACAAGGCTTGAGTGACAGGTTGTCCCGGCCTCACACCAGTAAACGCATCATCAGAGAACAGATGTGATTGCAAGAGGGAGGGGAAGTTATTTTGATTAAAGATTATGAAGAATCTTATGAAGAAAAAAAAAATGACATGCACGGATAAATCATTTATAATAAATACTGCATTATTCCATAAAAAAACAAAATGCCAATTTTGCTTTCATGGTGACTTTAATTTGAAGTCGGACGTGATTGCTGAAATAGTGAGTCAATTTACTATCAGTTTCAACTGATTCATAATGTTTTCGGTTCATGAGAGACTTCCGTTCGGGAATCGCACTACACTGGTAGCGCTATGCACCCAATATATAACCGACTCAAAACTCGATTTACTCTCTTGAGTCGGTTCTTTTAATAATGAATCAGACTACACATTTGAGAACCACTAACGAAATTCTACCCATACCTCCTGCTTATTGGCTGTGTCCCACAATCTTGTGAGCTGTGGGTCTGCCTGAAAGTTAGGCCCTTTCTTCAGCTCCTGAATCCTTGTGATGCTTCTGGAAAATGTGCATCCATGACACATAACTTTTGTCACTATGTATATTTTTATCATCATTTTATCATATATAGACGTATTTAATTAACATCTGTATCAAACACAACCTACAATAAACATTGTATGAATATAAGATACCTCATTTGCATACCGCTATGCCAAATGTAAAGTAGGCTATATGGTAGGCCTATTCATTAGAAATCTTCGTAGTCTTTTCTCTTTGATTTCTAACTAATCTGACTTACAGAAATGTGCCCAAATGTCTTCTTGTGAGGAGTGTCATTCGGGAGCCCGGAATGCTTGTCTCAATTATTGGGGTCTGGCAGTGCTGAGTAAACTATCTGAGATACTACAGTCAGCTGAGGAAAACTCAGTGTGCACAAGATTGATTGGACACAACCCAGACCTCTCCAGACATGATGAGACAAGCAAGCACATGGAGAGACAGATTAACACTTGCTTTATTCTCCAACTGATATGAAACCATGTCAGTCTTTGTATTTCATGTGCTTTAGTTCACCATAATACGGCTGTAATCTACAGTCTACACTTGACGGTATGGATTTAACTGATTCACAGGGCAACACTTGTGAAAATCTGTCATCACCCTGCTGGGTTGTGAATATGACATCTGCTGGAAACTGAACCCTGTGATATCCTGTGGTATCGATTTCTCTTTCTCGGGACCAACACGAGAGAATCAGCTGACAGGAAAAGTACGAGTCAGCTAGTGAATCATGAGTAATACTTCTGATCGCTAGTAGAGAGGGCTAGTTATGTCAACATTACAGTAGGAAAGGTCAGGATTAGTTCAAGATAACTATTTATGTGCAATTGAGCAAGTTGTCATTAGAAACATCTTCATTTTGTTTTCTGTTCTTGTGTGAATAGCCTGAACATCATGCTATTGACAGATAGACAGAAGAAGCGTAAAAATTCAGACAAAAACAAGCATTGTTAAAACCTTTATGCCGTCTTTAAAAGATCCAGCTGCTCTGTTTTTTTCCCCTCTAAGTTGAAGTATTGATTTGAAATCCATTTAAACTACTAATTATCTTAAGTGGTTTCAGTGTTGAAACCTCAAACTATGATCTGGAGAATATCGGAAATGTTCTCTCTGCAGGCTGTTCATCTGATAATGCGTTTTTTGTGTCCTCTGAGGTTTTAAAGGCACGTTTATAATCAGTACATATTTAGCAATTCCAAGGGTTTCTAAACAGTTGATAAAATGAGAGCAGACATCTGAATGAGATGTTTGTTGGGTGGTTTTATCTAAACAACAAAACACTTGGGGGTGGGAAAAACTTGCCACTTTGGAATATCATTGGAATATTAATAAAATAAAATAAAAATCTTCTTCTCAAATCATAGATCTGTAATATACAGTTGTAGTCTGTCTTATGTTTACATGTTATAAAATAAAACCTCACTCCAGTATGTCTGGTCTGTTTGAGAGTATTCCAACTTTGTGATATCAAAATCATTTTCGTTATTCAGTGTTACAGCAAATCGATGTTATGCCAATTTACATGCACACATATCAAGCAAAATAATGTGTATATATATACAGTTGCAATCAAAAAAATTATTCAACCCCCAAGAGAGTAATGATTTACAAATATAAGCTTTTCTAAAGATAAAAGTGATGATGTTTGATAAAAAGGCAAATGCTTAAGAGCCTATGACTGGATCATTATTGCTAGAAATAAATGTTGTGATGTTATTTCCATTAAGAGGTGCATCCATTTTTAGTTAAGACCTTGTATTGACAATGCAAGAGTCAAGTACTCTGTAAAGTCTCCTCCAGCACATCCCATTGACTTTCAATGAATTTAAGGTCTGGACTCAGAGGTGCCAATTCATGTGTGAAAATGATTCGTCATGCTCCCAACCATTCTTTCACAGTTTGAGCCTGATGAATCTTGACATTGTCATCCTGGAATATGGCCATGATGTGTCTTCCTACATGGTTGTTTAAGAAATGAAAAGCTACACACTCCATCAATTAGGGTTTGAAGAACTGTTGCCAAACATATAACATGCTAGAAACATAATCACTGCAATAATGATCCGATCATAGACTCTTAAGCATTTTCCTATTTAAATCCAAACAGCGACTTTTTTTTGGTCGGGCAGTGTATAATGTAATGCTTTTGAGTTGTAGGATTTTTTTGTAATACATCTGTCATAATTATTCAACCCCTGTTCAACGCTGCTGTTTTTAAGTCACTTATTTGTATGGTATGGTACAAAATTTTGTTAAAACACAATTAAGCCTTTGGAAACTCTATAACAAAACTGAATTAGCTTGTGCTGTTACACATACATGTTCTAAAGTTGAGTAGCAAATATGGCCAAGTCAAAAGAGCTCTCACAAAAAGTCTATGGCTACAAGAAGTTCTCCAAAACACTAAAAGTTCCTAGAGACACAGCTGGCAGTCTTATAAGTTTAAAATTTGTTGTACCAAGAGATTCTTTGAGGGTGTTAAAGAAAAAGCACAATATAATTAAGGGGAATAAAATGTTTGATCAGAGCAACTAGAGAAAAACCCTCAATTTACTGCCAAAGACTTGCAAGATGACCTGATGAAAGGAGGAAGAAACATTTCAATGCTGAGAGTAGAAGAAGAACATTAGACAAGCATGGCCTTCATGTTGGGACATCTTGCCGAATGCCACTCTTGACCAAGGCTAAAATTAATTTGGATAGACCTGTGGAGTTCTGGAAGAATGTTTTATGGAGTCATGTGACCAAACTGGAACTTTTTAGTAGAGAGGTGACAGAAGCTTCTAAGCACTTACAGGCAGTGTTATAAAGAATAAAAGATTCTGCACAAAATTTGACTTTGGGGGTTGACATTTTTCATCAATTTTACATTGTCAGAATCACTCAAATGTGTATTAATAAACTCTCTATAATAGTTTACTGATACCTTTGTTGAATTTTTTTCATAAAATGTCTGCAGCAAAATGTCTTGCCGTTCAAGGGGGTTGAACAATTTTGAATGCAAATATATATGTATAATTTAGTTATTCTTTCTCTATATATACATTTTATATATTATATATAATATATAGAAAATATTATCATTCATTTACAAAAATATTTATATATATATATATGTTACATATTAAATATAGTAATATCTGAAGATATAATATATTATATAAAAAATAGATTAATATAAATATATATATAATATAATATAAAATTCTTAAAGGGTTAGTTCACCCAAAAATGAAAATTCCGCCATCAATTACTCACCCTCATGTCTTTCCAAACCCGTTAGACCTTTGTTCATCTTCGGAACACAAATTAAAATATTTTTGATGACATCTGAGAGCTTTCTGACCCCACATAAACTGCAACGTTATTACCACTTTCAAAGCTCAGAAAGGTAGTAAAGACATCGTTAAAATAGTACATGTGACTACAGTGCTTTAACCTTAATGTTATGAAAGGACGAGAATACTTTTTGTGTGCAAAAAAACAACACAAAAATAACTACAGTGGGGAGAAGAAGTATTTGATACACTGCCGATTTTGAAGGTTTTCCTACTTACAAAGCATGTAGAAGTCTGTAATTTTTATCATAGGTACTCTTCAACTGTGAGTGACGGAATCTAAAACAAAAATCCAGAAAATCACATGCCATCTGATTTCAGTTAGACCCCAGATTGACCAAACTACATGAAACATATTGCATGTCGCACTGAATGGTAAATTACTCACACTAGAATATGGATTGTATAATAAATAAAGGGAACTTAAGTAAATTTATGTTGACTGATTAAAAAAAGCCTGAAAAAGAGAGAGAGAGAGAGAGAGAGAGAGTGCAAAAAAAGATCAGTAGATGACCTAAGCAAATCATGAGGCTCCATAATTATTTTTTATTTATGGTAATGATGATTATGATGAAGGTCATTTGGAATTAGGCCAGTGTCCTCGGATGTAGATATTGCATTATAAAGTTCCCTGTGGTTTAAATTAAACACTTAAATATTTGTGCCATCTTCTTTCTTAAGAATATGACTTTTTTAAGAGTTTGTAATATTAATATTAAGTGTGTTTGTGTGTGTTCAGATTGTTGAGGACCTGATTCACCATGGCTGAGCAGCAGAGGCAACGTACTCTCTCTACTTCTGGAGAATCACTCTATCATGTTCTGGGTGTGGAAAAAGTGGCCACTGTCGATGACATCAAGAAGTCATACAGGTGAGTTTGAAAAGCTCCGGGCCTTCCCCAGCATCCCTGTACAGCCTTCTGTTCTGCTTCATTTCACTTTTACTGGCGGTGGTTTAAATCAGATGTTTATCGGATAAGTGCAGCACACAGCAATGTGGAACTGCAGCTCAATAAAACTAAGTGCATTCAGGGACCGTTTCCCATGCACAGTTTTAGCCTACTCTAGGACAATACGAAAGTAATGATCTCATTATGAAGTGTTTTTTTTAAAGAGATATCGCAGTGTGAGATTCATTGCTATCACTGTATTATGCATCAATGATGATTCTCAATACCAATTTATAACAGAAAAAAATTATGATAAACTACTGTATATTAAAAAGTTAAATATGAACTCATTAAATTGAATGAAAAAATGGCATATCATTTAAAAAAAAAATTTTACCCAGTAAACATTGCTTTACTAATAAGGGATAAAGAAATAAATTAAGTTGTTCTCATTTATTTAATTTTTTAAATTTATAATTTTTTTTTGTGACAGTGACAAGTCTTTTGGACTGCATCAATATCTGAATACTGATACAAATAAAAAACACTCCAGTCTGTTTGAGAGGAGTCCAAATTTGTGATATATATATATAATATATATATATAAAATAAAATAAATGAGAATAATTTAATTTGTTATATATTTGTTATATATTAGATGTTGAAATTATACAATATAACAAATTAAGTAATTCTCACTTAATTTATTTTATTTGTTTTTTAGCAATGACAGGTTTGTTGGGCTACATTTAAGTCGTTTATATTGATACAAATAAAACATTTTTTGGTTACACATTATATTAAGGCGACATAGTTACATTACTACATGTACTTACTATAGTAATAACAGTAAATTATGCATAATTACAAGTAACTAACCCTAAACCAAACCATAACCCTAACCGTAACTCTACAATAAGTACATGTAGTTAATTAATATTACTCAGTACTTATTTGAGTAAGTACAGCGTAACTACGTCACCTTAAAATAAAGTGTAACAACTGATCTCTATATAGATCAGTTAGTGTAACCCATTTTTTCATTATGTCCAAATACCAAAATCTGAATGCATTTAATATAGTTTGTGTCTCTTTTTTTATCTTTTAAAGAAAACTGGCGTTGAAATATCACCCTGACAAGAATCCTGATAATCCTGAGGCATCTGATAAGTTTAAAGAGATAAACAATGCCCATGCCATCCTTAACGACCCAACAAAGAGAAACATCTACGATAAGTATGGCTCTCTGGGACTTTATGTGGCTGAACAGTTTGGAGAAGAGAATGTCAACACTTACTTCGTTCTGTCCAGCTGGTGGGCCAAGGTAAGACTCCGAGTGGCATTTCAATAAAAACATATAATGACATCATCAGTAGTGCAGTAAAGAAACAGACATACACAACCGTTCAAAAGTTTGGGGTCAGTTAGATTTTTTTAAGGATGCATTAATTTGATCAAAAATACAGTCAAATATTGTAAAAACATTTATAATGTAAAACACCATCATAATTTAAAATAGCTGTAATTTTAATATATTTTCAAATGTAATTTATTCCTTTGATGATGAAGCTTATTTTGTCAGCATTCTTTGATGAATAAAAAGTTCAAAAGAACAGCATTTATTTAAAATAGAAATCGTTTGTAATATTATAAATGTCTTTACTGTCGCTTTTGATCAATTTAATGCATCCTTGCTAAATAAAAGTATCAAATTCTTTCAGAAAAGAAAAAATCTTTGAATGGTAGTGTAATTCACTCTAATTTGTTGTGTTGCTCTCTGTCTCCCCCTACAGGCTCTGTTTATCTTCTGCGGCCTGGCTACAGGCTGCTACTTCTGCTGTTGCCTGTGCTGTTGTTGTAACTGCTGCTGTGGGAAGTGTAAACCACGGCCACCTGAAGGACAGGAACAGGAATTCTATGTCTCCCCTGAAGACTTAGAGGCCCAACTGCAGTCCGATGAGAGAGGTTTGATATGTTCATGTGTGTTATATGCCCAAAACATGCAGCATGTAAACAGCTATTCCTGTTGTCCTCAAGACTCTTTATGTTGAAGCCATTTTTTCCCTATTGAAATCTTTCCACAGAGGCAGGTGGAGGTGAGCCTATTGTGATGCAGCCCTCGTCTGCCACAGAAACCACCCAGCTAACGTCCGACGGTTACCATACTACTTACCACACTGACACCGGCTTCAACTAAAAGCCTCACCCTCATCACCTCCACCCCGTGGCTTGTCTCTCGCCACTCTGTGCCATTTAGCCGAGGGGAAAAAAATGAATGGAATGAATCCTTCAATTACAACTAAAAAAGCCTGTTTTTGAGAGAGGAAAGCCAGCTATGGAGCTGAATTCTTTTGCGTATCCTGTCCCTTATTCACGCACCACTTCCATCACCCACACCAGAGTGGCACACATCCGCCTCACCGTACCGCAACTTAAAAAGCGAGCTTAAGAAAAAAAGATAAAAAGATCCTGTCGTTTACCCTGATCTCTTTGTTGCCTTTGACCTCCAATCTTGCCTTCCACTCATTCCCTCGCTCCTCCAGCCAGAATTGCTCGTTGTCCTGTGGCATGCACTGTTCCTTGACTTTGTTAAATGAATTTTTCGCAGTTTTTGGTATATTTATTGACATGAAATGTTTGTTCCCATTTATAAGTACTTGAGTGTGGTTTAAAGTCGACTCCGTGAACTTGCCATAGGTGTTCGAAGACTAGTGCGGCTGCACTGAGAAACAGCAGGAATATATTTCACTTTTAAAATCTCAAATATTCTCTTCGCATACCTCTCCAATCCTCCTGGTTTACCCAGAGTTTGAATCTTTCGTGTCCCTGTAGGCCATTTTATCTGCTATGTGTCATGAAATTGAGTTTAATTTTGAAATTAACCACATTTTACGTTAATTGGGTTCTTTGGATTGCTTCGCTTTGTTTCATTACAGCTTTACTTTTTTGAGAAAGAGAGAGAGATACAAATGATGCAATTGATAACATGCCATTCCTTCTTAGTATTTTGCTCATTTACATCTGGGTGTTTGTGTTTCTGTGTTGTTCTGTGGACTATTTGCAACAAGCTGAGCCAAAATTAGGACTCTTCGCTATATGTGGAACTGTCATCTCTGTGTAGTTTGTAGGTTGTTCATTGATGTGGGAACTCAGCTTTGGTCTTAGTGTTAAGCTCAGTTTGGCCCAGTTGTGTCTCTTTTCTCTCGTCAAAAGGGAATCGCGAGCGCAAACTGACATAAACTCCCATAGTGTCATATCTTGAGTGTGTACGTAAAGTGGAAACTAAAACAGATGACTTTTTTTTATAGATATACAATCTACACACATCACGTGTATGTACAATATATGTATATTTTGGGCATTTTTATATTTTAGTTGTTGGCACATATAGTTAAGATAATTATTCTTTGTGTCTGTGGTACTGGCCTCTTGTGGTCACTTGAGACTCCCTATGCCAAGATATACTGTATATTGTGAGAGAAATGCTTGTTTTTTGCAGTCATTAATTCCTGAGCGGTAGCCATTTAAGCTGTTTGTTTCTCAGATTATTTATTGAAGTGGCAAAGCTCTTTTTAACACTACTAGCACCTAGATACATGTTCAAAGTTATATTTTACATAAATAATATAAAGCCTGCTTTTAGGACATTTCTCTAATGCATCCAGATTTATAACAATAATGAAAATGGCATTTTTATTAAAATTAGCATAAGTAATTAAAGGTGGTAAAAGAATAAATATTTAACTTTTTTATAATTATAATCATGGGATTTTTTTCTGCAGTAATAAGGATAAAGAGAAATATACTTAATTGTCATGAAAATAATACATAATATCTTAATTGTCTTAAAAACAGGCTTTTTTCTTTGTGCAAAATGTATTGTTTTTTTGGACATGGCAAATTCTTCCACTTTCTAAGGGCAGAGTTCACAATGAAGCAAATCCAAGACGTGTTTTTTTTTTCGTGACAAATGAAAACAATATGTGTTTTAAAATCGGCTCGAAATATCAAACATGTTTGATATCCCCCGACTGTATGGAATCAAAATTTGAAGCTAAAAAATCGAAGTCTGTGACCATCATACACTACACGATTTTCTGTGAAATCTGTCAACTCTCTGACTTTGGGCAACTAGCGTCAACATGTCCAGAATGTAAATCAGTGCAAAAATCTGGGAAAAAGTCAAGGTTAGATGAGCTGCTAAGGTTGGATACTTATAAACACTTTAGCATTTATTTGATAGATTTCCCTCTGAGCTCAGAGATGTAGGATTATCCCTCAAAAGATTAAACTATTAAACTAAACGATTTTTGTGTCATATAGCCTAGTTATGTGATAAGATCCTGAACCTTCATTGTGTTGCTCCTGGTTACGTTTACTCTTTGTATTTTTAGTGAAATTGTGAATTAGATGGTGTGTGGTGGTCACCAACAGCTGAAAGGGTTTGAGACAGTATATCTGAAAGTGCTTTAATAACCTCCTTATACCAAACCTGATTTTCTGAATTTGCATTTACAAACACTAAGATGACCATAGATGCCATATGAACTTTTTTTTTTTTTACTCAAACATGCCTGCTTACATGGGCAGTCTGAATTGTGTTTGTCATCTGTCTGTTCTCATTTTTCCTTCTCTAACTTGAGCCTAATACAAATGTCACCAGCCATGTTTATCCACATTTTGTAGTTACTCTTCAAAGGCCAATGATTTTTCATTGAATTGTTTACATTTCGTTATTGAGAACAATGCTATCTTCGATCACTATCTGCTCTCTTTCTCCTCTCTCTCTTACTCTGTTTCTCATTCCCTCGTTCCAATGCTCTAGGTGGTTTTTAATGGATGTTAGCCTCTGTGGTCTTTTTTCCTGTGCATTTTATCTGTATCAGAACTACACTTGTATAAACGGTATGGCTTATTCATTAAAATGTTGAATTTTAAGTTGAATGAACCGTGCTTAAAGGAGAAAAAAAATAAAACATACTGGAGTAAAACTGTCAAGAAATTGTTGCATATTATGTCTTAAGAAAGAAGAGAAAATGTTTAGTGTAATTATAGTGAAATGGTAATTTTATGCATTTTTTATTTTTATTTATGATCTTATTTTGTCATGTTTATAATGAATTGTCCTTGTTTCAAATGGTATGTTAAATGAATTTGACTCTAAAACTATGCTACTCATAGTTCTATAGTGAAGGTCTCTTGTACATACACTGAATTATTAAAAATAATAATACTAGACCTTTATGTTGTAGCATGGTTATTGTATGACTAAAAAATAAAAACATTTATTTGCTGGTGTAAAATAAATGTTTATGAACATTTGATGTGGCTAAGAGTAGTCTTCTTAAAATAAAAATAAAATGACGAGTTAAAAAAAAAAATACTCGAAAAATGAAAATGAATGAATAGTGAACTGAGAAAAATTATGAAAATATGATGGATGCTGTTGAGTTAAGTGTGAGAATAACCCCATCCTCGTTATGTAGGCTGTATAGAAATAAAATAAATAAATTATTTATAAATATAAATCATGTAAAAAAAAATCTATTCATTTTTAAACCTTTAATGTATTACTTAATATTGTCATTGGGGTGCATTGCTACATTTATGAATGAAGTATTTACTAACATTTTAATATTTCTAATTAAAATATACAATAAACACTTATCTTTTACACCATATATTGTATCTTCAGTTGAGAGTAACAGTACCAGGAACCAAATCAAAATTTACAAAAAGTACCTGAAAAGCACGTAAAAATAATCTAAGTTCTATATCCTCAGGTAAAAGACAGTACAGGTACAGGTCCTAAAAAGCGCAAGCGCAGTGCATGGTGACGTCATATCCGCGCTCCGCCGGAAGCTCAAGCCCGTCGCTGGTTAGACCTGCTAAAGCCTCTTGTGTATGTTGCTCAAGTCAGGGTGGGTCAACTCTCTTTTTCCATCCAACCCAAAATATACGCAGTGACATTTGTTTACACGCAGGTAAACCTGATCGAAGATCATATTTCATCAGAAATGGACTCTTCTGAACACGGTAAGTGTCGTCTGTGTGCGAGTTTTCTGTGTTTTGAGCAGGTGCACTAAAGATGCGTGTCTACTGAGTGGGTGGCGCTAATAAAAAGTGCAAAACAAGACCTGTTTAAGAGGTTATAAAGAGAGTATTGTATAGGAAAACGCTAAATATTAATGAAAGGCTTCATTTAATATCGTGTTTTGCTGGTTTAATTGTAGGTTTTTATTGCATGCACTGAAACTGTCGGTACATTACATGCCAGGTCTGGTCGACCTGACAGCTGATCATGTAGTGTTGACCTAGCTAGAGATACTAAAAAGAAACACTGTCTGGATAAAAACCCTCATGCCACCCCTGTTGCACACACACACACACACACACACACACACACACACACACACACACACACACACACACACCCACACCCACACCCTGATCTTGTGGCTCTGAGTACATCAGCTCTTTTGGCTTGAATCCCTGCATTTTTATTTTGTCCATAGGCTCTTCAGTGACATCTCCAGGTGTAGCCATTGGCGGGACTCTACCGCCAGGCCTGACAGAGGAGGAGGCAGAAGAGATACAGGTGGAACTCACCAAGGTACCGCAGACTTTATCCACCGCCCTGAACACCCTTTACTCCAAGAGTCAACCCTCACACTTACAGCACAATTACTGCTAAGATTATATGAAATGAGAGTTCACCAAAAAAATTAAAATTCTCTCATCACTCACTCACCCTTCTGTTGTTCCAAACCCATAACACAAGACAAACACACATTAAGATGTTTTTAATGAAATCTGAGCGATTTCTGCCCCTCCATTGAAAGTCATTCACCCAAAATAGTTCAAAACGTTCAAAGAGAATAAATAAATAAATAAATAAAATAAATCTATATGTATCTAAGTGTTTAATCCAAGTCTACTGATGAGACATGATCGCTTTAAATGATTTAATTTATGCTTTTATTTTATTCAAACATTGATCAGCGCACATGCAGAGAGCAATTAAATATGATAAACAGAAGCTCAAATGTACTTGTTTGGCACGCAAGAATGAACCTCGTTAGTTCTCGCACAAAGCGAGCATGCTTGAGCTCTGTTTACCCGATTTTAGCGCTCTAAATTAAATTTGTTCATTATGTAAAGTGATCATGTCTTTTCAGATTCAGAAGACTTGGATTAAACCACTCGATTCACCGAAAAATTAAAATGATGTCATTGTTTATTCATCCTTGTCTCGTTTCAAACCCATATGACTTTCTTCTGTGCAACGCAAGAGGTGATAATGGCCACTTTTGGCCAGAATGTTCTAGGGCTGGACCAGAATATTCGAATATTCATTGGGTGGGTTGGTATTTGATTTTCAATTTTGGGATTCGAATATTCGTTTTTTTTTTGTTTTTTTGCACACCTGCCATCCCCCTCGAAACGGTTCTCATTCGCGCTTGAATATGTTTACACTGTAAAATCTGGCGAAATACAATGCTTTTTTTTATTTTTTATTTTTTTTTATTTTTTTATTTACAATTATTTTATAGCCTAGCCGTTTTAATAGGATGGACAGTTGAATAGAAACCCAACCTCATTATACTTAATAAACATATTTGCTTCTTCTTAGCCTAAGTGTTCCCTGCAACTGAGTATTCTCTGTCTAGAGCGCACAACTGCATGAGCTTGTATGCCTGAGCTTGCGTTTTGGGTTAAGCTGCGTTCGTTTGACATTGTGGAAAATAGAATAATAGAATCAAAATGTATTAGCCTTTTTACCCGTTAGGGATGTGACGGTGAGAATTTTCCCTCACCGCGTGCGCACTGTGCGGCGGTGACCATTTTACTTTAGGTTTAGAATTAGCGCCAATTCGGGGGCGGGTTGCTTGAATGGTGGGTTCATTAGCCTATTGTTATTAAATGAAAAACACAACAACAAAACAGTACAAATGACAAACTCACTTAAATAGGCGCTTTTACATTTTGCGTTGAGACCAAATCTTCCGCTGTCATCTTGTCATTCTGCTCCTCACTCTCGTGATGAATGAAATCTGACTCCTTCTGCTGGTCTGTGCTGCGACTTCAGCAGACACGTTCAGTTTTTATTTGTAGTGTCTGTTCTCTAACTGAACTAAATTTATTTTATTACTATAAAAAAAAATCGAAACGACGGTGGGGGGCAGTGCTGTGGTGGGCAAGTGATGTAACTGGTGTTATGCCTGAACACTGGTAACACCGACTATCGCAGCAAGCCTGTTACCCGTAATTATCAATCTAAATGAATCTACTGCGAAATATAGGAGCTTCTTACTGGGGCGTAACAGACCTGTGTGTTTTGTATCACTAGTGCAGTGTCCGTTCTCGGAGCATATAAGCCCTGCCCGCGTGAGCCGCGCTGCTTCTCGAGATTCCTGCCCTTATTAGAGAGAAGAATATGTTCAGCCCCCTCCTTCCGAAGCTTCGAATATTCAGTGTTGATTACTACCGAAGCTTCGAAGCTCAAAAAATGATATTTGGACCAGCCCTAGAATGTTCATGATTTTATGGTGCTTATTTTGTTCTCATTGGAGCTTGACAGCCACTGGTCACTCTCAGCATTTGTGAATAGAAAAGAGCAGCTTGGATATTCTGCAAAATATGAAAGAATGAAAATGTATTTTAATGTATTTATTTTCATGTTAAAGGTACACTTTGTAACTTTTTGTTCAAAATTAACAATTTAATACATCATTAGTCCTTCTTTCAAAACGTGTTTTTGTCTTACCCTGATTCACTATGTAAGCCTATTATAAGTGTTTATATTTTTGACCTGACAGGATGGTTTTCACAGAAAATTGCGTACATATGTCTCTCGCCTGTGCATGTCTCGTCAAATCTGTAAACAGAGGAAAGTTGTTCCGTCTACTTGTATAGGTTAGTTGTCAAAACGAGCGGGAAAGGTTGACGTGGAGCATGCTAAATTTCGAACCTTTAGGGAATCACCCTTTTTAAAAAAGCCAAACAGAGAACAATCTGCTGGCAAAAAGAGAACACAACAGAGCTCGTAATAAAACGAGAATCAGCATTGGCTTGACTTTTTGGAGATGGCGAGAACTGAGGGATTTGAGATGTTGTAAAAGATTTTATTACTCAAGTAAGGTATTTTATTGAATAGATAAATTGCCATTCGTAGCTCTCTAACAGAGTTTATTGTAAAGCATCATCTTTTAAGAGTCATTGTGGTTGTTGTAGCGCTGTGCTGGAATTTATTTTCATTGATGTGCCATGTCTATTAATGGGTATAGCTACAGTTACTACTTCAGCTAGTCAGCCTGAGATCCTTTCCATTAGGATAATCTCTCTCTCATTTTTTTTTAGTTATGAGAAAGAACCATATTCATCCGCACAGTCATGCAGAGACGAAGCACAACCAAAACAATGTTCTTCTGCAAAATGCATGCAGTTTAGTTTTTTAACCGATGGAGGGCAAAAATGGCATTGTGTACCTTTAAACCTTTTTTTTTTAAAAATGCGAAACGTATTACTTTCTAACTTTTAAAAAGGATGATGTAAAACATAAAATCCAGTGATGCAGCACAATTTCTGCAAACAAAAATATTCGGTTGTAACGGCAAAAAAAAAAAACATCTGAATCAGTGAGGTTTAATTGGTGCTTTTCTGATTATGCATTTTGACAGTTTCAGGCATCTATTTTGTGCGTACATGGATACAACAGCTAAATATGTCAGCAGTTTGGAAGCTAGAGTAGCACTTTGTAAAACCTATTTGGCTGAAATATATGCCCGAAGAACTTTGTACGGGTGGTTTCTCACAGTGGTTCAGAGGCTGCAGGATTGCAGAATGACTACAGAAATATTATCAGACTGTATAAAACTGTACATTTCTATTACGTCTATTACTTATAGCAACAACGGAAATAAGCGCAGTTATAATAGCAAAATATGTGGGAGAGCATTGCTATATAGAGTGATGATATTGTATTGCAATAGGTAGCACATTAATGTTAATACTAAATCAAAACTAGTTAGCACATCATTTGTAATTGCAAGGGTTTAATGACAAATATAGTTCAAGGTCAAGTTAATATTTATTGTCTCCCTTAGGAGAAATTTGTTTTAGATTAGAGAACTGCTGCAACATCAACACACAACACATATAACATACAACATTAACATATAATCCTGCATCATAAAACTATACATACCATTAAAATAATTAATTACCTAAGAAAAAAAACACTCAACACAACCCTCAGTTGCCTGTTCCAGTTATTGCAGTTATTTAAAATCCTGCTACAGTTGCTCATTAATTAATTTAACAGACAATGGAACAAATGAGTATTTGTATCGGTTATGTATGAGATGATGTATGAGATAATAACTTTTACCATTAATCATATCCAGCGTATATGTGGAATGTTATCTGAAAGAGAGAGAGGCTTTAGAAAAGAAAAGAGAAGAGAGAAAGAGCCAGTCTAGGAGGAGAGCCCCAAGACTAGAGCTAAAGAGAGAGCAGGCCCCAAGAAAAGAGAGCCTAGAAAAAGAAGAGACAGAGTAACAGTTACAACCTTCCTTGACCATGTGACTGGAACCAAAATGAGACATTCAACCTAACCAATAAACTTGTATTTGTCTGTGTTAGGTTGATGATGAGATTCAGACACTGAGACAGGTTCTTGTGGCAAAGGAGAGGCACGCCGCTGAGCTGAAGCGCAGGCTTGGCATCAGTCCCCTCACTGAAATCAAACAGAACATCACCAAAGGCTGGCATGACGTTCAGTGCTCCAATGCGTGAGTACTTTCTGTCTGTTAAACCTCTCCATTCTGTTTGAAGATCACCTTGACATCTGTCTTCTCTACTCTCATGCTATGTTTTTATGTGCTGTCTAAATCTCTTAACTGTGCCCACTGATTGGACATCATTTTTTTCTTTTATTATTATTATTATTATTATTATTATTATTATTATTATCATCTGAACATGTAATGTATATTAATATAAATATACATTATATAATATCTCCCTATTTTCTTGAAGCTAATTGTTGGTGTTCTTTCACTAGCATCTCAGATTAAAAAAAAAAAAGTAAAAAATAAAATTTAGTTTCCGTTAATGTTTCTATATTTCTGCTTCTAGTTATATGAGAACCTCACAAACTCTTGGAGACTTGAATCGTAGAGTTACCTCATCTAATTTGTGAGTTTTGTCTCTTTTGCCTGTAGTTGCTTGGTCTTGTGATTCTGTTTGCTAGGTGTGGACCTTTCCATTTCTGTTTCATTTGTATCCTTTGTGCCTCTTTCAAGTAAATTAATGTTTCAGTGTACCCTTTCCATGAATGAGTTTGTCAGCTCTCTTAAAAAAAAGAAAGATTTTGTCATAATTTGTCGTAATAATTTACGACAGCATATATCTCATCTCATAATCAAAAGTACAGTAGCTTCAGTTCAGTTTTATTAGTTCTGATTATATTACTTGAACAATAAAGCTGGCTAGCTTCTGATGCTCTGTGAAGTGAGACACAAATATAACAAAATAAGGAAATAAGAAAAAAAATTACAAAACTAAAAGGTTATTTTGTCCTTTTTTTCGTAACATTGAGGAAGGTTCCTCAATGTTACAAGCCAAAAGCACAAAATAAACTTTCAGTTTTATTATATTTGTCTCTTATTTCCTATTTATGCCTAGCTCAACTGGCATTTTTGTCTGGATTTAGCCTTTGTGGTTACACCTGTGCCACTGGGTCTTTGGACGTTTGAAAACAGTTTGAATGAATGAACAGAAGTTCCCTCCCACCCAGTTTTATATGCAGATATATTCTGCCCAAAACATGATATCAGAGCTCTATTAAGGTGCATAAATCAAATAAAGATAGCAGGTTTTTGTATACACAAAAATAGCTCCTATATAGTGTTAGGCAGTGTTTTAAGACATCTAAGCCAAAGAGAAGTCAGACCTGTTTTAGGAGTTTTTCAACATCACTGGGTGGTGATTTGCATTCAGATCCGTGTGTAACTTCTGTTAATGTTTAAAGTTTAGGCTTGTGTTTTGGACTAGGTCCAGTGTCATTCACTTCTTAGCCCTTTGTCATCAATTTGAGGGCTAATGTCAAAATCTTTTAACGTCCATAAGTTTATTGCAGTGTGCACAATTCACAGAATTTAAACAGGACTTTTGTATGTTATTATATGTTAGTAATGTGAAACTTTGTGTTTGTAGATACCTTACGGCCTCAGCCACACTTGAGGACATTGGACGTTCTGATGCGTGAGTTTGATTGATGTTATATTTAAATGTATTTTATTAAAAATGTTCAAAATGTTGCATCTTGCATTTTATGTGGGATTTTTTTTTTCAGCTACGTTTCAACCTGCTACATAAAAAGTAAAACTGTTTAATTAAAATGTTACATTTAAATTTCATGTTGAAGCATATAACTCTGAATAATAATGTAAACATCATAAAGTATGTTAATACAATAATATGATGTTTTATGCATTGTTGTTATTATAGTCCTATAAAGCAGCACTCAACAACGCTTCAACCCTAAAATAGGTTAAAATCCTTTCTCTTCAGATTGAGAGACTTCAATCTTGTAACAGCACTGATGTCACTGATGTTTAAGAAACCGAACAACAATGTTCTCAGTGACATTAGTGCAAAAGTTTCCTAAGCGTCATGGTGTGACCGACTAGACCCCTCTGATGTCGAAGAGATCAGATCATAAATCAGAAAGGACTGAAGGACATAAAATCTTTATTCTGATACAAAGCATCAGGCTTTAGAATAATTTTAATAAAGCATATTTTTAACGTTGAGATCTTCCTCACAGGCACAGTCATCTCAATAAATGATGTCAAACATTTGTCTTTTGAGTTACCAACCCAGATCCATAGCCACTACACTAACCCCCTTATCTGACGTGTCTCATTAGATATCAGTGATCTGCTATACTGTCTCTCAGACCTTGAGGCTAAAGGTTGTGCATGTTGTGCGGTTTAAGAAGGGTGTCGTGATTGTGCTCGGGCATGTGCTGAAAAAGCTGACTTGGAGAAGACATGATGGGATTTTCCCCAAGCAAATTGGTTTAGCCTTACCTAAGGTCATTAGAGGACTGTGTGAGGGAGCCTGTGTGGCTGTGTACTTGTTTGCTTTAGAGATTACATTACGTGTGAGAGACTGAAAGTATTGTGTGAAAAAGTGTGTATTTTTTTTAAAAGGACAGATGCTGCTAATGTATATGCATGTGTTTTTGAATGGTGCATTTGTTTGTGCATATGAGAGTGCACAATTGTGTGGGGGTGTGTGTAATCAGGATGATAATGTGTGTTGGAACCAGGTGCAGATTCTGTGCAGGAAGATTCAGGCAGCAGCATCTGGTGCAAAAAGATGGACAGACAGGAGATAGTTCATCCTGTTAGCTCTTAAAAGAATAATGCACACAAAAATAAAGATTCTGTCCTTATTTATTCACCCTTATGTCGTTCAAACCCATATGCTGTTATTGTTTTCTGTGGTTTAAAAAAAAAAAAAAACACAAAACACTATTCCAAATCTTTACACTACTATTAAGTTTGGGGTCAGTAAATATTATTATTATTATTATTATTATTATTATTATTATTATTTTTTTATTTTTTTATTTTTTAAGAAATGAATAATTTTATTCAGCAAGGGTACATTAAATTGATCAAAAGTGACATTTAAAGGCGTTTATAATGTTACAAAAGATTTCTATTTCAAATGTATGCTGTTCTTTTGATCTGTTCATCAAACAACAGCATACATTTGAAATAGAAATCTAAACTAAAAACCTAAAAACTAAAAACCAAGGCAGCAACATAAAACATCTAACATCTTTAGAGGTGAATGCATCAAGAACATGTCAACATTTTTAGATAGATAATACAGTGCACACAGACTACTTTTATGATGCTTTTTTTCATAACTCTTTTGAGTCTGAGGCATTTTCAGGTTTGAGGTTTACTTTAAACCTTTAGTTGCATGCCTGTATTATCTATCTAAAAATGTTGACGTGTTCTTGATGCATTCACCTCTAAAGAGATGTTTTATGTTGCTGTCTTGATTTTTAGTTGCCTCTCTGTCTGAACTCTCAGCTACTGTATTTCAATGCCAACTGATGTGTTCAAAATATATCTGGTATCTGCTAGAACTAAAATTCTCTCTCTCTTCTCTGTAGCTATAAGAGGACTCAGGAGACTCTGTCTCAGGCAGGTCAGATGACATCAGCTGCGTTCTCCACAATGGGCTCCGCCATAAGAAACCGATTTGGAGAGATGAGGTGAACTCTATAGTCCTTCTCTGCATACCTTCTCTCATCACCGTTTTTCTTCCTCCTTCTACTAATCTCCCATCTCTTTTCACAAACTTTTCATCTTCCTTTCATCCTCCTCTGTGATTTCTCGTATGATGGTTGTTTTCCTATCTATGTTTGAAGCTGGTCTTGTGCCTTCATCTTTCAAAGAGGTATTCTAAAGAGAATAGAGTCGAGATCCTTTTTTCAAGTCTCGATAAATGTCCTTTTTACTTTCTCCGATAAAACTTCAAGACTGCATGTGTGGAAAGTCTAAAAATATATCACCTCTAAGTCGAAGTTTGAATACTATTCTGCCGTAATGTGACATTTGAGTGAACCGGATATTCAGCTAGAAGAATTGTAGGGTGAGGCTTCATTTGGTCAGTATTATTAAATTGTGAAATGTGTTCTCTGTGTGACAATTAGCTGAAACATGATTTATTTGAAATAATGTGCACTGATGAATCAAGCACAATAAGACTATGAAAAAAGAAAATGCGGTAAGTTGTGATCTAATTTTACATTTTAAGTGGCTGGTGGTACTAATTCAAACTTGACAGACATTCAGTTCAATACATATTTGTCTTCATGGCAGATTTTAGACTTCTAGCCAACAGTCACTGACTGTAGCTGCAATAATATGGTATTTGTGTGATGGGAAATCTCCAGATGGCTACAGTTCTGTGATGTTTAGCATTTGAACAGCTTGTTTTTAACACTGTGTCAAGGAACAGAGCTTATCAAAATGAGATGTTCTGCTCTGGTTTGACAAATAAACAGGTTGTATATTTGCATAGCTTCTTAAATCATGTGTGTATACCCTTGTTTTTGCTTCCCTGACTAAAATCTGTTACGTATACTCTTTGAGTCTCTTATGCTCAATAAGGCTGTATTTATTTGACCAAAATACAGTGTAAAAAACGTAATATTGTGAAATACTATTATAATTTAAAATAACTGTTTTCAGTTTTAATATATTTTAAAATGTAATTTATTCCTGTGATGGCAAAGCTGAATTTTCAGCATCATTACTCCAGTCTTCAGTGTCACATGATCTTCAGAAATCATTGTAATATGCTGATTTGGTGCTCAAGATACGTTTCTTATTATCAGTGTTGAACAGTAGAACAGTTGTTCTACTTAATATTTTTGTGGAAACTGTGATACATTTTTTCAGCATTCTTTGATTAATTGAAAGTTCAAAAGAAGGGATTTTATTTAAAATATAAATATTTTGTAACAAAAATGTCTTTACTGTCACTTTTGATCAATTTAATGCATTTTTGCTGAATAGTGTTTATTTATTTATTTATTTATTTATTTATTTTAAATACTGATCCCAATGTCATGAATGGCAGTGTAGGGTAGCATCAACTAATATCCTATTCTACATCCTGTACTTGTTTCTACCCTTTATTTTTCTCTCTCCTGCCCTAAATATCATCAGTATTATGTTCTGATAGAGTTTTGAAGTGGTTCTTTTGTTTATTGCTGTGTTTTTCTCCACAACGCTGCGTACGGGCTGCTCAGGGCTCTGCCGTACTCTAACTCTGGGTAAGAGCTATACGAGAGCCTGCACAGGTGGCAGCCATCTATGAAGATTTCTAGAACATTCTATGGTACCTGTGAAGCTATAGATGTATCTGAATCTATCTTTATCACTGTCCCTGAAGTCTTAGTTTCACATATGACCTTAAATGATTAGAGCTATGATAGAGATGTTAGATATAATATTATCATGCCTAAAGTTTGTTCTGATGTCTTAATGAGTTTTTCATTGTGCTATACAATCTCTCCCTTTCTCTCTGCTCTGTGCTCGGCTAACGTTGTCTGCTCGGCTAACTCTCCCTGCTCGCTCTGTCTGCAACCTGCTCTCCACAGTAGCAACTTTTCCATGCGTCACTCTTTAAGTATGCCAGCTATGAGGTAAATTACCAGTACTTTTCTCACCCATTTCCCTCTGCATATTAATAACGATCTGAATGTTCTGTCTTTCACCTGATGAACAAATCTTTTGTTTCTTTTGCTATGGGGATAATTGTATTGACAGATAGTAACAGGTAGAACCGAAGTGATGGTCATCACTGAGACCACAACCCGTTTAAGAGTATTGCACATTTAAGATGTAGCTCTCATTTTCTGCATGGAAAGTAAATGCTTTTTCACTTTGTTTATACCCTGTCAGCACTGCTTCACCTAAATGGGTAGAAAAAGTGTTTTTTTCCTTTGTTAGCTTTAAAGGAGTTTGTTTGTCCACATTTTAGGTTGCATGTAAAAAAAAATTTTTTTTTAAAAACTCAAGCTGGTATTGATTGGTTATTATAATTTTTTTAAATATATCTTCAGGAACTCGCCAAGCTTTAAATCCTTCGAGGACAAAGTGGATAACATGAAGGTTAGAGCTGTTTTTTTTTTTTCTTTTTTTTTTTTTTTTTTTTTCTTTTTTTTTTTTTTTTTTTCTTCTATTAAAGGTTTTAAATTTGGTTTCGATTTTAGTTCTTGCTTAACTTAGCACAGCTTGGCCTGTTTCTGTTGCTGATAATGACTATAATATATTTTCATGTTTTATGTTGTTATTACTCAGTCCATCATGTGTTTTCCTGTTATGTCTCCTAAAGTACAAAGTAATGGGGCGATCAAATGGGGAGAGCGACCATTCGCCAACCAGCAACAACGCACCTTTCTGAGCAGGAAGCACAACCTCATGACCGAGAACTGACCTCTGTGATCCCTCTTAAACGCTGTACCCAAATACACTCCAGTTTCTCCACAGCTACATTAACTTCAAATGAATGTACAGACAGAAAATTACGCTTTATGAAACGAAGATGCCAACAAGCAATTACTTGGACATCTGAAGACTGCCAGCCTTGCAAATGCATTGTAGTCAAACAAAACATCTCAAATTAGCATATTGAAAAACTGGAGAACCCTTTTTAGGGGCTGTTTGGTTTTCTTCTGTGCAATTACCTTTACATGTATTGTAATGTTTTATTTTGTCAAACAACAGGGCTTCTCTGACACTTCAGTAGTAAATGGTCTATTATGATCAGCATGAAGACTGTGTGCACAACTCACCTTTAGAATGTCCTAAACCACTGTTGCCACTGTTTATGATTGTTACATTGAATATTGCACTGGTTATTACCCTGCTTGTTACTCAGGGCAAAAGGTGCTAAAGCTTTCCTTGCGACTAGATTCGAGCACCAGATGTGTATCATCTCTGAAGGTGTGTACTAAATTATTCACATTTATTTTCTTGTCTGTTTTGAGTATTTCCCCAGTTGTCAAAGTCATAATAAAAAAGATACTACAACTGTTCTAACAAAGAGGTTACGAGATTCAAGCTACACGTCTCTCCTGTTTTTTGGTTGCCTGTATTTTAGATTGTGGTGTCTTGCATAGAATTAGCCTTTCCCCCTTCTTTTTCAGAGTAGATTACTGTAACAATGAACATAAAAGCATTTGGTGAGAAGATGGGTTTTTATAAATTATTTAATTACTAATCAGATGCCAGGCTAATATACACAAGTAAGCTAATTAAATTAATGTTTATAATATTTAATCCAAATATTGTGGTGGGCAAAAGGTCAATTTCACTGTGAGGTGATGGAAAACCCTTTTTTTTTGGTCAGTTTATTCTTTTTCTTTTGATTCTTTGTTCATTCAGCTAGTGCTGATGGGAGGACTGTCCATGCAATGATCTGTAAAAGAATGTTACCATACTGACATAACTACTGGATAAATGTTTGATGCTTTGTGGCTGTAACGTACTACACTGTTCAGGGTTTATTAAAGACAATGAAGTAAACGAGAATGTTGTTTGATCTTTGCATGAGCACACACATTCAGAATAAACCTTATTTTTCATGCAGCCTCACTTAATGGTCAGTAATTATAACAGACAGCAGGTGGCGACAAAAAGGTTTTCGTCCTACACCTCCGCCATATTTACTTGTGCTGTCTGCATTAAAATTGTATTCAGAGTTGTAACAAAACGATTGGCACGTGAGGATGTTTTTTTTAACAGTATTGGATGTCTTTTTTTCTTCCTGTTAATATATGATCCTTAACAGGTGATTTGCCATGACGGATTTATATCTTTAGAAAGCTTCTTGTGCAACAAACTTCGAAGGCACGTGAACGTGATGGATTGATGGAATGGGAACGTGTTGTTTGGTGTCGCTTATCTTTTTTTTTTTTTTTTTTTTTTTGTGACGCTTATCTGCCCTTGTCTACAGATGTGGACACCGCATCCCCCCTTCGTTTCTGTGAAAACAACATATTTTGACCCGTTTCTTCTCGTGCCTGCCACCAGGCCACGCCCATTATATCATGCCAGCGAGTAAGCCACGCCCTCAGCGTCCCTAACTTCGAGGCGGCTACCAAGCCACGCCTTCTGGGAGGTGAGAGGTTTATCGTCACTCGGTTAATAAATAGACCGTGCTCCCTTCATGCTGTAGAATTTGGAGCAGAGGAGCGAAAGACCTTGGAGGGTCTAACCCAAAAAAACAAACTACAAATGGGCCCCGTCGCCTAGCGTTTACCTAACCAAGCCTAGCTTTTGGTGCATTACCAACATCAACACTCACCAAAAATCAAAGGTAAGGGAATGTTTGTGGTTGCAAATAGAATATGTATATATATTATATTATATTTTTTGGACAGGCAAGGCATTATTTACTTTTTATTTACTACTAATCTATAGTAATTCTGAGGTGATGCAAATAAATAAACTGCGTACGAAAATTTTAAAACCATTTTAACTTATCTTGTTGCAACTGGTAAACCCTACATCTTGACATGGCCTTCTGTAAGTTAACTTAGCCTATCTTAGTATTTTGCACTTTCTCTCCTTTAAAAGTTTCTTTGTTTAGCATTTAGTGGGCTACATGTCAGCTTTTCAAAGCACTGGTGTGATCTGTTATATGAAGCACAGAAGGGTATTAACCAGGTCACGTGGAAAAAAAATCCTTCTTCCCACCATCTGCAACCTGACATTGACTGTAGTTCCTTGTGTGAAACTAAAACAACACAAACACACTAAATTATTCTGCAATCACTCAAACACTCTGCCTTATTATTAATTATGATTACTGTATATTGGTAGCTTTTATCATTTATTATTACTGTACATTGGTAAGCAGTAGTAAACTCTAAATCAGGAGATGCACTTATCTTGTGTGCATGACTTTTTTTTTTTTTAGTATAATCCACAAGTCCATATATTTTTGTTTTTTGATTAGTCTCCCTGTAAAATGCTAGCAAGACAATTGGGCACTTTTAATAACCATGAAAGTCTCATGAAATATGAGCTATTCTGCATGCATGTTTCAGCACAGTCATCATAGCTGTTCTGCTAAGCAAGTGGATCTCTGAATAAGGAAATTTGATTCTTGAAGTAACAGCTGTTAAGTTTCACAGTAACACTGATATGAAGGGATGGATGTGTAGTTTCAGTGGAACATTTTCTTCTTTCAAATGTTAAAACTACTTTGAATGCACTGATTAATACTCACGTCTTACAAATACCATTAATCATTTAGAAGAAAAATGTTGGCAACACCTTGTGTGTGTGATCTTGACAGGGTTCAAACCTCTTTAAATCTTTGAGTGTGCTGAGTTCCAGCACAGATTGTCTGTGCATCTGCCTACCTGAGATGTTTTCCAAGCTGCCCTTGTATTTCAAAGTCCACATTGTTGTGGTGTCATGCAGCTGTCGTCCTCAGACACATTAATTCTCATCGTAGCTGTAAATCTTTTTTCAAACAGGTCTTCCATCTTTCCATCTTCCACACAGTTGACACTTAGAGGACGGGGAAAATGGCAGCAATTCCATCAAGCGGTTCCCTTATTGCCACCCATGATTACTACCGAAGTGAGTTTAATATTCTTTTTTTTACGTTATAATCAAGAACATTTAATGCATATATATATATATATATATATATATATATGTATGTTAGTGCTCAGTTTTAAAATGTTTGTTCATGTTGCAGGGCGCATTGGATCTACATCTAGCAACAGTTCCTGTGGCAGTTCGGAGTACACTGGGGAGGTCATTCCACACCCACCAGGTATATCATCTGAAAATCATCTCAATATATAGTACATATATTGTATATGTAGTCAGCTTTCATTGTAAAGGAATAGAAAAGCTCAATATCCAATTTCATGGCAGGTCTGGCACGACAGGACTCTGGCCACTGGTGGTCCAGTTTCTTCTTTGGGAAGCAGAATCAAATGGGGACACCCAATGGATTTGAATCCCAGCAGAAGTGAGTTTAAGAACGGTTTTGTGTTTGGCTTGACTCAGTCCTGGTCCTGGTTTTCATGCAAGGTGTTCTTTTTGATTTTGTTTGGTAGGGCTGGCACCTACACAGTGACAAACGGTCAGGTGACCTGCGTTGCCCGTGAGATTGTGATGAAGAGACAAATGAGTGAGAGCAGTGACTCCGGGAAGGAGCCTGGATCCCCCCTCCCCTCATAAACCACTCCGACCCAATTCCACACCCTTCACCCCCTCACCCAGGAGTCACCGCAGGCAGAAGCAGGCGACGGAGGCTCCATTTTTTTTTTATCTTTAGTAAAACTGGCTGCTTTTTATGTCATGATATATAGTGCTCTTTTTTTTACCTATGACCAAATCAAAGTTGTAAAAATAAATGGCAAAAAATGCTTTCCATTGTTTCCATTTGACTTTTGAGTATTTTAGTGTAAGTCACTGTATCACTGGGTGCACTTTGCAATGATATTGTATTTGCTATAAATAAATGACTAACTGCAGCCCAAAGTATGGTGTGAGTATGGTGTTCCTATTCCTCCTGCATTCTGTCATTACATAGTATATTATTATCCATTAGCATGGATTATGGTGACTCACTATTAGGCTATCAATGTCCTTTCATACACAGATTAGCACCAAACAGTCTCTGTTCACTGACTTTGCTATTCTACAGAGAAGGAGCTGCTAATCAACAGCCTGTGCGCAAGATGTTTGGAATTAAGCAGGCTTTGGTGCGATTAAAACACGTGTGCTAAGACAGGACACACTAATACAGTTTATATAACACTACACTTGCTGCCATTGGATGCATCTATTGTATATGTGGCAACAAGAAACCGAAGCTGGTTCTTCCATCTGGCAGAATAAACTAGCTTAATAAGAAACCAGCTAAGCAACACTAGATGCAACATGGTCATCTGCGCAGCATGAAAGTGTTAATGGCAAATAAAAGTAAGGTATTTTTGCACACTTCTAATGTTAATTCCTCCCTATATCTGTTGCTAATCATAGAAATGTGGCATAGATTTAAAAGCAGATTATTAGTCAAAGTTTTTAGTAACCATGACCTACATAAAACACTATTTAAACAATTCTCTAAAGAGTTTTGATAGGTCAGTTCTAAATTAAAGGGTAATTTACCAGCCTGCTTTAGTATCTCACTGATTCTTGAGATAAGGGACAAAACATGTCCTAAACACAAAAGCCCTATTTATGTTAAAAAGTAAGAATATCAACAAAATAAAAAAACTTAAAAAGTTACATCTAAAGGATTGCATACTTGGGGCATTCATTTCTTATACTTTTAAATAATTTATTTAGTATTATTTTAAAAGCACACTCTATAATTGGAAACACATGTAATTTACCCTGTCCTCAGCATGAAGTCACAATGTAAAACTGCTAAACAAAGTGTTTAAAAATGCAACAAATTAAAAAAATACACAGTTACTTTAAAAGGCAGAAATCTTTAAGCTATTAAACAATAAAAAAAGTAAATCTTGAATTATATTTTCCATTTAAAAATGGCTAACAAAGTTGTGTCCTCACTTTGCATCAACTCCGTCAGGTTTTTTATAATATAATTCTGAATAAATCAGGCAGTGTCATGGGCAACTTTATCTCTGAGGCGCACTTACTATTTCCTGCTCGTTGTGGATCTCACAGTAGGACATATAGTCCTGGAAGTTACATATTTTTTAATATTTTAAACAAACAATATTGAAGTCTCTGCGGTCACAGCTTTAACATGTCAACAGTATAATAGTTTTTGTAAATAGTTGTGGGATAAATTTAGCCATTTTTGATATGTTTATTAAGACAGCTACAACAAACAAAATTGCTCCACTGTACAACACGTGGTTAAGATGGAAAAAAAATCAATTTTGTCAACTCAGTCAGATGTTTACTCCGTCAGGTTTTATGTCTGATGTTGACAAGTGCTCTCAAAAAGTCTGTATAATGTGAATATATGAATATATGTGTATATATATGTTTATGAATATAAACTGTAATATATGTTTTTTGCATATGGGAATTCTTCTAATGCTGTTTCATGATTCTATTTACATATACTGCATATTTAGGCCCAGCTGGACCTTTGTCAACACCGTCAGTATTTAACACCGTCAGGTGAAGGTTTTTGTTAATTTTGAAAGAAATATCTTATTCTTTTTTCAATTTATTGTGTAAAAATTTTAAAACATCAGTGGAACTACATGATATTGTCTTAATTACCTAAGAGCATTAGTTTATATATGTTTAATATTTAAAGGAGGGAGGATAATTAAGGAATTTAGGAACTGGATTTTTGATAATAGTGTGGAGAAAAAAAACAAACAGAAAATGTGTTTAATGACTTAGCTTCTTTACTGAACACCAATATTACATAACTGAAGACTTTACACTGTTTTTGGATAGATTAAATAAAATTAGCATGCTTTTTAGTGTGTCTGATGGAGTTGACACAAATTAAGCTATGAAGTGAATAAATATAAATTTTTAGAAAAAATATTTAGAAATAAGCCTGTTACATGGTTCATTATCTGAGACCTTTGTCTACAAAAATATCAATTTTTAATAATCCAGTAACATTAATCGTTCGTTTAAAGTTATCTGGTCTTTAATAATATTCTCAAATCGTTCCCACACTTTAGACGTTAGAGTGATTGCAAAATAATAAAATGTTCCCTTAACGTTCGTGTAACCAAGAATTTTTTTTTTAAAACATTTAACATATGGCCTTTCGTCTGTAATATTTTAGGGCCGTAGACTTTCCTCACTGATACCAAAGTTGTTTCTAAACAGAGACAAGAGCTAAAAACAGCACACAGTCTCACAATCTCCCTGCAAGCTTCACGAGCGAGTCAAGGTTACACTGTACAAAGGTGAACACATGCACACAGACAAGTTTGTGTACAGACATGTTCTTGGAAGTGTTTCAAGCTGTTAAGTTTGCTTCTCTATTCCCAGTGTTTGGAAACAGTAAAACAGGAACAGAGTTTCCAGTTAGTATGATTAGCATTCCCAGTCCCAAATGTCATCCTATTTATTATTTCAGCCTGTTTTTTTATTAACATTTCTGTTTATTGCTAATACAAGTGTTTATTCTGATAACAGGATATGACGTTTGTCCTCTATTATTTTATACTTGTTTGCTTACTGCCCTTGTTGATACCTTCATTTCATGTGGGCAAAATATCACCATGTTTGCAGTTCCAGTCTCAAGTCCCTAAACATAACCAGAGTGTTTGCATTGTAAATATTTGTTGGCTATTTGTGATTAAAATCTGACGAAATATCATTAACACAAGATAAAAGAACACAAAAGCCTACATGGTCAAGATACCCAAATGCAGTCATTTCAGTTTAATCGGTTATATATATATCACCTGATATTTGTGGTCAACTGATATTCATATTTTCCACACCTTTTTATGGGCAGTATCGTTCTCTCAATTTTTTTTAAACTCTAGTATCTCTAACTTTATTCTGCATTTTTGACTTTTTTCTGGTTTTCAAAAATCTTCTGACATTACTATGGCTTCAGTTTTTGTGGAGAAAAGGACTTCTGTGGTACTTGTGCTTATTTTTGCCACTCATATTGGACTTAACTTAAACATGTTAAAATAAATGGCACAATACTCGCCTACTGTTTGAAAAAAATATGTCTTGGGCTTGATGCAAGTTCCACAGGCAGTGACAGGCAACCAAACAGTGTTTCCTGTTGTGACAATGCTTTGTGAAACAGGGCTGCAGTGGTATTTCAACACTCACTCAAAGCCGAGATGAAAACTGAAAAGCAGGTGAATTACTTAAAAGAAAAAATACAGGAGGAGATTGTGAAAGCATATAAGGCCTAGGATATAAGGGTCTTTAACATATGTCTCTTTTCTGATTTGTAGCCCTGCCACTGAAATCTGAATTATTGGGTGTCTGATTGCAGAGTAGAAGAGGTGTCCAAAATCCTGCTGGGATGCCAGTCATTATGCTAATGTGACCTTCCTGAACATCCTGTCATTTTTCCGATTAGTCTTGCCAGGCAAGTCCAGAGTGTTCTCAATTCTATTTCTGCTCACCACGCACCCACAGCATGAACACGTTGTGGCAACATTCGTGTTACTGAGTTTAAATGTTTCATTAATTAATTATGCCCTCGTTCTATCCAGTTATATTTAATTAATGATAACTACTCATGAACAGGCAACACTGTGCCAACTAAACTGCAGTGGAAAGTCTTCAGAGATTGTGAAATGACCTGCGTCCACAGGAACTGGCCAGACTCGATCTGTTCCGGATGTTGTGATTATATCTTATATATAAGAGCTTGTCTGCAGCAGAGAGATTTAAATGGGTCATATTATGAGAAATCAAATCTTCATTGTACCATGAAAACATACTGTAACTTTCAAAACTAAAAACTCCCTCCCTGTCACCAGTGTTGGGGAAAGTTACTTTTAAAAGTAATGCGCTACTCCCTAAAAAAAGTAACTAACTGAGTTACTTTTTTCTGGAAAGTAATGTGTTAGGTTACTTTTGCATTACTTTTTCTCACCTTGGCTGGGGCAATAAAAAAGTTTGGTCAGTTTATTTAAGGGTCCAATTCTCACTATTAACTATGCATTTTGCCTCAATAAACTCCTAATTACTGCTTATTAATAGTTAGTAAGGTAGTTGTTAAGTTTATGTATTGGGTAGGATTACGGGATGTAGAATATGGTCATGCAGAATAAGGCATTAATATGTGCTTTATAAGTACTAATAAACAGCCAATATCCTAGTATTATGCATGCTAATAAGCAACTAGTTAATAGTGAGAACTAAAGTGTTACTAAAAGTTCTATTTTTGACAAATGTAAAGGCCCTTTCACACCAAAAGTGAAATGAATAAGCCTCAGGCTGTACAGTAGAGGGCGCAGCTCAAACCTTTAAACTTTTCTGCCATTCTGGATTGCAGAAGAATAGGATGCAGGAGAAGAAAGTTCAACACTCATATGTGAAGTTTATCTAAAGTCATTTTTGCTAATGTCATTTTGACATTGGTTAAAAAAAAGTGAGATTAAATCAGTATATTTGTATTATTTACCTGTATAATTATTGCAGGTTTGCGTAATATTCTGAGTTTGCATTTCACTGTTTTTATTCATTTTGAGGAATACTGAATCTGTTTTTGTTCAAGTAAGGTGATTAAATGCATGCTTACATAGAACTACAATAAGGATCATGTTCACACAGCATACACAACGCCTCTGCACTTATGATTTCTCTCAACATGAGGACAGGAGAGGTGTCAGTCGATACATGGGAAAACAAAGTAACTTGCGTTACTTATTTGAAAAAGCTTTGTGTTATGTAGACTTGTAATGTATCTATGTCGATTTGAGGAAAGGCTTGATCAAATTAAATGTGAATAATTCCTCATGAAATTAGAAAATAAGCACATAAAAAAGTTAAAGTGCATGAATACTGAAAAAAGAAGCAAAGCAATGGGTGAAAAGGTGTTAAGAAATCTGGAGTGATGCATGAAAATGAATGCTGGCACAGTCCCACTTGTTTGCCTTTGCATGGCACTGTTAACTGATGCCTCCTGCTGGATCTGATGTGTCATAGTTGCTGTCCGTGTTCAACAAGTTCTCCAGGAGCTTTTTAAGTTCACTGAAATCTGGTCTTTCGTCAGCTGAGTCTCTCCAACACATTAGCATTATGTCGTAGATGTGTGATGGGCACATATTGGGCGCAGGCATTCTGTACCCCGAGGAGATCATATTGTATACTTCTTGATTTGAGAAAGCTGTAAAAAAAAAAATATACAGAGAAAATAAAAGTGAACTCTCAACCTTGCTCAGATCTACATGAAAGAGAAGATACATAAGTGGTGTACATACCTGGATATGGGACTCCACCATGGGTGAACATTTCATATAGGAGGACTCCAAATGACCAAACATCAGATTTGTTGGAGAATCTTCCATGGCTAATGGCTTCAGGAGCAGACCACTTATATGGTATCTTTTGATCTACAGATGAGTAAATTGGCTCCTGTGAAACAAAAGCCCAACATATTTTAAAAGCAAATTTTAAGAATAAATATTTTACGGATGTTTTTGATTAACTAGAAGGTAATCCTCACCTTTACGATTCGAGCTAGGCCAAAGTCGGCCACTTTACAGACGTAGTTAGCTCCCACTAGAACATTTCGGGCTGCCAGATCTCTGTGGATGCTGTTCTGCTCCTCAAGGTACACCATCCCATCAGCCACCTGGCTCGCCATTTCTGTTAGTGCCTGAGCTTCCAGGTCCCGCCCCTCCTCACCTATAAAGGAAAAATTGAAGGAATCAAGTCTGTCTGCTTTAGGACTTTTGGCAAGACTCACTTTCAGGAAAGGTGTGTATATATTAGTGTGCAGTGTTGGGGAAAGTTTACTTTTGAAAAAAAGAATGCATTATAATATTGTGTTACTCCCCCAAAAAAGTAACTAACTGTGTTACTTTTTATGGAAAGTAATGCTTTATGTTACTTATGCATTACTCACCTAGGCTGGGCTTGCTTGTTTGTTTTTTAATAACAAACAAAACCATTCTGGATCACAGAAGAATAGGACGCAGGAGAAGAAAGTTCAACACTCTTACTTCAGCAATAAAAACAAAAAATGAAACACAAAAGTGATTTTTGCTTATTAGTATGGTTGAGTTGGATCATCGAAGGCCAGCAGCAAAGACATTGGTTAATAAAGTGAGATTAAATACATAAAGTATATTTATGCAGTTTAACATATTTAATTATTGTAGGTTTGCGTAATATTCTGAGTTTGCATGTGACTTATTTTTAATTTTTATTTATGTTGAGGAATACTGAATGTTTTTGTGCAAGTGAGAAGGGTAAATGCGTTCTCACATTTAGTCTAGAACTACAATATCCATCATGTTCACAGTGCACACAACGCCTCTGCACTTACTCACAATTTCTCTCAGCATGAGGACAGGAGAGCTGTCAGTCAATAAATGGGAAAAGAAAGTAATCTAAGTTACTTATTTTAAAAAGTAACTCGGATACATTCTTTTAAATATAAAAGCAATGTGTTATTTTACTAGTTATTTAAAAGTAATCTGATTACGTAAACTTACGTTTCTTGTAATTTGTTACCCCCAACACTGCGAGAGTATGTGTGTGTGTGTGTGTATATATATATATGTGTGTGTGTGTATGTGTGTGATGCGCTTAATCATTTTAAGTCGCAATGAGCCATTTCTTCACAGTTTCTGGGGCTGTCAGAAGTACAAGTCCTCATATTTGGATTAACTTCTATAGTGGGGAATGGGAGATGACAGCAAATATAATTTGTATTTCTGTTTGCTCCAAGAGCATAAGAAAAAATTTGTAATCTGCATTTCCACAACATTCCAAAAGAGAGGAAAAATAGAGAGATATTGATTTCAGCAGTCAGAGGAAAGATGTCAAATTTGCCATCACTCCCTCAGCCGTTGTATTTGAAACACCCTTGCAGCAGTGTTAATTGATTCACATTTTGTCATTTACTGCCAAGGTAATATAACACAAAGCTGATAACACAGTTGATAACTGTGGAAACATGTCATCACAGTCTGTGAAAAGGCTCCATTAAAAGCAAAAGCAAAATATAATAATTTGGATTTATAGTCTTTTATGTTATTTTTCATTAAACTTAATCTCAGCTTTAAAATGACTTACATTTTATTAATGATAATTAAATTCCAACAATACATGTCATGTGACGGATGATTACTGTAGCCGCCTCAGTTCAAACGGCAGCACGGAGCGCGAGCAGCCAATCATCTCTTCCTCTTTATGAACGAGTTATCATTTTTGGTTTAAACAGGTGTTTAGATTTTACTTTTTCATTCAATTCATGAACCTTAAAATGTGTTTTTAGTCAAAGCGTCTCAAAATGATGGAGCAGGTCATCAGCATTATTGACAGATTACAGTAAAAACGGAAAGTTGATGTCTAAAAACTTTTAGATTAACTGAGCTGACATATGAGAGTGAAAGAGGTTTTTAACCTCGGAGGAAACTGAGCAGGTTGCCTTTTTCCATAAGCTCAGTTATGATGTAGAAAGGGGTGGAGCTTGTGCAGATGGCAAAGAGTGTGATGAGATGTCTGTGTCTGAGCTTTTTTAATATCTGAGTCTCCAACAGGAAATCCCTGTGGTTGAGAGACCCTAGAGGAGAAGGAGAAACAGTAGAGCACATCAGATGTAAACATCAGCAGGGGAGGGAGCGCTGTAGAATTTATGAATACATGTCAAAATGTGGAATTTACTCCTTCAAGGGAATTTTTTCCTAATAGGCTGACAGACAAGCCTCAACAGAGTTTTAGAACTGTTCTTCGAGCGTTCACGGTGTGCTGCTAACTCTACTGGCTAAAGTTTATGAGGGCAGTAGCCTGTTCTTATATTCCTCCAGCTCTCACTGTCAGAGAACAAGAAACACTGCATTTCTCGCATTCACACATCTCGCATATCAGGAACAGAAAACAACAACACAAATAGGTAAAGAGGAAGTAGTACATTCCAGTTAAATATCCACTAGATTTAGCATTCAAATTTGTTACTTTTTATTTACTGTACATGCACCCACCCTACCATTGTTTTTGAGGATTTTGATGGCCACATTGACCATGCCTTTCCATTTTCCACGGTAAACATCAGCAAAGTATCCTTTACCGAGCTCCTCTTCCAGAGTAAACTCTTCCTTAGGTAACTCCCAATCATCTACTGTTTGATGGGAAAGATCCTGTGGTTTTGGTTCTGGCTGTTAGCAAAACAGAGAGAAACTCTGTGAGGAAAAGTACACAGTAATACAGACTTTGTTACATATACATATTGTATATTCAGCGTGTGGTGATCTGCTATAAATCTGAAATACAGGAATCACTGTATATTGGCAGAATATATGTGTGAAGTATCAGGGCTGCAAGGAAATCTAACATTACTAGTTATTTCATCATAAATGAACAGGCAAAAGCTTTTTTATTTTTAAAGGACAATTTGCCTTAAATTAGTATTTGTTAATTGACAGAAATCATGACAGATGTTTTCTTGTGGTAAGTCTCTTACTATCTTAGTTCCTCTTACATAGAAAGTGTTAAATGTTGCAATCAAAAGTACAAATCAGACACGCCCACTATTCACTTGCTTAAAGAAATAGTTCCCTCCAAATAATTTTACACACCCTCGTGCCATTCCAAATCTGGGAACTGGAGCCTTCCAAGTTTCAAAAATGTATACAAAAAGCATGGTATTGTGAAAGAATCATTGAATGACCAAAATGTCCTCACAAAAAGCTATCATATGACTTCAGAAGACTGCACAAGTTGTATGGCTCACTTCTGTTATACTTTTTTGTCATTTTGAAACTTTTAGAAGCCACAGCCAAGTGTGGCCAGTTATTATTCAAAATTTCACCTTTTGGAGAATACTGAAGAAAGAAAGTCATACAGATTTGAAATGACATGAGTAAATAATGACAGAATAATTACATGAATGACTTTCTGCATTGTACTTTTCTTTGTTCCTCACCCGTGCGCAGGGACGTGTGAGACGGGTACCAGACCTCAGGGAATTCCTCCTGTAGTGCTCCACCAGCGTCTCCAGGCTCTGAAACATTTGACTCTGATCCAAATAGAAACTTCTATTCTGATTCTCATGGACCTTAATGTGTTTCACTTCCCTGTCATTGATTATCACTGGCAGAATGACACAGAGAGAGAAAGGATGCAGACAGTAGAGGAGAACTGTTTAGATATTTTCTGATGAAATGCACCTGGCATGAATGAACCAAATAGGCGGGAAGAACACAGAGAGAAATGCTTGCACTTTCAGCAAGTCTATATATGACTGGATTGACTACATTTCTACTGTAACAAAAACAAATGCCTCAGAGATTAATTTACCACACTATAACAATGACATGCCGTGTTACTTGTATAGAATAATAGCATAGGCAGAACCTGATGTAAAATGCAGTTGAGTTTAAAATCTAGTTTAATACACATAACAATCACTCTGACGTACCTGATAATACACACCCTATGTGATCTTTTTCACTTTGTCGCAACAGGAAAGCACCTACTCCATTCCCTGGAGCCATAAGCAAATTCTGGGTCTCAAAACGGTTCAGTGTCCCAAAATACCAACTAAAAAAGAGCACAGTGTTTCAAATCACATGCATATGCACCAGAGTTTGGACAGGACCGCATTTGACTATTTGCAGTCAGTTTCCTATGGGAAACAGTCCCTATTTCCTATTTTTCGCCACGCAATAAAAAAAAAGGTTATTATGACTTTTTATCTAACAATTTAAAGTTTTTTTTTGTAATTGCCATTTTTTTTTTAAATCTCACAATTGAGTTTTTTTCCTCAGAACTGCACGTTTAAATCTCACAAGTCAGACTTTTTTTTCCTCGCAATTGCGAGTTTATATCTGGCAAATCTGACTTTTTATTAATCACAATTCCGAGTTCAGATAGGCCTATTAACTTTGCGAGATTTGCGAGAAATAAAGTCAGAATTGTGAGATAAAATTACTTTTTTTGTTTTTTTTTATTCCATTGCGGAAACAAACTTTTATACTTTCCACTCAACAGTGAGAAAGAGTAGCTAAAGAAATAGGAGTTGAGCTCGAACTGAGAGATTACAGAACAAGCCCTGTTGCTTCCATTCCTCTCGAAGACGTTACCCCAGACCGCAGTATCGTGCGTTACTTGGTGTGTTGTTTCATTTTAAGTGGCTCAGGAGCGAATTTGGTCACTCTGTATTAATTTACAAATTTATAATTGATGTAGGCCTGCATGTAGCCTACAGATATATTCTATAACTAGGCCTACCCAATTATTCACATATCCTACGTGATTTTTTCACTATAATAATTAGTATTATTTAATAATTGATCATATTATTATTAGGCATACTTATTTAATATTGTCATTCGTTTTCACAGTTCTTGTCCGCGCTCAGAGTTCTTGGACTCACGATTTTCTGTATAGAAAACATTGTAAGGTAGTCTACTTACGGTTGCTCTTTCACAGTTTGTCTTCTCGCCAGGTAATTTTGAGGAACGACGCCCTCGGCTGTCACCGTTCCGTTTCCGTCCAGTTTAACGGCTGTCCACCAGTCACCCTCGCGCTTGCAAATTCGGAACTGCTCTCCCTCCTGGAAGGACAGTTCCTCGTCCGCACGAGCCTTAAAGGGCCACAGCGCCGTGTATATCTCACCGTCGGGCACAGACGCGGATGAACGGGCCGGATTTTGTGTCTGAAGTTTGCCGGTATTTGCAGATTCTTCAACTTCAGTCTTAGACGACTTGAAAAGTCTCTCGCAGAGCGCCCCCAAACCGGGGCACGAACAGCACCCGTTCTGGAACATTTCATTTGTTGAATGTGAAAGAGGTTCCGGACTGAAGAGACGTGGAAGCTGGATCCTCCACCGGCAAGTGTCTAACATCGAGTGAGAGAGCTGGGAGGAGCACACAGGTTGCGTCTCACAGCATTTCTGACAGCTGAGCTCCTGTACCCAAGAATGCTGTTTAGGTGTAGCACAATGAGTTTTGAGACACGACCAGTCAGGTACGAAACTCCTCAGAGAGCTACACACCACTTGCACTGCTTAAATAGGCTGTTCTAACAGATTAAATCTAGTGCAGTAGTCATGTGCTCTGCATATATGAAACAATATGCTGATTGTTCGAAATACAATTGTATTGTTAATACATAATTTTTAATAAAAATGAACTAGATTAATCATATTTTTTCTGTGATTAATCGCCATTAAAAACACTTAATATTTTAATATATTTTATAATGTAATAATTTCACAGTTAATTTCCAAATTAATGTAGAAACAACATAAAGAAACAATATTTTAAATACTTTTTTAAATACTGTTTAATGGCATCTTTTTATGAATGAAGGCCAGTATCACTGATAGCCTACTAATACTTATACTGATGTCTCTATGAAATAACATTTCATTGACACTTCAATGAAATAAAACATTAACATTTATTAGGCATCAAAAAATATAACAACTTTTAATTTAAGTGAATTTACAAACAATCCTCACATAAACCCATAATAAATTTCATATGTAGGCTACCTGTGCCCTTCCTACCTCTATAACAAGCAGGACATGGAAATATACAGAAATTGAAAAGTTATCAAACAGTTTGCACTGCATATATTATATATAGATTAATCCTTATTAAAGCTACAAAAGGTATCTAGTCAAGAGCAGTGAGTAATTACTTTTGTTCTTTACATTTATGTCACCATAAATGGTTACTGTCACTTAAGATCTTCCGCTGTCACACATGAAGCGGATCTCACGTGCGTCTCATTTCCTCTCAACTCTTTACCTTCATTTAAGACGTTATTTAACTCATTTAAGACTGCTCTTATTAGGATACTAAACAAAACTGGCATTTTGGCAAAATGTGTGTGTTATTGTTAGTTAAAGCGTGAAAGAGAACTCGATTCTGGCTGCGCTGCCTGTGCGCATGATACTGGCGCGCGTCTTTCTGTGCGTCGTGTGTGTTTAACAGACTAAGCATTCTCTTTGCCTTGTCGCTTTTGAATGGTTTAAAAGCATTTGCATGAATAAGAGCGTGATCATATAATGTAACAGTAGCCAAAGGATGACAGAAAAAAACGGATGCTGCGTTAAATATTTACCACCTGAGTCTTCTCCTCCCATTTCTACCAGTGATGCGCAACAAGCGCAACTGGGTTGTAGGTTGCCAGGTCGAGGTCACAAATGGGTTGAAATCAGTCTATGGATGTATCCATCGTATGCGTAGGCGTTTCATACAAGATCTGGCAACTGAAAACCTTGGAATAATATATTGACGTGAGTATGCATATAACTACGGTGGCCGAGAGAGCTCAACGCGCTGCAACTGAAGAAAACACATGCAAATAGAAAAAACACCAGCAAATAAAGAAAACATCTTCATCAGTTTGACAACACATGCGCTGCAAAAGTTCACAACACATGCATATACAGAAACGCGCTGCAAAAGTTCACAACACATGCAAATACAAAAACGCACTGCAAAAGTCCACAACACATGCTGCAAATTGTACTTGGTTACTTACGTAACCTCGGTTCCCTGAGATAAGGGAACGAGTACTGCGTCTTCTAGACGCAATGGGAAATAATCTATTTCTCGAATTACTGAAGCATTTTTGTAAAATCACGCAGTGCTACTGCCCAGTCAAAGTAGTGTCGAGACATCTCGCACACTATTGGCTGGCCAGTGGGAACTGCATGAACCAATGGCAGAACAGCGTAACTGAGCGAACCAATGGGCACAATGCCCGCGAAGCAGAGCACAAAGCCCGCGAAGCTGAGCACAAAGCCCGCCAAAATGGGCGTGGCATCTGCCTTAAAGGTACGCTGTAATGCCCTAAAACGTCAGGTTATATCGACTGAAGCGACGATCACCCGTTGTTTAGTGCCATAGCACGGCCGTCTACGCAGTACTCGTTCCCTTAGCTCAGGGAACCGAGGTTACGTAAGTAACCGAGTACGCTCCCTTTCGAACGGTCAGTCGTACTGCGTCTTCTAGACGCAATGGGAACCTGTTCAATCCCACCGTGCTATTATAGGCGCAATGACATGTACTCCCTCAAGTTGAACACTTATTAAAGGGCCCAAGACTAGAGTTATTGACACGTCATAACATATATATATATATATATATATATATATATATACACTCACCTAAAGGATTACGACTGTCTAAAGTGGGAGGACCGCTCAATATATGCTATAAGCGCCCTAACTGGGCAGAGCAGGTGTAACTGTCTCTCATCCTCAGAGGGGGTGAGAGCAGAGAGAGTGATTACCTGTGCTTTGAACGGTGTTGAAAGCACTTTGGGTACATAGCCATGTCTCGGTTTGAGGATGACTTTAGAATCGCCTGGGCCAAATTCTAGACGCGTTCACAGAGAGCGCTTGAATGTCACCAACACGCTTAACTGATGCCAGTGCTAATAGCAGGGCAGTTTTCAGCGAAAGCGGTTTTAATTCGGCCGTCTGCAACGGTTCGAAGGGAGGTTCTTTTAGTGCTCGTAGGACAAGTGAAAGGGCGAGGAGGGTTAAGCCTCCTGGCTCCTTTTAAGAATTTTACGACCATGTCGTGTTTACCTACTGATTGGCCAGCTATCGGTGCATGAGAAGCGGTGATAGCTGCCGTGTAGACTTTGAGTGTGGATGGAGTGCGTCCTGCATCCAACATCTCTTGTAGAAAAACGAGTATCTGTGATATCTCGCATAACACTGGGTTATGGTTCCTGGCTGAACACCAGTCAGAGAACACTGACCATTTTAAGGGCATAGAGACACCTAGTAGACGGAGCTCTAGCTTCACTGATAGTGCTCAGGACACTCACTGGGAGGTTCTTGAGCTCCCTTTGAGTGGCCAGACATGTAGTGCCCACAGTTTGGGACGGGGGTGCCAGACTGTCCCGTTCGCCTGAGAAAGGAGATTTTTTCTCAGGGGAACTGGCCATGGGGCTGCTGATAGTAGCTGAATTAACTCGGGAAACCAGTGGTGGGTTCGCCAAAGTGGAGCCACTAGCAGGAATGTGTGCCCACATTCCCTGATTCTTTTTAAGACCTGAGGGAGGAGCGGGACTGGAGGAAAAGCATAAAGCAGACGGCTGGGCCATTCGTGGGCCAGCGCATCCTTGCTCTTTGAAAAATAAATCGGGCAGTGACAGTTGTCTTTGAAAGGCGAAGAGGTCGACCTCTGCCCTCCCGAAAACATTCCATATTATCTGAACGGTTTGGGGATGGAGAGTCCATTCCCCTGGGGACACGAGGCCCCTGGAGAGCATGTCTACTCCCTGGTTCAGTCTGCCTGGCACATGCACTGCTTTTAGTGAATGTAATTTGCCTTTTGCCCATAGGAGGAGATGTCTGACCTGTTGGTTGAGCCATCTCGACCTGAGCCCGCCTTGGCGGTTTATGTAGGAGACCACTGTCGTGTTGTACGTGCGGACTAGAACATGGTGACCTGAGAGACGTGGTAGAAAAGTCTCGAGGGCTAGCACTACTGCCAGCATTTCTAGGCAGTTTATGTGCAACCGTGACTCCGTGCTCGACCATGAGCCGAAGGCCGGTTCGCCCTCACACAGAGCGCCCCAACCCGTGTTGGAGGCATCCGTGGTGACCACCATCCGTCTGGAAACTGTCCCCAAGCTCACCCCCGACTCGTAGAGGCAGGGATTCGACCACGGGGCCAGGGCTTTGACGCAGCCGTGGCCCACTTTGATCCAAAGCTGGCCTGAATGCCACGCTTGGGGAGGAACCCGTGATTTCAGCCAGTACTGCAGGGGGCGCATGCACATCATGCCCAGCGGAAGTAATGGAGAAGCTGATGCCATTAGGCCTAGCATTCTCTGAAAAATGTTTAGGGGTCTGCTGGTTCCCGTTTTGAACGAACTTGCAAGCTGCTGCGTAGTCAGAGTGCGCTCTTTCGACTGCCACGCCCTCAGTTGGGCTGAGTCTAAAATCGTTCCCAGGAAGGAGATTCTCTGCCTGGGAAGCAATGAGCTCTTGGCTGTATTTATTCTGAGACCCAGGCATTCTAGATGGCTGAGTAGCACAGATTTGTGAGATTTTATTTCTTCCTCTGACTGGGCCAGTATGAGCCAGTCGTCGAGGTAGTTTAGAATGCGCATTCCCGCTTGTCTTAAGGGGGAGAGAGCTGCATCCATGCACTTCGTGAAAGTGCGGGGGGCCAGAGACAGGCCAAATGGCAGGACTGTGTACTGATAAGCCTTCCTGTCGAACCCGAATCTCAAAAACGGTCTGTGACGTGGGATAATTTGGATATGAAATTAAGCATCTTTCAGATCCACTGAGAAAAACCAGTCCATCGGGCGGATTTGCGCGATGATCTGTTTTAATGTCAGCATTCTGAAAGGCCATTTGATAAGAGCCTTGTTCAGATGTCTGAGGTCTAAGATTGGCCTGAGGCCGCCATCTTTTTTGGGGATGAGGAAATCCCTGACTCGCTCTGTGCTGGAGGCACCGCCTCTATAGCTTTTTCATCAATAGGCTCTCCACTTCAGTTTTGAGGACGTGAGTCACGTTGCTCTCCACCGAAGTGTGTGTTATGCCCGTGAAACGGGGTGGTTTGCGAGCGAATTGGAGCGAGTAACCTCGTTGAATTGTTTTTATAACCCACTGTGACACACCGGGGATGGCTTTCCAAGCCTCTGCCCGGTTGTACAGGGGTTTTATAGTGTCGGAAGGCGGCGCGCTGTGCAGGGCGCTGACTTCCGTGTGGTGTGGAAGAGACAGAAAACTAATTTTTTGAACATTCATGTTTTTTATTGAATTCGCCATTATAGCGGCAGAATGCAAGGGAGCGCGCATCAGAGCGGGCTCGCAGTTTACACTCACAACATTCAAAATATAATTTTTCTCCCTGGCCGGAACTAAAATGGGCCGTGGGGAGAGAATTCTGAGTCTTTTGGGGGGCGGACCAGCCTGGGCGGGACTGAGCGTTATTTTAGGCCGGGGACCCTAAAGCTTAGGCGGGAAGCGCTTTGTCTGACGCTGATCCTGTGGTGGGCGGGGCGGCGCGGGTGCGTGCACCGTCCTGCACTTTTGCAGTTGCTGCTGCTGATGGTACGGAGCTCTCGGGCGAGCCGAGGAGGCAGAGCTAGCTTGTTTCGGGAGAAAGTGTCGCATTGCCAGTGAGAGCAGCCGGACCCAGAGAGAGCAGCGTCTGTGTGGGCTTTACCCAGACAGATCACACACACATCATGGCCGTCCTCTTCATGCAGGTGAGTGCTGCATGTAACACATGTTTGGCGCGACCGCTGGCAATTGAGCGCGCTGAAAACAGGCCGCTGACTTGTTGCAGGATGTCCGGCTGGCTAGCTCGCAATTCCGCTGCAGGCTCGTCTTTTCTCAGCGAAGGTGGTGTAGCTTCGAGAGTTTATCAGCAAGGACCGAGATCGTCGCTGAAGGAGATTAATCTGACGTTTTAGGGCATTACAGCGTACCTTTAAGGCAGATGCCACGCCCATTTTGGCGGGCTTTGTGCTCAGCTTCGCGGGCTTTGTGCCCTGCTTCGCTTCGCACATTGGTTCGCTCAGTTACGCTGTTCTGCCATTGGTTCATGCAGTTCCCACTGGCCAACCAATAATGTGCGAGATGTGGGGGGGAGGGGGGGGTATTATTTTGCGTTAAAAAAATATGATTAATAAATTATTAATAATAAATAATATATATTTTTAATAATTTACTTGATTTTATGTCTCAAATCCCAGTCAATTATTCACTGCAGAAAGTGAAACTAAAAACTCAGCGATGAGAGCTCTACTTCAATGTAGGTGTAGATGTTAAACAAGTTGTTTTTTTGTTTTAAATAAGGAGTTAGCTAATCTTATTACAGCGCGTTGGTTATGCGTGATGCGCTATAAATTATTGCAGGGCAAATTAAAATATTAATTTAATTTTAAAAGTAGCCTCATCATCATCATCATCATCATCATCATCATCATTCAGATCATTGCAGAAGGGGCTTGAGATGGCCGGGCCTGGTATGTGCTATTTGCAGCGCGTATTTGCATGTGTTGTGGACTTTTGCAGCGCTTTTCTGTATTTGCATGTGTTGTGGACTTTTGCAGCGCGTTTCTCTATTTGCATGTGTTGTAAGTATTTGCAGCGCGTTTCTGTATTTGCATGTGTTGTGGACTTTTGCAGCGCGTTTCTCTATTTGCATGTGTTGTGAGTATTTGCAGTGCGTTTTTGTATTTGCATGTGTTGTGGACTTTTGCAGCGCGTTTCTGTATTTGCATGTGTTGTGGACTTTTGCAGCGCAGCGCGTTTTTGTATTTGCATGTGTTGTGGACTTTTGCAGCGCATTTCTCTATTTGCATGTGTTGTGAGTATTTGCAGTGCGTTTTTGTATTTGCATGTGTTGTGGACTTTTGCAGCGCGTTTCTGTATTTGCATGTGTTGTGGACTTTTGCAGCGCAGCGCGTTTTTGTATTTGCATGTGTTGTGGACTTTTGCAGCGCATTTCTCTATTTGCATGTGTTGTGAGTATTTGCAGCGCGTTTTTGTATTTGCAGCGCATATGTTGTCAAACTGATGAAGATGTTTTCTTTATTTGATGGTGTTTTTTCTATTTGCATTTGCAGCGCGTTGAGCTCTCTCGGCCACCATATATAACGAGGTTTGGGCCATACAAATTACGGGAGATTCCCGGAGAAATAACAAAACGGGAGGGGGCGGGAGATGGGTGTGAAATACCGGCAAAAACGGGAGTGCTGACAGGTACGCATGTGACACCAGTGGTTTTGTTTGCAAAAACAAACAAAAATAATTACTTTATTCAACAATTTCGTGCCAGCCTGTGCCAGTCTCCTACACTGTTTACTTTGCATCCCGCGCATGCGTCGTGGTGCTCACGTGAACCGCATCGCCGCCGTAGAGAGCACTGCACTATTTACGGAAACTGCATAAGAGACTGGTACAGGCTAGAACGAAATTGTTGAATAAAGTCATTATTTTTGTTTGTTTTTGCGCACAAAAATATTCTCGTCGCTTCATAAAGTTAAGGTTGAGCCACTGTCACATGGACTATTTTAACGATGTTTTTACTACTTTTCTGGACCTTGAAAGTGTTAATTAAATAGCTGTCTATGGAGGGGCCTGAGAGCTCTCGGATTTCATAAAAAATATCTTAATTTGTGTTCCGAAGATGAACGAAGGTCTTACGGGTTTGAAATGACATGAGGGTGAGTAATTAATGACAGAATTTTCATTTTTGGGTGAACTATCCCTTTAAGGGACCCCCATAAGGCCCAAAAAATGACCTTGGTTAAACATTAAAACTAGAATACTAGAAACATAATATATAACGTAATATATAACAATATTACGCTGCCTCTCCCAATTTCATAAGAAGCTACTCCAAATGAGATTTGCGTCTGAAAAACACGCTCAAGTGCGCCACACGCTGTTTTCTGAAGGAATTTACAGACATTAACGTCACTGTGTGACACTGGCAGAGTGGATCCTCATTTTCACCTCACGATGATGGTGAGCAGGTCCGGACCTCGGTATTTTTCCGAGGTGTATATAATAAAGGTTGTGAAATAGGCTAATTGCCTAATATTAACTCTACTTTGGTGCTGCACGGATATATTGCACAATGCCAAGATAACCGACCTTCTCATCTGAGCTGTCAGCGGTCTATCACCGCTCATTAATATCAAAATGTTTGAGATAATCAAATCAAAGCAGGCGGGCTTTTATGTTCACAGAAGCTGCTGAAAGCTGATCATGAATTCCAGTGCGAAATCCAATTTCTAGTTTGTATTGTGGATCATTCATTGCAACAAGAACTATGCAAGTTCCCCAAGAACTATGACACAATTCGAACACTGAATATACTACATTCCTACATTTTCCTATAACAGACTAAGTTACGAAAAAGACATTTAGGTATGTTACTTACATTTTTTTTTCAAGATCCAAAGTTATATTAGTTATACAATAGCCTAGACCTGCTCATTACCACCGACTGTGTACTGATTTCTCTAAGAAGTGTATAAAGGCCCAATTTAGGAAATAAATAGTGATCATGGGGCCACTGAAAGAAAGGCAGACTACAGTGTGACTTCAGTTCACAGATTTTATTCAGACAGCTCTGGAGGAAAGAGCAACTCAGGTTGCAGTGCTTTCTCTGACCACAGCGATGACACCACATCGAAAATTTTAAAATGTCTTAGAATGAGTCTCTTGGGAAAGTGATATGTAAAAGGCAGGAAAATAACCCACCTGTGCTTTTCAATTTTTTTTCTTTTTTTTTTCTTTTTTTTTTACATTAAACAAACAGAAATTAATTTTACCTGCCATAATCTCCATCTTTTAGGCGCTTCACATTTATATATATATATATATATATTTATGTTTATCAACACTTTTCTAAAGAATTCAAATATTCAGCCACATGTACTGGATTTTCACTTTTAAATCACAATAAATATATAAAAAAACAAACTAAACACATACATAGCAAATCCAATATAATTGGGTTGATATTGGAGAGAGGGAGGACTCGTCAGCCAAGACGTACAGACCTGGTTAAAAAAGAAACACAGATCCAAAGGGTTCCTGAGGTTTGCATGTTCCCCGTACGTAAGAACAGTGTAAGGGGAATGGCTTTCCGACTCACTGAGAGGCTTCTGACTGAGGTCAAAGAGCACAGGTCAGTTGGTTTATGAGTTGGGTGGATCTACCTCGTCCCAAACATGATGCCCCTATTCCATATTCCCAATAAAAAAAATTGAAAAAATGACATGACATCAAGAGTTTTGTCTTTTGCTTTTTCTCTAGAACAAGCATAAATCACTAAGGGAACTACTGTAAAGGGGGCATTTTACTCCCACATTCGTGGAGAAGAAAGTTAGTGGTGCCCTTTGAGCTGATGATAAGTCCCTCCTCTCTCTCGTCCTCGGCATCTACCATCAGTAGTGACAACCACGTCTAAAGGCCCTTACACAGAAGACTTTGACAAAGGAAGAAACGAAAGCATAGCTAATAACTTAATATTCACACTTATATGTTCTTCATTCTATAAAAAAAAAAAAAAAAAAAAAACATTTGCATGGATCATAGCAATAACTTATGGGAAAATAAATATACAGAGATTTATGCACAAAAGTGTGCAAAGGCCTTTACTGTGGTTTATGTTCAGCATGTCCTTCAGTGTTCCCCTCCATTCTGATTTGATTTAAAGTAAAAAAATAAATAAAAAAAACACATTGTGGGGTCACGACAGGACAAGAGGTGGGGCTTTACTAGGACAAACAAAACCAACAACAACAAAAATAAAAGCAACAACAGAAAAGAAAAATCTTGAATTCTGTACATGTAAACATCACACACTTTCACTGAGTCAAAAAACCAGAAAAAAAAAATCATACAAAGCTTCACATTGGTACAAAGAGAAACTGAGCTTCAGCCTACAGTTTCTAGTAAGTACAAGAGTAAAAACAAATAAAATACCATAATCATAATAATGTTACAAAGCACCACAAAATTAAAATATATCACAGGCAATGGTTACCACATTTGATTTGATTTTAGCTGCACGGTTTAAAAAAATAAAAACTTGTAGCTTTTCTTTTCTTGCCTTTTCATGTGTCTTGTGTTCACCAACCTCAGATGTCCAGAGAGCTTCCAAAAACATCAAACGTCAATTATGAACAAAAAGGAACGAAAAAAATAGGGCAAACAAAGATCAATAGCCGGATACAACTTTTGGACTCTGAATACACAAATATTTTTATGTTGTCACCATATAATTTGAATAAGCCCAAAAACATTTCTCTTCTTTCAACTCAAAGCCCAGTGCTGAACTGGCTCACATTTTCCTGCGTGGAGTAAAGGGAACAAATAATTACAATGCAGAGCAAATAAATACAGAACATTATGGCTTGAGAATGATCAGCTGCATTTCATAATTTAGGATCATTTAGGTGGTTTTAAGGCTCTATCCCATAAACTTTTGACCCCTCCTGTGTGTACATTTTTCCTTTGCGGATTGTAAAGTGCTACTATGTTAACCAATTAAATAATTTATAAAGTGTAACATCTGAATATAAATTAATTAATGTTCCTGCACATATTTCATCCTTTCATCAAGGAATCTATTTCAATGAGTAACAAGTAAGAGGTAATAAACAAGCTTTCAGCCATGTATCAAAACAAGTTGTCGGAGACAACTTAGATCTTTTTTCTCTTTAAAATTTGTGATTAGGATATCATATTCAGTCCCTTAGAGACCAATTTGAGATGTGTGTTTTTACATTTGGAATGTTGAGACTCGCAACACTGATTCCCTTCAGACTGTCAGTGTCGTACAATGTTTTTTTTTGTTTTTTTAAAGTAACAAAAAGATACTTGTGGAATAAAAAAGTAATACAAAACAACAAATAAAGCACAAATGGAATGGCTAGACAGCAAAAATGGGTGTTTGCAGCTAAATAGAGGAAAATGCTCTGTGTTGCAGAGTGAGGACACGGTTCAAGCTATGGCTACAAGACTTGAAACTTGAAGGCCCTGTATTGTCACCACTCTACTAAAGGCTAGAGAGTCAGAGTGAGATCTCACACACCGCTATGCTGTTTTACGAGGGATCAAGTCACAATTGTTCAGGATTGTCTTTTGCTTTTTTTAATACAGTTTTTTTTTACGATGGCATTTGTGAACATGAGAAAAAGCAGGCAGGAGGAAGAGTGAGGCTGGTGTCAGAGCGGAATCGCATCGTCAATGTTCTACGTACCACTTGGCTCCTGTGGATGATGCTACCTTAGTCCACCAATCACTGCCTCTCAAGCTCTCGGGTGAAATGATGTCATCATTGTTTCCCTTCTGCTGATATTAGGTCCTTTCTCTCAAACTCACTGCATATACAGTATGTGTGCCAATAGGATGTTAAGACCCTCTGTTTTGATTGGTCCCCGTGAAGATGAAAGTGTCTTAGTCATGAGGTTAGAAAAAAAGAGCAGCATTCACAACTTAACAAAATGTGTTTGCAATGCAATGCAGCATGGGAAATGCAGTCCTTGTCCATTTTTCCCCCCCTTTTTTTTTTAACAAGTCCATCAATGGCTCTCCTGTCTGGAAGGTGGATGTCACCCATGTGTTCCTGTGAGACATTTTCCTACAGTGCATTGATGTGCTGAGGACGGAGGTTTGCCAAGGCAATCGAGCGTGTAGGAAAGGTTTTGAAGCGTTCCACTCAGCTTCATTTGCATAAAGTCCGACATTCCCAGCCAATAGAAATTCAGCATCTTCTTTTTTGCGCTCACCAATCACGGTTTCATTTAGTAGACTTTTATGTGTGCATGTGTAAGCTTGAATGAAAATTCTTATATATGGGAGGAATATATATATGTACAAATGACATCTGTTAAAGTGTTTATGATTGAAAATGATGCATTTTAGACACGGACACACTATAACGATTATCATCTACATTGCACCTTCTCCCCAAACCTCATTAGCATTGAACAGATAAAAGAGATTTTACAAAAACCCTTTTCTCTTGAATCTGTTCTATATCTAAAATGGCTAAATCTGGAGCAAAGCTGCTGCATGGATATGTCTATGGTAACAAAAGAACTTAAACATCTGAGGAACTTTTCAAATTCAATAAAACAAGATGCCATTGACAAAACAGGAATCTAATCTGATAGCAATATTTTGTGCCATAGTGTAAACTTTATGCAGGACTTGACATCATGTTTTGGGCATCACTCCTAAATTGACAACTTTTTTGTCTCAAAGATGAAAGGTCTGGACTCTCTGTGGTGGACTGATAGATCTCACTGTGTTGTGCTCTGTGCAAGACAATTGCAATGCTGCTATGAGTACAGACACCTCTTGCTTTGTGTTTTCTGGTCATCTCATCATAAAGCAATGTTTAACAAGTCATCTCAGCCCTCCGAAAAGGATTAAGCCCTGATGGACTCAAAGGTAAGGGAATTTGATAAAGACACTACCATGGACATAAAGCTGATGGGCAATGTGTGATAGGTAGGTTTACAGGAAGAGCATAGGCGGAGTTTGGGGGGTGCCAGGGGGAATCGAGTGTCTAGAGCCAAAACTGTTTTATCTTTGCGCATTTAAATCTAAAACATATAATTAATAATCTTTTTATTATTGAAATCATTTTGGGCAAAATGTGTGTACCCTACTTCTCGGGTGTAAACGTTGCTATTGTCATAAACTGTTTGCTGTGCACAAGGACTACTTTAAGTGCAGTGGAATGGATAGATGATACATGGTTTTATTTTAATGTTTTCTTATAAAGTTCAGGTTTCCTTTCCCTCTGTAACTATTAATCCCATTAAGCCACCAAAAGAGTTTTTATGAGAGGTAGCATTTCATATAGAAATATAGGCAAAAATAAATAAAAATTATGCAAAATACAGGTTCATGGCCAGTGAGCCTGAGAAAATGATGGCTGGTAAATGTTATCAATTGTAGACCCTGTACATGCGCTTGAAATACAGCTTCTTCTGGCCCCTCCATTGTTCTCCCCCCAAGCGAAGTGAAACTCCGCCTATGGGCTTTAGGTGTATATGTAAGTGCACATAGCTACATGTATCTTTCCTGTCATAGTGTGCATTTATGTGTTGTGTGTTTATGAGAGAAAGACGGGCAGCACCAGCCTGTGTGCAGTTCTCAGTTCTGCTGTAGTATGAGGTTCTCGAGCTCATCAGCAGAGCGGAGCAGGAAGGCCGCAGACTCGCGATAACCAGCAATCAGTTGCCGCACAGCCGTGACCTCGGGCGGGCTGAGCTGGGCTGATGCCCCTCCACCCCCTCCACCCTGACCATGACTGTTTGAACTGGAGGAGGAAGTGTTGTTGGATGCCAAAGATTTCATACTGAGATCAGTAGGCCCTAAAAGAAAAAGAAAGAAACATTTGTTAAAATCAATATCAAGTAGATCTATAGAAAAGACTACACTACGGTTGCTTAAATACGTTTCAATAGTCAATTTCAGCAAAATGTAATGATTCTTAATACCTTAATATGATTGTTAATTTTGATATCACAGCAAAAACTAATAAACGTTATTTAATTGTTAAATTGAACAATTAAATAGTTCAAATTTAAAATTAACTTAATATGGTAATATAAATATGAAAAAAAAACAGAGGGTGTGCAATCTAAAAATGTGCTTTTTGCTATGTTTATTAACTCTTTCACCGACATTGATGGAATTTTCCAGCATTCCATGTTATATGGTAGGGGGCGCTATTACAAATCTTCTGAAAGAGTATAAACAGATGCAGAAACAAGCGATATCATATGTAATCATATGCATATATAATATATATATAATAATGGGATCACCAACATTAAACAGCATATAAATCAAAACTGCCCAACGTTACTGAATGAAATGTCGACCTAGGACAAGCTGTCCAAGCATTAGGGGTGTTGATGGACTCGATTTACTCCATCTATGTCCAATCTGGATGTAGTCTTTGACAAAAACATGTTTTTTTTGTTTAAAAGCAGAGGGTCTGTTCTTTCTTTTGCTATATTGCATGTTTTTTTGCTATCTTTTGCTATATTGCAGATATTCATACAACAAAATATTCTGGGGGCCATGAAAATTTTGTGAAAATGATCAAAAACGCTGGCGGTGGCTGGCAACTTACCAAAAAAAAAAAAAACGCAGGCGGGGAAAGAGTTAAGTCATAACGGGAAGTCATCTTTTTTTTGGCACCTAAATCAACTAGGTGAGTGTGGTGATTGCATTGATTGGAATATTAATATGAACAAATTAAAATGAATTATTTTCCATTTTAGTAAACAACGTTTTAAATAAACAGTAAACAATGAAGAATTTAAGAAAAAAAATTCTGCATTTCACTTACCATTGGTTTGTGATGTGCCATTGTTTTGGAGGTTGTTGCCAAGGGTTCCGTATCCACGGAAACTGTAATTAAGTCCACCATTGGTGTAGAGTTGGTCCTGGGAGTAGGCCGAGGCAGCCAGTGTGAAGCCTGAGTTAGCCAGGGCAGCCGGATCTCTGGAGTTTGGCTTGTCTGCTGTAACCGACTCATCCTGAACAGGAGTCCATGGAAAGGTAAAATGTGATAAGGCAAAGAAAGACAGATAACTCACCAAGTAATCTAAAAACCAATCAACATTTTGGAATGAATTCAATCTGATTAAAGATCTAGAGATCAATGCACACATGCACTCACATGGGCCTGATAGATGTCAAGGCGCATCCTCTTAGCAGCATTACGTGTTTCACTCTCACACGCTGCTGCAAGGATGTTCTCAGCCATGGCGGAGGTGAGGTGAGGGGGTGTGGGCCGTGTCTGACATCATTGGACAGGGCAGAAAAAGATAAATATTATCACCTTATGCATTCCTGACAATGTTCTAATCTTAAAGGATGGTGTTTTAACCATTATTTTATGTAAACTGTTACCAATTGCTCTAGTTATGAAAAAAAAAATTCTGTATAATTTTTAGCTTTTCTCTGGAACAGAATGCATTCAAATGGATATTTGATATCTTCAAATAGATATCTTTCAAAAAGGAAAATTACTGTGTAGCCATGCATCTTCCTGGTTTATTATTATTGAAAACATATTTTGCATAGCTGCACTGTAAAATTAGATTTTTGGATCTAGTTGCATCTGTTCAAATACATTCAACCACAAAAAAAAAAAAAATCTGTTTTCTGTAAGTCTTTGGCTCCACCAGCACTATAGTTTCTAGAAATGCCTGTATGACTACATTTAGTTCCTGTGAGATGCATGAAATATGATATGAATTGGAAAAACATTGAACCTATTCTTTAAGAGCAGTGATTCTCAATCATATGACAGCACTACACATTTTGGATCTGGCACACATTCACGTCATGGGTTAAATCAGGCTCAATGCTGTGGTACTCGAGGACAAGGGTTAAAAATGACTGCCTGTGACCCTGTCAGCCACTAGAGGGCAGTAGTACGCTATTGAAAGGGTGCGTAGCACAAACAATATGTTTAAGTATTAGCACAAAAAATTATGGCAGATGAGTGTATTTGTTTGTGTGCAAATGCCCATGTTTCCATACCTCAAAGCCACCCTTCTTCATGCGGCGACAGGATTTGAGGTAGGTTCGGATACGTTTGCGAGCACGTTCTTGGAACTCTGGGAACTGGCGGCTGCAGGACTCAATGATGGCCTGGATTTTCTCTTTGGGCTGCTTTGAGATTGGAACCATCCGGTCCAAGTTCTCATCCACAAACAACCGCACAAACATCTGAAAACATGAAGAAATATTAGAGCAACGCAACAAAGGAAAGAAAAGAGGATGGAAAATAGAACATACCAATGAATCAGAAAAAAGATTGTAAAGAAGATGTAAACAAAGGGGGTAAAGAAATGGGACTGAAGAAACTTCTGGTTTAGCTTTGAAATGAAAATAATAATTAGGGTTCAGCAGGCCACTGAAATACTTCCATTTTTTTTATAATACAGTTTTTTCCTCATTTTAAATTATATTACCAGCATAACAATTTCAGTGAATTTGCAGTGATCATATTATTCAGACCAATGTTATTTATATACTTCATTTTAGTTACATTTTTTGTCATTTTGTTAAGTGCTTTGTTTTAAATATTACTATTACCATTTAGGTTTAATTTATGTTTAATATAATATTTATATTTCATTTTACTTCTGCTTTATTTCAATTAACAAAAATGGTTTTAGTTTTGATAATGAACCTGATTCAGACCAGCATGACTTGTAGCCCCAAATGATTGAAATAATATTTATTATCTATTTTATGTAAATAAAGATTATTTCTTTGAAAAAACTAAAACTTTCTGTTTGTTTCCAAGATTAAACAGATTTTGAATCCTAGACTGTCAAATGTGGTCTCAGACTCCTGGACTCCATTATACCTCTAAACCTAGCAATGTAGGTCATAAAGCTTGAAAAGATGACTAAAATACAAAATCTAATGTAAACCATATAAAATGAAACCATATAAAATGAGTGAGAAAGCGGTTAAGGGAGTCAGTCTCACGTTAAAAGCCTTAAGTCGTTCGGGGTCCAGGCCCTCAGCATCATTTATCTTGTCACTGTCGTCATGGTCATCGTGATCGTCGTCATCATCGTCTATGACCTGAGAGCGACCCGGGGTCATGTCTTCCCCGCACGTGCTCAGTTCCGTCTTCACAGAGTCATAGCTTCCTGAGCTGTACTGAGGCGACTGTAGAACATACAGTATGTACAAAAGTCAAAACCTCCATCTGAATACCATTATGGTTATTAGTACTGTACATTCTTATATATACACACAGATTTTTAGAATGATGTCTCATACCTTGTTACTGTATTCAGTTTTGACAGGGAATTTTCTGTTATGGTCAGATGAGTAGGATCCCAGCGTCACCCCGGGCAACAGTCTGTCGCTCAGGTTGACAGGCTGCTGTCCCTCCTGTGAGGAAGAGGACGATGAAGTAGTGCTGAAGTCCAGCGGTGCAGCGGCACCATTACCGTTCACCTCTCCGTATGGAACCACCCCCTCAGATGCAGGAACTCCTCCTGTCGCCATGGCAGCACCACCAGGCGGAGTCAGTGCAGGGAGACCGTTAACTGTGCTGCCATTCTCTGAAGAAGAATCATCTGAGAGAGAGACACAGAATGAAATGTTTGAACGCATGTTCATAAAGTCACACACAAGTGTGTCAGTGTACATCTAACGGGGAAAGGGGAGTGTGTCGTGTGAAGGTTTTTGTGTGAACAGGAAAGCAACATTGGGGTCAACTGTCAAACCAGTGGACGGAGGCAGAGGTAAAGAGAGAAAAAGCTGGATGAGGGGAATGAGATGGGTGTGGTGTTCTAACAGAGTGTCCGAGTGGACGGGAGGAAGTATTCGGAAAAAGAGAGCATAAAGGGGAAAAGGGGGGGAAAGATAAAAAGAAAGAAACCCCTTCTTATCCACCCAGAGAGCAGAACAAGAAAGAGAGAAATGTAAGACATGCTGGAAAAAAAAAGTGAGATGACCAGACATCATTCTGCTTTTTTATAGTCTTGTTTCCAGTAAAAATATGTACACTACCATTCAAAAGTTTGGGTGGGTAAGATTTTTTAATGTTTTTGAATGTCTCTTATGCTCACCAAGGCTGCATTGATTTGATCAAAAAAATAGTAACCAGTAATATTGCGAAATGTGAATTAAATGTAAAATTACTGTTTTCTATATATATTTTTAAATGTAATTTTTTCCCTGAATTTTCAGCATCATTAATCCAGTGTCACATGATCCTTTAGTAAACATTCTAATAATAAGCTGATTTGGTGCTCAAGAATATTTTTTATTATTATCAATGTTGAAAACAACATAATATTTTTGTGGAAACTGTGATACATTTTTTCAGGATTTTTTGATGAATATAAAAGTTAAAAAGAACAGCATTTATTTGAAAAAAAAAAAAAAATCTTTTGTAACATTATAAAAGTTTCTCATAACATAAAAAAAGGTTCAAATACTTTTGATCAATTTAATTCATCTTTGGTAAATAGAAGTATTAATTTCTTTCAAGAATAATCTTACTGACTCCAAACTTTTGAACAGTAGTGTAAACATTCCTAAAACAAGGTACATATCCTTATAAATAAAATAAAAAATCTTATCTTTATAAATATTTTAAGCATAAATGGAGTTAACTAGTTAACTGAGGTTCGGGAACGGGGCCACGCCTCAACCAATCACCTGACTTCTCAAAACCTTCTTGTATCGGGCCGCCCCTTACAGTACTGTTTGTCTCGTTTTTTCGAACCCTCCATTTCCCTCCCTCTCTCATCCATTCAACCATCTTTACCATCCCCTGTTCTCTTCCTTTCCAGGTTGTATCGGGGGGGGGTCCTAATCACTCGGCCTACATTTAACTGAGATGATGCCCCCACTCTAAGTCTCCTGGCCGCCAAGACCAGACGCCCAGATCAGCCTGACTTCCATCCCTTTCTCCCTTCCTCTTCATCCTCTCCCTATTCATCCCTAACTTCTTCAATAAATAATTATCCAACATTCATGGTTGTGGCGTGGTCCTTGCTCATGAAACATCACTAAATTGTGTTAGTTGTATACTTAAAACAAGGAAAATTACTAACATTTACATTAACATTTTAATTGAGAAAAAAAAATGTAATTCTCTGAAATCTAAATGTAATTTTGCTTTTAAATAAACTGATAGAAGTAGAAACACAATTGTTAGTTTAAGGATTTATTTCTACATGGCCTTTGAAATTACTTGTGCAATGTCACCATTTTGATTCAGTCATATTAAATAATGTATTTGACTTGAACAAAACTAGTTAACTCAGATATTCACACAAAGTACATTTAGGTTATTTTTTAGACATCCAATCAGACATAGACAGACACTGTGTGGACAATGAGATTGGTCTAAATGAAAAATATAGTATGTCAGGAACTAATGACATGAACACAGAAAAGGATGGCTCCTCTCTGAAGGCTGGGTGTAATGGTAGAGTGGGTTAAATCATCCTCTTGCCCTGTGTGTCTCTAAACAGCACAATAGTCTGCCATGAGTCAAGGGAGGGATCCATTAGTGCATGGTTACATTTATATAGAGTACAGGATGGGAAAAAGCCTCATTATTTCGCAAAACACAAGCAGTGGATCATAAACACACCCCATAACAACCACGCCATACAGTGGCAGATATAAATTACAAAGCAGATTTGAGTAAACAAGGGCAGTACTGGTAGCCATACAAAACTGTGTCTTTGGGAGAACACACATGATAACGGCAGGAAATGAAAGCTATATCCAATTAATAAACCAGTCCCAGACAGTCTGGATGTGTTTGCTCCACCTAAACAGCTTTTTCAAGAGTCAAATTCTCACTAAATAGAGAAAATATGTAGTTGTTACCTTTAAAGACACCATGACATTGTTTGATGAGCACAGTTTTTTTTCCTGCTGACATCTATTGAAACCGGAAGTTGGGGAGGGACATATCGCAGACCACCCTTTCATATATATATATATATATATATATATATATATATATATATATTAGTATTCAAAAAACAGTAGGTAAAAAGTACCCAGATGATCTACTACATTGGGCAAGATTCGGAAGTATGTATCCAATGGACACTTGACAATCCCATGAGGCCATGGGAGAGGAGTGTGAATGGCACACCTGATGCTGTAGGTCACGACAATGACAACATGGCGAGCGTAGTATGTCCAGACTGCATTCTGCAATATTTTTTGTCACTATTTCAGGAACCTGTAAATTTGTGAGTACGCTAATACATTATTGTTCAAAAGTTTAGAGTCAGTAAAATATTAAATATTTCTGAAAGAAGTCTCTTATGCTCATCAAGCCTCAAATAAATGCTTATTTGAACAAAAATACAGTAAATGCTTTTTTTTTTTTTTAAATTACTGACCACAAACTTTTGAACTGTAGTTATAAATGACTTAAGAAGCTAATGCATATGAACAAAAAGCCACAAAAAACTCAAATTTTGATTTTACAGTGCCTTTAAGAAACTATTTCCACCTGATTTAACCATCAAAATTACTTTGGTTGCTGTAACCTAATGTAGTTAGGTTAATTTAGTCATTTTATCATATAATAATTTAAATTAAATTAAATAATAATTGTAAATTTGTTTTACATTTTTTATTAATTGTTTTTTTATTGTAAATATTTTGTTTGTTTTAACATTTTTTAAAAGTGCAGGTCGCAAACAATATTTTTAATTTTGAATCTGCAATAAGACAGCAATAAGTCGGACATGCTAAAACCAGGCAAGCTTATGATGTCGAGCAGAGGGGTAACTTTTATGATCACAGCTCTGACTGCCATTCCTAAAATACTATCATCCCTCTTTAGGATAATTCCCAGAGGGGCCTCTACAGCTGTCCGTCAAGGGTAAGGTGCACTGAGCATGTGCCCAGTCCTTTAGTCACTTTCTCTCTTCTTATGATGGAGTAAGTGGACATGGGTCTGTGTGTGGCCAAGCCGTTCCCTGCAGCCCCCTCGGAGCAAGATTACACAGGATTAGCCCACAAAGAAGCGACCCAAGCTGCTTCCTCCCTATCTACCACCCAGTAAGACCCTCGACTGCCCCAGCAGCCATTTTAAAAAGCATCTCCACACATCCCCCTCCCCCCTCCCCCTGCCCTCATCCTCTTCTCTCCTGCCCCATTCATACACCATTCCAGCCCCCCTGCACTCAGCTGAATAAGAGACAAGACAGAGGGAGCGAGTGCTGGTGAAAAGAAGGAAGTGTGTTCAATTAAAAAAAGGGGGCAGGGTCAACAACCCTGGAGTCTTGCAGTTGTTTACCCTCATCCGCAAACATGGGAGCCTTTGCCAAAGATTATTGTATACGGATAGGCTATATATTGGTTACATGAACAATAACACTGATGATAAAGATGAAATAACATTATATAGATAATATTTAGACTGAGAATAGAACAGATTCATAAATTTGTCTATCTATCTGTCTGTCTATCTATCTATCTATCTATCTATCTATCTATCTATCTATCTATCTATCTATCTATCTATCTATCTATCTATCTATCTATCTATCTATCTATCTATCTATCTATCTATCTATCTATCTATCGCAGAAGCCCAGAAAAATTGAGATTGACACACATTACAGAACTTGACACCCTGAAGATTTTCACATATGAACCAAAATGAAAAAATAAGGCTGTCTTGGCATGGCTCTGCATACTCCAGACATCCATTTAACTGGAATCTGTCCAGAGAGTAATGGAAGAGAGCGAGAGTGGCTGGAGTGCTGGGAAAAGGGCTATAATGGGCCTTCATACACCTCTTCAACATCAGCTTTATAAGACACTTATCAGACTCTCACCAACACAAAGTCTTCTCTGATAAACGCTGACAGACAAGGTGGCTGTTATTTCAATGAAATGTACATGTACATAAATACAGTGTGAGTGAGTAAGAGACATCGTACCTTCTTCCTCTTTAATGCTGGGCTGTGGGGGTGTAGGCATCCTCTCTGTGTACGGGGCGGTGGGGCTGCTAGGCTCTGCGGCTGGAGCACGCTCAGTAGAGACCCACGCGGGCTCAGCCATGTCCAAATCCTCACTGCTTACCGAACTCTCATCCTGTATGTGTGTGAGAGAGAGAAAGAGAGGGGGGAGGAGGAGGAAGTCAGAGAGCTCAGGATATTCTGTGCTCAAAACGAAGCTCACCCACCCCACTATCGCCTAGACATCACTAGATTCTCCCATATCTCCTCCACAGCATCTCGACAAACCGGTGTCAAAATAAACATTCTACATTTCCTGTTTGGCTCAACCATGCTGCTGTTGCATGTGTAAGATTGTCAAGCAACATCTCACTTTACAAACTCTTTCTTCAGTCTATTATCATACCAGTGTATCCTTTATTGAGGAAATTTCACATTCTGGGATGTGGGATGGAAAGGGACAGGAGGAGGAGACTCTTAAATAATGAGTGAATACGAGGGGAGCTATTTTTAACCCTGTTGGAGCCAAAACCCAAAAGATGCACACACAGCATGAGAAGAACATGAGAGATGTATTGTTTTCTTCAGGAGTCACGTACTGGTTGAGAGTTGCAGAACAGCATTTAGTACACACAGTTCATTGCACATATTTTTGTGTTTAGAGTTTGGAGCTGTGTAAAATCCACATAATGTATGTATGCTTTTGCAGCAGTGTTACATTTCCAGTGTTGTTACTGTTAACTAAAGCTCGGTATTCAAAACAAAGTTAAAATAAAATGAAATATAAATATTAGATGAAAAACAATCACTGAAAACGACCTAAACTAACTGAAATAAGTTGAAGTTTAAGTACAAAATTAATAAAACTGAAATAAATATTAATTAAAGCTATATAGAAATATTAAAAAACTACTAAAAGCAAAAGCATATAAAAAAAATACTAAAACTTAAAGTTAACATTTAAAGTTTTAAAATTTTATATTTTAAATATTTAATTAAAATATAAAAATAATAATTCAAAATAGTAATAACCAAAATAACAACTCTTTTGAAGAAAATGTCTTTAAAATTTAGTCAGTGTTGCATAACGGTCCATTCTACTCTCAGAAATGAGTTTTTCTTGATGAAAATCACATTTCTGTTAACATTAATATGCAAATTGACAAAAATGTGTCAAACTGCAACAGACCAAACTTTAACAAAATATTCCAACATATTTATAACCATTTCGAACATACAAGTATTTATTCATATAAAATAACATGTGAAAACAGTCCTTGAAAAAAAACAGATACCCCGAAAAAGGATATAAAGAGTGTACTGAAGTACTGCCTATTTTTTAAACTAATGTTTTGAATTTTAGCACACTGTTAAAGCAATGCATATTTCACATCGTGGGTTACGCATCACGTACTGTAACGTTACTTAGTTCGAAATGCAAAAACAAAAGAAAAGCAGTTAATTTTACATCTTGTTGAGCATCTTACAGCTCAATTTTTTTCTCAATGTTTTTTCTTTAAAATATTGTTAGATCATTGCTGATATCTCTTTTTAGCATATTAGAATATTTTTCCATCAGTGTGTGATTAAAATGTTAAATTATCAAAGACCAAACGACTTAATGTTTATTCAGCATAAAAGTGTTTTTAAATATGCACCTATGCTAAATTTTCTATATATCCTAATAATTTTGTTAACATGTATTCATTACTTCAATGAGCTCATTGTTTCTGCCTTAAATTAATACATTGTTAGCTAACTGCGAGATTTGTATATGTACTTGGACACAGTGACCTCTGATAACAGATCACTCTAAATTGTAATGTAGAAACATGCATTTTCTGTAAAGCGGTTTGAAGTAATATGTATAGTGAAAAGCCATATACAAATAAATGTGAATTGAATTGAAATATGATCTGCATCATCTATGCAATCTGACATTGAGTATGTGTGCCAGAATAAGTGCTGGTCCATGTTTAGCAGGCTGAAGGCATAGCGAATCACGTCATGACCCTTGTCTTCACCTACGCTATAGGCGTGAATGCACCTCTCTACCTCTGCTGTTGTCATGAAAATGAAGCTGCGAGAAAGTTCACTGTGACTTACAGCAGGTTCTAGAGCTTCTTGAAGTTAGCATCAACGCTTTCTTCATAGCCTCCCCACACAACCCCTCCCCAAACGTTCCAGGAAAACCCATAATACACCCTGTGCTACCCATCTGTTTAGAACAAACCTTCACAATGCCATTGCTAATCTTGTAGCTGCTGAGTTAAAGACTATAGCAACAACCCCCACACAAGTGTAACACTTCCTCATTTTTATCCCAAACAAACACCTCATTTCACTATCCAACCATCCCCTCTCTGCATTAACACACACCTGAACACAGAATTTAATTAATCTTCTTCCGAAAGACTCTCAAGCCCCTGGGCATCAAAATATGCCATTCTCAGCAGGCCATTCATACAAATTGTATTTATTAAAACACTTTAACTTGACCTGAAAATTAAAAGTAAATTCTATTTACTAATAAGCTCAATTTATTTAGCATCACATTACCAAGATTCTTTCTCTTCCCGCAAACAGACAAACAAATCTGGCCTCACTACACTATGTGTCCCTGGTTCTGTGTTTATTGTTACCATGGTAATCTGAAGAGTAGAGCAGGCTGAAAGAATGCAATCATCAGTGGTGCTCAAGAGAAGGTGAGAAATGCAGGTGTGTAGATAGAGATTGTTTGTGTGTGTGTGTGTGTGTGTGTGTGTGTGTGTGTGTGTGTGTGTGTGTGTGTGTGTGTGTGTGTTTGTGTTTGTGTGTGTGAGAGAAGAAAAAGTCACTCTGATTTCACCCCCAAACTGTCACTGTGAATTGCCTCTCCATGTAAAACACACTCAGGATTCTTCCCTGCACTGCTAACAGGAAGGAAAACTGGAACAAACATCCTGGGACCCCACAGATCAGCTAATGGTCACAAATGAACTGGTGTAACAACAGATTTATCATGCACTGGATTAGTTTGCGCTTGAGACCCATGTTTTCTGAAAAGTACAGTATTGTGACAGAAAGCCTATAATATTGGGTCCTTGTGATAGGCGTCATCATCATGATCCCAACATTTATAATCTAAAGTACAGACTGAAATCATGAAAGGTGTTTATTTGTAAAAGTGATTTCACACTGTCCTGTACAGCTGTGAACCAATATGTATGCATATGCTAACACACACACATGCTGTAAACATGGATCCATGTAATTCATAAGAGTTAGCCTTGTGAAAAATTGGGTTCCCTCTGAGGTTTGTTTAGAGGACTGATGTGTGCGGTGCTGACTCCATTAGGTACCAAGTGGAGCATCAGTAACACAAGAAATGAGAAAGAGAAAAAAACAGGAGCAAGAAAAGATCAATGTAGACACAGGAATAAAGGTGCATGATGATGAAGAGAATAAACTAAGCAAATAGATTTAGTCAAGTAGACTAAACAGTCAGAAATTGTGCGTGCACTTTCAAATCAGAATTTCTGTTTGTCCCAAAAGAACTGATGATTTCACAGATATACACTTCAAATGCTTGAGGACAGTAAGATTTTTTTTTTGTAAAAAAAAAAAAGAAAAAGAAAAGAAAGATACATTAAAATTGATCAGAAGTGACAGTAAAGTCTTTAACATTGTTACAAAAATTATATTTCAAATGAATGCCGTTCTTTCAAACTTTTTATTTATCACGGTTTTAACTGTTTTTAACATTGATTTGTTTTAACATGTACATTGATTGTAAAATATATTAAAATACATTTTTTTTAAATAATATTTCAGAATATTACTATTTTTACCATATTTCTGATCAAATAAATGCAGCCTTGGTGAGCATAAGAGACTTCTTTCAAAAACATCCTACAGACCCCAAACTTTTGAACGGTAATGTAAAAAATAATAACATATGATTCTGCTCCATGGGGATATCTAGTTTACTTGTAAACCTCTAAAAGATTTGATGTCACTAACCTTGCATACACTGACAAATCCAGTGATTATTTTATCCTCAACAGCGTTCATTGTATCAGCCTGGTACCTTTGTTTCCTGGCAGACTAACAAAAAAAATCCTGTGTGCCTCCACTCCAGAAGTTGCATAAATCCAGCCAATTAAAATTGAGCATGCCAGATGGAGAAAGTGCAATATGCATCTGACATCACTGAACAACAGACGGCCTGTTGGTGTGTTGTCTGAAGGAAATACCACTCGAAACATAACCTACCCTCATAATCTGAGAGAAATTATTTGTTGATAAGAACGTTGTTCGAGCCCCTACCCTATCCCTAATCCTAATTTCAGCCCTGAAATCTGATTGGTTGATAGGAATGTTGATCCCAGAACACATCCTATAGTTGGGTGAATTACATTAAGCAAGAGGCAATACAGCAGACACACTCCAAACAATCTTCAACCTAAGCAATCTGATTCGTTGCCACCTGACATTGCAGACGAATAATGGTACTGTAAGTTTTTGCATCTCATTTTTACCTATACTTATTTTACATATTTACATATTTTAGATCTTATTGTGTCTTATTTTGAACATGAAGAACAAATAGCTTAAACAAATAAAGCAATTCTGTTCTCATAATAGCTCTAATAATTTTAGGTTTTATAAAAGGGTAGCTAGATAAAGTCACATGTTGCTAGATAAAATTCATGTTTTTTCCCCTGTTCTTTGTGACCAACAAATCATCCAACTCCATGCAACTAATTGTATAGATTATTTTCATTTTATAGAAAGTGGTACAACAGCGCCCCCTACCCACATTTCTGTAGGATACCTACTAGCATATCTACCATATATGTGACCCTGGACCACAAAACCAGTCATAAGGGTCAATTTTTTTAAATGTATACATTTTTTGAGATTTATACTTTACCTGAAAGCTGAATAAAAAAGGTTTCCATTGCTGTATAGGAAATATTTGGCCGAGATACAACTATTTGAAAATCTGGAATCTCTGAGGGTGCAAAAAAGTCTAAATCTTGAGAAAATCGCTTTTAAAGTTGTCCAAATGAAGTCCTTAGCAACGCATATTACTACTAATAATACATTTTTTATATATTTACCGTAGGAAATTTACAAAATATCTTCATGGAACATGATCTTTACTTAATATCCTAATGATTTTTGGCATAAAAGAAAAATCGATAATTTTGACCCATACAATGTATTGTTGGCTATTGCCACAAATATACTTGTGCGACTTATGACTGGTTTTGTGGTCCAGGGTCACATATAAAGGTTTCTCAAGCTCGGTGGATGTTTCTAACCTAAGCTGGGACAAGGGCAATGCAGCATATCACAGGTACACACTTACAAAACGGTCTTTAAACTTCCCTCTGGGTGTTTCACGCTTAGGGTGGCCATACATCCGGATTTTAAGCCCCCTGTCCGGCGTCCGGCGCAGCCTTAAGCCGGACACTCATTTGTCCTCCTTTTTGGAGTTGCGCTGAACCGGCCTAAAAAAAAACCCGCTCTAGAATCTTAATTGGGACGCAGCAGCATAGCGTCTAATGACGTAAGATCTCTGGTAAAACAAATGATTGGCTGAAAGCGGTGTCAAATACATATCTGATATATCATTGGTTAAAAACGTAAACAAGCCTCCACGTGCTGGCTACGTCATATCATAGCGTTAACATGCCGAAACGTCAGACAAGAAGTTCCTTGGAAACAAAAAACTCTTGGATGCAGCCAGGAAGGGCAGAAATATTGCAGATAGACAATCAACTATTTGGTGAGTACACTACTCTTATGTGTTCTATGTAGTCTTATGTGTTCACAAATCTGATGCAGTTAGTTTGCTGTGTATTGTTAATTACGCAAATATAGGCCACACTCATTTCCTGTAGGAAGCTCTTAAGCCAAATTGATCTCTAATGCAGCATTTTGATTTTATGAATGGGCTATATGAAATATGAATATGTATTGGGTTTAAAACAATACAGATTTTTGAAGGCTGATAACATTATTTTTGCTATGTTTTTATGTGTACCACTCCTTGCAGGAGATGAACAAGCCCAGGGGCAATGGGGGCTTGGTGGCCATGATGAACCTAGAGGTGCTGTTGTCGCCTGAGCTGCTGCAGAGGGTGAACTTTTTTGTTAAGAACTGAAATGTGTATTTAATTATTTTTGCGCATTCATTATTTGTTTATGTATTTCAGTTTTTTCCAGAAGTCCGGAAATGTTATGTTTTCTGGCACTGTGCCAGATTATTTGTTTATTTATGTATTTCTTTTATTTCCAGAAGTCCAGAAATGTTATGTTTTCAGGCACTGTGCACTTTGCAAGACAGGTTCATCTCAGTGGTCAGTTTTTGAAACAGACATCACAATGTCTTGAATAAATACAAGTACTGTGAACAAACACTTTTTTGCCTCTTCTGTTACACATAGGTCTACATCAAGATATATTGTAGATCAAATTGTCTGGCGATGAATAGAGTAGGCTATTTCAGAATCACTGTATCATGATACCATCAATATGATGGACAAAATTGTATTGTAGTTGCGAGTACACCAGAGTCCTATGCAATTATTCTTGCATCACTAAATGCCGCAAAGTGTCCTTTTTGGTGTTATGGAAATGGCCACCCTATTCACGCTTTGCATGTAATCTTAGAAAGCTTTCCTAACTACAATGCCATTTACACTATGTCTTTCTTCTGAGATGCAGACAAGAGTTGAAGTGATCCTGGAAAAAAAAAATTCTGATAGCTTTTAAGTGAGCTGTAAATGCATTTGACTCAGTGATGTATCCAGGTGCATCTTGAGCTTTCTTTTATGAGCATATCCTACAGTAAGAATATTCTCTAAATATGTGATCTTTTGTTTCAGCTACACAATTACATTCATGTACTATTTTAGTTCAGTGCTATAAGGAACTGTCTTTCATAAGGATGGGGGTTGTGTGTTTATCATCACCCCATTTATATAGCACAGTGACCCACAGACACATTCAGCTATTGCTATTCCAGGCATCCACATATACTGTTGCTGAGGCAACCATGTCTATAACAATTTACCTTGACAACCACACATTGCACCATAAGGCCTTGTCGCAGTTCCTTTGAGCTGAGTGACTTTTACATTAAATTCTTTGCCCAGATACTAAGGAATATTTAGCACCATCTCTAAAACTCAGGTTTAGGAGCAGATCAGCAAACACACAGACCGGTAACGACATGTCAATACTGAATTATTTTAAACTCAGTATATGTATTTAAAATAAACAAACTGACAACATTGATATATTGTAAAACAAAGCTTTCTTTCTCTCTTCAGTGCTCTTGTATCTCTCACTCTTTTGCTTGGTTTCTACCTACCTGCTCATTAGTGTTCATGCACTGTAGTTTCATCTGTTTTAGATAGGTGGCAGTGAGAGGCATGTTGTAATCGATGAGGTCGGGGACCAGGGAAGTGGGACGGTCATTCTCTGTGGGTGAAAAACAACAAAAGAAAGTACATTTCAATTTTTACTTTCACATTTTAGAATTTTTTTTTTTTTAAATGTCAGAATTAATATACAGACTACTGTTCAAAAGTTTGTGGTCAGATTTTTTTAATAGATTTTTTAAAATTATTTTTGAAAGCAGTCGGTTATGCTCACCAAAGCAGCATTTATTTAAATAAACATACAGTAAAAACAGCAATATTATGAAAAAATATTACAATTAAAATGTCATTTATTCCCGTGAGGGCAAAGCGGAATTTTCAGCAGCCATTATTCAATCTTGCTCAAGAAATATTTCTTATTATTATCATAGTTGAAAACAGTTTTGCTGCTTAATATTAATCATATTTTACACGGTTCTTTACTGAAACAGAAATCTTTTGTAATATTATGAATCTTTTTAGTGTCATTTTTTATCTATTTTACGCATCCTAGCTGAATAGAAGTATCAATTTCTTTAAAAAAAAAAAATCTTCCTGACCGCAAACTTGAACAGTAGTGTATCTATATACGTGTATAAATAATTTATCTTCAAAGAGCTTATTACTTATAAAATGTGTAGCTAATTCATAAGACTTTCAAACATGTCCTATTTGTAATTATTAATTTGAAAGCCAATTTAGTTTCACTCAATCCCATTCTCAATAGTGTGCATGACTCAGTTCAGTCCCCTAGAAGGCGCTCTTGAGACAGCGCTCCAACAGACCCTGCTAAAACCCCCTCTGGTCTTTGTTAAAATCAAACACAATAAACGCAGACAGGCTTTTGTTTGGACACAGATCTTCTGACTCTATACAGAGCCGCAATATAGTATGAACAGTTCAATAGCATTTCTTTATTCTACAAACTGCTTTGGAGAGCAGGGATGACTCTACCCTTCAGAGCCCCTGGAGGCAGAAGCTGATCAGCTAATTCACTATTCAAAGTTTGTTTAACATTCATTCTCCACAAATGCACAAATTTGGTTGTGCATTTGCAAATCGTGTTTTGTGAATATGAATTAGGTTATGAGTTTGTGAATTGCTCTTTGCAAATATATAAAACATTTTTTGCAAATGTGAATTACCTTACACATTTGTGAAATTTTGAAACTATTTTAGCTCTATAGAAATCAAGCTTATTGGTGGCAGTGTGAATTAGTCACATCAGTCTGTGACTAATGGCAGACCAACATCATGTCTGCGCAGATCGCTGACTTACATAGAGTACAATATCTCAGCTTTCTGCAGGGAAAGGTATTTATTGCTGACACTTTATGACAATAATGAAGTTACAGTGATTGTAACAGCTCTACTGTCTCTGATGCAAATATCCAGAGAGAAGGCATATTTGAAGGTCATCACATGAGCGCCTGCTATGTCATGTCTTGAAGGATTGCGTGCATATTTCCTTTATCGTTATTTTTCCTTCTTTTTTTGTTAATCAGATGTTTACTGTGGGAAGTGCGTGGGTTGGATTATCCATGCATTAATTACAAGGGGCCCGTAAAAGCGCAGAATTTGAGTCTTGCCTCTGTGGCTCATCAAAAACAGTGTGACTTTAATGAACATTTCGGAATCCTAATCTTTCCTAATTACCGCTAAAGGGTGATGCACTCCCAAAACTTTAATTAATGATAAAATTAACAAAAACAACCAATTTACTCAGCGGTACATATTCATGTGTATGGTGCAAAATCATTAAAAATGGCAAATAGACATGAAAGCGCAAGAATGGTGCCTGACCTTTGAACTCAGCCGTGCTGGGGTTGATGTGCATCCTTTTCTGGCATTCTCCACAACTCATCAAGAAACGAGTCACCGCCTCACGTGGAAGAAATGCGTAGGTCTCTGCAATCTGACAACCAAAGGAGAGAATATAAAGGAGTCAGCAAATATTTTAGGAGAGATTAAACAGAGAAGCAGAAACAAGGGAGCGTAAAAACAAAAATAGTTTACTGTGTATAGTTTACCAAAAGCCACTGAGGATAAAGGGTGTGCATGCAACATGAAGGCTGTTCACTTAGTTGGTTTCAGAAGTAGGGTGTAGGGAGCAAGGCAGCACAGTAGGTTTTGGAACACAGCTATTCATTTTCATACTAATGACAACATAACTGCAACACAAAAGTTATTTGCTATATAAACTCATCTCTAACAATTTCTACTTTGAAACACCTCCCTTTTCTTCTTTCCCCTTCTCTATAGTTTCATCCCTGTCCCCTTTCCCTCCTCTCTCTTTTGCTCTTGCTTTCTTCTCCTGGAGGCTTTCTGTAAACGACCTTCACACAGAGAGGGTGATCGAGCAGTAGCAATGGCAGGCCCTACACCCTCCCCCCTTTAGGTGGCACAGAGGAAAAAGGCCAACCAGGGAAAACCACACCTCCCAGAATGCCATGCTCCCAGACTGCCCCCTCCTCCCAGGCTGGCAGGGCTGGTCTCTGTGGGCTGCTTGTGCTATGAGACCTGACAGCAGGGCTCTGCAGGGCTCTCCAGGGCACTGGCTGAGAAGAGGAGGTGAACGTTGCCCCAAGGACATTGTGCAGCCCCTGCCACCCCCGCACACACATACAAACAGCTTTTTGCATCTTCAGTATTGGGGGTGCTCCCTTCGCCTTTGTGCATTTGAAATAATGAACGCGGCTTTCCCTCATCTTCAAAGGAATAAGCTGAGGTCCAGTATGACAGAGAACATTGTTAATGCACAAAAATTTTATTTTATAATAAAAAGACCAAAAAAAAAAAAAAAAAGCATAGAATCTCAGGGAGTGGTGTCATGGGTGCCCCTTCAGTGGTCTCAATCTCAATACAGCATCATTGCAATCCCATCAGGCTACCACTAGAGGGCAGTATGCAGATAGCAGCAGTATATAAAAGGGTAGTGGGTCAGGACAAAAAGGGTGATCTTGAATAAGATTCCTTTTTTAGTAACAGTAGATATGACTGGAGTTGATATATATGTGCAAATGAATAAGAGGTGAAAAGGTGAGCACAAATACCTACTTCATATTAAATAATATTATAAATAGTAATGATAACTAGTGTATCTAGTAATGAGAACTAACCATAATTTCTAGTAATTAATAATAAAGTTATTATTATTCACCCCTCCCAAAATATACTAATTACAATCAAGAAGAATATATAATTATATTATTATTTTAGATTATGTTGTAAAATACAATCAACTGGAGGCAAGTTGAACTGAGAACCCAAGTGCAGTTTATTCAAAAGATCCGAAACATAGAACAAAGGCTTGGCTTAACATGGCATGGTCAAAACAGAAAACTCACCATACAGCAGTTTACAGGGAACAAGGCAAACATGAGGGCTTAAATACACAAAGACTAATGACTAAACAAGACACACCTGTGAACAATCAAGACAATGAACCAATGAGAGAACTAAACTAAGAACCCACATGACTAAATGAACCAATGAGAACATAACACAAGAGACTAGGGAAGCACATGACATGATCACATGAGGGCACAATGGAATCATATGACAAACCAGGAAACAAGACAATGGGAAAACAAGATAAGAACATGAAACATGAACCAACACACTAGACATTACAGAATTAATATAGCATATTATTTTCCAATAATATTATTACTACTACTATTATTGGAAAATAATAATATTATTATTACTGGAAAATAAAATAACATTATTATCATTAGTCACCACTCCAAATAAAAATAAATAAATAATAATAAATATAAATAATAATAATAATAATTATTATTATTATTTGTATTTTATATTATTTGATTATAATATACAATCTAAATAATTGATAATATAATATATTATTTTTCAATAATGAATTATTATTATTATTATATGAATCACCCCAAAATGATTGTTTTATATTAGATGGTATTGTTATATTGATATACAATAGATATTATCTGCAATAACTATTTCTGTCACTCTGTCACTGGTGTGGACTTCATAGCAGACCTGGCACACATCACCATGTGTCATTATGCCAAAAGTATGGACTCTGATCAGGACCTGAAAGGCTCAGGTGGCATTTGGGACAGGGCCATGGATTTAAAAATGTAGGTTTCTGGACATCACCAATCAGAGTCAGTCGCAGCTAACTATACAGCCAATGGAAGTCAGTTCAACCTGAGCAAATTAAGCCAATCACAGCTGATTTCTGAAAGTCACAGCCAATCGGTAAGACCTTAGAGTGCTGTGATCTTTGCTTGTCTGATAGTCCAGCAGTTTTAGAGTGGTTCAATGTGTGCCAAATGTCAAAAACATGGCTATCAGGCAGTTAATTACTTTAATTAGGTGATTAGCGCAGAGCTTAGTGGGGGCTGGAACCCAACACCTGCTTTTACACACCAAGGAATCACAGCACAAGAGAGCATAATAAAGCATACGTGCACACTTACACATCCCCTATCTACTTCTATAAGAATATATGTTAAGTCTAGTTTCTGTGTTCTACTTTAATTGGATCAGATGCTAACTGCTGCATTAGGTTGTACTTTGCATCGTTCTCCGCCCATTCCTGTGGAATGGTCCCATATAGGAACCGATGGGGGTCGAGGCGGGTTCAGCCTCCTAGCTCCTCTGAGGAAGCGCGCGCGACAAGGTCGCTTCTCCCCAGTGGCTGTCCGGCCACATGAGCGTGAGACGCTGCTATGGCAGCCACATATACTTTGAGCGTGGAGGGGGAGCAACCCGCGTCCAAAAGCTCTTGAAGAAAGGAGAGCACTTTAGTCACTCCACATGAGTGTGGGTCCAGGTTCCGAGCTGCACACCAGCTTGAGAACACTGACCATTTGAGAGCGTAAAGCCGCCTGGTAGAGGGCGCTCTAGCTTCAGAAATAGTATTCAGCACCTTTTCTAGGAGGTTCCCGGGTATTCGTTGATATGCCACACATGGAGGGCCCATAAGTCGGGTCGGGAATGCCAGATCGTCCCCTTCGCCTGCATGAGGAGGTTTCTAGCAGCTGAATGAGCTCGGAGAACCACATTTGGTTTCTCCAGAGAGGAGCTATTAAAAGCAATGCACACTTGCTCTCTCTGATCCGTTTGATGACCTGAGGTAACATCACGATCGGAGGAAAAGCATACAGTGGGCGGCTGGGTCAGTCGTGGGCCAGTGCATCCTTGTGCTTGGAGAAAAATGTTGGGCAATGAGCATTGTCTCCTGAGGCGAAAAGATTGATTTCCGCCTTGCCGAAGATGCTCCAAATCAGCTGAACCGTTTGTGGGTGAAGAGACCATTCCCCTGGGGGAACGTTGTCTCTGGATAGCATATCCGGACCCTGGTTCAGAATGCCTGGCACATGCGCTGCCCTTAGCGAGCGCAGGTTGTGCTGAGCCCATAAAAGGAGATGTTTTGCCATGGTGTGCAGGTTTCTTGACCTGAGGCCACCCTGGCGATTTATATAGGATACCACTGACATGTTGTCCGTTTGGACCAGGACATGGTGATCCTTTATGTATGGGAGGAAAGCTTTTAGCGACAGATCGACGCCTTTCATCTCTAGACAGTTTATGTGCAGCTGCCTCTCCAAGCTTGACCAAAGGCCGGAGACGGGCCTGCCCTCGTGAAGTGCACCCCAACCTAAGTTGGATGCATCTGTCGAGATCACTTTCCATTTCGAGACCGTGCCCATACTCACACCCAACTGATACCAATTGGCCGCTTTCCAAGGAGCCAGGGCTTTGATACAGCCGTAGTTCACTTTAATGCGTAAGTGGCCCGACCGCCATGCGCGAGCCGGGACGCAAGGTTTTAACCAGCGCTGAAGGGGGCGCATGTGCAGCAGACCCAGTTTGAGTACTGCTGATGCTGAGGCCATGAGGCCTAACATCCTCTGAAAACGTTTGAGAGGAGTGTAAGTGCCAGTTTTGAACGACGCCGCTAGGCGCTGGACGGAGAGCGCGCGCTGTGACGTAAGCCGCGCTCTCATCTGTATTGAGTCTATAACTGTTCCCAGAAAGGAAATATTCTGGCTGGGAGACAGCGCGCTCTTGGTAGTGTTGATCTTGAGACCCAGACATTCTAGATGGCTGAGTAGCCAGGACCTGTGAGTTACCAACTGCACCTCTGATTGGGCAATAATGAGCCAATCATCGAGGTAATTCAGTATTCGCACTCCCAGTTGTCTCAGGGGGGCGAGGGCCGCATCCATGCACTTCGTAAATGTGCGAGGTGCTAGGGATAGACCGAATGGAAGGACTGTGTATTGATAAGCCTGCCCCTCGAAGGCGAATCTCAAGAATGGCCTGTGGCGGGGTGCTATTTGAATGTGAAAGTAGGCATCTTTCAGTTCCACTGTGAAAAACCAGTCTCCCGGGCGAATTTGCGCGAGGATTTGTTTTGTCGTCAACATTCTGAACGATTGTGTCATAAGCGCTTTGTTCAGATGCCTGAGATCTAGGATCGGTCTGAGACCGCCATCCTTCTTTGGAACGAGGAAGTAGCGACTGTAAAAGCCTGACTTGCTTGTTGCTACGGGGACTGCTTCCACAGCCCCTTTTTTATCAGTTTCGAGACTTCGGCGCGAAGCACGTGACTCATGTTGCTTCTCACTGATGTCTCGACCACGGCGCGAAAGCGTGGGGGTCTGCGAACGAACTGTAGCGAGGGACCTCGTTTTATTGTGTTCAACACATTAAGCTTTTTAATTAAGCTTGGGGACGGGCCGCTTTGTACCAGGGACCCGTTTGCCCGGCTGGTCTGTGCTTGTGACACTGTGGGGACAGTGCTTATGTGTGGTGGCGAGCGAGTCAATCTGTGTGATTTTGTGGCACTGTGTGAACAGTGCTTATGTGTAGGGGTGCGTACTGTATAGTGGGCACACTGCCTACAGTCAGAACAGAGGAAATGCTCTTTTTGTGATTTATTAGGGTCACCGTTAAAACGGCGTTTGTGTACAGGCGTGCGTGCTTTGCCACAGGCTTGTTGGCTGTGAAAATGACATCTCCAGTCACCTAAGTAGAGGGGGCTGGGAGAAGCAAGATGAGAGTCTGTGGTAGTCCAGCCTCGGTGGGACTTAACCACTTTCTCTTTCTTCCTGTGGTTAGGAAGACTTTGGAGGCTCGGGGTTTAACGCGATCTTGGGTCGCGGTCCCCTTTGCTCTGGCAGTCTACGGCGGCCTGCGGAGCGCGAACGAGGGCGCGGTCTCGCAGTTGAACGAGGCTGGAAGACTGGCGGTGCTGCTTTAGGAGGCTGAGGGGGCAGCGCTTTGGAATGGCGGCCCGAAGCAGAGCTGGAGCGTTTCGGCAGAAAGTGGCGCATAGCCTGCGATGCCTTCTGTGCCTCAGTGAAGCGCTCAGGGCGGAGATGGGAGAATCCAAAAAGGAGGTTTTATCCACGTCCTTCATGTCCGCCAGGGTTAACCAGAGGTGGCGCTCTAGTACCGTCAGGTTTGCCATGCTCCTGCCAATTGCCTGGGCGGTGGTTTTCGTCGGGCGCAGGGCCAAGTCACTGGCGCTGCGCAGGTCCTTAAACGCTTCCGGATCAGGGACAGACTCATCCAGAGAGCGGAGAAATTTGGCCTGAAACACTTGCAGCACCGCCATCGCGTGAAGGGCCGAGGCAGCCTGGCCGACGGAGGCATATGCTCGACCGGCGAGAACTGACGTAGTGCGGCAGGGCTTCGAGGGGTGGGCCGCTTTAGCCTGCCATCCCTTAGCGGAGGGCGGGCAAAGATGCGCGGCGACAGCTTCCTCCAGAGGGGGCAGACCCTCGTAACCTCTTTCCTTTGCGCCGTCGATTACAGAGAGAGCTGAAGAAGATGAGGATTTTAAACGAGCTGAATATGGCGCCTTCCACGATTTTGTCAGCTCGTCATGTACCTCAGGGAAGAAGGGGGCGGGCCTTTGCGGGGCGGCCTGACGGCGGCCTTTCAAAAACCACTCATCCAGCCTGCTTCGTGTGGGCTCCTCAGGATGAGACCACTCAAGCCTGAGGTCATCTACGGCCCTGGTCAGCAGGCGAATGAGTTCAGAGTCGATGTTGGCTCTGACACCACTGGAACTAGCAAGGGTAGCGGGTGCGGGGTCCGCGATTGAGCCCGACCAGTCATCACTACCGGATGCAGCGAGGGAAAGGCTGTCATCCTCTTCCGCTTCTGGTCCGCCAAAGGAAACAGTACCAGTGGCTAACTCAGCGGAGCGCTGATCGTCCTTGACAAACAAGACAGGAGAGGGAGAATCAGAGAGCGAGACATGCGGGGAGTTTCCCGGCGTGGGCTCGCTTGTCTGCTCTGGCGCAGCCTGCTCCGGCATCCTCTGCGCGCGGCGCGTCTTCTTGTGAGGCCCGACAGGGAGAGCGAAGTGAGCAGGGCTCTCATTGAAGATGGCGAGCCGAGCCCGCAGGGTTGGCAGTGCCATCTCGTCACACTCTGGGCAGCCGCCCTTACAGAGTGCAACTTCGGCATGTTCATGGCCCAGGCACACGGTGCACAGGATGTGCCAATCTTGAGGGGGCCTCTACACGAGGCACAGGAAATACGAGGCATTTGCAACAACGCCTCGCTGTTTTTGTGAGTGTGAGTGCTGCAGCGGCAACACACACACGGCTTTAAAAGGATATTTGGCTCGCCGAATGGCGTAGCGGAAACAGCGGCTGAAGGCGGAGTCCAGCGAAGGCAGGATCCGGCATCCTCAGACTGCGAAGCAGGTGCTGGTTGCGCTGAAGGCCTTTTCAACGGCGGCGACTTCTGGATCCAGAGGTCAGCGAAGGGTGAGTACGCTGAAGGAGATTAAATCTGAATGCTATGGCGTAACATGGGCTTTTATATCTTAAATATGCTAAATTACACGGTGTTTGACGTGCTTTTGGGCGTGAAGCGACCCCATTGGTGCACGCCTCAGCCGCCTCACCATAGGTTCGTGCAGTTGCCGCAGCACAGCCAATCAGCGCGCTAGTATGCTCTGCCTGGGTCTGCTGTGCAGCTGCACTGCGTTTTACATTATATAAAATTATAAGGATAATTTTTTGGCTTCATATTTCGAGAAAAAGGAGTTTTCCCCATAAGCGTAAACTTACGCAATACGAGAGTACTCTCGAAAGGGAACGCCTTTGCTTAGACACAGTTAACCAGTTTACACGCGCCTGCAGCAGGGATTTTGGCCCACTCCTCCATACAGACCTTCTCCAGATCCTTCAGGTTTCGGGGCTGTTGCTGGGCAATACGGACTTTCAGCTCCCTCCAAAAATTTTCTATTGGGTTCAAGTCTGGAGACTGGCTAGGCCACTCCAGGACCTTGAGATGCTTCTTACGGAGCCACTCCTTAGTTGCCCTGGCTGTGTGTTTCGGGTCGTTGTCATGCTGGAAGACCCAGCTACGACCCATCTTCAATGCTCTTACTGAGGGAAGGAGGTTGTTGGCCAAGATCTCGCGATACATGGCCCCATCCATCCTCCCCTCAATACGGTGCAGTCGTCCTGTCCCCTTTGCAGAAAAGCATCCCCAAAGAATGATGTTTCTACCTCCATGCTTCACGGTTGGGATGATGTTCTTGGGGTTGTACTCATCCTTCTTCTTCCTCCAAACACGGCGAGTGGAGTTTAGACCAAAAAGCTCTATTTTTGTCTCATCAGACCACATGACCTTCTCCCATTCGTCCTCTGGATCATCCAGATGGTCATTGGCAAACTTCAGACGGGCCTGGACATGAGCATGTGGCTTGAGCAGGGGGCCCTTGCGTGCACTGCAGTATTTTAATCCATGACGGCGTAGTGTGTTACTAATGGTTTTCTTTGAGACTGTGGTCCCAGCTCTCTTCAGGTCATTGACCAGGTCCTGCCGTGTAGTTCTGGGCTGATCCCTTACCTTCCTCATGATCATTGATGCCCCACGAGGTGAGATCTTGCATGGTGCCCCAGACCGAGGGAGACTGACCGTCATCTTGAACTTCTTCCATTTTCTAATAATTGCGCCAACAGTTGTTGCCTTCTCATCAAGCTGCTTGCCTATTGTCCTGTAGCCCATCCCAGCCTTGTGCAGGTCTACAATTTTATCCCTGAGAGCCGGAATTCTTACTGGTTGGTAGGCGATCAAATACTTTTGTCATGCAATAAAATGCAAATTAATTATTTAAAAATCATACAATGTGATTTTCTGGATTTTTGTTTTAGATTCCGTCTCTCACAGTTGAAGTGTACCTATGATAAAAATTACAGACCTCTACATGCTTTGTAAGTAGGAAAACCTGCAAAATCGTCAGTGTATCAAATACTTGTTCTCCCCACTGTATATCAATATGACTGGAATAATAATAATAATAATTCCTTTTCTAAATAAAAAATTATTAAACAAAATATTGTAATATATCAATATTTGTAAAATAAAAAATATAAGATCATATAAGAGTATTTAAGAAAAATATAATAATAATTATTTTCTAATATTTAATGCTGTCCTAATTTCTTAATTTCCAAATGTTAAGCAATTAAGAAATTATTTTGGCGGAAAAACTCAGGGAGCCTATCTTCTGTTGACAAAAGCATGCGCTCATCTCAGTACAAGTTTTGGGAAGTTGGTTGATGCATGTTCAGGACATGCAGAGATGAGTTTGTGTGAAGCAGCATTCCACTTTGAGACACTGAAAAAACTGTATCATGAGCAGCTCACGTGTAAAAGAAGAGCCTCGTTTCACTCTGAAACATGCAGGGCATATATTTACTTAAATCTCAACCATTGCGGTTTTAATTCGATTAATCGTGCATATTGAGAACTACAGAAGTCCTGAGTCACGAAAGGGCAAACTCTGAGCAATACAATTTTCCTCTGGGCTTGGTGAGCCAGGCAGCTTTATATAAGTCCCATGATGCAATACTTGTCACTTGGGTCTTGTCATGTTTGACAGCTTGAGAGGTAGTGATGTTGACTTACATCGGTGGGTCAGACGGGTTCAGGTTTGAAAAGATTTTAGATTGCGTTGGATTGTTTTTCACAAACGTGGGTGGGTGCGAGTCGGAAAAAGCTGGCCAGTGCATCACTAGTATGCATTTGCTGTTATTGCATTAAAAAACATAAAAGTAAATCCACAAAACATCCTTGTTGATTTATAGTCTATAATAGCTCAACAGTGCAACAGGTGTTTCAAAATGGCTGCTGTTGCCTCAGCAACAGCCTTGACTTATTATAGTTATTCAGATGTTCTATTTTAGAGCTGCTTGTGTGGTCGTTAAAATAAATAGAGGACAGTTTTGCACATTGCTGCACATGAAGCATATGCTGTGTGTACTTTTTTATAGCAAGAGAAAGGGTTTCGCTTATGTGTGTCTTGACTATATTTTATGCACTGAATGATTGTGTCTCACCGCCTTATAGGTCTTTTTCTGGCCGGCATGTTTAGGTGCTCTACCAGGATCCACACCCATCTCAACGTGCATGGCATAGATGATATCAAAAAAATCCTCCACTACAGCAACCCTCTTCAAAGAACTGTCCTGGGCCGCCCCTCCATCTGAACACTGCAGAGAGACAGAGAGAAATGGTGATTATAAAACAACATTCAAAAACTATAGCTATGTTCAGACTTCAGGCAAAAGTGGCCCATTTTTTTTTTTTTTTGCTCATATGTGACTCATATCTGCTCTTTCTTTTAATAAAACCACATGGAAACTTCCATATGTGGTCCAAAATCATATACAGTCATATTAGAATTCATGCAACTTTTACATCACTCTAGATCAACATTCGTCGTAAGATTTTACATATCAGTAGTTTTGGTCACTCAGGTAAAATGTAAGACAGCTTTGAAAGCAGCTGGAGGGACAGTGAGACCTTAGAACTCATAAGTATTACGGTGACAGCTCTATAAAAGCAAAACTTGAGGGAAAGCTATTGAAGAAAAACTGCTTTCTTTCTTCTAATCCTCATCATTGTCCTCCTTATTGGCTGTGCATGAATTTGCTGGTTTCCGTGGCACATCGCCTTATAAATGAACGTGTAAATGCAGACAGATGCTGCATGGCGTCTTTGTTATCGATCTTTTCCACATGTGGGTCAGTTCAATTCGATTCACTCTCGAATCTGAATATAATAATCAGAATTTAGCACTAAGGCTTGCAGTATGAATATAGCCTATTGGACCTCATTACTGGGTATTATTCAGGTTTCAAAATTTCCCACTGTACATCTAGAAACCCTGGGTTAATGTTCTTATTTGCATATTCATGAGTCAGTAACACTGACTGGACAAATAACAGCTCTGAATAAAAACAAATAACACATTCTCTTTTTCACTACAGTTGCATTTGCTCAACATTTTCGTTTTTGTCTCAAACACCGCCACTAAACAGCATGTGAAGGCCTCTGACAGCAGCAATGACACAGCAACCAGATGAACTCTGCATGCACTAGTCTGCAGACTGGGATCTTAATGGGCACAATTCTTTACAGCTCATACATTATTTGAGTTTCTGAGTTGCATTCTCCACATTTATGCTGATCTCAGTCAACTAAACAGCTCCTTGATGAGTGCTGCGCTACAGGGCTTTATGAGTATTGCCCTGGGGTTATTATGATGGCTATGTAAGGCTAAGACAGTCTCTTTTTGTGTAGTGTATTATTCAGACGTTTATTGATCTGAATCTAATATTAAGTCCTTCACAGCTCAAGAGGTTTCTTACTGAATATCTCCACTGTTAGATTTGTGTGTGAGAGAAATACAATGTGGTTTTTTGAACACTTTCCTGCAGCTTTTTAAAAATAACTGCTTTCTTTACCACAGACACAAACACAACCAGCCCCACCTCTAACCACCGCCACCTTCAACCCTGCTTTCCATAAAGCTGACCCTGTCGCTATGGCAACTGGCAGTGATCTCGGGCAGGTGTGCAGGGCAGCGGGTCATGTGACACCTGCCAGAATTCTGATCACTAAGACCTTCTTATTCTTCCAGTCCCACACGGGCCCAACCGTCACCTGTTCTTTATTGCTTTCACACCTTTTCTCTTATTACTTCTTTCTCAGCTTTACTTCAGTGTTTTTTTCCAAGTAACTGTGACTTATTTCTTTTAAAGGTGAAATGTGTAATTATTGTGCCACTAGCATCAACTAAATGGAATTTCAAGAACTATTGTTTTCAAACAGGTTTCCAAAACACTCCACCAGTCTTTCATTGGACAAAAAAAAGTAGCCCCGCCCCAAAATCACATCATTGGTTAAACCACTCTAGCTATGTCAGGATGAAGTTCCACACAGCTACAGTACACTTTTTGGGGGTGTTATTTACTTATAGCTTACTTATAGTTGTCCCTGATTATTAAACTGTGATATTGTAATATTAAACTGGATTTTATGTTGTTTATTTTATTTTAACATTGAAAATTACGCTCTCAAAACATAATGTTATTTGTCACTAATATCGCAAACATCTCTACTAGACTTTTTGTGACATTTTTGTGTTTCCAGATTCTATAACGCATAAAGTTAGCTTGTATTGCCTGTTTCAATCAGCAGGTGTTGTGTAAAAAAGGAAGTAGCAGTCATTCTCCTTCCTCTTCATATAATTTGTTTCTCTCTCTCTCTCTCTCTCTCTCTCTCTCTCTCTCTCTCTCACTCTCCCTCATTCTTTAACTGCACATTTCTACTTTGATTCCCAGACTGGCTAACGTTTTTCTTTCCTATTTTCTCCACTTGTTTTCCTTTCTCCGTCACCTTTTCCCCAAGACATCTTTCGTTTTCTCTCTCTCTCTCTCTCCCTTTTTTCTCCTGTCCCGCTCCATCTTCCCTCTCTCCCTCTTTCTCTCGCTCCCCCTTTCCCAAGTGCCAGGTAATGAAGGTTGCCATGGCAACTAAAACCAGCGCACAGAGCAGGATCGCTTTAATCCGGCCCTCTCCAGCCGTCCGACTTGTGTATGCATTCCCTCCTCTCGTCATAATTATAAGTCTTATTATGCCACGATCACTCACATGCACCAACCTGGTTTTCATGATCTCGGTGATGAGGGGACTATGCCACACCTATGCAGAAACCCTCTTGCTCTCTGTCAACCAGAGAATATTCTAGAAATGGTCCCTCTAGGATGCAGGACACAGATTCTAGGACCAGACGCAGACTCCTCCAATACCTTAGAGAAGAAAGCCTCGGTTATAGCCGTGGGGGGAGGACTATGTGTGTTTGACTCTCTCTGTCCTACAAACATCTCCATCTCAGCTCGATTGCTCCATTCCGGTTGCTTTCACACATGCACTCATAGACACAATTTCATAACATTTCCTCTGCCACCCCCCCCCCACATTTCCCCAATCTGAAGGACACATCACAGTCTGAGACACCAGTGTGTGGGTGACAAGTAGGCCAGCAGGATCAGGGCGATCTGCTCGGCTCTACCCAAGGCCTAACTAAGGCCAAACCTGACACACAGTGACGCCATACTGCACCCATATAGATCCAAATATGGGCCAGTTCAGTGTACATTGCATAGAATCACTGTGTGCAATAATAACAACATATCACAATTAAATCAGTGGGTCATCAAAAAATAAATCCCAATGCGAAGCAGGTGATCTGATTCAACCCTAAAGTGGATTTTGCAATAATGACTAACAGTTCATTATTCTATTTAATACACAGCTAAATAAACTAATAAATGGCTATGAAATATTGTATTCCATTGACTGTACTCAGCACAATAACAGTAAAGTTGAATCTAATGCCATTTAAGTAGAAATTGTATTATGTGAGAAAATTGACTGCAAAATGAAATGAAAGACAATAGCTGACTATTTATTTACTGTTAACTTTAAGGAAAAGGAACAGTTCCTCCAAAAAATGTTTTGAGTTTATTTACTCCCCCTCATGTCATTTCCAATCCATGGGTAAATGAAAGTGAACAACTGGATCCCTTCGCGAAGGCCGTTAGCGAAGGGTACATGTGATGGTCACTTCGAGGGTGTAATTTTATCATTTATGGTCAAGTGACCCAGCAAATACTTGTGATTCATTTTAAAGCTAGATGACAGGAGAGTTCAAGTTAATTTACAAACAGAGCAATTCAAGTTGTTTTGTTTTGTTTGTGATATATTTCACACATTTTTGTCATATTATGTTTAAATAAGTTTCATAGGTGGGAAATGTGTTAGGTAATGCAGGGTCCAAAGATGAGATGGCAAGTTTTAAAGTTGAGAGCAGAGAAATACACTCTCACACACACACACATATATAATGCATATTTTTAAATCTTTTTATATAAAATGTATATTTATTTGCAAAAGTTATGTTAACAGCAATAATAAGAAATTTCTGTCGTAAGAACAGCTAATCAGCTGATGCGTTGTCATGGGAACATCCCAGGTGAAGATAATGAGGAAATTACGTTGTCTTTCATTGCACCCTTCGCTAAGTGCGCTCCAAACGGCTACATAATGGCACGCAAGTGCCCTGCTCCCTCCAAAGCCCGCACTTCAAGGCTCTTCCCTTTGAAGGGAGTAGGGCATAGCGATGCTCACTTCCGTTTGGAATTTGCCCCATATAGAAATGCTTTTTTCTACTATTTCAATGCACCAGCACAAAAAGGCGCATTTCTGCCACCTAGTGGCCTGGAGTGTACACTGTGTTGGATGACGCACAAGAGCAACCGTAGCTACCGCGTTTTTATTGTAAAATTGCTGTACTGTAAAAATCTATTTAGGAAATCCATTGACTGCAACAATGGTGAATTCTGAAGTTTAGTAGTCAAAAATATTTACTGCAGAATACAATGATTGACCAATCAGAATCAAGTATTCCAGAGAGAAAAAAATTATATATATATATATATATATATATATATATTACAGAACACTTGGTTGTAAACATTTCTAATTTGAAAGTGCCGGACTGTTACTAATTTGATAAACAGTAACCATTTGCGACTGCAGATAGTATGACTCACACAGTGAATGTTTTATTAACCCTGATGAGGTGATCACACTCCTCACTCACTCTTCCTCAAAGCACAAAAGCACAGTGTTTAGTTTCTCAGGTTGAGCTGACTGTTTGTTCCCAACGTGGAGCAACAGCGTGTGTTTAATCATTAAACCACTGTAGAGCTGAACTGGCGTGTGTGTGAGATGCTGCTTTCTGGCTCTAAAAGTGCACGGTTTCATCATCCTCTCATCATTTTAAAGAAGCGCTGTGAATTGTCAGCAGCAGCAATCAGCATTTCCCCTTCTAAAACTCTATCTGTCTCTTTCTCTTTTTTTGAGACCCTGCAAGCCATGGCTTTTTCCAGATGTGGCATATTTTTCAGTCTCCCTCTCCTCGTCTCTATCCCTCCTATTCTCTTTCTCTCTGCTTTTCTCTCTCTTTCTTTCCCTCTCTCAGCCGTCCCGCTCCAAACAGCTCTGTTGCTAGGAGACTGGAGGGGCTGATTCGGCAAGCGGCCACCCCGACCCCCCACCCCCTCTGGCAGTCGCACACACACAGACAGAGAGTCTCTGAACATTCGTACACACACAGGGGCAGTGAAGGGAGGGGGCAAGAGAAAGGAGGCAGCTGGGTCACACTCGCGCACACATACACGTATGCATGGGCCAACGGAGATAGAAGAGCCCTAGCAAGTATTTATATGTGAAAAGGGTAAAGAAGACCTGATAGACTAGAGCAACGTAACCGAACATGACCGATTCGCCAGTAAACGGGACACGATAGATACGCATACATGTAAGATGCTTTTTGAAAATAAAACACTCAGTAGCTTGAACCTTAAGTAGCCAGTGGGACATTACTGTGGTTTCACCACATTAATCTTTCCTCACTGCTGCCCCACACATTAGCTTTATCAGTGTTCAGATAAACTAAAGCAATAATAAACTATAAAAATTATATTATATTAAAAATTTATAATAAAAGCGTTGTAAATGAACTAACACAGATGTATCAAATAATAAAATATCAGTCTCTTGTGGGGTCAAGAATGATTTTATTCGTATATTTTCTAAAGAAAATTGACTACTATACTTGTTATTGCTAAACTCGCTCAAATGTTATTGTGCCATAAGTGGATAATTTCCATGAGTGTTACTACTTGGTTGCTTACGTGTTCGGAGTGTTTTTTAGTGCATTGCTAGGAGGTTGCAAGAGTGCTTTGTTATGTGGTTGCAAACCCATTCTGAGTGTTTTTACTGTGTTGCTATGTTGCTAGTAGTTTTTAGTGTATTGGTAAGTGCTTTTTTTAAGAGATTGCCTTCAGTGTGTTTATTTCTTATTGTTTCTTGCCCTTTTTATCCTCCACTTGGGAAAAACATAAGTTACATTGTTTAGAAAAGTAATATCACACCTCTTCTGCACAAACTGCACAATTTTAGATATTATTTATTGCTATAGGTGCAGGACGACTTCTGTCCAAAGTTAAATTCTAACCCGCCCATATGAGCAATAGTTATAGTGCTGCTAGCCTTAGCGAACATCACTAATAATATTACAGTGACAGTGAATTGAGTGTTGTCTGCTTTCAGACACCTAGACACTTAATATTATATTTATGAATTGCTTTGTTTGTTAAAGCTGCTATAACACATTACAGTGATATAGTGCTCGAGGGAAAATGGGGGAAATATTTGTAATACAGTGGAAGAGCCAGAAATGTGTGTGTGTGTGCACATGTCTGAGAGAGGAACTGTTTCAACAATGGAGGTGATTCAGATTAGCTTGCTGCAAATCTGATAACAGGTCACCTCTTAAAGTCCCATCTCCACCCTGTGAGGCCAGGAAAAGGTATGGACCTAAAATCGTAGAGACCCATTTTCTCAGCGGGAGGTGGAAGATTTAGAAGAGGGTTACAGGGCAGGGGTGCGGCATGTGAATCTTTGTGCACGAAGGTCAAGAAAAGATGAAGTGTAATCCCTCCGTTCCTTTCCTCTTCTCTCATCTTTTCAATCCTCTGACACCCCCTCCCCATACACACCCATTCTTTCCACCTTCCTGCCACTGTATGTTCACGATGCTCTTCTATTAAATCCATATTACACTTTTCTCTCTCTCCTTTCACTCTTTCCTCATTCCTAACCCTCCCTCTCATTCAGCCAGTCGCTTCTTTCTCCCCTCCTCTCTCTCTCTCTCTCTGACAGGGTGTGACGGACACTTTCAGCGTCTCGAACGGGCGCAGCTCTTCCCTTAACCCTGCACCCACATTACCCAGACAAAACTGATCATTAACTGTCATCTGCATTAGTCTGTCACTATAAAGCTTTGGTCTCTATCATGTTCCCTTAAAAGGATTTTTTGTGTGTCTGATGTGCAGTTCCTTGTGTGTGGTAGTCAAGCAGGATATCAGACATTGCTGCAAAAGTCAACATGAAACCAAAATGGACCCAGTTTTAGTAGTGCACATTTTTTGCAATCTGGTATGTAACGGTCAATCCAATCGATTACCGTCTTAAAATCTTTTTTTTTTTCTCATTGTATGTCAAATCTTACTCAAAAATAAGTCACATTAAAAAATGAAATGGGTTTGAGAATGGCAGTTCAGAACTGAGAACAGAACTGAGTCATCCAATATATTTAAATTTATTTAAAATATTCTGCAATATTTAAAAAAATAATTGGAGCCAAGATGTTATGAAGAAAGAATAAATGTAATCACATAAAATATAATATAAAAATATTATAATAAATATAAAAGTATTATAATTCTTTAAAACGTGTTCCGTTATTCCAAACAAAGTCAAAAATTAAAATAATTATTTTCAGTTTTTGTTTTTTTGGACCAGTATGGCTAGGATGTTTGGTTTCGGACAATTTTTATTTTGATATATCACTAGACCCGATGACCTAAGCAAAAATTCAAGATTAGTAGACACAGTCGTAGTCGATAGCCTCGTGGGCAGCTTTCTGACACACAGTGTGGTTGCCCTCCGGGTGAGTTTGAGTCCTGGCTTGTGGTCCTTTCCCCCCCTCTCTCTCCCACTTTGCTTCCTGTCTTCTCTCCATATAGGCATAAATGTCAAAAGTAAATCTAAACAAAGATAAAGAATTCCAAGAATCAATCATTGAAAAAAACACTAATCTGAAAACCTCAAGCTCTACAGTGGTTACGGCCCTGCATAAGGCTAAACCACTGAAAATAAAACACTTGTTTGCATGTGGGTATAAACGTGTTCTGTTCATGCTCTGAGGTGTCTGCTGGGTCATGTGACCCTGGTGTCATGGTGTAATTGCGTGGTGGGGAGGGGGGTGCAGACAGTGAGACAACCGGACAGGATCACAACGCTAATGAGAGACTGCAGCAGTTAATTACAAAGGAGAGAGAGAGAGAGCGAGAGAGAGTGGCACAGAGGGTAGGGAGGGTGAATATGAGGAGGGGGAGATGGAGTGAGACACTCTTTTGTCCCAAAGCTGCATCCTCCCAGAATAGAGATGGAGAAAGCTTTTATTCGCTCGCACACATCCTCCCAAATCCGCTCAGGGAGGCAGCGTGTACCAGGACTGTGTCTGTGTGTGGTTATCTGTGTAGGTGTGCAAGTGTGTGTTTGTAGGAGCTCTCTCTCTCTTTCTCTCTCTGGTAGGGGAAGGCCCTGGAGCCAGTTAAAAATGGTGTTAATTTCTTCTCCTATGGGAGAGGAGAACGGTCTCTCCATGGCAACAGAGAGAAGGAGCCGAGGGGAGGAACACCAGAGCAGCACCATCCGCGAGGACCGCGACCCTCTCTCATCACACACACAAGCACATGCGGTACACACTAAAACAAACACACACACTGACAATGTACATATACATGCACCCTAAATGCACATAACTGCTTTTCGCATTTATACATTACTCCATTCCTACTGATTCAGACCCAAGGGTTCACACAAATGGACTGATTCTACTTTTGTGAATCCCAAAATCTCAAAGACAACAGCATAAAAGATAGTGGAAATAGTAAGAGGAGAGGAGGGAGGATACAAGATCAGATCACCTACATTTGAATCAAACATCTATTTCAAGTAGGAGGCTTCTCACTTCTAAGAGACAGACTGAAGTGGGTCAATCAAGCGGTGTGTGTGTGTGTGTGTGTCTGGTAGCACAATCAGAACAGTTCTTAGTAAATCTATATGGTAACATGGTAACATTTTTTGTCCTCTGATATGATTTCTGGCAGCTAACAATGCAAACTTTTAGTTAAATCAATCATTAGTTTGTATAAGAAGCAGCAGATGGACTCCATTTAGCAACTTTTAACTTGTTCAAAAGTTTAGGAACAGCAAGTTTTTTTTTTCTTTTGAACTTTCTATTCATCAATGAATCTTGAATAAAAAGTATCAAGGTTTCCACAAAAATATGGACCCTTTTCACAGATTGTGATGACACGTTTTAACGGTCACCAGCATCATAAATCCTGCAAAGTTTTTGTATTTTCTTTTTCATACTTTGTATGATATTACCTTTGCATCAAATTACAAAAAACTAGTTAATGCTGCTGTGAGGGTGTTTCTAATACAGCGGCTATGGGAGTAACGATAAAATTGGCATCTTTCTCTCTTCTGACTGCCGTTATCAATCTCTCTCTATTTTTTCCTCTTTTTGAAAGTTGTGAAAACACTATTGTGTAGTTTTCTTTTGCTATTTGAGCAAATTGGAACACAAAAAAATACAGTGGGGAGAACAAGTATTTGATACACTGCCGATTTTGCAGGTTTGCCCACTTACAAAGCATGTAGAAGTCTGAAATTTTTATCATAGGTACTCTTCAACTGTGAGTGACGGAATCTAAAACAAAAATCCAGAAAATCACATTGTATGATTTTTAAGTAATTAATTTGCATTTTATTGCATGACATAAGTATTTGATACATCAGAAAAGCAGAACTTAATATTTGGTACAGAAACCTTTGTTTGCAATTACAGAGATCATACATTTCCTGTAGTTCTTGACCAGGTTTGCACACACTGCAGCAGGGATTTTGGCCCACTCCTCCATACAGACCTTCTCCAGATCCTTCAGGTTTCGGGGCTGTCGCTGGGCAATACGGACTTTCAGCTCCCTCCAAAGATTTTCTATTGGGTTCAGGTCTGGAGACTAGCTAGGCCACTCCAGGACCTTGAGATGCTTCTTACGGAGCCACTCTGGCTGTGTGTTGCCCTGGCTGTGTGTTTCAGGTCGTTGTCATGCTGGAAGACCCAGCCACGACCCATCTTCAATGCTCTTACTGAGGGAAGGAGGTTGTTGGCCAAGATCTCGCGATACATGGCCCCATCCATCCTCCCCTCAATACGGTGCAGTCGTCCTGTCCCCTTTGCAGGAAAGCATCCCCAAAGAATGATGTTTCCACCTCCATGCTTCATGGTTGGGATGGTGTTCTACTCATCCTTCTTCTTCCTCCAAACACGGCGAGTGGAGTTTAGACCAAAAAGCTCTATTTTTGTCTCATCAGACCACATGACCTTCTCCCATTCCTCCTCTGGATCATCCAGATGGTCATTGGCAAACTTCAGACGGGCCTGGACATGCGCTGGCTTGAGAAGGGGGACCTTGCGTGCGCTGCAGGATTTTAATCCATGACGGCGTAGTGTGTTACTAATGGTTTTCTTTGAGACTGTGGTCCCAGCTCTCTTCAGGCCATTGACCAGGTCCTGCCGTGTAGTTCTAGGCTGATCCCTCACCTTCCTCATGATCATGGATGCCCCACGAGGTGAGATCTTGTATGGTGCCCCAGACCGAGGGAGATTGACCGTCATCTTGAACTTCTTCCATTTTCTAATAATTGCGCCAACAGTTGTTGCCTTCTCACCAAGCTGCTTGCCTATTGTCCTGTAGCCCATCCCAGCCTTGTGCAGGTCTACAATTTTATCCCTGATGTCCTTACACAGCTCTCTGGTCTTGGCCATTGTGGAGAGGTTGGAGTCTGTTTGATTGAGTGTGTGGACATGTGTCTTTTATACAGGTAATGAGTTCAAACAGGTGCAGTTAATACAGGTAATGAGTGGAGAACAGGAGGGCTTCTTTAAGAAAAACTAACAGGTCTGTTAGAGCCGTAATTCTTACTGGTTGGTAGGTGATCAAATACTTATGTCATGCAATAAAATGCAAATTAATTATTTAAAAATCATACAATGTGATTTTCTGGATTTTTGTTTTAGATTCCGTCTCTCACAGTTGAAGTGTACCTATGATAAAAATTACAGACCTCTACATGCTTTGTAAGTAGGAAAACCTGCAAAATCGGCAGTGTATCAAATACTTGGTTCTCCCCACTGTATATATATTAATTGTAGTCTCTCATTCACCGCTATAGAAGTTTACCTATGACAACTTCTGCTTCTGAAAAACCCGGAAATGTGAAAAGGGTCAATTAAGCAGCACTGTTTTCAACGTAGATGATAATAATAAGAAATGTTTCTTGAGCACTAAACCAGCATATTAGAATGATTTCTGAAGGATCATGTGACACATTTTTTTGTAACAGCTATTTTTATAATAATATTTCAAACTATTTCTATTTTTACTGTATTTTTGATCAAATAAATGCATCCTTGGTGACTTTTAAGTTTAATAAAAGTCTCTTTCTTTGAGTTATTGAGTTTTTTCATATTAATCTTTAAGCAGAAGAACTGATTTAAGGACTTTTGGGTCAGTGCTAATGAAGTACGTGAGATAGAGAGAGTCTTTGTGTCGGTGGACATTGTGGCTCTCTTGTATGTTGGTTGTGGACAGCAGCACAGTGCACTCTGTGGGCTTTTCATGTCGTAACCTGCTATTGCAAATGCATCATGCAAAACTGTTAGCATTCATGCAAATGACTGGTAGATAAAAGGCCACTGTTGAGGCACAGAGTGTCTCTGGGTTTGGAGGGGTGGGGAGGGAAGCTGAGGGAAGGTCTGTTTAGATCCCTTTTTCTCCAAGGCTCTCTGCAGATATACGCTCGCTAATTAATCACTTATCATAATGAGATTTTTGCCTGATTTTCTTCCTCAGTGATATGCTAATAATGGAATCGAAAAGTGGTTTGCTGCAGTTTAAGTCCTTCTCTTCTTCATGCATTTGAGTGTGGATATTTGTACTGTTGTCAGCAGTCATTTGAGTGGATATTTGTGTGTTTTTGAGAGAAGCAACTCCTTCAGATCAGAGGACAGTGTCTCCTGATCCCTGCAGGCTGGACAACAGCGTCTCTTGAGAGTGTTTCTCTGCACAGATCAGCCTTCTGCTGACCTGGAGTTCTGAGCAAGAGAGGGTAGACACTAAAAAACACACATACACTGATGAAAATAGCTGACTGCAATGTTGCATTGGAGAAGGTGTCAGTTCTGAAGCTTTTTTCCCCTTACTGTCTCTTATCCAAAGAGTTATTAGAGAAAAGCTTTAAAGTATATTTACAGGTTGTGTTTTTACAAAAATTCTGTAATGTATTAGGGCTGGGCATTGACAAAAATTTCATGATTCGATTAATTTTCGATTCGCAAGCTTGCAATGCAATTCAATTACGATCTCGATTCATTTTAGATATATATCAGGTACAGTACATGTTAATTTTTCTCAAGGAATTTGTTTTCATAACTGATTTATTAAAACGTATATTAAATATTAAAGAATAGGTTACATAAAAATATAATAAATATGTTATATAATGCATATATTTATCAAAATGCTCGCTAACTAGCTAACTATTGAGCTATAGTCATTAAATGGCTTTTCTGAGGTAAATATACCAAGTTCTGTCATGAAACTCTAGATGGCGCAGACTGATGGGTCCTTAATGCAACCTGATGATATTTACATGTTAACTACATGGCACAAGCTGATTGGTTCATGTTGCATCTGCAGCCAATGAGCTTGCTGCTCAACATTTGAATTCCTCTGAATTCCACCTGTATCTGCTACAGGTAATTTTATACATGCTATTTGTACTGAAGCAGTATGTCTTACATGCTCAACAGCAGTGTATCGTGTGTATGTATTGGCAGTAGCAAGTTCCTGTACTTGCTCTGCAGCAGCAGGATTGTAGCAGATCTATTCCTCCAAGACTAAATACATTAATATTGTCATATCAATTACCATGCTAAAAATCTTCAGAGAGTTGTCACAACGGAAATATTGTTACATAACATACTGTTATCAAGCTGTTTTATTGACGTCTTTCCACGGTGAAAACACTGATTAAGCGATTACATGAGACATGATACATTTCAGTATGTTTCTTTCAACATACCTTTTGATGTACAGTCATGTTTATTTCGTGCTATAAGTTAAATAGAAGTAAAGAGGAAGAGCTGATTGGTTCACTTGTGCTCCATGCTGCTGCTTCGTTTGAACTGAGGCGCTACAATGATCTGTCACGCCACGTTTGGAGCTCACACAAGGAGCTCCAAAGCGGTATTTATGTTTACATTTCGTAATAAAATTGACATAACTTGAAAGCTAAGACTTTGTTTCATATCAAAACTAACAAAGCACAAAACTTCAACTTGTGATTTATTGGATGGCAATATTTATTGGATAGTTTTGTTCACACATCAACTGAAAACATAATAGACCAAAAAAACGATTATTGGGATTTAAGAATCAATGTCAGTTCATCAAAAAATGATATTTGATTAAAATCGAGAAATTTATACTTTAAACTCAGCCCTATAATGTATCTACCATCTTGCTTTTCTTAAAATTTACCTAGTTATCATATTACTCAGCAACTCTGGGTGCAAAATCATTAACAAAATCATACGCATTTAATTTAATCTTGGCCATGCAAAATGAAAACATTTCTATTTTTCTTTCAATTTTATTCTTAAAATTCACTCATCTGATATCATATTAGGTAACAAGTAAGACGCAAGACGCCTAAGGTTTTCAGAAGCACCTGTACGCTTTTGTAGCATCTCTATCATCCCTCAGTAGATTTGATGGATTGAGTGAGTCTGGAACGCTTGACCAGGAGATTTCCCCCAGCTCAGAGAGTCAGAATATGCTCATGGTTGTCTTGCCATAGGCCCATACTGCAGAACACTGGATAAACCTTCACTCTGTCACACACACATACACGGCAATGAGGATATTTCTGTTTCCGTTGGCATAGCAACAGAAAGCAATCATTTCCCTCACTTAAAATCTTGCAGCATCCTTTCTTCTCCTTTGCCCCCTTAATAAGAAAAATCTTTAAAAAGTCTCCCTCACGCTGGACTCTTCATCAGTTTCTGAAAATCAACAGAGACATAAATGAAGGGAAAAAAACAAGTGTGCAGGTGGTAGGAGAGCAGTGTGAAGTCCTACAGTGGGCTGTAGTATATCTGTTATTGTCAGCATTTGGTGCAAATGCAGTAGATTGTGAGATGTGTTTTAAAGGAGGTTTTACAATAAACGCTTACTGATGAACTAGGGCTAGTGTGAGAGAGTTTTGAAATGGTTGATGTGCTATTGGTGAGTTGTTGGTGACTAGATGAGGCATTATCAAAATGACAAGAATGAACAAGCATCAAATAAATCAGTAATGTTTTGTACATTATGCAGTTGTTGTCAAAAGCATCTGTATGAATTTATAGCTTGAATATAATGATAGTTGTTAGTATAATTGGTAACACTATACAATAAGGTTTCATTAGTTAACATTAGTTAACTACATTAGTTAACATGAACTAAGAATATACAATACTTCTACAGCATTTATTAATCTTAGTTAATGTTAATTTCAACATTAATACATTATTAAAATCAAAAGTTGTATCTGCTAACATGAAAAACAATGAACAATGAATGTATTTTTATTAACTAGATTAAGATTATTACTGTAACAAATATATTGCTCATTGTTAGTTCATGTTAGTTAATACAATAACTAATGTTAACAAATGAGACCTTATTGTAAAGTGTTACCGTATAATTTATATCTTATATTTTTATATTTTATAAATTGTTACATTTTCTTTATAAAAAAAACCCTCAAAATAATGATTTAGGTTTTTAGAGGTTTTAAGTTTTAAAATAAAATTTTACATAAATATAGCATTTGGTAACACTTTATTTTAAGGTGACGTAGTTACACATTACTACATGTACTTATTATATTAATAACAGTAAATTATGCATAATTACAAGTAACTAACCTTAAACCAAACCCTACCCCTAACTGTAACTCAATAGTAAGTACATGTAGTTAATTAATATTAATCAGTACTTATTTGAGTAATTACAATGTAACTACGTCACCTAAAAATAAAGTGTAACCCAGCATTTATTATTTAGAAATCATTTGTAACATTATAAATTAATTTACTGTAACTTTTTAAAAATATAATGCATCCTTGCTGAATAAAAGCATCCTTTCAACAAAAAAATTGTACTGACCCCAAACTTTTCAATGGTAGTGTATATGCACATTAAATATGTTACTAAAACTAAAATTGCCAAATTCTTGTGACAGGGTCTGTGAAACAGTAAAAACCTGAATGAATAACCTGACTGTGCAAGCAGACAAATCTTTAATTCTGAGCACCTGTGAATCTGTGGTTGCAACTATATGATATTGCGTGTTTTATTGCATGTTTTGCTCCCAATGTTAGCCACAGGACATAACAGGTGATAAATGAAGTTACTCCTCCTCACTAGAAAGAGAGCAACAAAGAGAAAGAGCAGAAAGAGAGAGGGAGAGTGAGAATATTAAAGCAACATCGAGAAAGAGTTTGACAGACAGAGAGCAGAGCGAGCTTGTGATGCCCTGCAGCTGAATTCAGCACTACACTCATGAAACAAAGTCTACAGTGGGCCTGTGACACAACAAATACATATTTAATAGCTTTATGAATGATATGTGTGATGACAGAATAGCACTGGTTGCTCAACTTATATGCTATTAGTGCCTTTTTTGCTTCTCTTTCTCTCTCCTTCGTCCACAGTGATAGTGTAACTCTCTTAAAACCACACAGGATAAACAGCCCCTGCTCTATCAGGTCCCCCTTCTTCTCGCCCCTACACATTGAAACTTAGCACACCCATGGAGTAGCTGCATCAGAGAGGCCCTCCGCCACTCTTCTGCGTCCCACACTGCACTGAGGCTCCAACCCACACCATGGCACCCTGCAGCCCTGCCACCCAGGGGAAGGTAAAAGGGAAGACACTGCTCACATGGGGGGTGGGGGGGGCACTCTGGGTTAAGTCAGTTTTGTGTTTATTGCTGATGATAAAGAGAGAAGACTGAGAGAGTGTGTCTGATAAGCGACAGTGTAGTCTCCCGTACACTGTCTCTTGACACAAAAATAGAAGCAGGAAATAAAAGTACACATACTAACCTCAGTTCTAGGTCAAATATCCTCTTTTCAACTTGCTGTATTTAAAAAAACAAACTTTTACATGATGAAAACAATCAGCTACATGTATAGTGCTAAATGGAAGCACAGAGATATTGTGCCACTTTCTCTGTATCCTATTACTGTAAAAAGGTCCCCATTGCCTCCGTTCCTCTTATTATTCTGCTCTGTTTTGTTTGTTCTTCTTTCTTTCTTTGTTGTCTAATTTGCGTACATAGAGCAGGTTGGTTCCGGTCCTTAATGAGATAATAAAGCTGATGTGAACACGCTTAGTTGTATGTGTGGATGGTTGCGCTTCCTTGTTCTTGGACAACATTGTGTCATGCTGATTGATCAAGAGCATGGCAGGGTGGGTATGAAATGAAGTGACCCCAGTTGCTTGGATTCTTTGACCTTTATATTGAAAGCTGTCATGTTTCATATTTTAGTTACTGCTAAAATATGTTATATTTACTGATAAAATACTAATTTGGAAGTCATAGTGTAAAACAGCTTAGAAATAACAAGCAGTATATATATATGTGTGTGTGTGTGTGTATATATATAGCCATAGGCCAGATAACCTCCTCCATATGACAGAACTGGTCATCTGTGTGACTGACAGATCATATGTGAGATGTAGTGTATATGCCATGCAGTGACAGAAGGCTGTATAAGGATGCACAGAGGCTCCACAGAGAGACAGAATGACTGATGAAAGGTAAAACATACACGGTATTAGGGAGCTGTTAAATAATGATAGTGAAAGCCAGTGTATACCGACCTCAGATCAGCCACATGTCCTCAGAGAAAGTGGTGGGTGGAGAAATGTGTGTGTATTCTGGGGGGAGGGCTGTATTTCCCAACAAGTAATTCATACGTGTAATCAAGAACTTCACTTTCACATTTGACTTGCACATTCATTACATTACAGGAGCAATTTATGGATAGAGGATCTGTAATTGCCACAGGCTCACTGGACGTCCTTTGGGTAGTTAAACCCACACATCTGTATGAAGGGTTAACTGTGGCGGGAGACATTACTATGTTCAGAGTTCTGCCTCATTTCTTCTTAACACAGTCTTATAAATTAAAAGCACGCTGGGAGCTGCCTGTTAGGAGCTGTCAAATGGTTGCATAGCAATTATCTGCTAACGAGGATTAATAGACGCTAATTTAGCTTTGGTTATTTAAATAAAAAAAAGATATGTTTTTTTTTTACAAAGTGATCGAAAGGCTCACTTGGTGGCTCCCATCTGCATGATTACCGATCCTTGTTGTGTTTTTAAATGCGCAGTCAGACAACTGGGATTTTATGTGAATAGTGAAACAGGTATGAACAGCCATTAAAATACATTAAAAACAGTCTCTTGTCACCATTGTTCCTAATTTGAGTGCTTATTTTTCTCAAGCTGAGGTGTGCCAGTCTCTGGGGAGTCAGTCCCTCTTGGATGGCAGACAAAGGTCTGTTGGTGGGACCCCTTGAGGGCAATACTCAAAATGGTGTCTGTTCAAGACACTCTGAATGGCATAATGCACCAGTGGTAGTCGAGGACCTCCTAGTGTTCAAGAAAACAGTCACTTGCATGTATATCTCAGCCTTTACAGTACATTAAATGTGATAATTTTTTTATATTCTGATTTCATAAAAAACACAAACCACTTATGTAATGATATGTCGTGATAACCATTCATGTCTATTAAACTATTATTAAAACTATTATTGGCCAGACCGGGGCTTTTAATAAGATTCGTGACCAAATGCCTTTATGCATCGGAAAAACTAAATAGCAACATCCTTGCGCATCCTTGGGGTGCAGAATTCTGTCCATTCCTAGGACATCAAATTGATTCTAAATGAAATTTTGCTCTGGTTGTCTTTCTAATGATGGATTCTGTCATGGTCCTGGGATGTGTGGAAAAAACGCGAGCATTGTAGAGCAGAACAGGTAGGTTACCAGAGCAACGGGTGCCAACCGTCCGCTCCGCCCTCATCCGGTACAGAACAATGCAAGCGCTCTCCCTCTCCAGAATGAAAACGTACGAGGCACGATCGTGAAATAGTTGCGAATTTTACATTATAGGCTACTTGCTCCAAGTACGCTGTTTTTATTAAGTGGTTAATGTGTGTTAAATGTCGCTCTAAATGACACATTGATAGGCGAGCGCGCGAGTGTCGGTGCCTGAGATGCCCACAGGAGGATGGTGCGCAAGACCCTCAAGTGGTCCACGAGAGCAGCTGAAGTACCTCAAACACTGATTTACCCGAACATATCGATTAATTTACATCAACATAGCTGTGTTTTAACGTCCACCATGTCGTTAGCCCCTCGGGAAAACTCTCGCGCCCCTCTGCGCCCCGGCATCCCCAGCAATTGGGTACACGAGCTCACCACACTCGCGCTCCCGCCTCGCATCGAATCGTCCAGTGACAAAAACCAAAGTGAATAAAATCAAATTGTCTCAATCAACATTATCATGATTTGCTGGGATGGAAAAACGGGCCACGCTGTGATTTTCTCTGACATCCCGATCCCGTTAGCAGGACAACGTCATGCCAATTCGTCAGATACCATTACTACACCGCCGTTATTGCTAAGAGGGACCGGCGTTGCTATGGCAGCCAGCTCTCAGAGTAAGGCTGTTCTGCCCGGTTGGGGTGAGGGATGAATATGCTCGGTCAACCCGAGGTGTAAGATTGAAAAGTTGCGCACAGCAATGTGGGTTGCGCGTAGGTGGAATCAAACGAGCGCTGTCCCGAAGCATATTGAGAAAGGTCTAAAGCATCGGCAGAAGCATATTGAGAGTTGAAGTCCCACAATCACATACACACAGACACAATTCACTCACATACTGTCAAGTAGAAAAAAGCACTTTACCGTAGACTTGACAGGGACGTACAGGACGGGTTTCCCCGATGGCTCTTTCTTGTTGTGCTCGCCCAAGATGTTGCAGCCGACCTGAAAGCCTTTGGACTTCACCCAGAATTTGAATTTGGCGTTAATGTGGCTGTTGTCGACATAGACACCGTCGGACTCCTCGTTCTGTAGCAGGGTCTGCATGATTTTGTTGTATTTTCGGCGCGTGACGGTCTTTGTTTTACCCGAGTCTCCGTAAGTCCGGAGACACCAGTCCTGAAATTCGCTGAACATCTCTGCCTCCAGCACGACGGGACTTCGGCTTCTTTTTGTTAAATCCGCGCATGGTTTCTTAGTTGCCATTCCTTCCTCTTTGTGAGCCGCGTGCCCCTATTCGAACGATCAAATGCAACTACAACGCCTGAAAATGATAGCAGACTCCCCCTCCTCTCCCTGTCCCGCTACGAGGATGGATCGCTTCGACACCGGTGCTGGAGGTCCACCTCCGCTAAACAAGACGAAAAAAAGTCGTATTGTGTGTGCCTGTTTCGGTCAGCCGCACACCTGTTTGCAGAGACGCCTCGCTTACTGTCCCAAACCGCAACGGCAAATGTCACTTGCACACATCATCCGCTGAGGAACTGAGAGAGGGGGCCGTCCTACCAAGCGGGTATCTCCCACCTGTGCGTAAACGGCTCGAGGACCAGTACAAGTGGGAAAAACCCCGAGGGTCGATACCGTAAACGTAAAAAATACGCAAACCTTCCTGTCTCCAGGAAGGGATAAAAAGAGCTCGGCGTAACAGACTTTAACGGCCCACTTTTTAAACGACCGGCACGAGCGTTCTAATTCGGGATGTGGCACAAGCCTGTTGATGTCATACTGGCGTGAGAATGCTTAGCAAAAACGAATTGTCCGAATTATTTTAATACTGATGTTTCAAACAAAAACGCTATGCGGATTGAAATAGACTGCCTTCACGAGCCGCCGTGACGCGCTAGGACTGTCCCACTCTTTCCACCTGTTTGAATCGGACCTGCGCGTGCACTGCTGAAGCCACACTAGATCGTCCCAAATTGACATTTCTCGTTAATAATCTTAAAGATGTAATAGCTGCTGGCAGTTTTGTGACAGAAACGTCTGCCGTGGCTCACAATAAAATAAAAAGCAGCCGTAACGAAGAAGTAGGCTATGTTTTCTTTCTATCTTTTTTTTCAGGAAGTAGACGGTGCAGCGCGTGGACGCAGTGGTTACAAAGCCGATAGGCAGTAGCTAGTGTCGCAATAAAGAGAACATTTTCCTATTCAGACAAAAGATGAAAAGGACCGACTTGATATTAATCAACATTAGTGAAAACATTCCTATTGCGTATATTGAAATTTATAAAATAAAATAAACGGAATATACATCAAACATCAATAAGGTTTCAAAATAAATAATTTTGTTATCTTGTAAAATGATAGTGATTACAAAACAACAATAGCAATACCAATTGGTAACCTTTTTCTTCATTTTTTGAGTGATTTAGGTGTATTTTTATTGTTATAGTAGCCTATCCATTGATGATCTTCTCAATCTAACAATTATACAATAATAATCAAACTGTTATAAAGCCACTTTTCATTTATAATTATGCACTTGATACAGGGAATGTACAGGGAAAATTACCAGAAAACAATTACAAAGGTGTTTTTTCTCTATTCACATTGTGTTCAGTAAATTATATAGTTTAAAATGATTGATTCATTTCAGGTAAATTGAGATGTTAATTGTCAAAGTAACATTGTAATTAACTCTTGGGCACCTGTCAGCACTTTGCACAATTGTGAATATTAATATGGATTGATATTTGTGATCATTTCCCATGTTTTTCAATAAAACAATAACTAGTGAAATCTAATATCCAAGTAAAACACTGTAATGATAGTCAGACAGTTCGAAGAATCTTGGCTGAATGCTGTGGCTATATAATTATGGATATATAATTTTTCTTTTTTTACTGCTTATGACGTGTGTGGTCAAGCGTGGTTAAGTGTCCTCTGATGTCAGGTTCCATGTGTGTAATTGGTCTGTTCATTTCTAACACACTCAGTGACAGAGTGCTCATGTTTGGTCATGTACGTGTACGTATTAGTTGCATTGTGTTTGTGTGTGTGAGTGCTGGTATGTGAGCATCCTCTCTTTCTCTGTGCAGTCAGTAGTGTGAGTGCTCCGGGGCTGTGTCGAGGACCATGCTGGGACTGCTGGTGATGTCGGCTGCTGTTGCTATGACAGCAGCTCAGCTCCAGCAGCTGAAGAAGCAGAACAGGCCGCCTGTATCTGCCCCATCCAGACTGCATTGCCTCACTCCAGAATCTTCTCTCAGTCCTAGAACCTGTTCAGAGTTCTAAAAGGTTTCCAAGGGTCTGGAATCACTTGAGCAGTTCAGAATCCTCCCTGAGTTCTGTCAAAAGGTCTGGGATTCAATGGATGAAGCTGACAGGAATGTGTCCCTTTGATGTTCCCTGATTCTTAAAGGGGTATTCCACCTTGTTTAAATACCATGTTCATTTCAGCTATTGACAGTCAGCTATTGACTAGTCAGTTCCAATAAAACATTTGACTGACAGCACTAAATCCTCTTTGATTGGCACAACCCTGCATATCTGTCCCAGATGTGGACCCCTTTAGTTAGAAAAGATATTAACAAGCCAATTAGCATCACAAGCCAAGGCTAAATTTAGATTAAATTGACTTTTGAGGAAAATGTATTTAAATCAATCTTTTTTTATTTAGTCATTAGTGAGAGTAAACTCATTATTTTACTTTTCTCAAAAGAAATATATTATCTTTAATAAGACAGAAAAAAAATGTGCAGGGGTGTTTACGAAAATCTTTTTTCATTGGTCTTGCAACAGTAATGCGTGTGAAACGATAAACAATGTTAGAATATAGCAATGTGTGGGCACATATTAAACTAATTACTTGATCTTTCAAACACCTTGAAGTGCCATGAAGGAGACATAAATATTAAAGTTAGCTAATTATTAACTATAAAGTCAATTATGAAAAAGATAGCTAAGTTAGAGTGATTTAGTAAGATAATGGACCTTGAAATTAGAGATTTATTTGCTGAAAAATAATTTAAGCAAGATATTTTCACAACATTTTTATTTGATTGTGTTTTATAATCAGTATATGGAGGTATTTTACATGCATTTATCAAAGTAAATTATTATTATTATTTTTATTTATTGCTTATAGGGCATGACTTTTTCATAGAAATATTATAAACCCACATACAGAAAATACGTAGATAAAAATGAACATGAACAAGGGACAGCCAAAAGATTTTCTGAACATTTTGGTAAAATTGACCTCATCTTTGTTTTACTCTTTTTCCTCATGTCATGAGTCACATGAGTTTTTAAAAAAGATTAGTTGTTCCACAGGTATGGACTTATTTAGGTAAATGTTGACAGGCTTTCCTATAAAGCTTTGATTGCATATTTTGAGCTTATGTTTGAAGTCAGTGTCGAACATATCTTTGTTTTGTATTTATATAAGACAATTAAAAAAATTATTTAAACAAAGTTAGAAAATTAACAAAAAGAATTTATGTTTTGTTGTTAATCCTTCAAATATATTGAAATACATTTCCATGTGTTTTGGGCAGTAATTTCCCCTTTAAAATGAAATTATTTTGGTAGCCTTTTTTTTTTTTATATAATAAGCCAAAATTAAGCATGCATAACTGTAACCATACTGGTGTACACCTCTGAACATAAAAACTCTTGCTGCAATGTGCTATTCAGGTGTGAATGTTCAACTGAGGACATTTCTCTTAGTTTCATCATTTTGACCAAACTCTGGACAGAGACGTGCGAATCCCAGGTCCGGCCCGTGATTGGTCTGTTTTGGGCCAGAGCATTCTTTCTGAGTTAGCAGATCAGCTCACATGACTAATTGCTGACAGGCAGGGAGGTTAAAAGCAGAGCTTACCCTAACATTTCTACATCATGCCTTCTGGCTATGATTAAACGTACTGGCACTGAAGCGAACACTCTTATTTTTGTCCTTTTGCGTGTTCTTCTATGAGTTTATGTTTCTGTCATTCCCTTTCTGTGTTTCTCTCTTCGTTTTGGCCACACACAGTGCGCACCACCAGCCTTTGGCTTCAGCAAGCCAGGTTTCTGTTACAGCAACAAAGGGTGTATCTCACTCCCATTGAGAGCGTGTGTGTGCAGAAGTGAATGGGAAGAAGGGATTACGGTGCCAGTGCAGTGGAGGCTGCCGTTTTGTATGTGTGCACACTGCTGCTTATATTTGCCGGCTCAGGGTGGGTGTAACTAAAGCTGCGCATTAGCTCAGAATTTAGCTTAGGAAAAATAACAGTCACCCTTTTTCTTTTAATCTCCCCCTTTTCCCTTCATTTCTCTCTCTTAAAACATCTTCACTCCTTTTTGTCCTCCTTTACCTCAGTTTCCTCCCATCTTTTTCTTCCTTGTCGTTGGTCGTATCAGTTTTCTCTCTTTCCACAGCATCCTTGTGCACTCGTCCAGAGTATCCAGTTAAATATCCGTCTGAATATAGATTTACATAATAAATATAACAAGCTAGAATGGAAACAGCAAGAAAATAAGTTGACGTTAACCAGGGTGACTTCTGGTGCGTCATCTGATTATAATGATGACTGTATGTGTGCAGCACAAAATCTCTCTTCTGTCCCTTTTAAGACCTTTTGACTTTCTTGACCTTTGCCCCTTTAGATTGGTGCCGGAACACCCTGCGGCCCAAATTACATCAGGATCAGCTGGTGGGATGCAAAGGAGGAGGGGGTGTGTGTAGGGGATTTATCATTTCACAATGTTAATGAGCCCCTCGCTTCATAATTAAACCCCCTTAATACTCTCCCCTTCCCCCTTTGCAGGAGGACAATGATGAACCTTCAGCGATCATCTCCATAACCCTGTCATTTAGAACTGGAGGAGGAAGGGAGGCCAGGGAGAAGCAATCTCTCCCCCTTTCTGGTCCCTCAAAGGGTCACATGACTCATCTCAGCCCTATGCCGCCCAGCCTGGCTCTCTAACTGTGGTGATTAGTGTCAAGCAGGAGATGTAGTCTCATCCTGCTTCTGAGATGTTTAGTGGGATGCACTCTGACTTTGTGTATAAATTAAGGGGAAGCCTTGGAAACTTCTGTCATCATTTACTCACCCTGCTAGCGCTTTTTCTGCATGAAGATATTTTGAAAAATGTCTTTATGTCCATACAATGACTGCAAATTAACTTTAATTGTATGGACAAGAACAGCTGAAACCTTCAGAATATCTTTCTTTTTGTTCCATAGGAGGGGAAAAATAAAGTTTGTTACAACATTATGACAGAATTGTATTTTTGGATGAACTATACCTTTAATATAACTTGAAGTCCTCGCACCGTTCATCATATCTGATGCCTTATCTGCTTCTCTCGCAAAAAAGAACATTTTACCAATCTAAGGGGACCTAAAAGAATGAAAGAATAAGAAAGGAAAGCAGAGAGATTGGGACGGAATGTGGGGGCAGTGCTGAATCAGATGAAGTTTAAATGCTGACGACGAACATTAATATTTCTCAGTTGATGACTGATGAGTTGACTGATGATCTATTCGCTGCTGCCACCTTAAGTTCAGCCATGGAACTGCATGTATAATGCATTATGCTTTTGTCTAAAAGCAGCTGAAATAGATAGATGCAATCAGTTTATTCTATACATTTATAGGGGATGGCAACACTTTCAGAGTAATGACCAAGATCACATTTTTTAAAAAATTTATTAATTAAGGCAGTCCATCAGAAAAGCACAGAATGACTCTCCTGTGCTCTATTCTGAACATTTAACAACAATATTCAAAGTCAGTACCATAATATGACTTTAAATCAGTGATTTATTCAATTCAGGTCCTGGAGGACCCCCAACACGGCACATTTTGGACATTTTGTTCGGTGTTGAGGGTTCTCCACGATCAATCTTGAGAAAGACTCTTCTAAATAACTATGAATTGCTGTTTCCAGCTGTGTCTCTCACTCAATCTTTGTCTCTCTACCTCTGTCCTTCTATGCAGATAAGCCATGAATTCTTCAGCAGGTGTTAAATTGCTTGTACAGGGAGGTGGTCGGCCTGTTTGTCATCCAAACTGAAGAAGAAGTGAGGGGGAGGGAGCGAGCACACGATCGCACGCACGCACACAAGCAAACAAACACACACAGACAGCCTCGTGGGACATCAGCGTAGGGTGGGCCAAGGCCTGGGCGTCCAGGCTGGGGGGCAGTGGGGAATGTCAGGACAGAAGAGCCAAGAGGCTGTTGGGAAACGACAGAATGGGCATGGTCACCATGGCAACGCAATTGGCCCAAGCAGTTCGAGGCAACCGGTAACCAAGTAACAGGAAATGAGCACTGAAAGGGGGAGAGGCAGAGACAGAAGATAGAGAAGGAGGGAGGTCTTTGCTAATGGGACAGACTTGAACTCTTGATGGACACTGATGTTCATTTACAAAGGTGCATATCTGTGTAAATATATATGTTTACACATCTGTCTGCATCCTAAAGTCACAGCAGCTTCTACCTGTGAGGGGCACCATATGTGACGACGGGCTGACTGACAGTCTCTGCACTACACCATTATAACCAACTGTAACAGCTGTGACACATTGGGTTAGAAGCAGAGGCAGAAAAAGGTGTAAAGCCCATAAGCATATATATAATATAGATAGATAGATAGGTACATAATACATAAGTATTTGAAAACATGTTTTGATTATAGTCAAAATATTTTATTTTATATAGTCATTATAGTTTCGTTTTTGTAGCCTACATTTACATTATACATTTTATAATTTATACATTTATTGTTTTGTTGTATATAGTTTTATAGTCAAGAATAAATAACTTACTCAAAAAAATTAATCTAATTTATTTTCATTTAATATTAAATTTAATTTTATTAATAACTTTTGACTTTTTGAATTCCAATGTACTTTCTCTAACTTGTTGAAAACAGTTATTTAAGGATCAGTCTTGTCGTCTTGACAACATGGTGGGCTTTAGAGGCAAATATAGTTCTGAACAACCACTCGCTTATAGCAATTCATGAATCATATACGACTTTTGTTAATTAAGACTGACTTCAGTTAATTAAGATGAGGCAAATATGCAAAAATGACTTCTTTCTTCCGCAGGAGTAACAAGGCCCTCCATCTCACGATTTTCCTTATGCCAGATGTCACATAAACAATATGGGAGACGTCTAATGAAATGTGAACTACTGAACCAGCAATTAATGGATGAAATCCAACAAACTGTAACACGTGCTTCATTTATTCATGTATAGCAGGATGGCAGATAGCACTGGAACAGCTTTGTAGTGCACCAAAATTATTGATATATCATCAAAAATCTTATCCTGTGTTCCATGAAGTGATCAACAATAGACTCATTCCAAATCTTTCCATCAATTTTTTAAAATCTAGAAAATTCTGCATCTCATAAAACTGCATCTAGGTGTTCAAATTATATAGCCTGATAACAGTATTGAGACATTATTTCAAAGTAACAGTTTACTGACATGCATCATCTGACTGTGAATATCTGTATGTAATGCTAAACTGTAAAAAAATGTTTGATGCTAGACATCATAAAATATTATTTTGGAGAATTTTGAGAGCTATTTGTCATCGGACATGAACCTGGTTTAGTTACCTGTACCAGTTTGTAAGTAAAAATGAAGGCTTGTTTGACAAGGCATTGTCTAAGCCCTCTTTAGTTCATTGTTTTGTCTCAAGATGCACACCGGTAATGTTTTTTTTTTCTAAGGCACTTTAAATGTCCTAATTGAACTAAGGCCTAATCCTGGATTAATCTAAGACCTGTCTGTGAAACCAGGCCTATACATTTTCATAGTTTTGCAGATCTCATAAAGCTACATTTCTACCAGGCTGCATGTTTTAAGTTAGCAAAGTAATGTTAAAGACATTAATAAGCAATTTTAATCAGGGCAGGGATCAGGGCTGCCCATCAGAAGGTTGTTGGTTCAAGCCCCACAAAGAGTGAGACTTCAGCTATCACTCTTGAGTCCTTGGTCAAGGCACTTAACCTCAGGTTTCTTCATGGGGACTGACCCTGCAGACTACTGCAAGTCACTTGAAGAGTCGCTATATTACTGTTTTCTACCTTCTTAATATTATTCTCTTTTTAGACTTACTATAATTGGAGTTCATAGGCCTGTGTTAAACATACCTTAAATGTGTCAGCTTGTGTATGCATGCCTGTTTGAGTGTGTGTGTATGCCTGTTTACTTAAGAGAAGCTTCATGTGGAGCAGAGAGGTTGCCATGGCAACTCAAGGTCAGCCTTGGTGATGTGTGTGTGTGTGTGTGTGTGTGTTTGACTCCTGGGGGTGCAGCAGAGTATCGTGGCCGGAGCACAGCAGGGATCCTGCAGAGAAAGTGTTTGAAATTACTGCTGAAAATTTTGATTCGTAATGATTAATAATAATAACACATATTATTGTTAATGATAATTATCATAAATTACAATATAATATAATAATAACATACTTTGTTATATTATTTTATTTGAATATAATTTTATTATTATTATGAGGTTAAATTAAGGTTGTGTACAATAATCAACTGAAACGGACAAATGGCTACATTTTAATAGGCTTTAATAACAGTTGTTGTAATTACCATACATGTCCAATAGAGGGCGCTCTGTGTATATATTAACGAGGCATTCTATACATTGTGCTTTTGAAGCAGGTTTTTCAAGCAGGTGGAGTTGTTCTGTGAAGGGAAGTAAGTGGCTACACAATGGCCATGTGTGTGCCACATGGTCTTAGAGAAAATAATTGTATTTGGATTTCAAATGATGAAGCACAACGTCTAAAAATTGAACAGTAAGAAAAGATAACACTAGTGAAATAGATTCTATAGTCTGTGTTACTGTGACCAATACTGAAAACCTTGTGGTGACCCCATTGAAGAATAATACAATGACTTCACACCCCCCCCTTATTAAATAACTGATTTTCATTTTTTGAAATAATAAAATCCAATAATGAACAAAAATATTCAAATATAATAAACACATAATAAACAATAATAAACACAAAGTGATTTAATTTCATGTCACCTTTTAGATTTTATACACGTGTCCAGAGCAGTTTACAACACTCCAATGACCTTTATTACATGCTTTGCAATTCCTTCACTCATCCCTGTCAGTCAAACCCAAAATCAATCAAGATGATTGGCTAGAAAAGTCTCACAGTGAGGAGAGACAAACAAAGGCAGCGCTCAAGCTGTGGCTGTGTCTGATTGGCTGTGACAAGTGCAGCGTGACCCCCTGTAGTGGCTGTGAGTTCCCTTATCCTGGGAACTTGTGATGAGTTTGATCGCACCTGTCAGGACCTGACCTCTAGTATTGTTTTCTGTCTTTTCCCTGTCTCAGCTGCTTACCACTTTCATTCATTCACCTTCGTCTTTCTCTCAGAGATTTTATCTCACCCTTTCCCTTTAAAAACACCCTAAAGAACACAGACTTTCTCAGCTGACATTTTGAAAGCTTTTGAAACCTAATACTTCTCAAAATGTATCCACAGTACAACCTACAATTTTAACAGTTTAATTAATAATGCAGCTTTAATCAACCCAAATGGCTTTCTGCCCTGAAAAATAAATCATTAATAAAAATGGCCCCATCCTGCTGCAATCATGACTCCATGCAAGACTTATCTCTGTGTAAGACAACCAACTTTATGACTGAATGTGCCATCGCATTTATCGTTGTTCAGGAATTTTCATTAATATAAATGTTGTATAACAAACTATTTTGCAGCAGTTTCGTCATGGGTTCAAGTTGGCCATGTTGACCAACAGAAAGTTGCTTGGTTTGAAAGTGACGTGAGCTGTGCTTCAATGCTATTGACAATAAACAAATGGACCTTTTTTGTCTGCGCCACACCTTGAGTCAACAAATCTTTTCAATATTTTTTCTACAGTTTATATAGGCCTATTTGATGCATTCAGTTGCAGATATTTCTCAAGCAAAACTTATATTTTCTGAATTAGGTATTAGGCTCTCTTTCCCGTCACTTACAGGGTGTTGCCCCCTTGATAAATAACACAAAGCCTACCTTGACCCCGGTGACCCTACCAGGCATGACTAGCACTAAGTGAGATAGGATTTGCCATCTCAATAGCGAGGTGAGTAATGTGACGAGCTGTCTGGGTTCTTGGGTTCATCTGTGGCTGAAGGCGAGAGTGGAGAATTTGTGTTAGGAAGCACTTTTCAATCTATTTTTAAAGCAAGTGAATCTGTATTGTGTACTGTGGTGTGACATTATAGTTAAAAAAAAACAACAGCATTTTACAGTATAAGCTCATTTTAACAGAGACTATGAAGTATATTTACTTTTAAAAATAAATTTGCCACTTTACTATTTAAAATTAACTACTGAATCTAAGCATGTAAGCTATATACTTGAGACTTTTTAAAGAATTGTCATGCCATTTCTTTGACAGAACTCAAATTGAGATATTTTGAAGGTATTTTCCATGCAATTATAATAAATGGGTTGAAGCTTCCAAGCTTCAATCCAGATGCAAAATCTTATCTAAACCTTCATAAAAAGGTTCTATTTGTACTCTTGATGTTCGATGAGAGTTCCTAGCTCTCCTCGTTCATGAAAGAATTAAGTGCAATGTCCGATTCCTGAATAAATTATTCTTTTAAGTCAGATCTTTTCAATGAATCAGAACTGGTCTAAATGATTCCTTAACTAATTGAACTGATCCTGTTTCTCATACAATAGTCTTGGTAGCATGAGTTAGACCACTTTTATGGTTGAGTCCTTTTTGGTGCTTTGAAGCTTTACTATGGCAAAAGAAAGAAAATACAGTCTTCTGAATATTTCCTTGTGTGTTCTACAAATGATGTTTTATTAACAAGGTTCGGGAGGAGCACGTTCAGATAATTGACACAAGTGGAGAGCACTCAGCTAATCAACAATAAGAGGTATATATATGCAGCAGTCCTACCTCCGTTTGTTGACAGTTATCAGCATCCCTTCACCACCCCTTCTCCACACTCTTAGTTCTAACCACTTACATACACGGGGGGTACTCTGGGTTCGGGCCAAATTCCGAGCTCGAAGCCCTCCCCCCGGACAGCACGCCAAATACGCATTTAAATTTACTCTCCATAATTATATGTAAGTGTGAACTCGTGAAATAAAAGAAAGCCATGCAGGTTGGAGAAATGTGAGGATGAGTAGGCTAAGGACTTAAATTTCACTACTGCTTTAAAGCATGTGAAAAACCCAGGTGTCCCAAATGTTTTCAGTTTCTAAAAAAAGTTGTCCTTCACAAACTAGCAGACAGTTACAAATAATCACAAGAGAAACAGTATGTCTCAAACACAAGTTAATTGGTCATTTTCTTAAGCGTGCCAAAGAATACATTGTGAAATATGCATGGGAGTGATTTATGTGTGGGTATAAGTTAGGTTGTAGTGAAACCGTTATTTTCAGTTTCAAAAAGCAGACATCTGGAGGGGACAGGAAGGAGAAAAGATAAAGACTACTGTTTTTTGTAGAGCAGAAAGCGTGATAGGGATCGCTGGCTACCTTCTGAACTTCTGATAAGGAATTCACTTAAGTTTAAGCTTCCGTGGTACACCGGACAGTCAACTTCAATAATTGAACAAAAACATTAAAACATATCACATGGTCTACCTTTGCTCTTCTCCTGTTCTCCTCTTTTTTTGTGATAAGCTAAAAAAAATGTACTTTAGATTATTAAAATGTTCTTCACAATAAGAAAAAAAAATATTTTAAGAACTGATCTTTGGGGAACCCAGAATAGTTCATAACTGTGAAAACCCTCTTTTGGAACCTTTAGGTATAGTGTAGTAACAGGTGAAAGATGACATGAGATTCTTTCTCTCTTCTAAGGTTCTTTAGTAGAGAAGTGGTTAGTAGAGAAGAATCTCTACTCATTGCAACTCCAACCAGAAACCACACTTTAAGCGTAATCACCAAATGGAACTGCAAAAATAATAATTGTTGTCTAGGTGTCCTAGACTCTACCACTGGTCAGAAAAACAGGTAGCCCTGCCCCAAACTCAGTGTTGGTTGTATCAATATTGTTCTGTCGGGCTGGTTGAAATGCTGAAAACAGAGTAATGTTTTGATAGTGCCACAGTGCTTCTTGGGGAAATTAACCAACAAAAGTCTTTCTTAAAGCCATCTCTCCATATTAAGATGGGATAGGAGTTCAATACACAAAACAGCTTAAAAAATATTGGTGAAAGAAAAAGAAGGGATGGAGACGGTTACAAAAGGAAAATAAAAAAAATCCTGGTCTATTGTCATGAATTAAGACTCACCTGTCCTGTCTGTCCTGCTTTGCCTTTAAACAAATTAGGCCCACTGATGTTAAAACAAATAAAAGTGCGATTTAAAGGGATGGTCAAAAAGCTGTGTCTAAACTAATCCAGCTCTGTCATAAAGGTAAGGTTAACTCTTTACCTATGTTCTTTTTTCTCTATTTTTTATAGGCTACATATGTGTCTTTGTCTTGTGACTTCTCACCTTATGTTAAAGTGGTATTGTGTTATCATTTATTTCTCCTCGAGCTCCAATATAATTTATTTACATAAACTATTTTTATGATTAAAAACGAGTTTGTTGGTATGCACCAGATTGGCTGCTGTCTTCCAAAGTAAAACGGAAAACATCACAACGTTTTGTGTGTCTGTAAACAGCAGGGTCGCGAATAGTGGACTAAATTGAGATTACAAACGTACAGGATCGTCTTACATTTGTGGAGCTTGTGAAGTGTCTATTTACTCTGTGGAACCGAATTGCGTCTTAAAGGACACAAAACGAGTCACACTGCAGAACAAGCCAAATAGCCCCGCCATTTTAGGTGGTGCACAAGCCTTTCCCGAAACTTTTTTTTGGCGCCATATCAACACGTTCAACTCAGGGCTCACCGCCCGCCATTTCAGTGTCACTAACCTCTCACTGTTTACTGTAGTGTAGAGAATTGTGATATTTTAGTGATATCAACGTTAAACGAACGCTTTATTTACATTTGACAACAAAAAGACGTAATTTCGCAAATATATGTTTGGTCTCTGAGGTAATATATAGACAATATTTAAAAGTTTGCTAACGTTAAAACATTTAATTATTTAACAATTATCACCAACTCTACAACCATGCGCGTGCCTGCCACGTGGCTTTCGTTTGTGACCTTGTCATTTAATCGTAATGAATCGGAAGTGACTGAGAGTTCAGTCGTAGTTAAAAAGATTAAATAAAAAAGTTAATCATTTTGCCCATACGAGCGTAGTCTCACAACTCCCTCTGGATAACTTTGCGCGTTACGTTTTTTACATTATTTCGGTAATTTTAACGAAATATTTCAAAAATGTTTATGGTTTAAACAACAGAACATAATGTGCAAAACAACTGATGGGGATATTTTTAACTGTGCGATAAATAAAATCGCGAATGCCCGTTCTTGGCATATCAGAGTCGTCGCTAATGGTTACGAATAAAACAACTGGACAGATGTCGGTTCAGATTTACGTCACATCTGTATCCTAACGTTAAAATACCTTTTTATAACGAAAAACAACACGCTATTTCGTACGTTTGAGAAATCTTAGCTAGCTATAGTGCAGTATAGTACCTCCCACTTTGGCTTCTACAGGCCAATCCTTGTCAGCACAATGCATATGTTGGGGGAAGGCACTGGGGTGGACTGGGGTGGACTGGGGATTACCTTCTAGACTGGGGAGTTGCGAGGTCTCCGGGACCAAGGTACAAATAAGGTAGGACACTTGATTGTTTTAAAAGCACGTTTCGATTTGTTAGATTTCGTGAAGAGTTACAAGTCTGCTGTTACAAAAATCCTTATGTGTTATGGCCCCGTACAGTTTCGCTTCATGTGAGCGACCATTACAGCTACACAAAGACATACTGACAAAGGCAACCGGTCTTAATACAATGAGAACGCGGATATGGTTTATTTAAAAAAGTGTTTACTAAATTGACGTTATTTGCAAACATATTTTGCACTGCATGTTAGCCGTTTACGTCTAGGTTAAAGCGACTTGCAAAGTTACAATCGCACAAATTAACATTTGACTCGTTAGCGTTAATCCAATTGTTTTGAAACGGTTCACAAAGACAAGAGTCAGCGACAAGATAATAAAAAAATAGCATGCTATAAACAACTACAATTCTATCGTCATTCCACAAATAAATCAACCGCTAAACATCTACATGCATGCTATCGGTTTTGTTTAAAATACCACTTGTTTATTTCAAACTTTCATTTAGATTTCTTGAGCACATTGTTTGCGATCCACTGTGTATCAAGTTGTTGTCACCGGTTCAAGCTGTAAAAGTGATAGCTACTTTATAAGCGCGCTGCATTCGCGGCAAAAATTACCCCGCGAGATTTTCGTAAAGTGGGGAGGAGTTGTTTTACTCAACACACGCAAGATAGAGGCTGTAGTCTTTTTAGTTTTGAGGAAATGCCACATGTTTCAGACTAGTTGGGTTACTTCAGAATACTAAAACCTTCAGTAAACATTTTAGATTAACCTCACAACTTGTATATCCCATCCATCAGAGAGCAACTTTACTTTATGCATCTCATGTGTCTGAAAGTAATTTTGCAATATTTCTAATGCATTCAAATCTCTTTCTCTCTTTGTCTTTTCCACAAAAAAATACTATATAGGTGAACAGAAGGTACTTTATTACTGGTTTACTGTCATACCTTATTCCCTCTGGTCTAAGAAGTGCAAGACATAAAACTACAAACACTTCTCCATGATTGCAAATGTGCAATGAAATTAACTTTGGTTATGATTTATTGCTTCTGAATGTTGTCTCACGTTCTGTTGTTGTTTTGTAAGAAATATATTTTTATTTTGCGTTATGAAAGCATAAGATGGCTACAAATGTTAGTCTGGACCCTAATAACCCCGATGACAAGTGCAGTCGCTATGAAGTTTTGTGCTGGATCAACGAAACCCTACACACTAACTTTACTCAAGTGGAGCAATGTCGTTCAGGTACTGTTTTTATTTATTTTTGTTAATGTCTACTTATTGACAACAGCTTTAATCTGAATTACATGATTCTTCTTTATTTTTTTAGGTGCATGTTTTTGCCAGCTTATAGACTTGCTCTTCCCAGGGTCCATTGACATGAGCAAAGTAAAGTTTGAGTCCCAAAAGAGGTCTGATTTCATGCAGAACTACAGTCTTTTGCAGACAGCTTTCCGGAAATTAGGCATAACAGAGGTCAGATTCACCTCAATGTATTCTATTAATCCCATTAATACTCCTGCATATAAAATTTTGAATGTTGAAGGAATTATGTGCTGGATATTTAAATGTGAATCTGAGAACATAATCTGAGAAGTATGTTGTCTGTCAAGCTCTTTACAGTACATTGATTTTCTCAATTTTTGATGTTTCTTTCAGTCAGTCCCTGTGAAGGAGCTTCTCACAGGAAAGTTTAGACCCAATTTCACCTTTATGAAGTGGTTCAAGAAATTTTTCAATGCCAATGAGAGGCAAGGGAGGGAGTACAACCCAGTTGAAGCTCGTAATGGTCAAGATATTGTACAGGTAGATGATGCTGTTAAGTCTCCAAAATCCGGGAAAAGTCCACATGAATTTGGTAAGCCTCCATTATCGTCAGTTCAGTTTTGTATTTTAATTATTATTTCTCTTTTTTTTTTTTTTTTTTTTTTTTTTTAAAGTATAATGACTTTGAATTAATTTATTAAATTATTTTTCCTCAGTCATGAAAAAATAGAAAATTTGCCCCATTATCTATAATACAATCAATAGGACTGGGAAATCAGCTCATCATTGAAATGCATACACTATTCCAGAACACTGATGTAACTTGTTTTTCGTTTTATACAGGCAGAGTAAGGGACGAGTCTGACAAAGACATGGATTTTAATGGAAGGAGGCGACCTGTGACTTACGATCCTAAATGGCAAAGAACCTTTAAATGGATCAAAGCTAGTCATCTGGGAGACAACTGCGCTTACTGCTCTTTGTGTGACAATAATATCGTCCTACACGCAGGTTTTTACGATCTGAAGCGACACCAGCAAACTCAAAAGCATATGAAATGTGAGCTGGGTGGAAAGCAGACTGAAGACTCCATTTCCTGTAGTGAAACCATGCTGCTTTTCATTCAAAACCATTGCCTCTCCAGTCTACCCTCAAGGATCAACAAGGTCTCCCAACGTACTGCAAAATACATCCTCGGACTAGAGTATCCAAAGGACATTGTTTCTGCTTGTAAGCTGAACCCGTTCTGTATCTACATATATGGGCAGGTGCCACTTGATGCAGAGAGTGGAGAAAGGACCTCCTGCCATGTGGTGCTCGTGGGCTTTTTTGAGGAAAAGCAAGCAAGGTACTGTATCCGTCTCCTTGACGTCTTTCAGGCTGAAGACTCCGTTTCTGGGTGTTTACCCAATGTCCTCCAAAAGTTTGAGCTTCCTGCTAGCAACATGGTAGCTTTCTATGTTAATGATCAGGAACAGACCTCAGAAAGTGTTGTGTTGCAAATTCGGGAGATCAACCCACAGGTGATTGAACTTGGTGGACTTTACAGCATACCTGACACTGCCTGCAATGCTGGCCTAAAGGCTTACTCCAGTCAAGTTCACGAACTTATTGTCAACATCTACGCACACTTCTCCACTTGTTCCACTAGCAATGACAACCTCAAGATGCTGTTTGCAGGCATTGATGGACTAAAAGACACCAGCGCACCCCTTTTACACAGTTGTGAGGAGTTTTGTGTGCTCGTTCAAAGGATGCTTGGAATGTGGAGCGATTTGGTATCATACTTCACTTCCTGTGATGAAAATAATGATAAAGCTAAGCATATTTGTTCGCAGTTGGAGAGCCCTAAAATTAGGGTCACCTTGATGTTTCTGGATCATGCTCTTGGACCACTCCGTGCTTTCGGGCATCATCTGCAACAAAGCAAAGGCTCTGTTCGTGCTGATCTTGTCCAGATCCTTCGAGAAGCAAGTGGGCTCCTACGTTCATACGCCTCCAGCTTTCTTCGCCCTCAAGCGGTCATACGCTATCTGAAAGAACGAGACCCAACCATCCTGGAAAACTCAACATTCTGCCTTCCTGCTACTGAGCTCAGTCTGGGTGGGGTGGTAGAGGACTTCATCTCTGCCAGAGAAGAGGAACTGGCAGATTCCCTGAACGCGTTTCATGATGAGTCTTTAAAGTTCTACAAAACTCTTACGACCTCCATTGCTGACAGTCTCCCTCTGAGCGATAGTGTCTTGAGAGGCATTTCACAGCTCCTCAGCCCAGCGGGAAGGTTAAAGGTCACAGGAAAAAATATAGTTGAACTTGCTGTACAATTTGGCATCTGCTCCAAACCTGAGGATTCTGCTAAGCTCACTGATGAGTTCTTGGAGTACCAGCTTGTTGAGGATGAAGAAGACACATCTTCAACCCTTTCTCTGGAGCGATACTGGTCTTGTGTGCTCAAGACTTTTCCACCAGCATCCTTTTTCAAGAGACTTGTCCTCTGTCTTTTGGTTTTGCCCTGTCCATCTCTTGAAGCAGAAAAGATCTTTGCTCAGGTATAGAATACAAGCCTATCTATCGATCTATCACTCTCTCTAGTGATCGTTCTATTGGTCTCAATGAATTTTGTCATGTTTAAAATGGTTTTACTTACAGGCTGTTGAAAATGGCGATGCTCATCACTGGGATGATAGTTCAGGTGAAAGTGACACCGATATAGCAAAGGAGCTGGATTTCAATGATGACTCCTCCGTAGAGCAAACTGTAGGCAAGATTTCACCCATCAGAAATGGGAGGAAGAAAAAAGCCAGAAGCAGCACATCAGGTAAGTTATCCTAAAGTTTTTGTTTTTTTTTAAGGCGAAGCATAGACAATCACTGGTAAAAAAAATTTGCACCAAAACGATTCACAGTGAGAATGATGTATATATTCTCAGCCTACAACAATAGTTGGCATACCTGGAAAAAAAATCAACCTACACAGCAGAAAACCACACCAAACATGTACACAGACCATCTAATAAAAATGTAGCTTTTTGAATTTATCTGAATGTAAAATTGTGCTAGCAAGGTTAGGGCTACTATGATAGCAAGGGCTACCACTTCTGAGGAAGAACTAAAAACTTGACAAATCACTGTTGGTTTTTTTTAGGTTCATGGCATTAAATCTGAAAGATAAATTCAAAGTTGTGGAAAAAGTGTGGATCAGATCAGATTGGATCAGCAATGTCAGATGAGGCTGACAATGGCTTTTCCATTTTTCATTGTGAGAAGCAGCTCAGTGGTCACTGCCAAGACCACAATAGTCTGCCGCCAACATTTTCAAATTTTCTAAATCTATTGATGGTATGTAACGAAGCTTATGCAAAATGGCTAAATGTGCGGCTCTTGGCCAGAAAGTGAGCCCAGCTTTAAGCCGACAATCAGAGGTCTAGCTCTGTAAGACTAATATCTGGATCTGCGTTGTCAAAGTCTGAAGCTGTAGAAACATCTTCCGGCTTGCATGTAATGTAATCAACACCAGTGCTTTGTTTTGTTACTAAGTGGTGTTCCTCAGATTTACTATATATATTTACAGATATACTAGATTTACTATATTACTTTCCCAATGGATTCATTTAGTGCCATTAAATAATTTACATAGTAAGTACAACAAAATTATCAAATTGTAATCTATATTAATGTTTGTATAGTGCAGTTAAAGTTTTTCTCCAGTTAGATCCAGCAGAGGCTGGTTAGATTGATGGAAACAATGTGCTGTTTTCCAGAGACGGTTCAACACTCAAATGCAGTGAAGCCGTGTGTGGTGCGACTGGAGAAGATCACCAGAGGTGTGAATGAAATGCTTAAGACCAGTTTAAGAGGTTCTAGAGCAGCTATAGAATAATGCTTTACAATCTCAATCGCTTCTCCTGGTGGCAAACATCTGTTGGTCTGAACTTTCTTCCTTTGTCTCCGCTTCACCATAAATGCTCAAGAAAGTTGCTCCATTGCTTTGAAATTACAAATGTACATGATATATTTGTCTGTGCTCAAAGTAATGTTAATTGTTGTTATTAGTGTTACTTGTTTAGGCATCTCAAAATAGACAAATTCATACCTGACTGTTCTTATTGATTTTAAATGTTTACATTTTATTTTCCTGCAGAAATGGACTTGAAAGATGGAGCCGATGATGACGTTAACACATTACAGGAGGTAATATTAGCTGGAAAACAACTGTGGCTGAGAAATGACTATTAAATGTTTTCAGATTTGTCTTTAACCAAGGAATTAATTCCTGAGTGTCTTTTCATCATTGATTCAAGCTTATCATTGAATATGCCCATTGTATTCTTGAGATGATGAAGCAAACCAAGACTGATTAGGTCAACTTTAGTTATCACAGGAAAAAAAGCACTGGTACACACAAACATATCAACCATATCATCACACTAACCTCTCTTGATTTAACTTCTTTCTTTCCTTCTCTACATATCTGTATTTTAGGGCCCTGACAATGATTACTTTACTCTAGGAGTCATGTGATCTGAGTGATAGTGTGTGTAATTTGTATGCATATGTATGGGTCTATAGGGCTCTGTTAGAGGAATATACGGTTGGGAGAGCAGCTTACGGCAGAAACCACAGGCACGTACAGTCTTTCAGGCCGGTGCTGGCACCTGGAGCAAACCAGTGAACCCAGACAAGGACAGCAAGCCAGAGGCGGTATGTACCTGCCCAGGTCAAGATTCAGTGCTCTGTCTGGCTTATCGCGGGTGTAGTACCGCCTCTCAGTTTCGTCCCATTCATGCTCTCTGTATTACATTGAGCTGTTTCATAAGCAATAGATGCTGCTTCATGAATGTGTGCATGAGTCCTGTGGTTTCTTTTCTGGCTGGTAGATTAGTCTTTGGAGTCTTCGTCTTATGTTCCTTCTGTAGCTATGTGTCTTTGTCTGTTTTTTCCTCTGCAATAACATTCATAACATCTCCTCCATGGTGTTTAAATGGTTTCTTGTTGTTTATTTTCATTATGCTGCGTTGGAACAATATGTATTGTGAAAAGTGCTTTACAAATAAATTTAAAGGGATAGTTCACCCAAAAATTAAAATTACCCCATGATTTACTCACCCTCAAGCCATCCTAGGTGTATATGACATTCTTCTTTCAGACGAATACAATGGGAGTTACATTAAAAAATGTTCTGGCTAATCCAAGCATTATAATGGCAGTAAATGGCAGCCCAAAATTTGAAGCCCAAAAAAGTGCATCCATCCGGCGGGTTAATAAAGGCCTTTTGAAGTGAATCGATGGGTTTTTTGTAAGAAAAATATCCATATTTAACATGTTATAAAGTAAAATATCTAACTTCCGGCGGACCGCCTTCCATATTCAACTTAAGAAAAAAGCATAACTGGCGCTACGATGACGTCGGACATAGCGTAAGTGTTTTAAGCCCCCGGAGCCGTGTGGATTACTTTTATAATGGATGGACGCACTTTTTTTGGGCTTCAAATTTTGGGCTGCCATTCACTGCCATTATAATGCTTGGAAGAGTCAGGACATTTTTTAATATAACTCCGATTGTATTCGTCTGAAAGAAGAATGCCATATACACCAAGGATGGCTTGAGGGTGAGTAAATTATGGGATAATTTTCATTTTGGGGTGAACTGTCCCTTTAAATTTATTGTGTGCTGTGTTATGCATGCTGAACTTATACACTAACATACATAAGAGAGACAGAAATTCTTGTGTATGATGAATACACATCTTTTCATGGGGTTACATTTACAAATGATTATAAAGTTAATTAATGAGCTTCAACGACTTTTAGCATTGTGGAAACTTGCAGATCAGCAGGAGGCTTCATTAAAACTGGGTGTTACGTCTGTGTGTTTTCCACAAAAATGTTTACTGTCTAATTGGACTCACTTTAGATTATGTATGCTTCCTTTGTGTCTTACTAATGTAACTGTGGTATTAATTGTAGGTGAAGAACAATTCTCGTTCTTCTGCATCAAATTCAACACCGAGCCCCAGATCTGGAAAGAGAGAACAAGCGTACCAGGTAAATCTTCTATTTCTTTAATATCGTAACACACATGACCTATATTAAATAATTTCAGATGTGTGTTTCACATGAGCTGCATTGATTTATTAACAAATGTTTTTATCTGAAGTAAATGATCTGTGTCACTGCATACGTTCTGTGAAGTCTTTTGATTACTTCAGGATGTGGTTTGAGTGATGCGATCACAAAACGTTTTCAACTTTTTATGCTGGATTTGGCTCTGTCCATTTGTTGTTGGAGCATCTGAAATAGAATACCGGGTGTAAATAGAGTTATATTGTATTATTTTAGTTTACTTTTGATTTGCTCTGACAGTGGGACATGTTGAAGTAATATTCATCCTGCTTGTACAGTTATTTCTTAGTTGATATAATACAACATGCATGTTATGAATGTAGTATTGACTCTGTGTTTCCCTGTGCAGGATGGGAAGGGTTATGCCATTGGAGAGCTGGTGTGGGGAAAAGTGAAGGGCTTCTCTTGGTGGCCTGGTCTGGTGGTGGCCTGGAAAGGCAGGGTGCTTCCTGTGTCTATGAGGCGTGTAGAGTGGTTTGGAGATGGCATGTTTTCAGAGGTAAGTAGTTTTTACTCTTTCTTTCTCATGAGAAATATTTTTTTCCCCTGCATTCTTTAAAAGATCCAGTATTTCACACTGAAGCATGCTTCTCTTGTTAATCTTAGATTCATACAGAGGGACTGTTGCCCTTTTCTGCATTTGCAAAGTGCTTCTGTAGTAAATCCTATGAAGGTCTACCTACCTACAAGAATGCCATCTACCAAATCCTGGAGGTACAGTGGAAAGATACTTATTTAACCATTCTCAACTAGGGTTGGGAGGAAATAGAGTACCAGTTCTTATTTTATTCTTATCGTAATATTGCATTATATTGTTGTTCATTTGTAGTTGGCAGGTGAGCGCTGTGGGAAAACTTTCCCCCCCACTGAGAAGAAAGGGGAAGAAGTGAAATCCATGTTAGATTGGGCATTTGGAGGCTTCCAGCCCATGGGTCCTGATGGCTTTTTGCCTCTTGTAGGTATGTACAAAATCTAAAACATATCTAATTGGGGAAAAAACAATTGGTGATTGACAGCAATTTTGAAAGTTCATAATGGGTCATGCTGAAGAGATACTACTCAGCTGCTCACCTGTGGCGATGAGTGTTGCAGTAGCACTGTCATATCTGGCTATAACATGTCATATAGCCTATAACACGTTCTCACACGTTTATTTTGTTAACATTTTGGGAGGAATACAATTTACATATGTGGTTTTAACAACCAGATGCATTTAAACTTGTCCGGTTTCATCTGAAATGCATCTCAGACCACCTCCTGAAGTGATTTGAGTGATCAGATTTAGTTCTGTCGTGAAAGCGCTTCGGAGGGCATTTACACCTTGGCCTTTTCACGATCGGATAGCTATCCAATCAAAGAAAACACGTGAAGGTACCAGGTGTAAACAGGCCCAATAACATAGAGTACCAAAAGTGACAAATTCTCTATCACAAAAATACAATAATTGTGTGACTTCAAATCAAAACGTGACTTCACGTTGATCAGAAAAATAGTCTTATACACAAACCTGTCGTCTGGATCGATTAAGAACACTTCCCTCTGCTTTTCCATTTCACAGACAGCTCTACCAGTAATAAAACTGAGTCGGATTCCTCTATTTCTGATTATCAGCCTCCAGCCAAGAGAAAATATGTCTCTAAGAACAGACAGTCAACTCAGTCAACTCAATCAACTCAGGTGTACACCAGAGGTGAGTTATATCAATCTGCATAGAGGGCAGAACTTAAATTATAATAGCATAAATCAGGTTTCTATCTCATAAAACACTAAACTGCAGATTACTGTTTTTAGGTAAGAAAACATAACCCTTGGTTATTCCTTTTCTTCTCAGATCAAATGGTCCATGAGGTAACTGTTAAAGGCAGAAAAATTGAAGGTGAGTCACTTCTATTATTTTATTTCTATCATATTCATAAATTGAGCTCATTAATGAAGCTATTCCAGGGCTCAACAATAATTGAATGTATGTATGTGTAATATATATATATATATATACAAACCCGATTCCAAAAAAGTTGGGACACTGTACAAATTGTGAATAAAAACAGAATGCAATGATGTGGAAGTTTCAAATTTCAATATTTTATTCAGAATACAACATAGATGACATATCAAATGTTTAAACTGAGAAAATGTATAATTTTAAGGGAAAAATAAGTTGATTTTTAAATTTCATGGCATCAACACATCAAGGCCATGTTTACCACTGTGTGGCATCCCCTCTTCTTTTTATAACAGTCTGCAAACGTCTGGGGACTGAGGAGACAAGTTGCTCAAGTTTAGGAATAGGAATGTTGTCCCATTCTTGTCTAATACAGGCTTCTAGTTGCTCAACTGTCTTAGGTCTTCTTTGTCGCATCTTCCTCTTTATGATGTGCCAAATGTTTTCTATGGGTGAAAGATCTGGACTGCAGGCTGGCCATTTCAGTACCCAGATCCTTCTTCTACGCAGCCATGATGTTGTAATTGATGCAGTATGTGGTCTGGCATTGTCATGTTGGAAAATGCAAGGTCTTCCCTGAAAGAGACGACATCTGGAAGGGAGCAAATGTTGTTCTAGAACTTGGCTATACCTTTCAGCATTGATGGTGCCTTTCCAGATGTGTAAGCTGCCCATGCCACACGCACTCATGCAACCCCATACCATCAGAGATGCAGGCTTCTGAACTGAGTGCTGATAACAACTTGGGTTGTCCTTGTCCTCTTTAGTCCGGATGACATGGCGTCCCAGTTCTCCAAAAAGAACTTCAAATTTTGATTCGTCTGACCACAGAACAGTTTTCCACTTTGCCACAGTCCATTTTAAATGAGCCTTGGCCCAGAGAAAACGCCTGCGCTTCTGGATCATGTTTAGATATGGCTTCTTTTTTGACCTATAGAGTTTTAGCCGGCAACGGCGAATGACACAGTGGATTGTGTTCACCGACAATGTTTTCTGGAAGTATTCCTGAGCCCATGTTGTGATTTCCATTACAGTAGCATTCCTGTATGTGATGCAGTGCCGTCTAAGGGCCCGAAGATCACGGGCATCCAGTATGGTTTTCCAGCCTTGACCCTTACGCACAGAGATTGTTCCAGATTCTCTGAATCTTTGGATGATATTATGCACTGTAGATGATGATAACTTCAAACTCTTTGCAATTTTTCTCTGAGAAACTCCTTTCTGATATTGCTCCACTATTTTTCGCCGCAGCATTGGGGGAATTGGTGATCCTCTGCCCATCTTGACTTCTGAGAGACACTGCCACTCTGAGAGGCTCTTTTTATACCCAATCATGTTGCCAATTGACCTAATAAGTTGCAAATTGGTCCTCCAGCTGTTCCTTATATGTACATTTAACTTTTCCGGCCTCTTATTGCTACCTGTCCCCACTTTTTTGGAATGTGTAGCTCTCATGAAATCCAAAATGAGCCAATATTTGGCATGACATTTCAAAATGTCTCACTTTCAACATTTGATATGTTATCTATATTCTATTGTGAATAAAATATAAGTTTATGAGATTTGTAAATTATTGCATTCCTTTTTTTATTCACAATTTGTACTGTCCCAACTTTTTTGGAATATATATATATAATAAAAAATAAATTTTATTTAATTTATGAATAAAATGCTAGGAATAAGCATGTCAATTCATTGGTCAAAAGCTGTGGAAACATTTAGATTAAATTTGCACTTGCACTGTCAATATTTTCATAGCTGCCACCACAACTTATTTTTGCCTTTGTGACAATTCTTATTGCTCAGTCCTCTTTTTGTTTTTTTTTTGTTTTCTTTTTAAATACAAGATAATTATACAGAATGTCTGTTCTCATGGCTCTTTCCCCAGATTTCTGTCTGTCCTGTGGATCTGCCGACGTTGAAATTTTTCATCCTCTCTTCAAAGGAAGCCTTTGTTTCAAGTGCAAGGTATGATTCAAATCTTGTGTATCTTTTTAGTACTGAATCACAAAATGTATATGCTATTTGCTGGCCAGAATATAATTTTCCATGCATGATACTGTATTTGTTTAGGAGAACTTTACAGAGACGCTGTACAGGTATGATGATGATGGCTATCAGTCATACTGCACTGTGTGCTGTGCTGGACAAGAGGTCATTCTCTGTGGAAATGCCAGTTGCTGCAGGTTTGAACTCAAACTTATGCAAACTTAAACCTTAATGTCATGTTAACCATCAAAACAGGTTGTTTTACTGTCTTTCTCTTTTTTTCACTCTGTTCAGATGTTTCTGCAAAGACTGTCTGAATGTGTTGGTGGGACCGGGGACATTTGATAAGCTGAAGGACGTTGACCCATGGAGCTGTTACATTTGTCTGCCCTCAAAGTGCTATGGTGCGCTCAAGCTCAGGCCTGACTGGAGTATTCGTGTCCAGGAGTATTTTGCCAATAACAGTGCCTTTGAATTTGTGAGTGTCCAAATTATTCTTCTTGTGTTAGATATCCAAGTAGTCCGATTCGTATTTTGCGATATGTTACCATTTTAATGTATCATTCAAAAGTTGGTAAGATTTTTTTAAAAAGCCTCTAATGATCACGAATGCTGCATTTTTGATCAATAATACAAAACAAAAATACAGTAAGAACACTAATATTGTGAAATACTGTTAGAATTTAAAAGAACTGTTTTCTATTTTAATATATTTTAAAATTCCTGTGATGACAATGCTGAATTTTCAGCATCATTACTCCAGTCTTCGGTGTCACATGATCCTTCAGAAATCATTCTAATATACTGATTTGGTGCTCAAGAAATATTTATTATCAATGTTGAAAACAGTTGTGCTACTTAATATTCTTGTGAAGACTGGTTATGTTTTTTTTTTTTTAGGATTTTTTGATAAATAGAAAATGCAAAATAACATTTACTTCACAAAAAAAAAATCTTTTGTAACGATGTAAAAGACTCTTTTTTCAATTTAATGCATCCTGGCTGAATAAAATAATAAAAAAAAAAAAAAACTTGCTGACCCCAAACTTTTGAATGGTTGTGTACGTTTAGGGAAAAAATGGAAAAGCAGAACGGTTTATTAATACTAAGAAAATTGTTTTTGTCCTTGGTTTAGGAGCCACACCGAGTGTATCCATCTATTCCAGCTCATCAGCGTCGTCCAATCAGAGTCCTCTCCCTGTTTGATGGGATTGCAACAGGTCTGCTAATTTAATATTACTGGAATATTTCCAGCCAAAAATTAAAAATCTGTCATAATGTCAGGATATTCTTCAACAATTCTTCTTTTGTGTTTTGCAAAAGGAAAGAAAGGGTTGGTACAACATGGGGGGAGTACATAATGACAGAATTTTCAGTTTTGGTGAACAATCCATTTAAATAAAGTAAATACTGAAACAACAGCACATTATTATTATTATTATTATTATATATATATATATATATATATATATATATATATATATATATATATATATATATATATATATATATATATATATTTATTTATTTATTTTTGGCTTTGTTTACCTTAATGTTTGTGCAATAGCAATGCATTGTGGGAGTTGAAGACAAAAACAAGGGAGGTTTTTCATACTTGCGTCTTGTTTTTTGCAGGCTATCTGGTTTTAAAAGACCTGGGCTTTAAGTTGGACCGCTACATTGCCTCTGAGATCTGTGAAGACTCTATTGCTGTCGGGATGATCAAACATGAGGGCATGGTTGAATATGTGAAGGATGTGCGCACCATCACAAGGAAGCATGTACGTATAGAGCATTATCACATGAACTATGAACTACTTCTCATTCTTCATATACATTCAAGTAGTATAAGGAATTTGACACTTAGCCAGATGTTAATGGCTAAACATTGCTATTTCAAAGACACTCTTCCTCGTATCTGCAATAATGAAGGCTGTCACTGTGTCAAGATCCCTTTTAAAGTTCGCTGTTGTCACCATTTTGTAGCTGGCCGAGTGGGGGCCATTTGATCTCCTGATCGGTGGAAGTCCGTGTAATGACCTGTCCATGGTGAATCCAGCCAGAAAAGGTCTTTTTGGTAAGATATACCTTATGCTACCTATTTAACAGAATTGTGAAGTTTTATGTAGATTCGAGTTTGGTCTTTAGCATCAGAAGATATTCCAACTCAATTATGAAAAAGTAATATTTTATTTTATATTTTCTTTTAGAAGGTACGGGTCGGCTGTTCTTTGAATATTACCGCATGTTAACCATGATGAGGCCAAGAGAGGATGACGATCGCCCGTTTTTCTGGCTCTTTGAGAATGTAGTAGCGATGAGTGCCCACGACAAGGCTGATATCTGCCGTTTTTTGGAGGTAAAAACTTTTTTTTGTTTGTTTTTTCGCCCAGGCTTAAGGTGCGATCACATTAGCTGCGAATTTTCATGGGCAAAAAAAGGGCCATTGTCAATATTGTAGCGATGTATGAAGCTCATCTCGCACACAAGTCACTTTCAAACCAAGCAGCTTTCTGTTTGAACTTAAACTCAATGCAAAATCTGTTTGGAAATCTTTCGCCCTCACAAGATATTCACCGAACAATAGTAAATGTGACCGTACCTTTATACATGCTGTTGAGGCAGACTTCCATCTCACTGAGATGAGCATGTTACTATTTTTGATGATTGTGGATTCTCATGCATTTATCTGTTTCCAGTGTAATCCTGTGATGATTGATGCTGTGAAAGTAAGCCCAGCCCACAGGGCCCGTTACTTCTGGGGAAATTTACCTGGAATGAACCGGTATAAATTCGCATACACAATCACACATACCTGTAAAGCATAAGCATAACTTTTCTAAGTATGGAAATGTATGTGTGTTCAGTAATAGATGGATGCATTCACAGATTAATGTGACTGAAGACTTGAATTTGTGTTTTTAGACCACTTGCTGCTTCACTCACTGATAACGTAAATCTGCAGGACTGCCTGGAGGTCGGACGAACTGCAATGGTAAACGGATTTATCTTCTAGCAGAAAAGTTAATGTTTTGCAAATGAAATGAAAGAAATGCACAAATACAAATGTTCATTTGTAGTTCCTACTTGCGTTAGTCCTAGAAAATGCCATGAATTTAGGCACAACTAAGTAAGATGTTAGAATGTCAAAACCAGTTAAAATGTATTTCTTTTAACAACGATTTAATAAAATGCCTTATTAACTATCATCAGTTCAACAAAGTTCGCACTATTACCACCAAGTCCAACTCCATCAAACAAGGGAAGATGGGACCTCTACCAGTCACCATGAATGGAAAAGAGGACTACCTTTGGTGCACTGAAATGGAGAGGTCAGATATTTTGTATAAATTAAAATTTTACTTACATTTTGGCCTTATCAGGTTTGCAAACAGTAAATCAGTGGGTTTGTTTTGCATAAATGTTGCTTTTGACAAAATGACTGACTTTTTATTCCTGTCTGCACTTTCAGAATATTTGGGTTCCCTAAGCATTACACAGATGTGAATAATATGGGGCGGGGACAGAGGCAGAAAGTCCTTGGGCGGTCCTGGAGTGTTCCCGTGATCCGACACCTCTTTGCCCCTCTGAAGGATTACTTTGCTTGCGAGTAAAGCCATCCTCTGGCACTGGAGGTCCAAATCAAGTCATAAATGAATTAGATTTTTTTGTTTTTAAGGTTTCTGCAGATTCTGACCTCACAGAATATTTTGTTAATTTTTAAAGTTGCGTTTTTTTTCTAAATGTTCTGTGTTTTAAAAAGTGTTTTATCCCGAACAGTGATCCTTGGAATGCACAGACACTTTTGGATCGGATTTCGAACATCATAAGTACTGTCATTTTTAACTTGTGTGCTTTTAAAGTGATTTTAATGCTGAAGAGAGCCACACAATAATCCACCCACTACCTCAGTGCCATTCTGTGATTGGTTCATTGGCTGGAGGAATGCCTATTTATAATTTAATGAATAAGTTAATATTAGTTCTGTTTAGTTTATCTAAAACCGTTTTTAACATTATGTCAGCTTTTTATATCACATTTTTACATCCAAACTTTTCCTTGTTTAGGAATAATCATGTCCTGTTGTTAAATATTGCATTTTTAATTTTTTTTTAATAATGATTGGCAATGTTGTCATTCCATGGTGCTGTTTTATAATATAGAACATTTGGCCACTGGACAGCTGTCTACACCTGTTTTCCTATTTAGCATCATTTATTTAATTGAAAAGAATGTTCATACACACCGTAGATTACTTGGGTTTCATGACTTGCATTTTGATTTTTAGGAATACATGCAACCCGTACACCATGTATTCAGAAGCACAAATGTTGTCTTCGCCATTATAGTTTAGTGAAAGCCTTGGGCTGTTGTTAGATTTGAGTTGACAATAGCCTTCTAAAGTTTTAGCTTTTTTACTTTGTAATGGTAACACTAAATTTGCAGTGTGATCCTACAGTTTTAAGACTACTTTTTTGCCATGAGCTAGCATTTTAGACCATACTATTGCATCATTTTACAATAAACAGGTCATCATTAGGGTTCCAACACATCATTTCTGTTTGCCATTTTTACCCCATTTGTTACCTGTATGCACTTCCGATTTAAAACCGTTGGCCTTGAGCTTATGGTCTAAAACTGTGGTCACTGCAGCATTGCTTTGTGTTGTTTTTAGTAAGGATTTAGCATACCACAATATATATATACATGAGAGTTAGTCACTGTGTTAACTGAGGCCTTTTTGTAGAACATGACACAATGTGTCCAAGGGCTTAAAGAATAAGTGCCTACAAGTGGATAGGCTACACGTTTATGTAGGACAATTTTTTTTAAATGATTTTAACTGGCATGTCTTCAGATTACATTTAAAGGGAATAATTTTAGCTACTTTGCATTTGTCTAGTGCAAGTGTCTAAATTGTATCTTACCTTTGAAAAGTCTCAGAATACTTTTCGTTATCAATTGTGGTCATTGAAAACTGTCAGTGTGAAATTAGGTGCTTCAGTATGTGTATAAATTTTCTTTCTAATTGTTTAGCATGTGTTTTCAGCATTATGCAGATAGTGGTTCTGACTTTGTCACTGGTCAAAGCTGATGTTTAGCTTTTGATAGTTTTCTAAAACATGATACCAACTGACTCGAACTTAAGATTAATTAAATTTGAGTAAGGCATGGGCCAGCTTGAGGTGTATGTGTGAGCTTTGGTGAAAGATCAATAACTGGATTACATATGTCTTGATGCCTTTTGGATGTCTATGTCTTGTAGCAAAGCTTTAGAAAATCCTAGTAAGAACTGTGTTGATGTGTTACATGTAATAGTTGTGAAATGACGGTCTGTGTGTAGTTTCAAGGTGCAGTATTGTCTCATTAGAAATAACTCCCTCAGGTCTTCTCAACACCAGCAGGCCTCATAGGACCATGATCTTTAATGTCACACTGATTATTTTTATTCAATACTTTGTGAACAGAATATACTATATATTTGTACCATTGGAATTGCCCTTAATACCTCTCTTTTTTTGTTGAATGGGTCTTTCAAAACCCATGTCTTCTGGTGCTAAATGAAATGCTAATTATGTCTGTAGATCTAGGATGTTTTTCTTGAACTGATGATTGACAAGTTTTGTTTTAATAGCTTTTGATATTTGCTATAGTCTGCTTGCCTAACTTTAATATTCCATGCTTGTACTAACATCAGTGATGAAAAATAAATTGCACCAACCCTTTTTATCTTTCTTTTTCAATTGATATGTTAATTTAAGTGTTTTATCAACCCACAAAACTAAAAATTCAGTCCTCCAGATTAAATGTGATTTCTGCTTGCTTTGATTTCATATTTTTCTATTAGGTTGCTGGTTTAGTAATGTGCTTAGAAGCGAGAAATGAAATATTTCAAAAAATTATTTAAATTTTAGTTTAATAAAAAGGATATTTAATAGATAAGTTAATAGAACAGATAACATAAAGAAGTTAATAGAAGTATAACAATATTAGAAAATAACCATAGTCATGAAAAACCTGGAAATATTAGGGAATTTTAAAATTATGTCTGGGCTTGGGGAAAGTCATGGGAATTAGTATGTAGTCACTAGTGTATATATATACAGACATACATACATTTTGCTCAGCTAAAAAAATATTGAATTGACTACATATTGCTCTAAAACTTCCAACTTCCCCCTTCAAGTGAGTGATTAAGTTGATTGTCCTATTGGAAACATTAATACAATATGCGTAAATGTATTAATTTAAAAGATTGGTTAAAAAATATATAAAAATAGGCAACATAAATATAGCTTAAATTTGCATATTTTTACTTTATTAAATTTCCCAGTCAAGTGTTGATGGTTTGAGTCCTGGCTTTTATTTTGTTGATTACTTTTATTTTGACAGATGGCAGTATTTAGTTATAGGTTTGTTACATATAGCCGGATGATGACTTTTATTTTGACATCTGTGATTAGTTAGTAAGTTTCTGCTGTGGTTGCAGGCTTGCCTTGCATCCCTTTTTCCAGCCTGCAGCAGAAGCGGCACTTTACGAACGACGCGCCGGTGAAACTGCAGCCCGGTTCACTCACATCCCAACATAGTTTGGACTTTCAGAACCAAATGTAAGATAAAGGCGATGATTTGATCTTTGACAGAGAAAACACAGAAAAACTGTACTTTATGGTGGTTTTGCTCACTTAGGACGATACTTGCCTTTTAATGTTGTGATTTAAATGTTCGACAGTTAAAAAGACAACGGTTATTACAAGAGCATCAACCGTTTAACGTTATATGAATAATAAACGATTAATAATTCTGACAGATTAGTTTACAACTTTTACATGAAAGCAGCGCGTTCAATGGGCATCCTACACAAAAGACAAACAAATATCCAATTTTTATTCCATATGTAATGTGTTTCAGACCTGAAACTCTTAGATGGATATAAATATACAGCCACACATTGAAGTGACATTAAGTAGGAAGTAAAGATGATGTAGATGGGCTAAAGGGTGTGAATGTGTGTTTAAGGAAATGAGCCTGAACTCTTAACTCAACCTCTTTTTCTAGCAACAAAGTGTCTCCATCAGCTTTAAATAGTTGGGTTTGTCTGAGCCATGGCTGTGAACGTGTTCTCGACATCAGTGACAAGTGAAAACCTCAGCCGCCATGACATGCTCACATGGATAAACGAGTCTTTACAGATGAGCCATGCCAAGATCGAGCAACTGTGCTCAGGTCAGTGACCAGCTGTCTGGCCCCTTTACTTCATACTCTCAACTTGAGCATCATTAAATTACTGACGGAGTCTCTGAGATAAACATAAAGCCTAGTTTGCATTTTGACCATAACGATTATATATAATAACTGTGGGATGTCAGAGAATGAGGTGTTATTTGCATGCTGTCAAGTTTGTCTGTCGATATCTGGGTCACTTGGGAATGAACAAAGATAGTACGGTGGAGAGGGGGATGAGAGAGTTTTTGTTTAGGTAGGGACCTGCCTGACTTTATTATATTATTATGTTTCTTATTTGCTGACTGTCTTACTGTTAAGGTGCTGCTTACTGTCAATTCATGGACATGCTGTTCCCATCGTGTATTCCACTGAAGAAAGTCAAATTCCAGGCCAAACTTGAGCACGAATACATCCACAACTTCAAACTTCTTCAAGCTAGCTTCAAAAAGATGGGTGTTAGCAAAGTATGTCAACCAGTTGCATTTATTAGCACACAAATTGTTTCGCCACACAAAATATATTCATGATTTACAATGTGTAAAGCGTAACTAATTTTTTGCTTATTTTGACATCTCTGTGTAGATTATTCCTGTTGACAAGCTTGTGAAAAGCAAGTTCCAGGACAACTTTGAGTTTGTTCAGTGGTTTAAGAAGTTCTTTGACGCAAACTATGATGGGAAGGAATATGATCCGGTGGCAGCTCGACAGGGACAAGAAATGGCAGCCAATCAGAGTCCAGCAGCAGCAGCAGCCACGGTTAACAAGCCAAGGAAGCCTAGCACAGGTAAGGAGGGAGAACAGACAGACGCTGCGTCCGAAATCGATTACTTCTCTACTATTTAGTATGCGAAAAACAGTACACCAACAGTGTAGTATGTCCGAATACATAGTATTCGAAAAACAGTAGGTAAAAAGTCCCCGGATGACCTACTACTTCCGACGAGATTCTGAAGTGCGCATTCGATGGACACTTTACTATCCCATGAGGCCACGGGAGAGGATTTATGAATGGAGGTGAAGGGACGTAACTGACGCTGAAAGGGCACGAGATAATGACAACATGGTGGATGTAGTATGTCCGGATTGCATTCATACTATATAGAACATACTTTTTAACGTTCGCGAAGTAAGTTCAAATTCAAATGTAGTACCTACTCAGATAGTATTCAATTTCGGACGCAGCGAGGAGGTTCTCAATAACAATTACAGCCTATTTAGGCATATCCTTATGGGGAAAATAGCATACATAAATCTCCTATTAATATTTAATGGATAGTAATCGTTTTTTAATGAACAATTATCAACATCAGTCTTTTTAGGTTCATATAGTCCTCTTAGAAGTATGCGGGACTAGCTTTATTGTCGGAAGCTAGCTGTCCTAATGATAACAGGCGCATGGCAGCTGCAGCTGTTATGGATTATGACCCCAGAATATGTGGGTGTGACCAAGTCATGCACCAGTGGGCCAGTCGTACATGCTTTAGCTGTTTTTACATGTGTGAGAATGGCTGGAGCCTTACGTTGCCTGTGCATGAATTTTTCTGTTTACTTCAGACACAGGCATTTCACCTGCAGTCAAGCCAATGGCCCCTGTTGGTAAGATGTTGAGAACTACCAGTTAGTTTAGTTAAACCACATTGCCTGTTCTCCTATCTACTAGGTTGCTTCACTTCTGGGTATTTTCTCGTTCACATTATGGTGATTCCTACATTTCCAAGTATTGCACATTTCAAAACAACAGTCATGCAGTTCTCTGGGGCTATGGCACTTATTGATGGAATATTCTAGAAATAGATTATTTTTAAGTTTTATTTATTATTTCTTTAATATTGGAAATATAACCATTTAAGAATTGGTCCATTGACAAGTAAATTTGAGGCTGGAATTGACCCTTATCCTCAAGTCAGGTTGACATGTATAACAAGATTATGGATGTCCTGTTGATGTTCAGCTCCACAGCGTTCAGCCACAGCACCTAAATCTGCACCAAAGACGGCTCCAGCTGCAATGCGAGGTGCAGGAACGGGCAGTGGTGATGAAGAGAAAGGAGCACTTACTCAGATGGTAAGACTTTACAAGAAACAATAAATGAAGACTTTAGCATTATATTTTCACTTTGTTCAGATGTTAATCATTTTATAATTTCAGATAAATGACCTGAAGGCCACCATTGCTGACATGGAAAAGGAAAGGGATTTCTACTTTGGCAAGCTGAGAAATATTGAGCTCATCTGCCAAGAGAAAGAGGGTGAGGGTGATCCTACACTGCAAAGGATTGTGGATATTCTCTATGCCACAGACGTAAGTGTATATCACTGTGTTTAAAGATAGTTTGAGACTTAACATTTTTCAGCCCACTCAGTTCTGTGATTTATTTATTTATTTATTTATTTATTCTTTCTCTCTTTTTCTTTCCCGTCTTTCAACAGGACGGTTTTGTAATTCCAGAGAATGAGGTGGGCGAACCGGAAGAGTTTTGACCAATCAGGGGTGACCGTTTTAAAAAAAATTACCCCATTGGGACACTCAAATGCACATACTGGCTGATTCCTGCTGTTCTGCTGCACTTGCCTTTGGTCCATCATTTTGGACTTTGACTTTTGAATGTCTTTTTATTCAGGGAAGTTCTATACCTTGAATTTTCAGCTTTTTTTTTTATTGACCATTAAAACAAAATTATTTTTGTGAATGAAAAATAAAGTACTTATCAAAGGCTGTTTGTATAAAGCAGTCCACTGAGGTCTGACTTGCAATGAGTAAACAAAAACAGGTATTGTACTCAGACACGAGCAAGCCGTTCTGATCCATTCATTCTTTAGTTCAACCAGAGTATTGGTATACTCCAGAACCTTTGCTGTTATCTAGTTTCTGATCTGTACATTTGACTGCTTGTTAACCAGTTGAGAGTGAAGATCACTTCCTCTAATAAGCAGGATGTGTGTTAACCTTTTGCAAGCACATGAGGCAATAAGGAACCACTTAACAGTCATGAGAGGCTTTGGGTTTGAGTCGGGTGATATAGCCCTCATTTAATCTTAACTGGCCAAAGATGTTAAACTGTAAGTACCACCATCATCAGGCATTTTTACTATGCTAAATTTGACAAAGTTAGGCCATTTCTTAAACCATGCTTTATTTTACATCCATGTGTGCTGTGCATGTGCCATGTATTAAAGTCATATACTGCAAAGCAAACAAAGTTTTAACTACGTTTGCATATAAGCAAAATGTGCTGTAAACCAGTCCATATTTTATTATTAGGAAACATGAGTCATTTTTCCCATGGTTTTGACTTTCTGGGTATCTGAGAAACCGTGGGCTGTTCATGACTAGGTTTGATCTCCAGCTTTTGGAGTCCAGGAACCTCCTCCCCTGCTTGAATCATGCGGAACACCTCTGGGAAAGAGAGAGACTGCGGCTCCGTGATCGCCTCCGCTGTACCGGACTCCCTCTCACGAACCATCTCCACATCATTCTGCTTCTCCATCGATTTATTTACTGACTGCCACAGCTGTTTAAAACAATTCAAAGCAATTCATTATTCGGACTTCACTCCTCTGTGATTTAGTGATCAAATGTGATGCCTTGTAACTTTTTTTTATTGCAATTTTAACAAACAGAAGATACAATAACACACAAACAATCTTTCAGACAATAAACGAATTATGGCTCAATAGTCATCAAGGGAAATTATATAAAGAGGCCTAATCCGAAAAGAAAGGGGGGAGGGCACAAAAATAAATAAAGCACATTACGAAATAATATTAAACGTAGCACAAATTCTGTAATGCACTGTAACATCACCGACGTACCTGTTATTAACGGAAACGTTTAAATCTCAGTAAATTGTTCCTGTAAACCTGTTTTGCTTTCAATGTCACAAGAATAAGCCATTTAAACGCAGCGTTTTTAAATGATTAGCACTAGGTTATTTATTAAATGTAAGTGTTATTAACATAAAATGCTCAATTTTAAGGTATCCTGCCTTAATGTTTACTAAGTGCATCTATCGTTTGACTTCCTGATTCGTTTCTAATCATGGATTGTAAAATAAAAGTCCCTCGCTCAAACGCACCACGGGTCGCATCTCGATAAAACATTATATGTTATCTCTTTCCCCGCTACCTTTTTTTAGTTGCCAGCCAACACAAGCATTATTATTATTTTAACAATACTTTAATGGCCCCCAGAATATTTTGTTGTATGAATATCTGAACATGCAATATATCAATATATCAAAAGAAAGAATAGAGCCTTTGCTTTTAAACAAAGAAACCGTTTTATTCTAGCTTCATGCATGCATTCTTTTTTTTTTCAACACTTGAATGTGGGTAAGTTTATTATTTATTATTTTATTTTTTTTTCTCAAAGACTACAACGCGCATAAGCAATGTTTTTAGCACGTTTTTCAGCTCTTTTTTTTTGCCTGTTTTTTGAGCCGAAGATTCTCTACTTTTTCAATAGTTGTGTAATAGTGCCCGTACCGTATAACAGTGAAAACACGGAAAGCCGGAAAATTCCGTCAATGCACTTAAAGGGATAGTTCACCCAAAAATGAAAATTCTGTCATCATTTACTCACCCTCAAGTTGTTTCAAACCTGTATGAATTTCTTTCTTCTGCTGAATTAAATGTAAGTGTTATTAATATGAAATGCTCAATTTTAAGGCATACTGCCTTAATGTTTACTTAGTTATCTGCTAAACACAAAAGAAGATATTTGGAAGAATATGGGTAACCAATCCATCGATGGACTCCATTAACTTCCATAGTATGGAAAAAAAGTACTATGGTGTTCAGCAGAATAAAGAAATTCATACAGGTTTGGGACAACTTAAGGGTGAGTAAAGGATGACATAATTTTCCTTTTAGGGTTCCCTTTAAAGCTAAATTTTGTTTGTTTCGATTCCTCTAACTCCAAAATAAGATTATGAATCAATCTGTCAACCTTTAAGTACAATTCATGTTAAATTATTTTTTATCAAGTGGGCTCTAATTCCTTAAAAAAATCTACTAATCAGTAACCAGCCAAGTTTTTTTCTGTGTAACATTTAACATGGCCAATGTCTGAAATGATAGGCCTAATTTAAAGTAAATTATAAAAATTTAAAATTATTTCACCAATTTCACCAGTCCTTCAAATATAGTTATTTTGTTATGAACTGTATTAAAATGTTTATACATTTCTGTATTTCCAAACATAAATGAATGCAAGGTTGTCTGAGACTTGTGGGAAGATGGACTTGGCCCTCTACCTGCGCCCTACCTGTGTTTAAGTCAATCATTAATAAGTGAGCTCAGAAAGACATCCCTTAGGCAATAAGAAGCCACCTTGGTATAGATTTGGCATAACTATTTACACACAATTGCCTATTTATCTAAATCATTCACTATTTTTGTAGCACATGGTTTTGCACCTTAATTGATAACAAATAAGCGTGTGTTTAGGCTACTTAATTATTTGGATCCTGACATCTAAGGGCTCCCAATCAAAATTCTTGTGTTTCGTAAGTCTTTCAGATTTCACTGAACAATGGGGAGGGTGGACAACTGCACGTTCATGGGAGGTGGGATCCCTTTGTCATCTGAGTTCTTTAAAGGTAAGAGGTTTAACACAACATGATGATGAAAGTAGACGTATTGAACCAAGCTCTGCTGTTTGCTGCTTATAATCCGTGTTACAATGTTAAATGTAATTTTCCCTGGATAATGACAGCAATGACAATACGCTGCAATGTAGCACATGGATATGGTTATATGATTGAAAAAGACAACACAGATGAAACTGCTCATCAGTCAACAATGTTTACAGAGCTATTTGAGTCAGCTAGCATTGTTCCCCCATTTACTGTCGTCATTTTCACTTGTTTCCAGGATTATTACCCTCGAAGCTGCTAAAAGTGTGCCTCTGAGCTTGGGGGACTAGATGTCCCTTTTAGACACATGAATGGGTACCAGGATGGGAAATTATGTCTCTTTGAGTCTCAAAAATTAGAAGATTATTTATTAGCATCCTTGGTTCCATGAAGAACCTTTATCATTCATGAAACCTTTCCATTTCACTAAAGGATTTTTGTTGTGGAAAAAGCTTCTTTAGATTGTAAAAATGGTTCTTTTAAGAACTATTTGCTGAAATCTCCTTTATTTTTTTAAGAATGTGGTTTTGTTTGTTCTGCTTATAGCAATCAAGAACGATCTCTGGCTGTTCCTCCTTCCCGCTGTGTTTGCTGTGCTGCTGCTTGCTCTTTTCTTGGAGGAGATCGGCTTTTTTCTGCGTCATGTCCCGTCTCAGCGGCGTAGACATCTCAGCCTGTGGATCCTGGGAATATATCCAGTAAAGCAGCACTCAATTAATAATAATTGATGTAATACCTTTAGTTACCTTTTGGTAACATTTTGTTTTTTTGACAGGTCTTCGGGATGACGTCTATCATTGCGCTATATGTTCCTCGCTCCTCATCTTTGTGCAATTTCATTGCATCTCTGTGAGTGACTTTGACTTCCAATGTTGTTTTGCAAGTTTTGTAATCGAATTGCACAATGGTGATCCAAATGGCCAGTCATATCTGTATGAAATGTTTTACATTTTTTTTGGCAGATATCACTCCATTACACTCTTGAAGTTCATGGGTCTTATCAAAGACTTCTTCGGTGGAAAGACCCGCATGCTGGAGGTATTAGCAGGGGAGCAGGTGTCTCCAAACCCCTTCCCCTGTTGCTGCTGCTGCTGTCTTCCTCTCTTTGACATCAACAAGTACTTAATCACACATACACCTGCATAGATGTTTAACTTGAAGTACATTCATAATAACTGGACTGTTTCATTATAATGGTGGAATCTTAACTGTTTTTTCTCCATTAGGACCAGTGTGGGGTGGATGATGGCTGCTGTTCTTCAGCTCTCTGTGGTCAGAACAATCCTGTTCTTCCTCACTCTTGTCCTTTGGACAGATGAACAATACGACTATGGTGATGTAAGTACAATACGCCATTGCTTTTGAGCTCACTAGTGTAATATTTATATGATAGGCCTATGGAGAGAGAAGCTTTCATTTAACGATTTAAAGGGTTATTATTTACTCACCTTCATGTCGTTCCAATCCCGTAAGACCTTTGTTCATCTTCGGAACAAAAATTAGGATATTTTTGATGAAATCCGAGAGGTTTATGAACCAGGCAGTAACGTCATTGCAACTTTCAAGGCCCACAAAGGTAGTAAAGACATTGTTAAAATAGTACATGTGACTACAGTGGTTCAACCTTAATGTTATAAAGCGACGAGAATACTTTTTGTGCACAAACCCCCCCAAATAACTTTATTCAACTTTATTCAACAATCTCTTCTCTTCCATGTCATTCTCCTACGTTATTCATGTAGTAAACACAGTGCAGCGCTTCCAGGTTCTACGTCAGAACGGCATTTTTCTTATGGGTTTGTAACGACATGAGGGTGAGAAATTAATGACATAAATTTCATTTTTGGGTGAACTAACCCTTTAATTCATCTATTCTTCAAGATTGCAACATTTTTCTTGAATACTCAGTCCCATTCATAAGGTGCTACCTTAAAAAGCAACACCGGCTTATTTGGAGTACACTACCATTCAAAAGTTTGGAATCATTACGGGGTTTTTTTTATGTGTTTGAAAGAAGTCTCTTATTCTTACCAAGGCTGCATTTATTTGATCAAAAATACAGCAAAACCAGTAATGTTGTGAAATATTATAACAATTTAAAATATTTGTTTTCTATTTTAATATATTTACATTTTTAGTTTATTCCTGTGATGGCAAAGCTGAATTTTCAGCAGTCTTTCTAATATGCTGATTTGGTGCTCAAGAAAGTATTAGTATTTGTTTCACCATTGTTGGTTTAGGTGACTTTGTAATCTTTTTCTTTTTCTCAGGTGAATTCGGTTAATCTCAACATGTATGTCAATGCCATCATTGCCGTATCCACGTTTCTGTCCTTTTATGGCTACTTGCTGTTTTATAAAGCTTCAAAAAGAGCATTGCCTGGATACAGTGTTCGAGCCAAGTTTATTTGCATCATTGTTGTCCTGGTCCTCTGTGGACTACAGAGTGGAATTCTGGAGACCATGGGTGCGCTGAATGTCATCCCCTGCACTCCTCCCTTCTCTGACCTGTTTCGTTCTCAATGTAAGAAATATAAAACATTTCCTTTGATTTTCCAAAGGTTTTGGGATCTGGAAACTGGAATACATCTGCTTTAATTTGTTACAATAATGATTTTCTCTCATTTTGTCTTTCTACCAGTAATCTACCACTATTCTGTAATTGTGGAGATGTTCTGCATCAGCCTCTTTGCACATCACACATTCCGGAAAGTTGAACCCTCTCATGATGAGGGTGAAGAAATGGAGATTGATGTCATAAGAGTTCTCAATGAAAAGGCAATTCAGACAGAAGACGAGCTGCCAATCGCTGTGCAGCTCTCTTCTCAACAGGACGAGCCATGTCATTCTAACCTTGGATACAACAGCGACAGTGAAGACACCCTCTGTAAAATTGAACACGCACCACTGGACCGCTTCCCTTTTCCCTTACAGCACAGACTACAAAATGCAGCAAATGTGGAGAAAGTACATACTACACCACCTGAGGACTCCATGAGTGTGGAGCTGCCGACAATTACTGTCAGTGCTGAAATTAACCATATTGACAGTGGTGATGTTACCGTTGTATAGAAGAAAAAGAGAGAAAAATTTACAAATGTATAGTTTATTCCACTGTATATGTCTATGACTCCACTGGGGCCCAGGAAACTAAACAAAGAACAAATTCCATTTGAATTGTAAACTCACCAGCAAGTTTTTTTTTTGTAATCTAATATAGCACCTGCAGTTTACTATAATAAGTAGCCTACATTTATATAAAAAATACACAATAATTTATTACTGATTCCCAAGAAATAATTAGGCTAAAGACTTGTAGGCCCCCAGAGTTTTTACATTTGAACCAGAAGCTGTAATGCCTTAGGCGTGACGTCAAAACTCGTTCTTACACTCTAAAAAATGCTGGGTTAAAAACAACCCAAGTTGGGTTGAAAATGGACAAACCCAGCAATTGGGTTGTTTTAACCCAGCGGTTGGGTTAAATGTCTGCCCAACCTGCTGGGTAGTTTTATTTAACTCAACTATTGATTAAAAAATACTGTATTGCTTGCTTAAAATGAACCCAAAGGATGTTGGAAATTAATATTTATTAATATGTTTAATAAATTAACATTATTAATAAGTTTAATGAATAATAATTAAACAAATATTTATTAAATTACTTATTAATAAATGTTCACCTTTTGATTATTATTGTTCCCTCTAGTAATTATGTGTGTGGTTCATTTTAAGCCATCCATACAGTACCATACAGTACTTTGTGCATTTGGGTTAAATAAAACTGCCCAGCACGTTAGGCAAACATTTAACCAAACTGCCAGGTTAAAACAACCCATTCACTGGGTTTGTCCATTTTCAACCCAACTTGGGTTGTTTTTAACCCAGCATTTTTTAGTGTAATTTGGGCCTAATGGGTGGAGCTAGAATATCCAACCACACCCTAACCCGACCCCCAACTCTATCCCTCCACCTACCCTCATAAAAAAAGGTACAAAAGCTATCACTGGGGTGGTAACTTTTCAAAAGGTACACTTTTGTACCTAAAGGGTAGGCCTAGATATTGGTACCTTAAAGGTACATATTACTACCTAAAGTGTACATATCTAAAAGGAACACAAGTGTACCTTTTGAAAAGGTACCACCCAAGTGACAGCTTTTGTACCTTTTTTTCTGAGTGACCCCATTAGACATCCAGAGAGGTGGAGCTGGACGTCATTTGACTCTGCAGCGAGCACCACTTGAAACGGGGTGGGAGCTCCAAAAGGGTGCGGTATCCTCTCAGGCACATGACACGCATGCATGATTTTCCCCCTCAATCCAGTTCTGTGCAAACTCTGCCCCGCAGCCAATTCTAAAGATTTCATTGGTCATATCAATCACACTGCTGATTTCCTACATGATGCTATGCTACAACAAATGCTAACCCCTAAACCTACCCTACACCCTAACCTTAACCAGTCAAATTGACTGCAGGGCGGGATTTGCGATGAATTGCTAAAGAAAATGCCATTTTTGGATTTTGCGACATATGATCGCCGAGCCAGACAATGGAATCTTTTTAGTTGCACCCAGCATCACTACCACCTTCTACCCTGTGAATCTCGAGCTCAGGACACTCCTGTTTCTTAGAACACAGCGATAGAGTAGAATGTTCCCACGTGCTGCACTGGGACGGCTCCCGGGGTATTCCCGCTTACATTGTTGATCAAATTCCGGTCTGAACGTTATTGGCCAGAAGTTCTGGGCTGCTCTCTCACGGAGCATATTTATAGGAATTTTTATTTATATAGCATATTTTATAGCTTTTTTTTTTTTTTAGATCAACTAGAAACAATGTTTAATTTATGAACTTTTATTTTGAAATGTAAGTCAATTGGCTGAAGCCAGAGCCAATGGCGAAAGTCTTTGCGTGTGGAGACCCTGCCCCCTTTTGGAGGTTCTGCCCACTTACTGTAGTTCACGCCCAATTTACAACCTTGCTTTCATTGCAAATATGGCACTACCCTGAATAAGGTCTATTTCCTGATTTCATTTCTATGCAAACTACTCCACGATTTGTTCATTAAAACAAGCAAAAATAGCTTTCAGTAAGGATTGGGATAATCTTTTTTTACGATTATAGCTCTATTCTGTTCTAAATCTTCTGAATAAAATAATATATAAAATATATAATAAAAGAATAAAAAATAAAATAATACAAATAAAAAGTAATAATGATATAAACACGAGTTTTTGCTTACAAATTGAAATTTTCAGTTGTTGACATCTTTGTAGGGTTGCCACCTTCAGTGTGGCAAAATAAGGGACACCCATTCACGACACCCAGACCCCTCCCCCCCAAAAAAACAAAACAAAACAATTGCATCAAGGACTTCAAGGACACAAATAAAGAATGTCATGAACTGATTATTTCAACAATGACAACTTGACAGCTCAACAATAAACCATAAGAAAACATGAAGTATGTGAACTTGCAACAGAACACATTTTATATTATTTTACATTTGATTATTTTATTTATTTCCAAAGAACTCATTAGTAGCCTATTTGATGCACTTTAAAGGGATAGTACACCCAAATAGGAAAATTCTGTCATTTACTCGCCCTCAAGTTGTTCCAGACCTGTATGAGTTTCTTTTTCTGCTAAACACAAAAGATATTTTGAAAAAAGTTTGTAATGAGGCTGCTATGGGGGCACCATTGACTTCCATAGTAGGAATGTATCTTCCTATGTGTTCAACATAACAATGAAATTTATACAGGTTTGGAACAACTTGAGGGTGAGTAAATGATGACAGAATTTTCATTTTTGGGTGAACTGTCCCTTTAAGCAGTCATTCTGAACCAGTAATCACTCTTTTGACAATTCTGAAAAATGTTTAATTTTTTATTAATTTACTTAAATTATGACTATATTATTATGTAATTATTTGTCCCATTTTTATCTAAATTTTTTTTTTTTTAAATGTCATAAACTTTATATGACAGGATTATTTTATATATATATATATAGGATTATATATGATTAATATAGCCTAGCTAAATGATAAATTAATAATAACATTAATTAGGCTACAATCTATTAATTGACCTGTCTAATGTCTAAAAAAATATAATAATTCTGTCTGCCAAGCTCTGATAATGTAGCCTATGGAATATTATATTAATATATTATCCATTAAAAAGCATGGATGTGTCTGTCACCGCATGCTGCTTTAAGTCAGAGAGTCTGAGCAACTGAAATGCTTCTCTGCAAAGTGTGCAGTTCGCCTTAGGTTCATCATTAGTTACTGGACAGACCCATTGATACCTTTTTTCTATTCAGCCCTATATCTGGAGATCCTCTTGCGTTCAAACGGTGGACGCGACCTCGACATGTTTTTAAAAAACCGCGCAAGTCTGCAGCGCATGTTCTCCAGACTCCGTCGCTATGGCAACCAAGCCGCTAAAACGAAATCACGCGCAAATGAGCTTCTGTACTACTTATTGTGAAATTGATTTCTTTATATTTGCTATAAGTATTGTCCACATTGCAAACTCATTATGTGTTTATTGAACTATGTGTGGACCTATGTAAAATACGGGACAAATCGCGACCCGTATTGATTTGATAAGGGACGCGTCATTTTGCCTGTAAATACGGGACGATTCCGTATTTCACAGGACGGGTGGCAACCCTACATCTTTGACATAAATACATTATATCTATGTTTGGCACTCATGTTACGCGCGGTCAACGGGATTGACCAATGAACATAAGATATTCTTCTCCTAGCTACAACGCGACCAATCATCAACGCGAATGCGTATCTTGTTTTTCCGGTAGTGAGAATCCAGCCTGCTGGCGAGGTGATTCAGGCGAACATGGCGCAAGACTTGAAAGGTAGTATTTCTTTTGCTTTCTTCAAATAGTGACGAACATTGCTGTTAAGATGCACGTTTCACATAAATAGCATTGAATAAACGTGCGCAATGACTAAACAACATAGCCTAAATAGTGCATGACATTACCCTAACATGCGTGAAAGGTTGCATTTGTTTCTTAAGGAATATACATTATATAGTCCCTTACATATGATTTAAGATTGCAGGGTGTCTTGTAAACTTTCATGGGAGGACCTCCAGGCTCTGTGCCGCAGAAAAAGACTAGTTTGCAAACAGTTGAGTGTGACAAAGAACAACTTTAATGACTATGAAGTGGAGTATTTGTTTAACTACAAAAAACACAAGGTGAGTTATTAATTATGCAATGCATGTACGACTGTGATCTAGTCATTTGTGGCTCCAACTGCTTCTCCTTATCCATATTTTATATTTCCAATTTACATGATTCATGTAATTGCCTGTTCAGGGTCGAGAGTTCTTCCTGGTGAAGTGGAAGGGCTATGCAGAGTCAGAAAACTCATGGGAGCCTCTCAAAAACCTCAAATGCCAAATACTCTTGCACCGGTTCCGAGAAGACATGAAGGCAGCTCTGCTTCAGGCCAGTGAACCTCTCGATTCAGCGTCTTTGAGCACCCCCATCGTGTCTTTCCTCCTCCAGAAGGCCAAGCAACGAATGAAGCTTAAAAAATGGGAAGACCTCATGAACCAGACCTGCAGACACAAGGGGCGCATATTTGTTTGTAATGAGGTCGACCTGGACGGACCTCCTAAAAACTTCACCTACATTAATGACAATAAGTTAGGGAAAGGAGTGGATGTAAATACAGTGACAGTGGGCTGCGAGTGTGAAGACTGCATCACTCAGCCGATCGACGGCTGCTGTCCAGGGCTGCTGAAGCATCGGAGGGCGTATAATGACAGCAGACAGGTGAAAGTTATGCCCGGGGTACCCATCTACGAGTGTAACTCCATGTGCCAATGTGGTCCTGACTGTGCAAACAGGGTTGTGCAGAGAGGTATTCAGTATGATCTGTGCATCTTCAAAACAGCAAATAGCAGAGGCTGGGGAGTGCGGACACTACAGAGGATTTACAAAAACAGCTTCGTTATGGAGTATCTCGGAGAGGTAAGCAAGTTAAAGGGATAGTTCCTGTATGAACACACAAAATATTATAATTAAAATATTAAATATAATATATTAAATATGAAAAAATATATTCTGAAGAATGTTTTTGTCTATACAATGAAAGTCAGTGGTGTCCAAAACAACATTAGACCCCATTTTTTGGTTGAACTGTCCCTTTAAATTGGTTAATGTTGGTGAATCCTGTTTTTTTTTTTTCCTGTGAATGTTGATTACTGACCTGCTGTCAGTTGTGTATTGCATCAGATTATCACCACAGAGGAAGCAGAGAGGAGAGGAGTGGTTTACGATAAGCAAGGCATCACCTACTTGTTTGATCTGGACTATGTGGAGGACGTCTACACCATCGATGCAGCTTATTATGGAAACATCTCTCACTTTGTCAACCACAGCGTGAGCACTAACTAGCTGTACACATCATCTGGGCTGTCTATCAAGTAATTTGGAACAAATTCTGATATTTAAGTGATTTATTTATAGAAGGTATCATTTATTCTGAAGGATTATTTATTTATTCTGAAGGATCATGTGACTGGAGTAATGGCTTCTGAAAATCCTTAAAGTATTTAAAAACATCCTAGTGTAAAATCACAAACCTGACTCTCAATCTCTCCCATAGCAGATAGGGGTGCCCCGAATTAGTGATTCAGGATTTTGATTTCTTATGCATATTTTCTGATTATTTTATCATTATTTTAATACCTTTTCTATGTAAAGCACTTTGAATTACTATTGTGTATGAAATGTGCTATATAAATAAACTTGCCTTGCCTTAAAATGTATTAAAAACAGAAAACAGTGCTTTGCTAATTTTTGTTTTAGCAAATCTGTCGCAGTGTGCTGCCAAATTAACATTATAACAGTAACTTCACAAAGCATGCAATTAATTAATCTTTATCATTGTTTTTCCAGTGCGATCCAAACTTGCAGGTGTATAATGTTTTTATTGAGAACTTGGATGGGCGACTGCCCAGAATTGCATTCTTTGCTAAACGAGGGATCAAAGTAGGAGAAGAGCTCACCTTTGACTACAAAATGACCAGTGGGATTTTTATTTTATATTTATTTGGCCTTTTATTACATTTTTGTCTGTTAATATAATGAGGGAAAAAATTATATCATGTACTTTTGTGAATACCTAATGTATACATCTCATTTTTGCTGCAGTTGATCCAGTAGATGCAGAGAGTGAAAAAATGGACTCCGATTTCAGTCGGGCTGGAATTGAAGGATCACCCATCAAGCGGATCCGTATGGAGTGCAAGTGTGGAGTGAAGAACTGCCGGAAATATCTGTTTTAATCCAGCTCACACAAAATCATGGATACTATGACAGCCATCAATATACGTCAAGATTCTTAACGATTTTTTTTTTTTGTGTATGTTTATTTTTTTTTTTTTATTTGTGTATATATACTAATAGATTTTAACTTCATCCATTTGCTAGTGACCATTGTGCTGTATGACTTTTATTAATTCAATTAATTTAAATGTATATTTCAATCCATTTTCAGGACTGTTTTAATAAAATAAAATTTTTATCCACAATGAATATGCATATTTTTATGTTCTTTTATTAAATTAATAAAAATATTACTTATTCTGTCTTCAAGAATACGCTGCTTACCTATATATCTATATTTACCACCAGATGGTGCTATTGTATTCATAACACCTTTGGTTCAATGTGATGCAAAACTTACAGATGAAAGGCAACAAAGGGGATGTACATTCAATAAAAAACCTAAAAAGGTCAAAAATGTGAAAAAAATTACTATGTTTGTAAATAAAGAAATCACGCTCGCTGTGTAACACTGGCAATTTTTTAGAATCAGGTGAAAACTTTCATTAGTTATTGATGGTATTTTGAGTTCCACAAATGTAAACCATAGGAACACAAGGCTGTTTTTCTGAACACATGTAATGTACTATAACTATACAAGAGAAAATAGCAATAAATAACACATCTGTGCAGTGAATATGAGAGAAGGCTGCAGTAGAACCCTACTCATCTGGCCTCGCTTGATCTGTGGCCTGAATCCTCTGCTTGGGCCAGACAGAAAGTCAGCTTAGCTCAGCTTTAACCTGCCACGAGGAGGTGAGATTCCTCCAGGCCAGCACCTTTCCTCATCCCTCTCCCTCTGCTGAAGTCTTCATTCCTTCCCATTCTGTTGATTTATATATCCATAACTCTTTTGTACACCTATATTCTGCTTGGTAGAACCTAAATAAACTATATACATAACATCCCGATATGCTCCTCCTCTCTCAGTCTACCATGAGTCTGAGGGTGAGTGGTTGCCTTTATTGGATTTGCTGGATTTGCTGTGGATCAAACCTCACTAAGCGCAGACTGGCAAACATTAATCAGTTGACCTCACACATATGGTGTGAGCATCTAACCATGGCCAATCTCACGCCGGGTGGACTAATGTTCATCCACCGCATGCTGCTGAGCACTTCACTGTTGAATTCCGATGGAACCTCTCTGTCAATTTTAGATTGCAATATCTGCGGTGGCTGCAGATACACCCTGGTACAATCTGATGTTATTAAATGCTCATGTAAATATTTACCATTCTTGCAAATGACCATAATCGGAAAGAAGGAACAGAGCGAGAACCTGAATGAACATATTTGTTTTCTTATGGCAATCAAAAATTAAAATTGACATGAAATGGAAGTTGCAATGGTCATTTCTTCGCTATTGTGACGTATATCCAAGTGAAACACTCAAACAAGAAAAAATATAGGGCATGGGGAATTGATTGGATGGTTGAATAGTTTGCTGAGATTACTGTGATCTCATGTGAGTGACAGGTTGTACCGCCCTCACACCAGTAAACACATCATCAGAAAAGAGAAGAGTGGAAAGGGAAGTTATTTTGATTAAAAATTATAAGGGCACATGAATTAAAAAAAAAATAATGATGTGCACAGATAAATCATTTAAAATAAATACTGCAATATTCCATATAAAAACAAGAATTGTACATTTTGATTTCATGCTGACTAAAATAAGCTCATCCTATATAGTTCAGTGTCTCTCCGACACATTTTAGCTGACTCACTCAGGCCCTCCTGCAGTGCAGAGCATCAGCCATAAGTATCAAGATTAAAGGCCCCGATATACTTCAAGCAAAATTGAAGAATGAACTGATGTGACGTCATTTCAAACAAAATCAGGCCAAAACGAACTCCGGAAAAAGTTTGCTACGGCTGGTAAACACCTTTGTACGACCATTGGTCCGTTGCGATTACGTAATAGGCAGGTGTGTGCAGAAACTCCGTCTTCTTTTACGTGGAAATCTTTTCCAGTTGATTTCTCCTGTTCAGTCCGTTGAGGTCAGATGTTCACGAGTGAAAAAATGAACACACTGGAGAGCTGCTTTATAGAAGAAAATGAACTTGTACTTCTGATGAAACAAGACACTGACTATTTTTAATACGGTAAAGCTGCTTGATTTTAAGCAATCTATTGTATAAAATGATATATAAATAAACGTGACTTTACTAGAGTGCCGAATTGCAGAGCTTGTGCAAACACATCAACGATGATCAGATGCTTTTATTATGCTTTTTAAAAAAAAAATGCTTGCTGTTTTCTCAGTTTTGTTGTGTGTTTATCTTGTTATTGAAAGGACAGCATGCAGCACATATTTACATATTCATCTAAACTCCGCTCTCAGCAGTGTGAACGGGCTCGGATGTTCGCTAACAGTATATTGCTGCTCACGCATTTTGAACTTTGTTTTACCCCTAAGCGAAGAACGAAAAAGAACTTTGCCGCGAGTATATCGGGGCCTTAAGATCAAAGGTCAACTCATAATCCAAGCGTGTGAACCTGAGGTGTCTACGAGTTGGCAAACTTCACTGTCAAAGAGGTTACAAATATTATGACAAAAGAATAAAGACTCCAAAAATCAAACAAGAATATTGCTAACTCAATCCTGCACTCATACTGCGTTGAGTAAAAGTCACACCGCATTAAGAGTCAAAAATGCAACAAAAGTAAACTTTTATTGTCATGTTGGAAAAAAAATCCTGTTGATTTACAGATCAAGATATCTGAAAGCTGACTCACGTTTCTTTCTCTTTTTTTTCTTCAGTTTTTCCATTACCCCCTTCATTCGTCATGCATTCACAAATAAACAACTCCCGAGTTGCTCTACTAAAATTTCAATCCTGTGAACGTTTGATGGATAGGTGCTGTCTATTGCTCTTGTAATAGTTAGTTGTTCAGTAGTTAACTAATAGTAGTTAGTTCAGAGCTGACATGATGAAATCACATACTCGTTCATGTTCATATAATTTGGCAATTATTAGCGATTAATCAGAAATAAGTTTTTGATCAACTCAGGCACTATCAATAATTAATATGAAAGGCAAATAAAATTAAGACATAGGTATGTTAACTAAAACTTTCTGAACCCTTTTATGTAACAGTTTTTGCTTGCAAAACCATTGCATTGTTTAGAATTAAACTCTTTGTCTGTTATAGCTTTTCAAAATGGATGTCATGGTTTCACCGGTGTTCTTTCCTTTATGCAGTTTAATTCATTTTTTGTTTACCCAAACGTGTCCAATTGTTGATGAACAACAATTTTATTGTAATTTTATAAATTCTGTAAAAAAAAAAAGAGATGATAATGAAGTTTAGGATTAACTAAAATGATCAATTGCTGTTTAAAGGAGCAACTTATATTATTATTAATTTATAATTAACAATTCATTTGAATAAAAAATGTATTCAGTAATCATTGTAATGCTGAAATGGCCAAACAATGACTGATAACTTTTAATTTAGTCTTATTTAAGGCTCAGCTCTCTGTAGTCTTTGCAGTTGTGTTGAAGCATTGACAATGTGAAGATTTAGTGGATCAACTACAGGAGTTGCTTCTATCAAACAGTATATCTCAGACCTTTCACCTTTGCTTTGCTCCATGAGTACCCAGTTCCATCCACACACTCATACTCAGCGTAAACACTCACACACACATGCGTGGTAAAAAGATGACGATCAAGGGTCGTAACCCCACCCTTCACTCCGCCCCCCACTTGAAGTTAGTGCATTGTCCATATAATACACATGAAATTACACAGAGGTTCACAGTTATTTTACAAAAGATAAGATGCCTGAAGCAACTAAAAATGTTCTACCAGGCATTTTTGCTTGTTACAAAATCACATCCGGTTCACCCAACCCCCAACACTGACCCAAGCGATTTCCTATTCACAGGTGAATACAACAATAGCCCAAACCGTCATTCACATACTGTCCCCCACCCCAAACCCGCCCAAAGACGAGAAGAAGAAAAAAAGTCTCAAAGAAATCCTTACGAATCCAAGAAGTTCCTTTTAATTCCACGGAAAATCAACTTGTGTCTCTCGGTGTTGTTTTGTTTTCGTAAATTCAAGTCTCTCCAGAGAACCGAGCAAAATTGTACACTCCCACATGTCGCAGTTCGCAAAATTCGTTATCAATAACGCAGCCGATGCAGGCGTCTTCTTACCCGCAACCCACAGGCTTGTTAAGAGCAGCGAGACATGTCCTCCGATAATCCACAAATACACAGTGTTGTGTTTTCCCCAGCATATGTTTTAGTATGATTTATTGGTGTCTATAGAAGCATACAGCTTTCAGATCATTCTTGCATTGGTAACATTAAACCTTGGTAATGGAGTAAGGCATAAAATGCAGATAACAGAAATAATTATTCCTCTTTTTCTGTTCATCATAGATGTTTTTCTGCTGTTTTTCTGTGTTCTTGCAATGACAGGTTTCAGAAAAAGAAAGTCGGATCACTCCTACCAATCCCATGCCTACCCTACAGAGAGATCTCATTGAACATTCACAGAAATATTACAATCTGTCCTGTCTGCATTGGTCAGCATTCTGATTCAAGTCAATATATGCCAGAGAATCATCAAAGGCTGATCAATGATTTCTTGAGTTGTGTGCAAAATATTAAGGGAAATTCATTTGACACTGAACCCATTTCGGAATTTAGTTCGCCCACTTATTAGCTCCTAATGAAATGGAATACTTCAAAAATAAATCTAAACATTCCACTAACACCTTTACGTTTTTCTTCCCTAATCTCAAACACATTCATATTTTAAATACATATATTAGAAATCAGATTTTTGTTTGATTTCTGGTCAACAGGAGGCCAAATTACACTGTCAGACTTCAATCCAGCACAAACATTTAACTTTAGGTTCCTGACCAGCAACTTCTTTCCAAGAATCCATTCATCCTGTGTTAGTCTGTAAAACACAGTAAATGCAAAGTAAAATACCTCTAATGCAACCTACCTGTCACTTACCTATGATTGAAAATGTAAAGGCTGAAATGATTACCTTCCAAGATACATGTATGAAAATCACATATTAAAAACCTTTTGTATCCGACAGGCTAGCAAACCTTCATTCAAGTAATTCAAAACGCAAAAGACTAAGTAACTTCTCCTCTACAACATCTTCTGTGCAAGCGTTCGGAAGGATAAATTATCGGTTGGTTTAACCAAAATACATCATTAACAGATCAGTATTCAATGCTGATCCGTCTCTTCACAAAATGAGACCACTTACAGTAAAATACTTCACCTTTTCTGGTTTCAATATCATAAGATGGTCATATATTCAGATTCATTATGGAAATTATAAAGGCATGAGTTCTTTTGTGCAACGATATGAAATATTTTATAAATTAAGTAAATAGAGCTGAGAGAAAAAGACAAATTAAAAAACAGAATAAATTACATTAAAAACTCAGGGAAAGAGCCTACAACCCTGAATAGGTTATATTTTACACAGATTCATATTTTCAGTCAGCTCCTTTTGTCTACAGTCCCTTTGAATCAACATTATTTGTTCTGGAAGTTGCTTTTTTATACACACTGTTTTTCATGAGCATCTTAATTCCTGCCTGATGGAGCCACAGGAAGGATTCAGCCCATCCAATTAGCATAAATTGTAGGAACTTTGTCTTTTTTTGTCAGCCTCATTCATTCCTAGAGGCTTATGCTTGGCACTCATTCTTAAACATAGTTTAATCTCAAGTTTGTTTCCCCTTAAAGATAAGGTAATACACATGCACGTTGAGTATTTTTTGAATCACTAGTTCAAATAATATAAATGACTCTGCCAGGAGTGCAGCTGTTCACAAGGCATGAAAAGGAATATTTTTGCAAATCTTTGATTCGAGGCCCTCAGGATCCTGGTAAAGGGATACAAATACTGAGCCAAATCAAATGGTAATGTTTGTTGAGATCGATCATAAGAAGCCATTTGATATAGCCTTCATACATTCACCATAAAATAGACCATCAGTTTGGTTGATTTGTGAATTTGTACCACCCTAACGCAAAACATACAGTTCTTTAAACCTGTTCAGAGTTGATTTACAAAACCACACATTAGCGTAGAGCCCATTTTGCCCTTAAAATCATTAAGGTGACAGTAGATGCTTATTCCATGACATCCACCCTTTTAAAGCATCTTAAACTGAATCAAAGGCCACAACAGCTCTTAAAGTTTGTCCATGTCTCCATCATTACAGACCTCTTATTCCCTCCCCCTGGCTGTCCACTTTCTGACCATCCAGAAGAGAAAGAACACACACAAAAAAAAAAAGAACATTATGAATGAACACTCATCTTCACATGACACAGTAAGGCTCACGGGGCAGTTGAGGTGGAGTTCTACAACAGGGAGGCAGGTGGGCCAGCAGGCCCTTCTTCAGGTCCTTGTTGAGGAAAAAGCAGATGATGGGGTTCACGCCAGCCTGGGCGAAACTCATCCACACGGTAGTAGACAGATACCGGTGTGGGATGGTGCACGCCTTCACAAAGACCCGCCAGTAACAGGCCACAATGTACGGGGACCAAAGCACCAGAAAAAACAAGGTGATGACATAGAACATCCTGCCAAGCTGCTTCTCAGCCTTAAACTCCTCCATGCCTAGCAGGCGTCTGTTCTGGTTGTGCAAGTTCTGCCTGATGCCCAATAAAGTGGGAGGCATTGGGCCACGGCCAAAACCTGCTATCCAGTTTGCGGCCGCCTGGCCTGTGGCTCCAGGTCCGTGAAAGGTCCAGTTTTGGCTGATGGCTGGAACCATTTGGACCGGCTTCATCTTTCGGTGCTTGTATTCGAACAGCAGAAGCTTCATGTACACCACGTGAGTGGCCAAGATTAGCACAGCCAGCATCAGCATGAAGCCTAATGTGTCGTTGGCCTTGAAGTAGCGATGTTCGAAGATGCACTGGTCCTCCTCGCGGATAAACTTGTAGGTGCCAACGTCAAAGACGGGCGGGAATGCCATGGCGACCGACAGCGTCCAGACCATACATACCACTGCCACACATGTCCAGAAGGTCATTCGTTTGGAGTAGAACCGGTGGTGGGCGATGGCCATGTAGCGTGTGACGCTGATGCAGAACAGCATGAAGGCAGCATGGAAGCAAAAAAGGACAGCCATGAAGGCCACCACCTTGCAGCTTAGCACACTGTAAGTCCAGGCCGAGCCGTTCTTGATGGACACCAGCACGAAGGGAAAGCAGACTGCCGAACGGATGGTGTCGGCGAGGCAGAGGTCCAGAAGAAAGTAGTAGGGTGCCTTGTGTAGGGCTCTGTCCCTTAGCACCAGCAGGGATACCACTAAGTTGCCCACCAGGCTGATGCAGATGATCAGCCCCAGAAGGACGAGTTTCACATAGGTAGACACGGCTGAAGAAGGTGCTCCACCCATCATGCCACCTGTTGTGGACACCACAGCCGCCAAGGGGTTCCCAGGCCCATCACTGCTTGCGTTTCCGTTGGCCATCCCTTTTGCTGCTCAAAATGCACACCTCCTCCTTCAACTCCTCCTTTACCCCCACGTCCTCCACTCCCTCCTCCACCTCCGCCACCTCCAGCTGAGCTGTCGTCCGTCCTCGTGGTTGCCTTTCGTTGTTGTCTCAAATGGAAGGAGAGAAGCTTGATATGCATTGCCCCATTTTGCACAGTTCTCTTTGGACCGTCCCTTCAAAAGTGCCACCTCTTTTGACCTCCACACCTGTGAAAAAAGAACAAAACATCTGTTACAAACAAATGCTGGTCTTTAAAGGCCACAAATACTACTGACTTTTGGGGAAATTATATAATAATTTCTGTAAGGCATGGTAAAAAAGATTTTTTGGTCAAGAAGAGTTAAAGTGATATAACACAACATGGCAATTCATAAATAACGTGAAAAGTTATCTAAAAACATTCAGGTATGTTTTTAGATATTTGCCATGTGTGGAAACATACTGGTGATAAAATGTACTGGATTTTTTTCTATGGAAAAACTGTTACATGAACATTTTGCTATTTATCAGAAAGGTTCAGGTTTCAAACTAAACTAATGATGGTCGACCATTATTCCCAAAGAAAATAACAAGACAAATAGCAAAGTAATTTTGGTAGCACTTTATTTTACAGTCTTGTTTCGCATACTATGCACTTATTAATGACACAAACTGGGTAAGGAAAATGGAAAATTACGCAGGGTCTGGAGACGTGTTTTTAAAAGTCGAACGTCTTTTAACTTGGCATGGCGTCTTAAAAATACGCAAATGCGCGAGATGCTGAAAAAGAAGCGGCACACCTGTCTAAAGACTTCCCTGTAGGGTGTTTACATGGAAAAAACAATTCCAACGCAAGCGTGTTGATTCAGTTAAACTTGGACAGAATGATAAAGACTGCCGCTCAGCTATGCAAAAAACTGCTGCATCTTTATTCTAACTGTGCATGTTAATATCGTATAGACAGTGTTGGGTAGTTCTGATTACATGTAATCTGGATTACGTAATCAGAATCCAAAAATGTTGTACTTGTAATTAGATTATATTACATTTTAAAATGCTCAGTCAGATTACAGTTACTTTTTTATGGATTACATGAATATATATTATTTATACAGTGGCAGTAAATGTAATTATTTATACAGTGGCAATAAATTATATTCATAATTTATTGATTCTCCCTATTTTTTCCTATTAGTCTTTTAAAATGTCCTATTGTGTGTCATACCATTTAGCTTTGACAATATATTTACAATATAGAATAACCATGTAATTGTCATGTAAATAAATCTGTAATGTTTGTACATTTGGGGACAAAAGCACCTCTCAATTACACCATATATGAGATAAATAATTATGTAATTATACTGTACTAAGTTAAACACTGCTGATATATATCTGTGAAACACTATGTCTTGATTATATTCAGTGACTTTGACTAATTATTGATTTAGATAAAAGTCTGGAGAAAAATATTTAAAACCTGGAAAACTTAATTTGAAAGTGTAATGTCATGTCATTGTAATGTCAACTTTTTTTTGTCAGACAAACCCCTTTGAACTAAAATATTTACTTGGAGACCCTTAAGATTTTATGTTAATTTCTCAATAGTTTAACAACACATTGGCATGTTCACAATTATCTGATGTCAGATAATGGTCACATTGACATGCAGGTAAACAAATCAAATATTAATATTTTTAGTGTTCAATCATTTTGTTTTTATTTGCAAATAATTTTTAAATAATTACATTTAATTTTACATTTTTATGATTTAATTAACCATTAGCTTTTTATGAACATCATTAACCCCTGCTTGGGAAACCCTGGCATGTGTAATGCTTAATGTTTTCATGTTTTTGTTGATAAAGAATGGAGAAAAAAAAATTCTCTTATGACCAGCAGCCATATCCCCCTGTAGCCCAAGACTAGTTGCCCACTTAAGCTAAGCAGGGTTGATCCTGGTCAGTACCTGGATGGGAGACCTCCTGGGAAAACTAGGTTGCTGCTGGGAGAGGTGTTAGTGCAGCCAGCAGGGGGTGCTCACCCTGTGGTCTATGTGGGTCCTAATCAGTATAGTGATGAGGACACTATACTGTAACAAGCACCGGATGAGACGTTAAACCGAGGTCCTGAATCTCTGTGGTCATTAAAAATCCCAGGATGTCCTTTAAAAAAAAGACTAGGGGTTTAACCCTGGCATCCTAGCCAAATTTACCCATTGGCCCATCGCAATACGCACAATCACACACCGAAATTCAAGCGGAGCTTGTGAAACGAGTGAGTAAGGGGAGGCGGGTTTGAAAACAAGTATTGGAAGCGTTTCAGATATTTTAGTATCAACATTTTTGACAACACAACATTGCAGTTAGTTTATTATTTCAGATTCCTTTTTAAAAGACTACAATTGAAAAATGTATATACACTACATTGCCAAAAGTTTTGAGACGTCTGCCTTTACATGCACATGAACTTTAATGACATCCCATTCTTAATCCATAGGGTTTAATATAGAGTTGGCCCATCCTTCCGGGAAGGCTTTCCACAAGGTTTAGGAGTGTGTTCATGGGAATTTTTGACAATTCTTCTAGAAGCGCATTTGTGAGTTCAGGCACTGATGTTGGACGAGAAGGCCTGGCTCGCAGTCTCCGCTCTAATTCCTCCACACCAAACTCGCTCATCCATGTCTTTATGGACCTTGCTTTGTGCACTGGTGCGCAGTCATGTTGGAACAGGAAGGGGCCATCCCCAAACTGTTCCCACAAAGTTGGGAGCATGAAATTGTCCAAAATGTCTTGGTATGCTGAAGCATTAAGAGTTCCTTTCAATGGAACTAAGGGGCCAAGCCCAACCCCTAAAAAACAACCCCACACCATAACCCCCCCTCCACCAAACTTTACACTTGGCACAATGCAGTCAGGCAAGTACCATTCTCCTGGCAACCGCCAAACCCATACCCGTCTATCGTATTGCCAGACAGAGAAGCGTGATTCGTCACTCCAGAGAACAAGTCTCCACTGCTCTAGAGTCCAGTGGCGGCGTGCTTTACACCACTGCATCTGACGCTTTGCATTGCACTTGGTGATGTAAGGCTTGGATGCAGCTGCTCGGCCATGGAAACCCATTCCATGAAGCTCTCTACGCACTGTTCTTGAGCTAATCTGAAGGCCACATGAAGTTTGGAGATCTGTAGCTATTGACTGCAGAAAGTTGGCCACTTCTGCACACTGTGTGCCTCAGCATACGCTGACCCCGCTCTGTGATTTTACGTAGCCTACCACGTCGTGGCTGAGTTGCTGTTGTTCCCAATTGCTTCCACTTTGTTATAATACCACTTACAGTTGACCGTAGAATATTTAGTATTGAGGAAATTTCACGAATTGATTTATTGCACAGGTGGCAACCTATCACGGTACCACGCTTGAATTCACTGAACTCCTAAGAGCGACCCAATCTTTCACAAATGTTTGTAGAAGCAATCTGCATGCCTAGGTGCTTGATTTTATACACCTTTGGCCATGGAAGGGATTGGAACCCCTGAATTCAATGATTTGGAGGGGTGTCCCAATACTTTTGGCAATATAGTGTATTATATATTAAATTCAACCTACCAAAGTGGCTAGTAGGAGTGACTGCTGAAAACCACCTGCATTTGGCGGGTTGGTGGGTGTTAATACAATACATCCCATTCAAATCTAAGTGATAAACTCAAAGGAAATCTAAAAGTAATCAAAAAGTAGACAGAATACATTACCTAAAATGAGTAATCTAGATTACGTTACTAACTACAATTTTCATCATGTAATTTGTAATCAGTAACGGACTACAGTTTGAAAGTAATCTGCCCAGCACTGCGTATAGAGGCAGATGTGATTTCTCAAGACACCTATTGCAGTACTGGGGACATTTTATGTTTGGTAAGTAATGATTCAATAATTAAGTTAATTGATTTACAACTCTAAGTGGATTGTGCATGAAACATTCATTTCCAATAATGAATTAAAATAAATGAAGTAAATTAAAAAAACAATATATCTTAGTGCATACATCAAATATAAACTACTATAGAAAGAATAGAAAAAAGAGCACCTGACACCACAAAAGGTATTTTATTTGTGTTCACCATCAGTAAACACAGATCAATCAATAATTTGCTGAATTGGATAAGCAGGGCTCCTGTAAGCATCTGCTGTAACATGCTGAGGAACATCTTCTGCTTCTCCCTTAGTGCCGAACAGATCAGCTGTTTCCACCACACGCTACATGGCATGGCAGCAACTAGTCTTTCATGGTAATTACCTCATTGTTGCTAGGCTACAACACATCACTTTTTATGTGTTGAGTATAGGCATGTGGACCGGGATGCGGGGGCAAGAAATGTGGGGGAAGGGGGGAATGAAGGAGTTCAGGGATGGAAAATCTTTTTAATCTACATTAAAGGCTATAGCAGAGCTTTAAAACAAAGCTTTTAGAATATATAGTGATATTATTCTAAAAAAAAAAAAAAAAAAGAAAAAGCTTGAACTTAGTATAATGGCATGAACAATTTTGGCCACTTTTCACCAAATGTTTCTGGAAGTTCCACCTAACCCAGGCTTTCTCGTTTACACCCACATACCGAAAAGGCAGACTCCGCCCCTGGTTGACGGTATTTACACGAGGGCATATATACTTGCCAAACAGACATGTGCCCTGCTGTGGTGTAGAACAGTAGAACTGACTCTCGATGCGAAAGAGCACTGATCCATGAATACAGGCGTATACCTTCACCTGCTGAGGTGATATTGGCAGCATTTAAAGCGCCATTTGTGCCAGCCCTCACTGGCTAACATCCTCTGGTACAGAGAAAGCTATAAGTAGACGCCAGATGATGACAAAGTCACTGAGTACCTTAGTCCAACAGGAGATAGAACTGCGCCGACCCATTGTTTTAGAGCAGAAACACTAATTCACTTGTGTCACAGCAATTACAGCTGCTTGTTGCTAGGCTACAGGGTCCTTCTGCCTTGTGCGGTGTATGTGTCTTTGTAAGCCTGAATGCAACTCAGAATTGTATGCGTTGATCAGCCAGAATGGAGATTAAAGTGAATGTTTCTGTCATAGAGAAGATCGGGACGTTACAACCTTACTGTGACAACCTGTTGTAACCAGTTTACAAAATGTACAGCTTTATATCAGTTAAAGGTGTTATTTGAATCAGCACTTCCACTCTGATTAAATTTCAGAAATTTAGTCTTAAGTATTGTTATTGTTAAGAAGATGTTTCCAGTTGTAGAAACCTTTAGGCAGAAACAGACTAATAATGACAATTTTATAAATAGCCTATTAGGTGATATAACGTACTGCATGCATATCATTGAACTTTACCTTTATGCAAAAAAGATAAAAGGTAAAAATATGAAAGGAATACCAGTTTTCCCACTGCTTAATGTCACATTTTTCTCTTGAAAAAAGCGGTTCAGTGCATGCCTGGTATGGGGGGAGTATTAACATTTTTATGGTCCAAAGATGAAACTTTTCAATATGCAGATTTTATCAATTTGCGTGCAAATAGTTTCCACAGTAAATGCTAATGTGTTCATGTTTTAGTCTGTGACATAAAGAGCTGAAAAAATATGTGGCTTATTTGGATGTGTCAGAGCTGGTACTGTCATTCATGTCATCTACATAAGTGAAAGTGTTCACCTCTCACAATTTTCACAGATCGACTCGTGGGCATGCACGCATTCCAAAAAGGTCGGCTGAGAAGTTTCATTTGTTAAATGAAACAGAATTTACCCTCCTCCACTGAATACTTTGATAAGCCCTTTGATAAATGGTCTCTAAGATATTCAGTATTTAACATAGGCTATATGTCTTGAAGACAAACTGGTCTGTTGGCCTTATGAGGTAGTACTGTACTGTTTTCTTACAGCAACACAGTACTTTCCTAAACACCTGTTTATCGCTATGCACTGCAAAATTATTCTAGCCAAACAGGTCATTATGTGCAATGCCAGAAGGTTGGATTTGATTATTGAAATCATTTTTTAAATGTTGCTATTATCACATACATTTTCAGACAAAGTACTTTTTTCGTAACTATCAAATAGAATAATATATTTGGGGTAAAAAGTCCATAAAGGTGGTAGAGCTAAAAGTTCCCAGTGAAAAACCCACACTGTGGACAAAACGCCTCCAAACATTAATACAGTTGAGACAACATTTGTTCATTTACTTTTTGGGAACAAACACATTCTTGAATATGTGGTTTACAGGGACTCTCCATAGGCATAATGGTTTTTATACGGTACAAACCGTATATTCTATCCCCTTACACTAACCTTACCCCTAAACCTACCCTTGGCATTTTTTTAATTAAAAAAAACACTGTTTAGTATGTTTTTTAAGTCACAGGAAGTGTCCTCATAAACCAAGTTTATGTTGTAATACCCATGTCATTATACACATTTGTCTCTTCATAAACCATATATACCTGTACACACACTTTCTGTAAGGAAGGCCTTTAGCTCCATTGTACCCAAATGGTTTTTATATTGTAACAACTGTTTATTCTATAGCCTACCCTAACCCTACCTTTAAACCCATCACAGAAAACGTTCTGCATTTTTACATTTTCAAAAAACATAATTTAGTATGTTTATTAATCCATTTCCCTCGTGGGGACTGCTGGCTGGCACACACACACACACACACACACACATTTTCCGTAAGGGAGGCATTAAGCTCCATTGTACCCATTACAGTTGTCATCTCTTGGGTCATCATTATGTTATATTAATTATTCTGACTCTTTAATATTTCCCTCCAGAGATTTAGTGTGTTCTTATCTCGCATTAATAGTGAGAAGGCCTTCGATGTCGTTGGGAGGAGTCAGATGTAAAGGGAGTTGGTTGGAGGTAGAAGGCTGGATAGCAACAGCAGTGAATATCACTACCGTGGTCTCGGTGGGAGGAGGCGACGCGGAATTCACCAACCAAACGAGCCTGAATCATTTCGACTCTCCCACACCTATGGTTTTGATACGATAAAAAGAACAATGTGATCCCGTCGTTCGTGGCTAGCTTTTATAAAATGTTTTCTCCGTATCTCCATCATCTGCGCTTGGTGATGCGCCACACTGATATACATAAATCGTTGCCTAAACTAGAGCCTGTTTACAGCGCGTGCGTTGTCGATAATTTTCTGTAAAACACATGAAAAAAAAAAAAACGAAAATAATGTAGGCTATTGCTTAGAACTAATGACGTGACTCGCACAGCCAATACGCAAAAGTGCAAATGACCCGTATGGACTCTGTCAGGGAGCATATACGACAGTCCCAGACAGTTACACTGATATTCCATTATCTAACTCTCTTGGGTGCGATTCACATCTTCTTAGAGCATTGTGACCTGCATGGTTATCATTAGATATCATGAAGAACTACGGCGTATCTCCCTCTGTGCGTGTGTGTGTGTTATTCCGCGCGCGCGTCTGCGCGTTTGCATGAGGGACAATGAAATAACAAATGCATAAAACAGGCCTGCATTTCACTTCAGTACATATTATGCGTCATGCCGAGAGTCATGGGTGTTTTTTTATTATTGACTATTTATTTGTTATTATTTAAATGCTCGAGCACTTGTATCCCCCATTTTATAAGGCTAGTTAATTATAAAACATTAAATAGTAAAGTCATAAAGTGATGGATCTCTTACTTGTAATTCTCGTCTTCCTCCAGACAATGGATCTTGTCTCGATGGTAGGCCTTATCGGGAGCTTGTTGCAAATATTAAAAAAATCAAAATAAATAAAAAATTAACACACAAAAAGGTGCAAATACGTTTTTTCGACCCGAGACAACGCGTTCAATAAATCGCACATGAATCCAAATTGTAATCCAAGATGAACCTCGACGTCCTTTATGAACAGAGAATGAAAAAATATATAATTAATTAATATGTTAATACACGGAATGGTCACGTCTGAAAAACAGAAACAAGACCTGTTTCACTGGAAAGTCTTTTGCTGAACGGGTTAATCAATATTATGCCAGAAGCTGAAATATTACATACATACGGGTTTTAAAAAACAAAAAATATCGTTTCCTCTTTTTTCGTGTGCATGTCATGTCTTCGGGTTTTCCATAAAGCTAGGCCAAGCCTTAGCAGTATATTCCCATCACACGGTGACTAAATCAAGCAGATTTTAATAGCACAATTACTCGATTTCTGCAGTGTTTTTGTGGTTTCGTTTAATCCTGAGACACAGCGTCAGTATCATTATCTTGTGCGCAGATTTAGATGTGTAAATAATGACTGGCTCTCGGTACTGGGCTACAGGACAAGACGCTTCTTCCCATCTTCATTTTCTTGCTGGAGCCAAAGACATTTTCTCCCACGCCACACCGATTCACATCTTATCTTCGATGGGAATAAATCCGCTTTATCAAGCATCGTCCTTCGGTATATCCATTGGAATCATCGTTGTTCTCTCACATAGTGTAGTCATTCTATGTGGAGACATGTACACAGTACATGTAAGCGCCCTATATATTTAAAATGCATAAGCCTGGTACGGTCTGTGATGCAAGGCGCAAAAAGATGGATCACACATGGCAGTCAGACCCGAGTCTATGCTCGGGAATTCGCCATCAATGTCAGTATCCCGGTGCCATCGCTGAACTAAGAATGTCAACGAAAAATGAACGAAATTAAATGGGTTCTTCTGCGATGGAGAAGTGGAAACAGCGGCTCCCGTCTCTGCGCTCTACCTCAGTTTTCTCTGGATCGGATCCCTTCGGAAACGCCTCGGGATTTTTCGGCAGCTTCACTGACGTTGTTCTCCTCACTGTGGTGCACCGAAATCATCGACAACCACAATTTTTAAATGGCCAATGTTTTATATGGCATATATATTTGATCGTTTTGAATTAATATTTCATATTTGTTTTTTGGCATTGCTCTAAAAAAAAGTAGAGAGTGTTTTCAAAAACATAGAAGTATTGTTTTTACCAAAATAAAAACAATACAATAGCCTACAAATATATAGTAGGCCTAAACAAATATGAAAAAAAAAAAATCAAAACAATAAAGATGTATTGATATATCTTACTGTATAGTCGGTAAAAAATAGGGGCCAATGTACTAATATCACAATGTGAAAAATGCCAGAAAGCATAGCTTACCAGAAAGCCTATAGCTTTTCCGTTTTAATTCATGCACCAAATATAGGCTAAAACAACCTTTCTTTTAGTTCTACAATTAGGCCTACTTTAAACTACACTGTAAAAAATGATATGATCAATAAGTTATGACAACATATGTTTACACTGCTTTAACTAGTCAAAATAAGTTAAGCAATTTTCAACTTTTTAAATAAGTTATACAAGATTCAACTCATTTTTTAAAGTCAGTTTAATGTATTTAAGTTGAAATGACTTAAACATCCAAGTTAATTGTACTTACAAAAATTTAAGGCATCAACTTTTTTACAGTGTAATTTAAGCAGTTTGTGGATAAGAAATGGATTTTTATATACTACTCTATTTTGAAACAAAATGCATAGGAATATATCAAAGTTTAAACAGAATGTATTTACACTCCCAGGTCTCCTCTATAGATTTTGGGTCTTTGGCACATTTTTGATTGAAGAGAGGAATGTTGTAAGCCAGCTCACTCAGTAGGCCCTTGGTGTGTGAGCGTTTAATCTACCTGTAACTTCCTGGTAAAAAGGTGTTTTGTCTCTGCGTGACACTGCGATCCGCTGCGTGCCCTCATGCCTGGCCAAACAGCTGCCAGAACCGCTGGAAGCCGCAGGAACAGATGGCCTTACCCGACAAAAAGAAAACCGACCTGAGGACACACAATCAGTCACCTGAAAGGAACGAAAGTCTACAAAACAGACATAGTTGGTAATGTTTTTAAAGTTGTTATAATTTATAGACAGAACAAAATGGTGGATTTACCCTATAGCGTATTAATAGATCAATGTCCCCTTTCTATTTGCTAAACGAATCTTATGTGATGCTTATAGCACTGATTTGCTGCTGCTACATCGTCTGCTGTTGTATAGGCCTAAGTTAAACATTAGTGCAGCCAGGGTTACTGGTAAAAAGTTTAAAATTACCTCACAGGGCAAGTTTAAAAGTCCCCTGAACTTTGTTGTAGCCTACTCTGGTATAGGCTATCGCCATCACCATCTTTCATTATGATTATTAAGAACCTTTTATATAATTTTTTTTAATAATCATAGGTCTGTCGTAACACTCATTTGCTTTGGCTGAATAAGGGCTCTCTGTGTTCAGTAGCGCCCTCTAGTAGAAAGCGTTATAGATCGCCACAGTGCTTAGTCCATCTTATTTTAAAGTATAGAAAGACTTCATTTGGCCATATATTGTGTTCTTAATCACAGTAAAGACATTTTAAAATACAATTTAAATGATCACATACAATTTATATATAGATATAGGCTACATATTTATTCATAAAATATAAATTTCTATAAAAAAAAGCTAATTTCATTGCAGTGTCTATCATTTTCTAATAGAATTTTGACACATTACATAATTCTGAATATAATTACCTTTTTATGATATTTTATATATATAAAAAAAAATATATATATATATATATACTCCAATCAGGCATAACATTATGACCATTATGACCTAATATTGTATTGGTCCCCCTTTTGCCGCCAAAACAGCCCTGACCCATCAAGGCATGGACTTCACTAGACCCCTGAAGGTGTGCTGTTGTATCTGGCACCAAGATGTTAGCAGCAGATCCTTTAAGTCCTGTAAGTTGCGAGGTGGGGCCTCCATGGATCGGACTTGTTTGTTCAGCACATCCCACAGATGTTCGATTGGATTGAGATCTGGGGAATTTGGAGGCCAAGTCAACACCTCAAACTCGTTGTTGTGCTCCTCAAACCATTCCTGAACCATTTTTGCTTTGTGGCAGGGCGCATTATCCTGCTGAAAGAGACCACAGCCACCAGGGAGTACCGTTTCAATGAAAGGGTGCACATGGTCTGCAACAATACTTAGGTAGGTGGTACGTGTCAAAGTAACATCCACATGAATGGCAGGACCCAAGGTTTCCCAGCAGAACATTGCCCAAAGAATCACACTGCCTCCGCCGACTTGCCTTCTTCCCATAGTGCATCCTGACGCCATGTGTTCCCCAGGTAATGACGCACACCCGGCAATCCACGTGATGTAAAAGAAAACGTGATTCATCAGACCAGGCCACCTTCTTCCATTGCTCCGTGGTCCAGTTCTGATGCCCACTGTTGGCGCTTTTGGCGGTGGACAGGGGTCAGAATGGGCACCCTGACTGGTCTGCGGCTATGCAGCCCCATATGCAACAAACTGCGATGCACTGTGTATTCTGACACCTTTCTATCAGAACCAGCATTAACTTCTTGAGCAATTTGAGCTACAGTAGCTCGTCTGTTTGATCGGACAACACGGGCCAGCCTTCGCTCCCCACATGCATCAATGAGCCATGGCTGCCCATGACCCTGTAGCCGGCTCACCACTGTTCCTTCCTTGGACCACTTTTGATAGATACTGACCTTTGCAGACCGAGAACACCCCACGAGAGCTGCAGCTTTGGAGATGCTTTGACCCAGTTGTCTAGCCATCACAATTTGGCCCTTGTCATATTCGCTCAAATCCTTACGCTTTGCCGTTTTTCCTGCTTCTAACACATCAACTTTGAGGACAAAATGTTCACTTGCTGCCTAATATATCCCACCCACTAACAGGTGCCGTGATGAAGAGATAATCAATGTTATTCATTTCATAATGTTATGCCTGATCGATATATATATATATATATATATATATAATAGCACAATGCCTGATCCTTCTCTGTCTGTCAGCACAGATGGATGCTAGCCATACTTTTCTATGTAAATCAGTTCTTCACTCTGATTGGTACCTCAAAGGCCAGTTCAAGGGAAAACTGACTTAAAACCGCTTTGTTTATGTCTGTTTCATAGTCTTTGGCTCAAAATAAGGCTTATAACGAATTAACATCCGCTTTGGCTGCATCAGCATCCATCCCTCACCCATAATGCAGTTCAGCTGTTTAATGCAGAGCCTTGCCCAAATATCAGATTTTTTAAGAATAGGCTGTAATTACTGATATAGACCAATAATATATGTAAGTGCAGCATGGAATTTGTTCATTCATTCCAAAGAGATTTATTTGCGATAAGTGAGAGCTCCTTTTTGTAATTAGTAAGACCTTTGTCGCTCGTTTCAGTGAAAGTGTTTATCTGTGCAAATTTGTTGGCATGTAATCGTGTGACTGTCGACGATCACTGACGGGCTTTCAAAGGAAATCAGAAAGCAGCTTATCAGAAATCAGAATATGACGTGTGACATTTGCCAACCACAAAAATAAGAATTCTCATCAAAACAAATTTGTCGTTTTTGTGAGGACAGTCCCATTTATGTAAATTGAAATTTTGTGTGTGTTCCTGTGTGATTGCAGCAGCAGTTTTAGTTGTTGTTCGCTTAAAATGACGCCCTACTTTAAGTTTAGTCATTTTGAAATGGACGCACTGATTCAGATTTTATTATAATTAAATAGGCATAAAATACTAATATTTAAATGATCACATATGAAAAAGCAAAAGATGTTTACCACTAAACGTGTTGTCCATAAAACCCACCGCATAATAATAAAAAAACATTAACTTTTTTAAGAGGTCATCTGATATAGGTTGATAATTGGTGTTTATTACAGTGGACACTATGATAAGCTGAGTTTTTGCAATACAGCAGTTTTGTTGGTGAATACATGGCAATTGTTAGAATTTTAAGGTCAAGTTCACATGTATAACAAAACAATGAGACAGTGAGAGAGAGACCCAGTTTTCAAAATCCCAGCCAGTTTCACATTTTCACATGCACTTTGGTCAGACACTGGTTGGCACTTTATGTGATAATTCTCTCATAAATATTGAGGTCATGTCGCTTCAGTGAATACACTACAATGTAAAATGAGTATTTTACGCCTACAAACAGATCCGAATCAGCTGAATCAGAGAACACCTACAATAAGAAATACTGAGTCATACTACTTAAAACACATTTGGCTCACATTTGTGTAAAAAAGATAAATATCTACAGAGGCAGATATCCAGAAACACGAAAATGTCATACTTCAGAAATAGCAGACATACTGCTGAAGTCAAAGTCGTCAGTTCTGGCCCTCGCAGCTTAAAGATTTTAAAGGTTATGAAAGCTGCCAAGTGAATCAGTGCACTTTTTTAGTTGATCTTCCCTAAGGATTTTTTCCCAGCTTGATTCATTCAGTGAGAAAGTGCAACAGATCTTTTATACTGTGATATATTACAATATAAAATAATGAACATCTACAAATACAAACAATAGAAGACATTAAAAGGGAAAAGTCTCATTATTTACTTACCCTCATGTCGTTCCAAACCTGTGTGACTTTCTTTCCTTTGTTGAACACAAAAGATATTTTGAAAAATGTTGGTGTTCAAACAACATTTGACCCCATTGCATTTTCTTTGTATGGACAAAAAAAGGTCACACTTCATTTGGTAAAACTTCATTTTACAGTGTCCTTGTTACATATGTTACATGTATATACCATAGCAGAAAATTATGCATAATTACATGCAACTAACCCTCAACCAAATCCTAATCCTACTGTAACCCTATAGTAAGTACATGTAGTTAATTATTATTACTCAGTTCATAAATATATAATTACACTGTAACAATAACACCTAGGTAACATAGTTACATTGTACTTACTCAAAGAAGTAATATTAATTAACTACATGTACTTACTATAGAGTTACAGTTAGGGTTTGGTTTAGGGTTAGTTACTTGTAATTACGCATAATTTACTGTTATTACTATAGTAAGTACATGTAGTAACGTGTACTATACTTCACCTTAAACTAAAGTGTTACCAAAAAAAATCTTCAAAATATATATTTTTTCACTTTTAATTTATCAAAATATATGCTTTTGTGTTCCACAGAAGAAAGAAAGTCATACAGGTTTGGTACGACATGAAAGTGAACATTTGTAGCTTAGATGTCATTATGTAGTCGAATGTGTACGTTTATTGTCTGTAACTCTGCTTCTTCTTATACCACATGTGGTAGGAGAGAAATGGCAATAAAGCAACTTTCATTTGATGTATGGCACAGCGGTAGGAAATCGTTAACATACTTTTCTTCATATGACAGATAATGATTTCTCCTTCACATTTTTCTCTTATTTATAGTTATGATAGTGGCACAAAAGGATGCAGTGAATATTAAATGTGATATACATACAATGACGTATCATTTTTAGGAATTATGCATTGACAGCCATATATGTACAGCTACATTTTTATGTAAACACTCATGTAATTTTTAGGGAGCAATTGTTATATTCTGGTTACATTGGTTAGTACTGAAAAGACAACTGGAGGGGAAAAGATTCACAATCAAAATGACAATGATCATGAGACTTTATTATTATTTATTATTATTAAAATCATCATTGTTGATGTTATTGCTGTTTTTGTAATGACAACCGATTAATCAATAATGACTTTCAGCCACAGGAAAACATTTTATCTCCCTCAAACAACAAATCATACTAATGTATAATTGAAAATGATGCACAAAAGAAGCTCCAAGGAAATGTAAAAGTTAGTGATGAAATTATGCTTTTGGCATACAGGATTCACCGGTTGACACCAAATAAACACTTTTCGCTGGAGTGTTTCTGTCAAACTCAAGAGCTGTTTATGAATACTGTGTTGTTTGTGGAACTTGCCTGTTTCCTTTGTGATGACACAGAGTATTTGCTGAGTATTTGCTGAGTATAAATAAGTGCTGGATACTGACTACTGGCAATGACACATTCTATGTGGGAAGGTGGCAACTTCAGGTGAGTCTTAAAATGCATTTCAGCTCTGTGGAAACTATTCCGTGAAATCTGAACAATTTACTAAAGCGTAAATGAGATTAACTTTCCTACAACTTAACAGATGTGTTGCACGATAAAATTATTGCTGATGTTTTGGAAACCTTTTTTTTCTTCTTTACATTTACTAATCTCTGTCTCTGAGGACCATAGACCAGTGAATAATATATATTATAAAAAATGTATTAATGCATAATATATATATATATATATTAGTGCTGTCAAATGATTAATCGTGATCAATCGCATCGAAAATAAAAGTTTGTGTTTATATAATATATGCGTGTGTACGGTGTATAATTATTATGTATATTTGAATACACACACATACATGTATATATTTAAAAATATTTGCATGTATATACTGTATATATTTATATAATTTATATTATATATAAATATAGTTTTTTTCTTAAATATATACATGCATGTTGTTTGTCGTTTGACAGCACTAATATATATGTATATATATATATATATATATATATATATATATAATGGAAATACAGTACCTGCTCACACATTACAAGAAAAAACTCACAAATTAATTATACAAATTATAGTATAAAAGTTCTCTTATAGTATAATTATTATTAACTATACTTTAAGATTATACTTTAAGATCTGATGATGATATATATACACACAGCAGAAATTAGACATTTTACTAAAATATGCCATAGGCTACAACATTTTATTAAAACTTTTGTAATTTGTTTTTCATAAGTAAAAATAAAAACAAAAAACAATACATAATCTTTAAATAATATTTTGTCTCTAAATCTCAAAATAAAATAAAAATGTGCAAGAACAGCCCTTTTTCCTTTTAATATTGTGCTTATCTTTCTCAGAGAGACACTTTAACATAACATAAAGCATTTGTTTAAGAGTAACATGAATTGTCTTTAATCTTACACAAGAAAATTTGTGCTCAACCCCTGCAGACTGACGTGTTAGATGGTCTCCGATGTGTCCTTTGCCATTCGTAGAAGAATTACATTACCTCATGTCATGATATATGACCTTTGATATAAATTGAAGAATCTAACATTGCATTTACTCCTTTGATGTGAGATTTTATCTCTCTCTTTTTTTTTTCAGATTGTCTTTTTTTATCCTATAAAGATCCTTTCACTCTCGTTTTTAATCAGAACAGCACAGGAAGACAACGGCTGACTACAAAGGCGCAAGGTAAAGAAAGCTGGTGAATATTTACTTGCTTGTTCCTGATGATTTAATAGTGCCTGTCATTTAATGACAACTTTGGTGACAAAGTATTGCATGCAGGCCTTAGATGAGACCGTTTTGGATTATAATACTCAAATCTGCATTTACATTATCTGCATGCACATAATGTTGGGGCTTTGAAGATTTTAAAAACAAATAAAATATTTACAATGCATGCTCATTTACCAGAGAAAAACTTCTCAAACTATATGACTATTAACATTTTTTTTTTTTATTTGAACGCCTCTGAATAATATTTTAATCATGTTAACCAAGCAAATTATGATACAGTATGATACAATGCATGTCGCACATGAAATTGAGATATTTGCTTAAATTATTTGGAACTGTTTATGTTTACTGCATGTACGCCTTCAAACATTCAAACAATGGAAATATGAGTGTGGGAGGATAAAAGAGGTAAAGTTATGGTCACTGTGAGTCATTTTGTTTTGTTTTTTTCTCAATTTTTTTTTGATAACATCCTGATTTTACAAAGACAAACAAAGTTCAGTTTTTCAACTTGTTTCATGTGGCAGAGATGGAAAGGAACGTAGCTGACAAATATTGATTTCTATATGTAGTTTCACTTAGATTTTGTCTTGTGAGGCAAGTTAAAAACTACACTTATGTGAAAAGAGGAAAAAGAATTAACCGAGATGATGAGTGAGTAATATTCCATCGCTGAGTTGTGTGAACCTGAAAGCAAAATTACATATGTGATAGACACTCCATACATTGTCTAGAAAAGCGACTGACTAGGAATAATAATGCAAGCATAAAATTATTGTTATTTTGTTACACTTATTTTAAGGTGTCATTGTTACAGTGTAATTATATATTTAAGTACTGAGTAATATTTAGTAACTACATGTACTTACTATAGTGTTAGGGTTTGGTTGAGGGTTAGTTGCATGTAATTATGCATAATTTACTGTTATTACTATGGTACACATGTAACGTGTAACAATGACACTGTAAAATAAAGTATTACCGTTATTTTTATTCTTAATAGATGAAATCCAAATGATTAAATTTTTCATTTAGAATTTAGTTTGCTTGCATTTGATGTTTGTTTAAAGTGCAGAGGTGTGCATGAAAACAAATCATTTTATTGTTATAGACGCTCTAATCTGAACTCAGCTCAATAACATCATCAACTGCATTCTATTGCTGTCTTATATCCCTTATCCTGTTCCTGGGTTGCTTCTTTTGTGCATGTTTTTGCAAAATGCAAAGTGTGTTTGTGTGGTTTCCTGAGGTGGGAGAGGTGTGTGTCTCGTATGACAGACAGATGTCACGCACATTTTGGGTTCGCATTCAAGCAACTCTCGCGTTTATGTTTTTCTGGAGACTTTAACCTAAAAAAAAAGATAGCTAGAGGTTAGAGATTTGTCAGAAATTATTATGGTCTGGTGGCTACTGTAAATTATAGTCTGTTCACACATAGTCACATTGAACGCTAGTAGTCTCACTCACTTTGCTTTAATTATTCACCCCCCTCAGTGCTTACAAAATACCACCATAAGAAGGTCTGTGTTTCCTGGGATTCATATTCCTTACATGCATGCCGTACTTTCCTTTTAAATGCAATTTCATGTAATCATATCAGCACCTCCCTTATTTTCCCTCTTGGTTTTCTGTGAATGCAAATAATATTTATTTCACCTTCTCTATACATTTTTTTAAGGCTTGCCATTTTTGCATGCATTTACAACATATTTAAAGGGTTAGTTCACCCAAAAATAAAAATTCTGTCATCATTTACACATCCTCATCGTTCCAAACCTGTAAGACTTTCTGTCCCTCCATTGACAGTCCACACAACTACCACTCAAAAAGTTCTTGAAGAGATCGAAAAACTAATCCATTTGAATTGAGCGGTTTAGGCCAAATTTTCTGAAGGGACATGATTGCTTTATATGATGAACAGATTGAATTTAGGCTTTTATTCACATATAAACATTCATCAATGCACATCATTTGTGGTAAACGGAAGCTCAAGCATGTTTGCTTGACGTTCAAGAACTAATCAGGTTACACAGCACATTTGAGCTTCCACAAGAACCAGTGAGGTTCATTCTTGTGTTGTGCAGCACATTTGAGCTTCCACAAGAACCAATGAGGTTCATTCTTGTGTTGTGCAGCACGTTTGAGCTTCCACAAGAACCAATGAGGTTTGTTCTGGTGTTACGCAGCACGTTTCAGCTTCTGTAAGAACCAATGAGGTTCATTCTTGTGTTACGCAGCACGTTTGAGCTTCCACAAGAACCAATGAGGTTCATTCTCGTGTTACGCAGCACGTTTGAGCTTCCACAAGAACCAATGAGGTTCATTCTCATGTTACGCAGCACGTTTGAGCTTCCACAAGAACCAATGAGGTTCATTCTCGTGTTACACAGCACATTTGAGCTTCCACAAGAACCAATGAGGTTCGTTCTGGTGTTACGCAGCACGTTTCAGCTTCTGTAAGAACCAATGAGGTTCATTCTTGTGTTACGCAGCACGTTTGAGCTTCCACAAGAACCAATGAGGTTCATTCTCGTGTAACGCAGCACGTTTGAGCTTCCACAAGAACCAATGAGGTTCATTCTCGTGTAACGCAGCACGTTTGAGCTTCCACAAGAACCAATGAGGTTCATTCTCATGTTACGCAGCACGTTTGAGCTTCCACAAGAACCAATGAGGTTCATTCTCGTGTTACACAGCACATTTGAGCTTCCACAAGAACCAATGAGATTCATTCTTGTGTTGTGCAGCACGTTTGAGCTTCCACAAGAACCAATGAGGTTCGTTCTGGTGTTACGCAGCACGTTTCAGCTTCTGTAAGAACCAATGAGGTTCATTCTTGTGTTACGCAGCACGTTTGAGCTTCCACAAGAACCAATGAGGTTCATTCTCGTGTTACGCAGCACGTTTGAGCTTCCACAAGAACCAATGAGGTTTATTCTCATGTTACGCAGCACGTTTGAGCTTCTGTAAGAACCAATGAGGTTCATTCTCGTGTTACACAGCACATTTGAGCTTCCACAAGAACCAATGAGGTTCATTCTCGTGTTACGCAGCACGTTTGAGCTTCCACAAGAACCAATGAGGTTTATTCTCATGTTACGCAGCACGTTTGAGCTTCTGTAAGAACCAATGAGGTTCATTCTCGTGTTACACAGCACATTTGAGCTTCCACAAGAACCAATGAGGTTCATTCTTGTGTTGTGCAGCACGTTTGAGCTTCCACAAGAACCAATGAGGTTCGTTCTGGTGTTACGCAGCACGTTTGAGCTTCCACAAGAACCAATGAGGTTCATTCTCGTGTAACGCAGCACGTTTGAGCTTCCACAAGAACCAATGAGGTTCGTTCTGGTGTTACGCAGCACGTTTCAGCTTCTGTAAGAACCAGTGAGGTTCATTCTTGTGTTACGCAGCACGTTTGAGCTTCCACAAGAACCAATGAGGTTCATTCTCGTGTAACGCAGCACGTTTGAGCTTCCACAAGAACCAATGAGGTTCGTTCTGGTGTTACGCAGCACGTTTCAGCTTCTGTAAGAACCAATGAGGTTCATTCTTGTGTTACGCAGCACGTTTGAGCTTCCACAAGAAACAATGAGGTTCATTCTCGTGTTACGCAGCACGTTTGAGCTTCCACAAGAACCAATGAGGTTCATTCTCGTGTAACACAGCACGTTTGAGCTTCCACAAGAACCAATGAGGTTCATTCTCATGTTACGCAGCACGTTTGAGCTTCTGTAAGAACCAATGAGGTTCATTCTCGTGTTACACAGCACATTTGAGCTTCCACAAGAACCAATGAGGTTCGTTCTGGTGTTACGCAGCACTTTCAACTTCTGTAAGAACCAATGAGGTTCATTCTTGTGTTACGCAGCACGTTTGAGCTTCCACAAGAACCAATGAGGTTCATTCTCGTGTTACGCAGCACGTTTGAGCTTCCACAAGAACCAGTGAGGTTCATTCTCGTGTTACGCAGCACGTTTGAGCTTCCACAAGAACCAATGAGGTTCATTCTCATGTTACACAGCACATTTGAGCTTCCACAAGAACCAATGAGGTTCATTCTCGTGTTACACAGCACATTTGAGCTTCCACAAGAACCAATGAGGTTCATTCTTGTGTTGTGCAGCACGTTTGAGCTTCCACAAGAACCAATGACGTTCGTTCTGGTGTTACGCAGCACGTTTCAGCTTCTGTAAGAACCAATGAGGTTCATTCTTGTGTTACGCAGCACGTTTGAGCTTCCACAAGAACCAATGAGGTTCATTCTCGTGTTACGCAGCACGTTTGAGCTTCCACAAGAACCAATGAGGTTCATTCTCGTGTTACGCAGCACGTTTGAGCTTCCACAAGAACCAATGAGGTTCATTCTCTCGTGTTACGCAGCACATTTGAGCTTCCTCAAGAACCAATGAGGTTCATTCTCGTGTTATGCAGCACTTTGAGCTATCACAAGAACCATGAGGTCCATTCTCGTGTTGCGCAGCACGTTTGAGCTTCCACAAGAACCATTGAGTTTTGATCTCGTACATCAAGCAGTTATGGTTGAGCTTCTGTTTATATTCGCTGATCAATGTTTACGTGAATAAAAGCCTAAATTAAATCTATTCATCAAATAAAGCGAACCTGTCTCTTCAGAAATCTTGGATTAAACAGTTTGATTCATATGGATTTATTTTACAATCTCTTTATGAATGTTTTGAAGTGTCAGAGTTTAGGGTGAATAGACTTTCAATGGAGGGACAGAAATCTCTCTGATTTCATTAAACATATTTTCATATTTGTTTTGAAGATTAACGTAAGTCTTATGGGTTTGGAACGACATGAGGGTGAGTAATTGATAAAAAATTTTTTTTCTATTTTTGGGTGAACTAGCCCTTTAACTAATTCCTCTTCAGAATTTGATAAATTGAGAAATCAATTCAGGTAAACATATTATTGGGGGTCCATGAAGGTACTGAAGGTATATAAAACATATATATATAAAAACAGATGATATATAAAACCAAAGATATAGTTAAAGTTAAGTTTCAGCTAATTATTAGTTATTAAGTTATTAACTAATTGTTTCATTCTCTTTTCCACATTATGTATTACGTGAAATGTAAGTATATGACTAAGTATATGACGCTGTACATCAACTTGCAATCTTTGTCAAACTCTTGAATTCAGGAATGCCTCAGTCTGAGAGAGAAAGTGACAAGAGGGTGAGTGGGAGAGAAAATGAACGACAGCCACAACTGAAAGAAGAGCGTATTGAATCTCCCCCTCTGATGAACGAACGTTCTTCACCCCAGTGCGTGGAAGATCTTTCGTCTGCTGTACGTTCTGTGAGCAAGCTTCATTTTCTGGTATTTTCAATGCCTTAAATGAAGACTCAGGTTGTTTGCATATAATTTACACTGTATTTTCTGAAGATTCCAAATCATTTAGTGTATAGATGTGTTTTTAATTTTCTTGCTATATGATTTCTGTAATTTTCTGCCCCTCAGACAATGGCATCAGTCCAGCACACCCATACTGCTCCTTCCAACAACTCAACATACTTAAAACATCCACTATGCCAGGTAGATTAATAAGCTACTGATGTTTAAAAGCTACATGAAGCTCTCAGAGAATGGCCTTTATTGTGGAGAGGGTGTTGGCGTGATTCTCTGTGTGTTTGTGTACGCGTGCAGAGAGCTGGTGATGAGGAACGGATGCAGTTTCTTCAGCTGGTGTTTCAGAATTCTCGAGCTGGCCAGATCAGGCCGTCTGTACTCCGCTCTACAGCTCTCCTGCTTCAGGGTTTGTGTTCCAATGAATTATTCAAACTTACACAACTTACAGTCAAAGTAGTGAAATCCATAGAGATATCATTATATTCCACATATGTACATGTTCTGTCAAGCAACTATGCTTTGAAACACATACACTGCTGCATGTAACCTCTTCAAAGTGTTTCGACTCAAAAGGTTTCAAAAGAAAGAAAACAAAAGTTTTTGAACGCTCTCTGAAGGAGGTGCTGTAGTTATGTTTTATATAATAGAGTTTAGGTCATACGTTTAAGTATCCCTTGTAGAATCTGCAAAAATATTTTTTTTTGTTTAAAAAAAGAGGGATCATAAAAATTGAGTATTGTTTTTTTTTTTTACTCTTCTGAATAAGCACATATATATTTGTCCAAAACACAGAATAATTAAATTTCCTCAAATTAAGTTGTAATTATTATTATTATTATTATTAGTAGTAGTAGTAGTAGTATTGTTATTATATAAGTTTTAACATTTTGGGTAGGGTACACTCAAAAAAAAAAATTTAATTAATAGTAAAATTCCATCAAATTGAATTAAATAATCCTTATGTAATTTAATTGAATAAATGATTATGGATTGTTCAATTATTCAATAAATTACTTAATTATTCAATTCAATTTGATGGAATTTTATTATTAATTAAATTGCATAAATCTTTAAAAAAAAAAAAGGCTTTTTTTTTGAGTGTATGTAAACATTTGACCACAAATGTATATAAAATTATATATAAATATGAGAATATATTATTCATAATATATATATATATATATATATATATATATTGTATATATATTATAAACACATACACTCACCTAAAGGATTATTAGGAACACCTGTTCAATTTCTCATTAATGCAATTATCTAATCAACCAATCACATGGCAGTTGCTTTAATGCATTTAGGGGTGTGGTCCTGGTCAAGACAATCTCCTGAACTCCAAACTGAATGTCAGAATGGGAAAGAAAGGTGATTTAAGCAATTTTGAGCGTGGCATGGTTGTTGGTGCCAGACGGGCCGGTCTGAGTATTTCACAATCTGCTCAGTTACTGGGATTTTCACGCACAACCATTTCTAGAGTTTACAAAGAATGGTGTGAAAAGGGAAAAACATCCAGTATGCGGCAGTCCTGTGGGCGAAAATGCCTTGTTGATGCTAGAGGTCAGAGGAGAATGGGCCGACTGATTCAAGCTGATAGAAGAGCAACTTTGACTGAAATAACCACTCGTTACAACCGAGGTATGCAGCAAAGCATTTGTGAAGCCACAACACGCACAACCTTGAGGCGGATGGGCTACAACAGCAGAAGACCCCACCGGGTACCACTCATCTCCACTACAAATAGGAAAAAGAGGCTACAATTTGCACGAGCTCACCAAAATTGGACAGTTGAAGACTGGAAAAATGTTGCCTGGTCTGATGAGTCTCGATTTCTGTTGAGACATTCAGATGGTAGAGTCAGAATTTGGCGTAAACAGAATGAGAACATGGATCCATCATGCCTTGTTACCATTGTGCAGGCTGGTGGTGGTGGTGTAATGGTGTGGGGGATGTTTTCTTGGCACACTTTAGGCCCCTTAGTGCCAATTGGGCATCGTTTAAATGCCACGGCCTACCTGAGCATTGTTTCTGACCATGTCCATCCCTTTATCACCACCATGTACCCGTCCTCTGATGGCTACTTCCAGCAGGATAATGCACCATGTCACAAAGCTCGAATCATTTCAAATTGGTTTCTTGAACATGACAATGAGTTCACTGTACTAAAATGGCCCCCACAGTCACCAGATCTCAACCCAATAGAGCATCTTTGGGATGTGGTGGAACGGGAGCTTCGTGTCCTGGATGTGCATCCCACAAATCTCCATCAACTGCAAGATGCTATCCTATCAATATGGGCCAACATTTCTAAAGAATGCTTTCAGCACCTTGTTGAATCAATGCCACGTAGAATTAAGGCAGTTCTGAAGGCGAAAGGGGGTCAAACACAGTATTAGTATGGTGTTCCTAATAATCCTTTAGGTGAGTGTAAATACATAATAAAAATACTCATAATTGAAATACATTTTAATTGATCTCGAGTTATATAGTTTAAAAAATATATTATTTATACATATAAAAACAATATAATAAAATAAATATAAGTATAAAATATACATATACATAAAAATACATATAAAAACAATATAATATAATAAATAACTGAAAAAAAATTATTGTTAAAGTATTCACAGGTGTGCACTGTTTTGCCTCATTCTTTAGCAAATGACAGTCACCCAGTTGCCATGAACAGAAGAAAAGAGACCGGTCACAGCGCGCAGATTTCCATTCAAGCTGTTGCTGACAGGAAACAATCTCCCAGCTTACACCATCACAGGTAAGTATCACTGAAAAAAATCATAAAGGTAACAGATGTTCATCAATATGCATATTTACACATCACATGGCCTTCTCAGCCCTGTCCAGACAGAGATGCAGAGTTCCAGCTCACTGTATGTAAATGGACAATGTCGCTGGCCTGGGTGTGATAAAGTCTTTGAAGGATACACACATTTTTTGAGGTAAGTCTGTATTTTATTTCAATATCTGAAATAACATAAGCAAGCTTCCCTTGTTGGAGTCTTATCATTGTCAAACTGAAAGACACCGCTTTTTCCAATTCTCAACCTGTCTAGACATCTGAACCGAGACCACAGCACAGATGAGAAATCTATTGCACAGTGGCAGGTTCAGCAAGACCTGGTACGCCACATGGAGAATCAGGTACATCAGAGATACAGTCTCTTACAAGCATCACACACAAGTCTTGCTCTGCATCTTTGATTATCATCAGTCATTATGAATGTATGAATGAGGCATTGAAAGTGAATCATGGTTTCATTGGTTTTGAGTCATTGAGTGTGAACCCAAAAGAATCAAACATCTTGGTAAAAGTGGTTTGAGAACCCACTGGCTCTAATGTGCTCTATGTGATGACTTCAGCTCATTCAGGAGAAGCAGAAACTTCACGCCATGCAGATCCACCTTCAACTCTTTGACTGCATCTCGACATGTACTGTAAGACTCTTCAGAATACTCTTTGAGCCTGCCACAAGTTCCGTGAGAACATACAGAAATAGCGATTCTCATAGTGCACATGACATTTCTTTTTTGTGATTTCATAAGATCAGTAAATCTATACAAAGTGCAGTTGAACTCATTTCAAGATGTCTACAGCAACCTATAGCTGTGCTCAATGCCACTCTCATATTAAGCGCTGACTTGTGTGTTCTCCATCAGGGAGCTGCTACAGGCTGGTGGAGGCCGCTGGCACTAAATTTGCCCCCGTTGGGGGAGCCAGATGGCAGGACGGAGAAAGCTAGTGAAGCACCGGGACAACAGGAACCCTGGCACATACCCCCACCACACTTGCTGCCAGGTAAAACCTGCTAAAATCCAAAATACACATCTTGCTGTGCCCCTAAACACACATAATCTAACTAAAACGTTTATTTAAACATGAATAATCCAATCAAGTGGGACTGAAAAATATACAGATGGATAAAGGTTACCAAACAACACTGTTTACAATGAGAAGGCCACACCCATCTTCTGCTTCCTTTCCATTTATGTTATTTGCCAGACAGTAGAAACTTGGTGGTCTACCACTATGACTACAGTTGAAGTTGTGATTTTGCTTGTTTCCTGTCACAGTTGGCATGCCTGCAGACCACAAAGGCTGCCTAAGATCTGGACCAAAAGTGGTTCACACGGCCTCAGCTGGGGTTGTTGCTCATAAGCCGGCTATTATAAAAACTTGATTTCGCATTTGCTAGGTGCATTATGCAAGTATGTTATTGAAAATGACTGACTCATTTGCATTACCCGGCAGTAAAACATGTAGCGACACATAAGGCACAATGCACATATGAGTGTTTGCGGTCAATTTCCAAGAATTATTGTGTGATGTTCTGTTTAGTCATTTGGTTTTCTGCCAATTACAGATTTCGTTAGCAGTATTGAATACTACAAATTTGCCAATATACGACCTCCATATACATATGCTTTTCTAATTAGATGGGTAAGTATATATATATATTAGTAAGTACAATTATATACATTTTAATGCTTATTTTAAAATATATAATATATATATAAATGTGATTTATCATTGATTACTACAGTCAATCCTGGACGCCCCAGAGAAACAGCGGACGTTAAACGAAATCTACAATTGGTTCACAAGAATGTTTTACTATTTCCGTCATAATTCTCCAACATGGAAGGTACTAAACATTCTGTTGCACCCAACTAACCATCAGTTTGAGACCTAGAAACAGTCCCATTTCTGTTTTGTTAAAAAACTCAATTTAAGCATTTTTTATATAATATTTTTAATATTGTGAGAGACTGAAAGGTTTACTTGTGTGTCTGATTTAATGCCATATGAATTGGCTTAATTAAAACAAAATAAACTCTAGCCTTCAGCAGGTTGATCTCTGATATCCTGAGAATGGCCTTTAATCTGAGGACATTATATTTTTGTCCACATGGTGCCGCTGTTGACATGATAAAACATGCTAAATAATCTCACTAAACACCACTAGGCCTAATTCATATAAGTATAAAATTATATTTTCTGATTTATAACTGCTTCAACCTTTTTCTCAGAATGCCGTGCGACACAATCTTAGTCTCCACAAATGCTTTGTGCGGGTGGACGGGAGGACGGGAGCGGTGTGGACAGTGGATGAGGAAGAGTTTCAGAAGAGGAAAGGACAAAAAATCAACAGGTCCTCTCAGGTTCTTCTCTCATCCTTAGACAAATTACATACATAATGATATGTTCAGGATTTTCAAAACAAGAATACAGATTAAATTCACAAAATATGCTCATTGTTTTGGAAAATCTGATAATGTGACAAAGCAACATCTCATATGTTGTTTTACAGGGACTACAGTTGGCTGACACCCTTCTCCCGTTGTCCATCCCATGAAGCCTCAGATGTATCTATAAAAGCCACAGATTTTCAGTGAAACCTTTTCCAAATGTATAGTGTAGTATGAACAAAAATGAGGCTCAAGTTTTACGATTTTAAAGCAGTTTTTGGCATGTTCCTAAAGGATGAGATCGTTTGTTAATATTCATTGATGTATATCTTACTGAAAAATGTCAACTAGTCTTCCTTTAAAAATGGTGTTACTGTCTTGCTAAGTCTAAGTAGAAAAAAATATGACAAATATTTATGCAGACTGTAAGTTCTCTTTTTAATTAGTAGACAGTGGTTATAAATGAATGCATGCATTATTTTTGATTAACCTTTTTATGTCCTGTACTATATCTGATTAAAATGAAATACAATAGCAATAACATATTAGAATATTCAAAATTATTCAAAATTTCACTTTGAGAGACCAGACTCCAACCTGACCAGAAGAGGGCATCTGTGTGTGTGCTCACACGTTTTTGGGTGTGGTAATTCTGTAACAGTGCAGGCAAAGACAAAAAGAGTCATCAGGCTGGAATGAAAGACAAAGAAATGTCCTATCTACATTTATAAAACATATTCTGATGATATTTATACTGTATAATAATTCAAATCTGAGTCACTGAAGCAAGCTTGATTAAGGGCAAATTGTATATTGGTTAAAACATGTCTTAATAAATTCCTCTCCATGCTGATTTGAATTACTGTAGTATTCTATCATTTTCTTCTACTTATCCTTACTCAGATGTGCAAATGGTTGCTTTTTCACCCTATTTTGCACATGTGTGACTTCATGCTGCAGTCTAAAGGTGGGTAGTAAATAAATCTGCTGCATCCGTTCCCCTGTGGTTCTCTGTTTTGTCTTCCAACTTGATGGGAACGTATCCATCCCTTATGATGCTTCAGCCTGTGCTTTTGTGCTCCTCTGCCACCACAGGCTTTTGTTCACCCTCAAATTCCAGTGCCACTATGTGAATTTCACACAATGCCGATGATGGTGGTTGGCACTGCATTCTAAAGAAAAATGAATATATATATATATATATATATATATATATATATATGAAGACTTCCATCTGATGTTTTTCTTTAAAACAAGCATTTTTGTCAGGCTCCTATGTATAGGTTTCTACCTAAGTACCGGTATTCTGAATGGGCTGAGGCTGGGATTTAGTGGGTTTGAAGTCAAAGTATTTTATGAACGTATACTATGTGCATAGAGCATTCACTCAGTATCTTATCTCATTTTTGACTAAAGTGGCTTTTAGAGGCTTTTGCATTGGAAGTCTTCATATATATATATACGGTTGTCATTTACTGTATTAATAGAAGACCAGTTACATTTAAAACAAGAATTTTTAAAAATTAAGTTTTAATAGTATTTTCGCGCTGTGGTGGGGGCGGGAACATGTGTGACATAGCCATGCGCACTTACTAGACCGTCTCATTCTAGTATTTAATGCTGAGGAGGATTTAAGCCTACAAGCCTCCGAAGGACTGGACTAAGGACACAGCCTCACTATGCAGCCTTCCGTTTGAGAAGCACCTATTAAGTGAGGTTGCGGTGTGATACGAAAGACATGAAAGTATGGAATGCCAAGTCTGCCAAAATGAAAAATAAATAAATACATAAATAAATATACAAAGAAATGTAAAAAAGCAAATATAAATAAATATACATAGAAAAGCAAAAAAAAAAAACTAAAATAAATAATTATCATTTATCATTTAATTCCTTATTTATGTATATATTTATTTTTTTCCACATTTATTTATTCTTTTATTTATTTATACATTTTTTTCATTTCTATTTTTATTTATTTCCACATTTATTCATTTCTACATTTATTTATTTATACATTTCTTTATTTTTACATTTATGTATTTTTACATTTCTTTGTCCGTAGGGTAATGAGGAGGGCGTGGTTTACATCAGACATAGCAATCGAGCTCAGAGTAGGCGAGGGGGAAGCGTTGAGGCCACAGTGACACCTTGTGGCGTGGCCGAAATACAATAAGTATAGCCTACTGACGTTGATACTGTCTGTGATGAATGACTTGGATAGGTATATGGCCAAAATCTTATATCACGGGTTAAGTCATATCACCCTAACTGTACTGTGTGACATGAATAGGCTACTCTTTATTCCGGACATGGTGTGACATGGTCTTGATTTGTAAAATGTCATGGGCTAACAAACATGAACAGCAACATCTTCAACAGATCTGATAACAGGGACTCTGAAATGGAAGCGCTTGATATTTTCCATTACCGGTCAGAACACACGGAAAGGAAGCAGCGCACATATAGGCTACAGTGAAGTCGACGCAAGCATATTGATCAATGCATTTGAAACGAGACTACAAATTCACTTCACATTCATATTTCCTATTTGTATATGCACAACATGTGACACACGCTTAAAATACAACGCATATTTCAAAGATCCAAAATAGAACGAGGTGTCGTTAAAGTAGAACATTTTGTCACGTCACTTATTAACAAAATAATCTAGTGGCCACGACGTATTATCATGTTTCCACGAAATTCAGCTAAAAAACATCTGAATGTCCAATGGTATTCTAAGAATCCGATAAGATATAAACTAAATTTCAAAACAATAAACTAAAATTCCAGTAGGATTTTTTGACAAGGGAAATTAAGCAGAATAACTTATATGTTCGGTTGACTGTATTTTATTTTGCTAATGAACAGGATGAAAGTCATAGCAATGCAAGTTAGCTGATATAGGCTTTTTGTTGTGTGAGCGTGTAAAGCGCTTGTTTTTTTCTCCCTCAGAAGCAGAAACGACTTAATACTGTGTCATTTATGGTCATCCAGATAAGAGTAAGACATTCAAAACAAAACTGTAAAGTGTCTTTTTATTTGTGTAAATTCACAATAACTACAAGGCCTAATGGTCAGAGAGTTGGACTTGTAACCCGAATAAATATATTTCACTTAGCAAAAAGAAAGAATTTAACAGGAATTTAACATATGCCTATTTCATATAGCCTAGTCTATTTCATTTTATTTTGGCCAGTATGACGATGATAATAACAATAGCCTAATAATAAGAAGAAGAAGAAGAAAGAAAGAAAGAAAGAAAGAAAGAAAGAAAGAAAGAAAGAAAGAAAGAAAGAAAGAAAGAAAGAAAGAGAAAGAAAAGTGATTTCAAAGACTGGGATGGGATGATACAAAAATGTTTTCTTGGTTTTCTTGTATTTTTCTCACCTGTTCTTTTGACATTTGACATAATGAACTTCATGCTGTATAGGGAATATAACACCCGTGCGTTGTGCCTAAAGCCTAAAGGGTGCGATTTGTAAATAATAATGATAATAATAATAATAATAATAAAAATTAAAATTAAAAAGTTATGTAGCCTATAGCCTATACTAGCCTATATTTTTTTTTTTACTGTTTTTGGCAGTTATTAGGCTACAGAAAAATTTTAACAATAAATAATTTGATTTGATCTTTGAAGTAGTTTATTAGATAGAGATAGCTTCGATATTTGACCACTATGATGATACCTGGTTACAATGACACTAACACTTCTATTCTGAAAAGAATAACGAGATACAAACCTGTAAATAGTAAACAGTGTCAACATCAGTAGGCTATACTTATTGTATTTCGGCCACACCACAAGGTGTCACTGTGGCCTCAACGCTTCGCCCTCGCCTACTCTGAGCTTGATTGCTATGTCTGAGGTAAACCACGCCCTCCTCATTACCCTATGGACAAAGAAATGTAAAAATACATAAATGTTAAAAAAAAGAAATGTATAAATAAATAAATGTAGAAATACATAAATGATAAAAATAAAGAAATGTATAAATAAATAAATGTAGAAATGAATAAATGTGGAAATAAATAAAAATAGAAATGAATAAATATATAAATAAATAAAAGAATAAATAAATAAATGTGGAAAAAAATTTATATATACATAAATAAGAAATAAATGTATAAATAATTTTTTATTTTATGTATATTTATTTATATATTTATTTATTTTTAATTTTGGCAGACTTGGCATTCCATATGAAAGTAGTGCAGGTGTCATGACCAAATGGGTCCGCCCAGACAAATCGGTAGTGATGGGAGAAACACTAAGGCTGCATCCGAAATCGCATAGGGGCCTACTTCCCTACTATAGTATAGGCGAAAAACAGTATGTGACCAGAGGTATGTCCAAATTCACAGTACTAGAGTAGGCAAAAAGTACTCGGATGACCTACTATTTCCGGCGAGATTCTGCGGTGTGCATACAGTGGACACTTTATCCGATAAGACCACAGGAAAGAATTTGTGAATGACAGTGAAGTGACCCAACTAACGCTGGTAGGTCAAATAATAATGACAACATGGCGAATGACGTATGTCTGGACAGTTATACTATTTAGAACATACTTTTTTTAGCGGTCGCAAAGTTATTACTTATTCAAAATAAGTATACTACTCAAGAGAGTATGGGATTTCGGACGCAGCACTGGTGTGTTCAACTTGAAGCTGCGCTGCGCAGACCGATCGGTGTATGTATGACATCAAAGTACCGCGAATTCGATTCGAGAGCAGACGGCTCTGTCAGCTTTCGAATCTCTCTTGCAGTGCTTTGATGTCATACACCGATCGGTCGTCTGTGCAGTGCCACTTCAATTCGAACACACTTTCTGAAACTCTGAATCAATTCAACCAATTGGTTCGCAAAAAAATTTGAAGCGCTTGAAACATTGCACTCTGTTGACACCTTCTGGTCAAAACCGCATAAATGCAACGTGTACCCTACACAACCCAAAAGACATTTATCAAAACAATGAATTTATCAATTAACAATTAATCGATTAAATGTAATCTAGAAATAATGAAATACCATATAATTTATATTCTTTTAATGCTTGCTCTGTGTTTGTTCGTGACTATGCAGGCTTGTTTCCACCACAGAATAAAACATTTTAAAAGATAATTGCGACTTTTTATTTCACAATTGTGCGTTTACATCTCGCATTTAAATATAAAGTCAGAGTTATATCACGCAATTCTGACTTTATAACTCGCAATTCTGACTTTTTCTCAGAATTACGAGTTTATATCTCACAATTCTGACTTTATATCTAGCAATTGCGTGTTATAATGTCAGAATTGCAAGATACTTTATAACTTGAAATTGCGAGTAGCTAGCGAGTATCCTGAAAAATGTCAGTTACAGTTACGCAATTACCTTTTTTATTTTTTTATTCTGTGGCGGAAACCAGCTTCCATATGTGACTATTTTTTCATTCAAAATTTTTATAGTTTATTCGAAAAATATCTGACCCCTGGATGGTGTGATTGACCAATCAGAATCAAGTATGTATCATAAATAATTAAGTGTCAAGTAATCAACTTCAATAAATAACTTGATTCTAAAAAATAATTTTAGGTTCTAAAATGCAGTGCACTGTTGTTGTGTTTACCTAAGCTAAAGACAAGAGCACTTGTTTTATTGCTCACATTTTCCAGCTGTCTCAGTGGGACTCCTCATGCCCGCTGATAATTTTATTGGTTCAGCTTTGATCTGACAACATATTTCAAACACTATTTTTTTCTTGTTTCCATGGCCTTGAGTCCTGCAGATGTATTATGATGAAAAATAGGCAGTTGACAGCCGCAGGCTACAGAGTTAGCTGGACCCTAATTACACTTGGAGCATTTCCTTCAGAACACGCCTCATTATACTGGCCTCTGGACAGCCTGACTGTTTCTGACAGCTGCCTCTCTTTGTGTCAGGTGCTTATTACCTGCTCTTCCTCCCCTGCTGACTTCCAGTACCAAACAGGTGTCTCAGCCCCTACATATAGTGTGTTATACGACTGCTGTTTTCATTACCTGAACCTGCTATAGATATGCAGCAGAAACAAAGGATGGTATGTCCAGCCAACCATGTCTCTGGTACAGCCAGAGAAAACATTCAGCATTAATGGACTTTTTTAGCGTTTTTCCAGGCGAGACAGTAAAACGTAATAATCATAGCTCTTTTCTATACATACACCATAAAATAGGTGTGTTTTGGTTTAAAGTGTGTCATCTCCGAGATTTTTTCCAGATTCAGATGTTATGATTAAGAATATGCTCTATAATTTTGGTGTTGAACTATTGCATTGGAGCGCAGACACCTAATATAATTCACATGCATACATGTATGAAGATATAGCTTTTATGAGCAGATGAAAAATTGTGTTTTGTGGTTAAACATATGAAATGTGCACAAGAGAAACTATTTCATCTAGTCATAAAGAACAAAGATGAATATCTCATACTTCATTAGCCGTCACTCTTTGACAACAAAGACAGACTCATCAGAGAATTGGGCTTGTAGATTTTGTTTCACTTCTGTCTCGTCACTCCCCGACAACTTCCCATCTCTGAGACATGCAAGCGCTCGACACGGAGCCAGCGGGCTGGTATTTTTGACAGGCCGGGACAGAGATAAGGAATAGCATAAATGACACCCCTTCAACTAAACCACATCACAGAGAAGAGCCATAAATCACTCAGCACCTGTACAACCTGATGCAAGCAGCTGCACTATAAAACTTCATTATTCTGGATTTTTAGGTAAAAATTGCATCTCAAAGCATCAATTTTTCAGCTGTTTGGTAACAGAACTGATTTGTGATTAAAAAGAAATGGTAAAATGTTCCCACTTATTGGGGTTTTGAGAAACAGATCCTGAAGACATTTGTTAATTTCCTCTTTACTGTGTCTTTGTACTCAAGTGTGACAGAGTTTGTACTGGTGTGGGCCCCACGTGCTGACGTACCAACCATCAAGCGTCCATATTCTCTGGTCTCAGCAGGAGGCAGGCACGCAGGCAGTGTTGTTCTGGTAAGTTCAGCGCTCTCTTTGCATTGTAAGCAGGATTATGAGGCTAAAGGCCATGCTTCACTCTCTGCCTGTCTGTCTATTCATCTTCCTAAAAATGCTTTACAACACACCCACACCTACACATATGCGAGGGTGTTTCCTCAGTTAGCATTGAAATCTTGGACTTTCAGAAAAGAAATGGCGTAAACACACTTTCACACTTGTCCATCATTTTGTAAATTTGTCCGCCAACAATGTCCAAGAGTCTATATACATTCATCACAAGAGAATTCTGTCACTATATGGTTTTAATAGCATGGAAATGTAATATAACTGCTGACACTTTTGCCTTGCTAAGGCTAATTTAACAATTAGCACGCATTATATATCCTAATACACAATTATTAGATAAGTATTTTCACATTTTGTATAATTTGGAAATTATTTTATTTCAGTTATTTTGATACTCAGACCTACGTTTTCTTTTTCTTAACACGTCTCATTAAAAAAAAAATGTTAGCTGTGATGGAAATGTCATAGTCATAATTTGTGGAATAATTGATTTAAAACAATTTCACACAATAAATATTGAAAAGGTTTCTGTTTATGGCACTCCTTTTATGTTATCATAGTTTTTAAAATGTAATTTCTTTTTACGTTTATAAAGTAAATGATGAAGGCATAAAAAACAGCTTTCAAAACAGCTTTAACATGACCTTCATATATATATATAAATTGAAACTTATACGCTTTAAAAAACAACTTCTGATACAAAAAAATGCCCGTAATTAAGTATGCACTAAAAACAGCTGCCTTTGTTTTCTTTACATATAGACTATAGGCTGTAGAGTAGGTACTTAGTATGAATAAGTACTTAATTTGCGACCATTAAAAAAGTATGTTCTATATGAATGTATGTAGTATGAACGTAATCCAGGCATACTTGCCAGTGTCAATTGCGTCAATAATTTGCCATTCACAAATCCACTCCCGTGGCCTTGGGATAGTAAAGTGGTACAGGTCATCCAAGTACTTTTTGCCCACTCTTTTATGAGTACTGTGAATTCAGACATACATCTTTTGTCACATACTGTTTTTCGCCTACTATATAGTAGGGAAGTATGCGATTTCGGATGCAACCCGTGATTGAGTACTGGTGCACTGAGATGCCAACAATACATGACTACGTTCTTTGTAATTGAATTTTTCAGAGGTATTTTAATGCCTAAGGAGTCCATAATAAAAATGAATCTATTAAAAATGCAAGAACCCCCCCTCCCACTGTCAGACTATTTGACAAAATGAATGTGTTTCTCAATATGTTTTCTCAATATGCCCAACTCCATTAAGTTCAATTCAATTTACTGTAACCCAAATCCCTATGGTCTTCACTCTGCTGGAGATAGAAAATTTCCTGGCCCATGTTTAATACAGTTAGGCTACAGTTAGTCACTGATATGCTGTCTGTGGGGTTTGAGCTGTGTCAACACAATACGAAGCTTAATTACATGAGTATACAGTTATCTAAATTGCTGCTACTTGTATGACCTTGAAAGAGGAAAATCATATTTAACAGAGAGACAAATTTTAATAGGCTCTGCTAGACCTCATTAATTTCTCATCAGGAAAGGCCCTGGTCATTCATTCAGGTTTGTGAAACTTCAAACTGGGCTTTTCTCCCCAAACACAGATGTCGGTATCTAAATAGACCATCTAAATTCATTATACCAATCCCCCACGTGTTTGATATTTTCTCACTAACTCTTTGTTCCTTCCAGCATCCCAGTTGCACAGCAGAATTTCCTGCGCCGCATCTGCAATCTCTCTCACCTTGATGTTGTTAGACGTGTTACCTTTGAGAGAATGAAAGAGCGTCTTTCTGCAGGAGAGGATGAAAGGGCGCTGGCCTCCATCTTAGCAGCACAGAGAGACGATATCACCGCAGGACACCGCAGCTCTCTGATGCCTCCTGACAGCTCAGGACTTTCCACAACTTTCAAGTCGTGATACAGTAGTCAAATAGCTCTGGGGGAGAAAGAAACCATAATGGGAGAGGGGAGCGAGAGAGGGAATCTTATCTCCATTTTTTTTCTTTTTAGCTTAACAAGTGCTGTGATCTAATTACCTGGGAAGAAATGTCTGGAGATGTGAGAAGATTCTAGAAAGACGACAAATATGCACTTGGAAATCTGTACGGACAAATCTCACCTGTTCGTTTTGACTTTATAATAGTAGACTTCCTGGATTATACAGAACAAACCACTCTGCTGCTGTTAATCAAATGCGTAAGCACGCACAAACACAGGGAAAGCAGAACGAAGAGGGGATTAGAAGCCTGTTAGATTGGTGATGTGAACACAGGCACAGACATGTCATGCTTAATTCTGGTCCAGAGATTTCCAATGGGGTTGACTCTGGCAGACTGGTGTTTCTGCTGATGGGACTTTAAATGAGACAGTCTTGTAAAGCAGAGATCATGATACGAACAGCTTCCGTATAAACAATCTTACATGCATGAAAACACACATTCATGCTCAGGCACACATGGCGAAATGTGGGAACACACACACATACATGTATTCACATACAGAGAAGTGCAAGGAGAGTGGGAGGGAGGGATGGAGAGATTAAGATGAAGAGAGAGAAGATGAATAGCAGGATAATTAGCCTCATCTCCCTGGACCTGACAGAAATATGTGGTTGAGATGGATGGAGTCCATGGAAAAATAGAGCCTATAGTCCACCCCCTGCCCCCCATTCACCCATCCCCCCAATCCTCTTCCCGTCCCACCATTCAAACGGGACTACGGAGAGATGCAGAGCGGGAGAGAAAGAGTCAGAGCATCCCTATTGGTTTGGTTCTCAAAAGCCCCTCGTTCCCCAGAAATCCTCTCTGAGAAGTCAGCGAAGAGAGTGTGAAAGAGAAAAACACAGGGTTTTAAACCTAGATGACAAAGAAAGCCACAGAAACTCCAATGAAATTCACCATAGAGCCCTAGAGTATTCTGGCTATAACACTGTCAATTAAATAGCTTCCTTTTAAAGCATTTTTTTTTTTTTTTTTTACATTAAACATTAAAATAAAAAATAGTTACAACATATAAATAAAACAAATCTTTCTTAAATTGTTAATTAAAATAAATTGTCTAGATTTATTGAGATCTCAGTCCTGTTAAGAACAGAAGTTGATCCTGTTGCTTTGAGCTTTTCGTATCAAGATGCCTTTCATACAGAAGAGATTAACATCATGGAAAGATAACAGAGGCAGAGAAAATCCTTTTAGATGTTTTTCTAAAACAAGACACAATCCCTTTCTTTCCCAGACAAAAAAACCTTTGCATTTGTGTGTATCCTTTAGTAGCCTAGTATCTGTCTAGTTTGGTGCCAGTCTGATTTTAAGTAAAGCCGCTTTAAAACATACATTTATAAATAACTTCAAACCTCCATCAGAGCTAAAAACAGGTGGGAAGATGTTCGTCCAGTTACTGAGAGCATCGCTATCATTGTGATTTTCCACACTGACATTCGTGTGACAGGTTTACCATTTTAGGCTACATGTAGGCCATTCAAATGCTAAATGCTAATCCTTAAAACTCTATTTCTCTCTTTCTTGCTACTTGATGATCTTAGTTAATTGTAAGAAGCTAGCGTCCATACAGCAGACGCGAGCGGAGTGTTGGTTCTGTTAAACTTAAATAGAATCCATTCCATTAGCTATAATAAATGTTGCATCTTGTGCACGTTAGATTTCTGACGTACTTGAGCTACTTTCGACTGGGGAAAGATTTATTATTGAGGTAATCTTTGCTTTGACACTGCAGTCACTGCACATCAATAGACACGCACGATGTAGACAATTCTTAATAGTACTTAATTGCATGCAAATGCAATCATGTAAAATGGAATGTGTACATTGGAAGTTTGATTAATCAGTTTAATCCGGTACTATACTACTACCCAGCAAGCAATTTTGCATTTAAAAGACGTATAATAGCCGTCCAAACAGCCCTGATGTCTAGGCTAAAACAAGGCAAAATTTCATCAACGCATAGAACATGTGAAAGAAATGATACCAAACACTTTGTAATCACTGTTGACTCTGATTACATGATGGAATATCATAAATCTTGCAAGTTATTTTGGCAAAAACAACATGTAACCAAATTCAAAGTTATAGAAGTGGGTTACTCATAGCCGGACTATACCAGACTAGACCTAATCAAACGCAAAAGGCCAGACGAAATAAGTAAGTCTTCAGAACACTTTTGAAAGTGTCCACACTTTATGAGGATTTTATAGATAAGGGCAGTTTATTCCAAAGTCCAAAAACTCTATACACTAGTACTACTAGCCTACTGCTACTACTATAATATAAAAATCTCGAAAAGATTTGTAATTTGTTACTGTTTTATAATTTATTGCATTATTTTCCATTGTGATGTGTTTGTCTGAGTAATGTATCAGGGGCATTTCTTTCCTTAAATATGTGATTGTATTTGGTCTTTGTTTGTTGGATGTTATGGACCTGGTTAAAAAATCTTGTTTTAAAAAGCATTTTTCATGTTCTCTTTTTCTGAGACTACTAGCTCAGAGCTTGCTATCAATAGCAAATGTCTGACAAACAGCATGTCAAAAACAATTACGTCAACACAACATTATTAAAATAATGACTTTAACAATTTTATCTAGCAGACAAAATGAATGTTCTCATTCAAATCATTTTTCGTTCTTTCTTTCATGCCTTTCTTAGTAAAATAAACAATATGATTTCCCATGTCTTAAATGTCTTTACACAGTGCTCTGGTGTATAGGAGACTTTTGAAATCAGTATGAGACATGCGGATAACTTTCAACAGTATAGAGCGTGTCTGCCACATCACTTCTCCAAAATTAAGTTAGATTAGATATAAGGTATTAGTTTAGACTAAGGCCTCCGTTATGGATTATCAGAGGTTGGGGTTTTATTAGAAACAGAAACTCATATCTCTTTGACCATAGGTCAAATTCTTGCCGCACTTTTTTTTATTTTCCTTTTAATCAAATAAAAAGGGGTTCCATGATGTTGTTGGAAAAGAGTTTTTTTTTGCTTTTTCTCACCAAGGACACTAACTAATTTCAGGTGTTTAATTTTTTTTTTTTTAAATAGTTGATTCTTTGGGTACTGTCTGAATCTAGAGACTGATAATTGGATTTCACATGTTCCCCTCTCTGAGGGGTTGTGATCTTTATGCTTTGACTTTTGGTGACCTCAGCAGAACCAGAATTTCTCGCTACGGATCTTACTGATATAATCTTCTTCAGGGAAAAGCTGACAGTTACAGGTGGGTCTTGTTGACTCTCTCTCTGACCTTTTTCCTGTTCTCTGGTCTCCTGTTGCCTGATATGGGAAATTGTTCATATCCGTTGGAAAAAACCGACCCTTGCAAAACTCTGTGGGTCATGCATGATGCATATCCAGAGATACAGAATATGAAGTTCCTTTAATTCACTTCATCATTCTGTAGAGAAAACCTAACAGCAAAACAAAATAACAGAGAGTTTGAGAGTAATATAGTGAAGCTCACACATTCTCAGTATTGTTTGTATAATTTTGCTTTGGGAACTTTCCGAATGCTTTTGCAAAGCCAAGTGAAGTCAAAATAACACATTCTGATTGTAAAATATTATATGCATCTGTGACTGCAGTAAACAATAGGGATGACAGGACAAAATATTCTTGTAAACATTGGGTCCTGCCATGCTCTTCGTTGCAGATTTTGGATATGGATATATTTCCATGGTATAGCTGCCAAAGCAAAGCAATGATGCTGGAAAAACCACTGGAAAAGTTCATAACGAATACGTAAGTCTCATGAGCAAACCGGGAACTAGATTAGAGTAAGTCTCCAACAATATAATCATCGCAAACTCTCTTTGGAGGAAAAAAGCAGAGCAAAAGATGAAAATCACATGTAGGCCTATAAAACCAATCTCTCATACTTTACATGTCTTTTGGGGACTTTTAAATATAAAAAAAACAATCAAAATATGGCCTAAAAAATTAAAAACATAGAAAGTGACCAAAAGATCCTGTGTGTATGCTGTACCTAGTTGTAATAATTTCCTCTTGTAGAGGAAGCATGTAGGTGTTCCACATGCATCAGTTGCATGTGACTGTCAGCTACATCAGATTGGGTGGTCAGAGGATATCCTATAGTGACTGTGCCCTAGGTAGGAAATTACACTTCACCCTTTACTGATACTCTTTCATCCTGTTCAACACCAAAGCAAACAGAAGCACCAGATAGTGGAGTTCCATTTGTTCTGAGACCTGTGTCATGACTCAAACAATAGTTCCCACTCACTACACATCACTTAAAATAAAATTTTGAATCAACTGAAACCAAATGGATGCAAAAAAAAAAAAAAAAAAAAAAATCACATACAGGTACTCCTGATAACCTTTGAAATAAATAAATTGTTGAGCCAATTGTTAAAACAAACATTTTTAGAAATGGAACAAAAGATTCAAAAAACAACTAAGTATCTCTACAAGAGTATGAATTATTTTTGAGTAACAAAATTTTCATGAAAATAGCATACCAAATGCAGCCTATGGCCAGCTGGCAAATGAGAGGCCTGAAAGGCAATTACGTCTATTGTGTAGGCATATTTAAAAGCTACTTGTAGCATTGTAACTGGTTTTGAGAATTACATTATTTTCTTTACTAGAAGATCTTTATGCGCATGCTCTCAGGCAAGAGTGTGCACAACAAGTGAGAGAGCTCGAATGAGCAGGAGAGAGAAAGAGAAAGATGAGGTTCTAGAAACTCTTATAGGGACATGATTTGGGTATGTTTTATGCAAATTACTATAGCTGCGGACACACATTCCCTAAGTTAAGAATAATTCGGAATCATCGTTAGAACAATTTACATGTGTACGCAGCTGTTCGAAAATGATGTGTGAAAACTTTTTCTGCCCACGTACACAAATATTTAAATAGTACAAAAATATGAGCGAATGAGGCCGAACTTTTTTTTTCATTTGCTTGTAACTCTAATTGCCTGGACTAATACATATACACTATATTGCCAAAAGTTTTGGGACGCCTGCCTTTACATGCACATGAACTTTAATGACATCCCATTCTTAATCCGTAGGGTTTAATATGGAGTTGGCCCACCCTTTGCAGCAATAACAGCTTCAACTCTTCTGGGAAGGCTTTCCACAAGGTTTAGGAGTGTGTTTATGGGAATTTTTGACCATTCTTCTAGAAGCGCATTTGTGAGGTCAGGCACTGATGTTGGACGAGAAGGCCTGGCTCGCAGTCTCCGCTCTTATTCATCCCAAAGGTGTTCTATCGGGTTGAGGTCAGGACTCAAGTCAGGCTTTGTGCACTGGTGCGCAGTCATGTTGGAAGAGGAAGGGGCCATCCCCAAACTGTTCCCACAAAGTTGGGAGCATGAAATTGTCCAAAATGTCTTGGTATGCTGAAGCATTAAGAGTTCCTTTCACTGAAACTAAGGGGCCAAGCCCAACCCCTGAAAAACAACCCCACGCCATAATCCCCCCTCCACCAAACTTTACACTTGGCACAATGCAGTCAGGCAAGTACCGTTCTCCTGGCAACCGCCAAACACAGACTCGTCCATCGGATTGCCAGACAGAGAAGCGTGATTCATCACTGCAGAGAACACGTCTCCACTGCTCTAGAGTCCAGTGGCGGCGTGCTTTACACCACTGCATCCAACGCTTTGCATTGCACTCTGTGATGTAAGGCTTGGATGCAGCTGCTCGGCGATGGAAACCTATTCCATGAAGCTCTCTATGCACTGTTCTTGAGCTAATCTGAAGGCCACACAAAGTTTGGAAATCTGTAGCTATTGACTCTGCAGAAAGTTGGCCACTTCTGCGCACTGTGCGCCTCAGCATGCGCGACTTTGTGTGGCTTTGTGTGGCCCTGCTCTGTGATTTTATGTGGCCTACCACTTCATGGCTGAGTTGCTGTTGTTCCCAATTGCTTCCACTTTGTTATAATACCAGTAACAGTTGACTGTAGAATATTTAGTAGTGAAGAAATTTCACGAATGGACTTTGCACAGGTGGCAACCTATCACGGTACCACGCTTGAATTCACTGAGCTCCTGAGAGCGACCCATTCTTTTACAAATGTTTGTAGAAGCAGTCTGCATGCCTAGGTGCTTGATTTTATACACCTGTGGCCATGGAAGTGATTGGAACACCTGAATTCAATGATTTGGAGGATTGTCCCAATAGTTTTGGCAATATAGTGTATGTAATTTTTAGCATAAAAGTCAACCTTATGATGTATATCTATTCAATTCAATTTAATTCACATTTAGGCTATTTGTATAGCACTTTTCACAATACAACATTTTTCAAAGCAGCTTTACAGAAAATGCATATTTAAAAAAAATCAGTGATGAGGTATTGGAGAAAAACCTTGAGAGGCTCCTAACTCATCATCAGCGAGAGCCCATCCAGATGGTATGGTAATAATATAGGGCTAGGTAAGGTAATACAAGTCATGGTTAATTAATGTATACGTGGTCTTAAATCAAAGGCTACACATCTCACATCTCACAAAGAACTTTCACAGTTCCAAAATTAGAGGTAACTGAAATGTTAATTAAGAATCCTTTTCAAAGTGCAACAAATATGCAAAAGCAATTTGGTCTGAAGACTTGAAACAAATCTGAAACAAATGGCCAATTGTAAAAAACAATTTTGAGATTTGCTGCACATTCACAACCTTATTTTCCTGTCGAAAAGACTTCAAAACAACTAGTGATGTGTGTCATTGTCGATATGACCTCCCAGTTAATTTCCATACAACTGCCTGCATTCTCTGAACCCCTTCACCCAGATAGCTACATACCTAGCTAGGCCATCCCAAATCATTTTCTCCTTGTGAAAACAAACAAGAGCGATCGATTCATCCTCCCAGCAGGTAGAGGAGCCCTGCAGCAGGACTGTCAGTAAAATCGTGAGCATCTACAGGCGTGAGGGATTGAATAGGCTGTGTGAGACGTGTAGGCTTATGACTGACTTGGGGAGGTGAAGGGTCTTGGGCTCCATTGGAGAACAGAGTGACCCCCGCACAAAAGACCAAACAGAGACATTGGGTTTGTTTTGGGAGCATACAAGGCAGACACACACACATGGACACACACATATGCACGTAGGAGAGGAATTTGAGAATGCCATGATGTGAATGCTGTCTTTAATCCTTTTCCTGGTCACCCTGCTCCTTTCGTTGTGGGCCAGTAAGGCTGGATTCTCAGGAATCTCAGGAATTCCCAGAGGGCTTTTTACCCTATTCCTGCATGAAGACACCGGGCACAATGACAACACTGCCCCGTCTGTGTACAGGGTCAGATCCCCCTCAGTGTCTTTCTCTCTCTCTCTGCCACCTCTTTCCGCTCTCTTACCCCTCAACTGTGATGTGCCAAAAACCTGTTAGCTATTGTGGTTGGATATTGTAACAACATACAAGTAGTAGCACAATCATTGATCTGGAGGGATAGTGCTTACAGTGTCAAGGGTAATTCAGATGTGCAGGTAAGAATGTAACCAAATATTCAATAATGATGGAGACCAACGATAAATATTTTAGAGAGAAAAAAAAACCATTAATCGACTACTAATTGGAATACTGAGGAGGATGAGTCCCGCTCAACATACAGGTATTTTCCTGGTGGCAGGTAGGTTATTTTTAAGGCCCTTAACATCTCTCAATACAAAATACAAGTGCTAGATTGACAAAATATTTCTAGTAAAGTAAAATACAAGCAGTACTGTTATTACTGTTAACGTTAACTGAAAATAAGGGGGCGTTTACACTACACCATTTTCAACTAAAAACAGAAAAATATTTATGCTTTTGGCCATTTATTTACAACAGCGTTTTGGAGGCCTGAAAACGAAACCTTTTGAAAATGGGTATCAAAGTGCAAGTTTTTTAAAACTATACCAATATCATCTCTGTGTAAACTACGAAAATGCAAATTTCCATGCGCATGAGTATAGTTCAGTCTATAGGCGCATAGTTTTTCTTTTTTATGATTCACACATTTTCTTTTCTCTTTTAGACTGACAAAACAGTACATTCATTTTCCAAACAGGTGTTTCGGAGCATAGTTTTTCTTAACAAAGTGACATTGCCAACTACTGGTCTGGCATGTGTAACCCCTCCTGTTCGAACCTGCCCGCTCCAAGCGGGACTCGAGCCCGGGTCCGCCGGCATGAGAGTCGGACACTCTAACAAGGAGGCTAAAGGCTGCAACCTCTAGTGTCAGTCGCTAGAACGTCTCTTGAGATCAGAGGAGTGAGGTTTACTCGCACAGCAACTACTAGCTGGCCTCCGTTACACATGCATAATACAGCGTTTTAGTTGTTCTTGCAGACCCGTGTGAACAGGGATAATTTTGACAGCGTTGTCGTCTATATGCAAAAAAAATTCGTTTTTAGTACATTGTTGTCATATAAACATACCTAAAAATAACAAACATAACAAAATGACTAAATCTTAAACTAAAATTGAAACTGAAAATATAAAAATAAAAGCTGATTTAAAATATTAATAAATATTAGTATATAAATAATACTAAAATAACACTGAATACAAGTGTTAGATTGACTAAAATTTTAAATACAAGTGCTAGATTCACTACATTTTTCTACCTTTAAAGTCAGCATGAAACGGAAGTTGCAATCGTCTTTTCTTCCCTATTTGTGATGTATATCCAAGTGAAACGGCTTCTCGGACAAGGAAAAAACGTAGGGCGGGACTTGATTTTGTCAATCGGGAATTGATTGGATCGTTGTGGTTTGCTACTACTGTGATCATGTGAGTGACAGGTTGTCTTGCCCATGTGCCAGTAAACACCTCATGAGAAGAGATGTTGTTTGAAGAGGAAAGGGAAGAATTGTCAATTTTGATATCATGGGAACTAATCAAATTTGAAGTTAAGCATGGCAAGAGCAAAACCCCACCTGATTGCATCTGATACAATTTACACCAGATGTGACATGATGAAGTGATAATCTGCAACCACAACACATTTCGTTGGTTTCTATTCCTGCAGAGTTGCACTGGGTAGCTATTCCCGCCACTGTCTGAAATCAGCTCAGCATGTACATTAAACATGAAAAATCTCTTGATCGGCTGAGATTGTACATCACACAGCAATTTCACATTCATTGTTGACAGACGAATTGTTCAATTCACACCAGAAATCAGCACAGCTACACTGTGAGATAAACATCTGCTGTTTAGGGTGATTTGTTTTTCTGTTCAGCCCATAAGGCCCATGTAAAGCTACATTAAACACCAACATATAATTACTTCCACAGTCAGAGGTAAAACCACCAATAATGCAGTTTATTCTGTCAGGTTATGCTTTCAAAATACTCCAGCGCACTAGTCTAGTAAAAAAAAAAAAAAAAAAATTATCTTGACAATTTTAGACCCAAATGACTGGGTAAATGTTAATCTTTTCCGAGTTCTATTCATTTCAACATATCTGCCGTTAGAAGATAAGACTATTTTCACCAGTATGTCAGAGCCGCTGACAGAAATCCGCTCTGTTTCACATCAGAGAGAATTAAATATGAGGCCTCACCCGACTAGGAGGTTATTATAACCCATGCAACCTGACACCAAGGGTAATAATTCTTAAGTTAATAGGACTCGGTATTGGGAACTCCATGTACTAGCTTATAATTAATGATTCCCTCTTTGTAAGATTAACTAAGAGGCCTGGTTTATTAGCTGGATGACAAACCCTCATTCACCGCCTCAATCAGGCAGCGGGGGCTCTGTGCAGTTGAGTGCTGGCAGGGAGCTGGTTAACACTGACACGGCTGGCTGGTTTTAATAGAGAGGTAGTGGAGAGAGGGCGAGGTACAGCACACAGCACAGCCGACACCTGCAAACACTTGACTGGACTCGTACAGAGAGAGAGAGAGAGAGCGCGTCTGACTCTGGAATACTAACGGATTTGCCCCTAATGATATTGTGAAAATGACAGTGCGACTGGAAATGGGAAAGTTTTTTTGAGCTCCGCGTAATTCTCAAAGGGTAACCGGTTTATGAACGCTAGCTAGGACTTTAACTGCGGCGACTGGAAACTTTGGCAACTGAGAGAGAACGAAGAAAGAACCCAAAAGACTACAGACAAATGGACATTGACGCGTTTATGTGTATTTTGTGACTGTTTTGTTTGCGTCGGACAGTGTGCCACGGAATGTAACATCTTCCATCTTAAGTTACCTGGACAAGAAGTAAGTGGCTCTTTAAAGAAAGAAACACGGTTGAAACATTGAGCAGTGTTTGTTTGTCTGTTGCTACGGTTTGTTAATTTTCTCATATTAGATTTCTTTGTTTAGGCTACGTTATGTCACCTATGTGTCTCAAACAGTGATGTGCCTAACAGGACATCACTTTGGGCATCACGCGTAGATGGTCAGCAAAAATGCAGCTGACACGGAGAACGCCTATGCTGTAAAAATAAGAGATATTTTAGGTTCCACAGATCGATATAGTGATGAAACTCTAAAGAACTATAGGAACCTCTTGAAAAAGGTCATTTTTCAAAATCGGACCCATAAGTTTTCAAGTGCCTTAAGTATCTTTAATTTTTATATTTAATTTTCACCAAGTCTTACAGTATCTTGGTGAGCAGCTTATTGCCATTGTCTCAGGCTCAGTGGTCCACAGGGTCCTTCGTCTTCAAGATGCCATGAGATTCCCACATCAGCCTTCATTGTCCACTTTACACCCACACGCCAAAGTTGCTCAGGAATTGTCAGTTTTCTGTTAAAACAAACTCAGTTGGCAACTTTTGAGAACCACGAGGTGACATTTCGAAATGCACATTATATGTTCACCGGGTCAATCTATTATTCATTCGCAGCCCTAACTGAAAAAGCAATGCATTATGGATCTTAAGTTAAAAGCATAACAGATCTGAAATAATATCAGATAAAGTTTTCTTAGTCCCTATAATTTGCAGGTTTCTAATACTAAGTTTTGCATAGAATAGAAGATGGAATAATTTTTTAGTTACTATTTCAAATAGCTAGTTGCACTTATTTAGCTTTTTTATTGCAGTTGGTACACGGTTCAAAACAGGTCAGGCATTATAAAAAAGGACTAAAACGATTGAATCTGTGGTTTATTTGGACCTTTAATAAGTCCTTTAATTGATTTGTAAAGTGTCTGTGAACTTTATCTGAAATAGTGCCCTGGCTGTACAACATTTGGTGGTTTCTGGAACATTGGTTTCAAACATCAGTGCTTTAAATCCTGCGCAAAACATGAAAAGGCTCTTAGTGGTTATGATTTTTAAAGCTGTTTTGAAATTCATGTCTTTTGCTTGCAGCAGTTGAAATATCTCTATATAAAAAAAGTATTTCATTTGCATCCTTGCTTTGGAAACTTAAGAATGATTTTTTTTTATGCCAAGAAAGAAATGATGAATAAGGAATTGATTAGTAACTCAGTTTATGTTCTCATGGGTGCAATAAAGTTAGAATAATTTAATGCACCTGAAGCTGTTTATGCAATTCTCTGTTCGTTACCTTGGCCCTTGTACTTAATGCCTCTTCTGTGTTGTTTCTTGGCCCTTGTACTTAATGCCTCTTCTGTGTTGTTTCTCTGGCATATTTGCATGCAGTTTAAAAAAAAAAAAAAAACATTTATATCTTGCTCTGAAACCAGATGACCCTGATATAAAGATGGTCTGTTTTAGTGGTGTAGAATTTTCACCAACCCAAATCCAACCTGCCGCTTGAAAGACTTTACAGTGGAATTCTGGGATCCATGTGGATTGTGTCTCATCAATTATTGAACAGTTATTGAGGCAGACGAGGAAAGAAGGTCTGAAATCGATTGAAAAGTATCTTGCCTTAAGGGGTTCACTGGATCTGCCTTTATTTTGGTATTGTTGACAGGCCTTAGTGAAATATTAATCTTGCCAATCATAGTAGCTATACACTGACTTAACTAGAAGCTGTGCAGCCCATACTAAAATCCCTTTCTTGCACCATATTTATACAGGCGTTTTTATTTTTTGACAGTTAAACCATGTTAATTCAAGGGTTTTATTCATTGATGGAATTGTGTAATTGTGAGGTTTTACGTAAGTACATTTATGTTCACTATAGAGAAATACAGTGGCCGCAAAACTTATTTGGACACTTAGAGATACCACATGGCATTGCAAAAAATGATGCTTAGCCATTTTTGCGATTTACTAATGTTAATGTATGAAGTCAGTTCTCCTCAAGTTTACACAGATGTCTTATGCTGGGCTCAGACTACAGGAGTTTCAGGATGATTTATGCCAGATTTACCCTTCCTGACATTCGTAGAAAAAATTGTGTCCAGGGCATTGGTCAGTTCTGATGTTCAGCCCAGATTATCGGGTAATGAGTGGCGTTTACAGATCAAATCTTAAACCTCCCGATCTGCTCATGGACACATCGGGGCCGCCCCGACAATATCAAACATGTTTGATATTTCGCATTTTAACTGACTGATTGCGTCAGTACTTCCACAATAGCCAATGAGAGACAAGTCTACAAGGAGACAGAAGTGACAGAACTTTTGAAATGGCGAACACGAAACAACAGAAAGTGAGCTGACGAAAGCATAACACTTCATCCAAACCCTTTTCTGCAAATTTCTGTAAAAAGCAGTCCAAACACTATTAATGCCATTTCTTCTTGCCTGTCGTCCACCATATTTGTTTACTCTAAAGTCAAGTTTGACCGCGAGTGATTTCCCATGTTCGCATTTGGGACTCTGGTTGTTTGTGAATGAAATCTGTTAGTGTGTGGTGTGCTGTCTTGGTCACATTGTGGCACTCCAGACTCCACACACTATAGGAGCAAAACTGTTAAATCTATTAATTTTTTATCGTCATGTTTGTGGTCTCACCTTTTGAAAATCTGATTCTAAGTGTGAACCAGCCTTTAGCAGAGTAACCACAGATGCAGTTCATAATTTTAACTATGTTCCCCTAACATTTCAGAAGTACAAAAGTGTCCAAATACTTTTTGTCTCAATTTTAAACATTATATGTATTGTTTTATAAATTAAAACCTTAGTTTTTAATGCTTTATTTAATGCAATGGCTGCTATGTTTCTGGTACTGACAAGTCTTCAAGATGTTTCGGATCCAAGTTTATCCTGTCTTAATCTGTTTTTCCTTTTCCTTGTCATGAGGATGAAGAAGATGATAATAATGTTAAAAGGCTGAAGTAAGCATTCTAAATTGGTCACTTTGTTCTATTTTAAGCATTCCTTTAAGACATTATGAGGTCATCTTTGGGAAGAGAGTATGAAAGAGCTGATGTCTTTGTGATTAACACACTTTGAACATTAAGAAGGGAATCTTTTTTATATAAACAGCCCCTTAAAGGGATATAAATATGCACACGGATACTTTTCCAGACATATTTCAAAGAGCCCAGATATGGATAATTAATACCCGTACAAACCATAATGTTTTGAGCATAATGGGGAACATTTGCCATGAGAACAGAAATAATCCTTTCATCAGCTATAATTCGCAAACAATTTATTGAACATCAGTCCTTGTCAATGTTTGGATGACTGCCCTTCTTTAATTTTTAAAATATCCTTTGGTTTTAATTCATTTGCCAACACAACTTTTTTTACTAGTTTAAAAATCCCAAAATCTTTCTAGTAAAATTAGTATAATGGATATTCTAGTTGCTTCTCTTAACTTTTAAATATTAAGGCTTTTATCCCTCTTCCAGTTTTGTCTTAATTCAGTGAAATTATCTTTACGTCATGTTGTTTTTTGCGCATTTCGACATTCATTTAGCTCTGTAAATGACACACTTAAATTCCCATTTGTCACAAGTGCCCTCTCTCTCTTTCTCTCTCTCTCTCTCTCTCTCTCTCTCTCTCTCTCCCTCTCTCCCTCTCTCTCTCCCTCTCTCCCTCTCTCTCCCACCCACACACAAACATAGAGAGAGAGAGATGCACTCATGTATACACTTCTCACTCTCTACAAATACAACAAGCCTCTTGAGACGGTTGTCATGACAGCGTCAGCGGTGCTGGGGGGTCAGAGTGGGGTCAGACTGGACTCTAGGGTTTGGTGGAAGGGGGAATACGGGGCACAAGTGATAATTTAGTGATGTCATGTTGGAAATGGGAGGCGTCCACCTTATGAATGAGAGTATTCCTAATGCAGATTGTAAATTATGTCTGTATTGCTTTGAGATAATCGTTCACTCGTGCATGGTTTGTCACGCCTATTTACTGATTCCCCAATTTTTTGGTCTTCATATATTTTTCATATCCTATATGCTCAATGTTCTTTAATGCATCCGTTCAAGCTTTAAAGCAGAAGCACCTGACATGACTTCAGAATGCTGTCCCCATACAGCCCCCCTCTGCAACCCCATCCCAGTCCTGGTGCCACATTTATGGAGAAAGGCACAATGCAGGGGCGTCAATAACAGTGAGCAAGAGTGCCTAATCCCTGCAGCTGTCAGCCCTAGGAGAATTAAGCCTCCATTCTGAAGATTCTTGGGTCTTTGCCAATCAAGACCAACAGTAGTTGCTGCGAGAGTCCGCTGATAACCAAACTATCTATTCTCTGGCTGGAGAGGACAGTGGATACAAAGAAAATGAAGTCGTCACACCAGAAGGGCATGAAAAGGCTTGGGGGGAAAAAAGATGCGGGGTGTTCGTTAGCCATTCATCTGGTCCAGTGATGCTACGCTAATGTCACACTGTAGTGTCTGGTTGTTCTCAGACTATCTGGAAAATGTAATGGTATGACAAAAGAATAAAAATAAATGTTGAGTCAAGTGTTGAATGAGAGATGCCAAAAATAACAAACGGAAACTTGTTACCTAGAGAATTTAACCCTTTCTTTTCTTTGACTATTGGTCATAATATGCTTTTCTCAAAAGGTAGTTGCAAATCTAAATGGGGTTTCAGAATTATTGCATAATATATTGGTTCCATATCAGCTATTGATTGATATTTGAGAATTTGTTTTAATTTATTCATTGATGTTGGATATTTAATTGTGCATGCTCATTTCCTCTATTTTTGCATTTGGATTACCTTTGCTATCATCTTACACTCAATTAAAATAAATCTAAGACTAAAAATGTAATAATACTGTTAAATTGAATCTTTAGCAAATACTATAAAAATTAATAAAATTAATACACATTTTTATACTGTATATTATAAATTTGATGCACTAATTCACTTTTAAATTATTGTAATTTTTGTGTTTTGTTCTATCTGCTGTTTTCAGCTTATTGTATTGCTTTAATTGGCTGTGTGTATATGCAGAAAAATAGCAGATATTAAAATTCTATAATATTTAGGCTAATATTCAGACCAGAGTTTTGATACTGAACACAATTAATGCCTGCTAAATCCGGTCATTTTTAGGGTACGTTTACACGACAACAATGTACTAAAAATGGAAAGGTTTTTTCTTTGTACAGATGACAACATTATCAAAATGATCCCTGTTCACACGGATCCGTGAAAGCTACTAAAACGCTGTATTATGCATGCCAGACAAGTAGTTGGTGATGTCACTTTGTAAAAAAAAGACTACGCACCTGCGCACATATGCATTCTTTTACTATGGATCACTTGTTGCAAACGCATATGCCTATAGACTAAACGTGATATGCATGTGCATACATTGCGTTTTTGTACGGTATCGTTTTCAAATACTTGCACTTTGAAACCTGTTTCAAAAGTTTGCGTTTTCAGGCCACCAAAACGCATAAAAGGTCTTCAGTTTTTAGTTGAAAACGGTGTCGTGTAAACGGCCCCTTAGTGTCAGCGGTTCATGCAATATTATTGTTACTATTATCATTTTTGTTTTTTTTTTAACTTTTGTATGATGCTTTGGGTTGTCATTTGATCTCCAATGTAAAATCTGGGTCCTTAAGCAAAGTCAATTCTAAACAAATCAAAGTGCCATTGAAACCAACCACTAATGGATTATTCTTTTGATGCAGTGCATAACAACATTGCATCCTATCATGATGTCCCCTGATGCTGGAAAACAGCTGTCAGCTATGAATAGCAGGGGCCATGCTGGTGGGGTAATTGTAGAGGAATTCAGTGTTTATCATGTAAATAAAAGAAGAGAGGCCATCAAAACAGGTGTTGGTATGCACCAGGACGGCCATGTGCTGTTCGCCCTGCTCTGTGTAAAGTCTCTCTAATGCTCCTGCTCTCAATTTGTAACATTACAACACACAAGCACCACTTTCAGGGATCTGGTTTTGCTAGAGGGGAGGGGAGCATTGTGGTGGGGATTAAAAAGAGAGATGGGCAGAGTTCATATGTGCATATTTATGTGTGTGCGCATGGCTCGAGAATGATGGAGTGCATTAATATTGCATGATGTAAAAGTGCTTTTTTTGTTATTTCTGAATTAGTGCCTCATTATTTCCCCATTGGAGATAACCTATAATATGTACCCTGCTGCTCTTTCTCATTGTGTAAGGAAACGGTTGTTGCGTGTTGCTTGGTGACTGCACAACACTGCTGATGTGTGAAGGTGAAAATGTCGTCGTGGTTTGTGTGTAGCGGTCACTTCAAAGACACGCAGATAAGATGTTCAGAGCTTAGCGGCCTTTGAAGACAGGAGCCGAATCCGGTTCTTAAGGGTGGTGAAGCTTACCCAATGACTCCAAAGCTGTCTGCTCCACCCGGTTTAAATGCACAGTGCCGAACCTTCGTGTAGGGGGCAGCCAACATTAGAGCTGGAGAAGGGCCACAATTCCCTCAACAGTGGCATGCACTTAGCTCCTTGACACTAGAGAGCATATGTGTGTTCGTGAAAACCTTCCCTTGCTTGCTAAGCGCACAACATGAACTTACTTTAGACCTGGCCCTGAGAAAGCCAATCTGTTATATGTCATTTGCCAGTATACTTCAGGGCTGGCTGTCGGCCATTTTTGCACGACAGGTCGAAAAAACATGCATCAAAGGCTACAATGGGTGGGTTAGTGTATGAAAAAGCAAAAATACAGCATTAAATGTTTATCTACACTATATGAAAAATCTGTAAAAAATGGGGCCCAATGTACTGTGTTGATATGAAGGAATTTTTTTTGCAGGGGTTTTACCTGTATTTTAAATTACGTATTGCATTGAGTTGTATTTTAGGGTTAAAGGAAATGCCTGTAAACTTGACAGATAATTTCCTGGCAGAAAATTACCAGTACATTTTCCGTTTTGTTTTCTTATCATGAAAAAAGCTGTGGCTGATTGTTTTTATACGGTCTATCTGAACATCCATACAAAGAGAGTTTGGTAATCGAATAAAAAGCAAGATAAATTAAATGTAACTTGCATTTTGGCAGTATTTTTTTTTTTTTGCGTCAATTGATTAGATGACAAAACACAAAGTAAATATTACTTTCTGTATTTCCATTCAAATTGTACATATGTATTTGAGCACAAATAATTACAAAGAAACAAGAAGTAAGAAATTGAAGTAAATTACATTAAGTAGAAACAGTGAAATAATATTTTCTTGTAAAACATACTCTAATAATGTTTTATTTTACAGTGTATGAATTATGCTGAACTGTTAATTTGCTCTTAAAATGACTGTAAACCTTTAGTAATAAATCTCCCCAAAATGTACCCTTAAAGTATGTTAGACAACAAGCCTTTGTGTGGATTAGCTTTAACTTTGGTAGCAACTCTGCTGGAAAAAATAGCATAAACCAAGCCATAAGCTGGCTTGCTGGCCTGGTTTGCGGGGGGTTTAGGTTCTTGTCCGACTGGGAGACCAGTTGGCTGATCAGCTAAACCAGTAAAAACCAGCAAACCAGCTTAGGCTAGTTCAAGCTGTTTATTTTTCAGCAGGGAAGGTAGAATTTTACTTTCTAGTCGAAAGTCAAACTTAACAGTAAAGTCTGAGTTCCTGGTAAATGATTATTGTATTTCTTCTGTGGTGGATGTTGAAACATGACCCTCTTGACCCCTTTGTACACTTGTTAGCCCCTGGGGGCTGTTTTCCGAGTCAGTGGCAGCTCTATTGCTGAGCTAATGCGTCACGCTAATGAGCGCTACCATTGACAGCAAACCGCATTAGCCCCACCCAGCCTGCGTTCTGAGAGGTGATAGGGTTGACTGCTTCACCTTTGCTTCTCCACCTCAGTGGTTTAATTGCTCAGGCTACTGCTCTCTTGTTACTTTTCTCTCCTTCTTTTCCGTCTATCTGTTGTTTGCGCAGATGTGCTAACTGAAAAGTGGTTACAAAATCTTCAGAGGCCTTGAGGTAATACAAGGTTTGGGCTGTAGAATATGCTTTTGATTCTCACCTTCTTTACAGGAGAATGAAATGTAGCCTGAGGATTTGGAGGGGGTTTCAGAGATTTTAAGTTTCTAGTTGTAGCCGTATATCTTGGGTGGATTAATGTAGAGTGGTTTATCTACATGCATGCATTACTTTAGATCTGTTATGTTGTTTTACTCTATAATAGTCAGATTTTTTGGTGTGTTTTTTTTAACCATTTTTATTGGTATTACTATTTTTTTTTTTAACAAATTATAATGATTGACTCCATGAAATTGCAAATTAATCCAACATAGACACGTGCCTCAAAACTCCAAAAACGTACCTATACATATAATTCACTGCAGTTCCCAACTGAAATAAACACTAGTGGCAGTAAAACACCAACACCGATTAATAAAGACTTATTTTTGTGCGGCTCCTTGCGCAATACAACATTATTATTATTATTATTATTATTTTTACAATGTAACATTTTTTTTATAGCAGGTATTTTTAATAGCCAATTTATCACTTCTCACCTGTGATATTTCTATTGTTTGTTGTACGTAATCATGTTTTCTCTCCTGCCCTTACAACTTTAGACTGCCTGTTTCTTGTTCAATCTATTGACAATGCATAAAAAAGTTACATTTGAGCAATAATGAAAGAGAACCCTATAAATTAAGACCTATATAAGAACATAAATGCATACCACTTCTTAATTTTAAATGCTGCTGTGGATGATTTTATTTCAGATCTCTGCTTTTTCTATTGAATTATAATGTAAAAACCTAGGTGAAAAATATGTACTATTAAATGCATTTGAAATGTACTTGAGTATGTTTTTAGTACAATACAAATATACTATAATGCATGTTTAATACATTTAATAGTATGTCTTTGTCACCTGGGAAGGCAGGGTTAAACATGATTTCCTCATGGTATAATAGTATAAAACCGTTGTTAAAGCATGCAGGTTACAACTCTGCCTTATCAAGACTGTTAATGCATGCAAATCAACAATCACCATCTTCATTCAAGGCTTAGATAATATATGCGACAATAAAACACAGTACAAAAGAGTTATGCAAATACACTGAAAATAATTGCATGTTTGTGGAGGTAGCTAATATTTTTATTGCAAAGCAGTCCAATTATTCATCAAGAGAAATAGGCAGTTTAAAAAATATGTATATATATCAATGCAACACAATTTGGAAACCACATGCCTTGGCAACTTGACATAAATCATCAAAAAGGACTGAAGGTTTTTTGCCGCTTTGAACTCATCTTGACCTCTCTCTGAATGTTGGATAAAGCACGGATGTGAGCATGGGCATGACATGCGAGTGACCGATTGTCATGGGAGCGTCAGGTCACATATAGACCATCTTGTCTCTTTGAATTTAAAATCTGAATTTATACACACTGTCCCATGAAAATCTCTATGTGAACACACTTGCCCAATGAAAAATGTACATATTATTAAAAGTGCGAGTTACACATGCGATTTCCAAACTGCTGTGATACATACAACAACCAGATTCACGTTTATCTCTTCCGGAGAAAATTAAACAATTTTTTTTTTCAACTGAGCCTGAGTTAATCACATAAACAGGTCACTTTATACAGTAGTTGTATTTAGAGTACATTTGGATTGGTTTATACAGTATACTCTTGTCTTGTTTTGTCATATAGGCCTATTTATTTAATGACTAGAGCGAATAGTCACAAAATGATTATTATTTGCAGATGTAACTCATTGACAGACACTAACAGCTCCAGGCTAAAATGCAACAGTACGACAATAGTCTCTGATTGTACCCCTCTGAATTCTCCCCATGGGTCGTTCTCAATGTGCCTCCGGAGATCAGGTGGCCCAGATAAACATATGCAATCTGTCACTGCCCACAACTGATAGACCAAACAGTTTTGATAGACTTCATGCAGTTTTCCACCCATTTTGTTGCATCATTTACCAGAAATAAAGCAATATCAAGTAGAAAACAAGTTTTATGGATGAAAAAGAGTGACTAATGGAAAATTAACCACATCCTTGAAAAATAGAGCAAATGAAGTGAAATCAAATGAAAGCTCATCCCTTGATTTCTGAGCAGCTCATGTTTCTGGTTTTCTTGGCATGCATGATTTAGCCTGATCATCCATCTTTAGCGATGCTGTCATTGTGTTTTGTGTGTCTTTGGTTAAAGGTTGCTGGCCGCTGTGGTTTGAAAGCACAGTGTGAGTCTCAGTTGTGACTGTTTTTGTAGTGAGTTATTGGCTTTTAGGCCTCTTCATCACATGCGAATCGCACAGTAATCCAACCCACAGAAGCAGAGATGGTTTTCCTGGTATCATCAATCTAAAAATTTAAGATGGAGTCAGCCATTAGAACCTTCAATCATTTTCGGGTATCAAATCAGGTAAATAAACATGAGAGATGTAACAAAACAAATGAAGATTATCAGGTTTCCTTATTTTGTATTTGAGACTTTGAGAACCAAGAAAGAAAGAATGCAATGAATGTACGTGATAAACCTAAACCAAACATTTTTTGGTACACAAGTCTCGAGAGCACTAAAGAGATTACATCAAAGGACAAAGATGTCAAAGAGGAGACTGGACAGACATGTAAGGACGAGTCTTCTGTCACTGTGAAGACTGATGAGGACCAACAGGCCTTAGAATTGAGAAATGGCCCGTCTTCTGCGGAAGAATGTGTGGCACAGGGTTATCGGCTCTAGACAATCCCTCAGAGCTCAGACATGGCCTTCTACTTGGTTTTGAATAGTCTCAGATCATTTTTACTGACTAGATGAGCTGTTAGAAATGCACGCTTGAAATTCCTAGCTGTATAGTTTGATTAAAAACAACCAATTCACAGAGATTTAACACTCTTTTTAATAATGGGCGACACGCAGGGTGTTGGTCATGTGATCAATCTTGCCTTGTCTTTATTCATTGGGGCTCCCCTTGCTAAAAGTCTTTCTTTGTTGGAGGCCCATTGAAGAGGTCTGTGTATCTTTAAAATTAATTTATTGACTTACAAACTCTCCTTCATCTTAAGTTAAGATTCAAAAAGACCTCTAAATATTGTCTCCTCACAAAAGCATGAGATTTGTAAATCATGCTTTCTTATTTGTCAATTAGAGCTGCTCTAAAGGGTCCTGTGAGTGAAAACGCAGACATCGGTTCAGCAGGAGGGAGTCACTGCAGTTGAATCATTGAGGGAAAGTCTCCCAGAATCCTTTGTGTCAGGTCGCCCCATGACCTACTGTTTCCACATACCCAGGCTCCTTAATGGTAAATGCGCTGCGCTATTGGTTTTCTGTATTCATGACTGCTGCATGGAAACTAATTTCCACTTGAAGTGGAGCTCAGCTGGAGAGAGAAAAATATAGTGTTAGAGAGTGGGACAGAAACGAGTGCAGAGAGAGAGCGAGAGAGTCTTTGCCAAATTATAGTTTTATTCTCTTTTTGCTGTTCTATAGTATTTTTTATTAAAGGAAAAGTTCACCAAAAACATCATTATTTACACTCAAAGATATTTAGGCTTAAACTTTGTATTGTTTTTTTAAATTGTATATTTTAATTGCTTATCAAATTTCCATCTATTTAGATTTACACATTTTTAACATAAACAAACTAATATATTTAATGTGATGCATATTTGTCAGTCATGCATAAATGAAAAAAGAATGAGATTGTTGTAAAGTACTAATACACTGAATATGTTTTAAACACACAGTAGCCAGGTTTATATGTTTATCATCAATAAATACAATTTCTCATTAATTTTAACATTCAATCTTGCTTGTTTCACAACTGGCCATGTTTAAATTGTGTTCATACTGATTAAATGTAATTGTTTTTACACTGAACAGATTTATGCTGATCTGAATAAATTCATTTTGAAAATATAATGAAATAGATCCCAAAGTGGATCCAAAATGCCAAATTTTAAACAATCCTCACACTTTTCTCCATATCACTCCAAAAAAGAGCATGACACTACTGAAAAACCAAAATACTGTTTTAAAAAATGTATAAAAATTACTAAGTCTTCTAACCATGCAGCTATTCATTTATATTCATTTTAATTTCAATTGTATTTATTTATTATTGTTTTTTCTTTGTAGTGCTTTTGTTTCATTTTAGTTTCACAGAAAAAACAACATCAGTGTGTGTAAACAATGACATTTAATTATAATTTGTTTAGTTAATTATCACTTGTAAGATTCCTTGTTTGTTCAGTAATATTGTGAACAAGCATGCTTAATACCTTTAAGTGAACTTTAAATGAATGTCTGTGTATAATGTGATTACATTTCCTTTTCGCTTTTTCAGACATCATCCTTTGCCTTTTATCTGTAATTCATCCTCCTCTGCTGCTCATTTTATTGCCTCACCCTTGTCCTTGACCTCTGCTTATTCTCAGATTTACTCTGCTTTGTGTCCGTTTTATAAGAACCTCATCATTCTGTTGCTCCGTGTGCAGGTGTGGCCCACTTATGCAGACACACACACACACACACACACACACACAGTGATAATGACGCCCCTGTAGCCACTTGAGGCATATAATTAGAGAGCAGACATGTGCTGACTCTTAACGATAGGTATTCTCTAGGCTACAGGGCTCACCCGTGACTGCACCCTCACATTTACAGTGCGTCTCAAAATAAAAGATGCACTCCCTCAGGTTCCGAAATAAAAGCATGATGCAGATTGTTTGGAATTGTACTGCCATATGTACTGTAACAAACGGAGAAGTTAAAGCGGTGTATCATTACAGATAATCAGTGTTGGGTTACTAAAAGTAGTGGCGCTACTAATTTAACTACTATTTTCAGTAGCGTCTGTTTTCAAAATAGTGTCGCTGAAAGCTGTATTTTTGTAATATTGTATGATATTGTACTGTACACGTAAATGTACTTATTCTTGCATGAACAAAATGTTGACTCTCTTGAAGCATTTGGGAAGTCCGATTCAATTAGTGAGTCGATTCACTTCATTTAAAATAACCAATTAAAGTCTGCATGAAACGGAAGTTGCGATTAGTCTTTTCTTTCCAATTGTGACGTATATCTGAGTGAAACAGCTTCTCAACAAGTAAAAATGATTTTGTCTATTGGGATTTTATTGAATCGTTGTGGTTGGCTATTGCTATGATCTCATGTGAGTGACAGGTTGTCCCACCCTCATGCCAGTAAACACGTCATCAGAGAAGAGAAGAGATCACTGCACGAAGGAGGAAACGTTAGGACCCGTACAGGCAAAATGAGTCGGAATGCACACAGGCTAATTACGAGCTACAGGCAAAACAAGTGAAAAATGTCAATTTTGGTCGAATTTGAGGTTTTCACAAAAATGAGTTCATTAAGCCCTCGTCTAGCGATACCAATGCTCCAAATAGTAATTAAACATCTAAAGTTATCTTTATTTGTATGTTTTCTGAGATGTGTACCTTAAATTTTTCCTTTGTTTTAATAAACCATGAAAAAAATGCTATTTTTCTCTGCTCGCTTCTCGACGACTGGGCTTTCCCCTCAGCACAAGTTCAAAACAATCTTACTCACGCTGACTGACAGAGCCGAAGCTTGTGCAAAGACACCTCGCAGACAGCGTGCAATCCCGATATCCACACATACACAGAATTACAGTATTTCAAAGTATGTCTTGGCGAGCATTTATGCAAACATTGTCTGTTATGTCTTAAGTGAACATATGGTTAATTGGTGGGGAAAAAATCTGATGTGTAACATTATATTAGATCCGTGCATTACAGTAGGTATTAATATATAGGTTGTCTGTCTCATTTATGTTAATCGAACAATTGTGGTATCATATTTTTCCTATAGATATGGGTTTTGACTTGGTGTGTGCCAAATTTGGTGTTATCACCAGGGATTTTTTTAGGTATCGTTGCTAGGTGATTTTGTTTTGGAACCTTCAGAAAACTTTAACTAGATTTTTCTCAAAATTGACTTTGCTGACTCTTTCAACTTCAAATAGTTGTAGCTCAGTAATTTGTTGTCTAATTCCTACAAATCATACATCATTTTGAAGGTTTTTTTAATAGAGAACGTTGAAAATAACATTTTTGTTGTGACTCATTTTGCCAGCACGGGTCAAATTTTTAAAAATAATGATGTGCACGGATAAATAATTTATTATAAATACTGTGATATTCCTTAAAATAAGAATTATCAATTTTCATTTCATGGTGACATTTGAAAATAAAAAATATTTATCTTTTCATTTGTTTCTGACTGTTTATTGGTGGTATAGTGTAAACTGAAATGTTTATCAATGCCTTCATCCTTATATAGATGTATAGTTTGTAGTGTAGCTAACTACATGTAGATTGCCAAGCTATAGTTTCAAAATTGCTTCCCTAACACAGCAGCTAATGATGTTGTTATATTTCAGTATTCATTAATGCTCTTCTTTTGTAATGTTTTGGGTTGGCCTACAGTATATTTATATGTATACAAAACAAGTCAACTAAAATGAAGCAAATCAGACATACTGTGGGAGCGCTCTGCTTTTTCTGTCTGTCTGGATTGTTGAGATAAATTTGACATGATGACAATAATGTGTTTGTGCCAGGTTTTAATCTTCACAGACTGGTCATTCCCTCTGGTGCCTTTCAGGGGTAGCAGACAGTGGAGAATTCAGCAGTGCTATTGTTTTATGAATCTCACACATCATTTGTGCCGAACCTGAACGCTTACTGAAATATCTAAAAAATGGGCCAATTGGTCTGCTTCAGATCCTAAAATTTATTTTTGTTGATGCATTTCTCTTCTCCAGATCAAATTCATGATACTTCAGTACATTCATCATAGACAAAGAGCGCTGTCTGTTGGCTATTGTTCCTCTGTCATTTTTCATCACTGGAAAAGTGTCATTTACCCTGGAAGAGGGCCAAAGTACCACACTTTATAGCGTGCTACAAAACTACCTCAGCAAAGAGGCCGTTAGTGGTAGAACCACAACAAACCTGTTAAATAACAGTAAAGTATGCATAGTGTACTTTTGTGGTGACACTAATTATTTTAAAGGATTATTCTGGGTTCAGTCCAAGGATGCAGTGAGAAAACAAAAATACTCACAGTTTCAATCAAGACGTAAGTAATATAGGGGTTAACATGAATTTAGTGTGAAATAATCCCTTTAACCTTTTCTGTGTAAAGATATCAACTTCATTGCCATGATAATGTAATGCCGAAAACCCTAAAATAAAATTTGGTTTCCAATTTTTTATAGAATTTTGTGAAACAATGTGAAAGTCTTTGCTATCAATTGAATGCATCCTTGCTGAATAAAATTAATGTATTTAAAAAAAAAAAAATCTTACTGACCCCAAACTTTTGAACTGTAGTGTAAGTGCTAATTTAAAATATTAAGCTTCACGTTTGCTTTTAAATCCTCCAAAAACCATTGTAAGTGTTTCACTATAACCTTTTTTTGTGGTTATCATGATACAACTGCTGTAGATTGATCTTAACTTGAAGGCAGAATATTAAACCAAATATGTTTTGGCTCACTGTAAACTCCACTTTAAATTGAGTTAAAGACATTGACATATTGCGTATATAAATCAGCATTGTTCTGAGCTCAGCGTCTTTGAGCATTTTCATTATAAAACATGCGCGCAAGTGTTTGCATTCCTGTTACGGTTATCCCTCATTAAGCATGTAAATCTGTGTACACAGCTTGCATAGATACGTGCTCGCCATGTTTAGCACCTCAGAACGGGGTGATTTTCTGCAGATACGAAGGCTCACAGTAGGTTTGCCGTTCCCTGCCGGCCAGGAGTGAGAGTTTAAGATTTAAAGCAAGGCAGTGTGACATGGATTTGCCGTAGCTGGAAGGATTTGGCAGACATACTTAAGAAACCATTGCTCTCTGACTGCATAGTTTTCTAATCTCTTTTGGGCGCATGTCCCCACTGCAGAAAGACTTGCTGCCCTCTCCCGCACAATCTAACACTGTTTTCATGGAAAAGGCCAGTTGAGTTCAGATATTTGTCTTTTTTCCCCATATATAAAGCTAAAAACAAAACAAGGCTGTGTACCTTTGGATAATTTGAGCTGCTGTGTTTACATACCTCAACATTGTGATTTAACTGGCCTGTATATAGTCCTCACTGTGGATGGTTGTAAATGCTCAGAGAAAAGACAGAAAAACTTACCACCCTGTGCTATTGTTTGGAAACATTTCAGTCAAATATGAAAAGCCAACCAGACACCTTTAGTGCTTTGTTTTCTTCTCTCTTCTGAGCTTCTTTACTGACGGGTGGGACTTCTCTTAGATTTTCAGTGACCTGTAAACAGGCCTCAATTCAAGGCAGGGCTTTTCAGGGTGGGAGCTTCTATGCTAACAAGACAAGAGCATTGGTGAAATCGCTTTTTATGAGCCACACACAAATTGAAACTTATCCTGAAATGTATATAATTGCTGTCAGCAAACAATTAAACTTTCTAATGTTTCACAGTGTGTAACGCATGAACTGTTTCTGTCTCTCTCACACTTGCAGATCTTGGTGGGTAAACTGCTGCCATTATCATGAACATGATGCAAACCCTACTTCTCATCTTGAGCTTGTGTGTCTGGGGTTGTCATGGCAACACCCGCACAACACCCCGAGTGCACCTGTCATATAAAGGTGAGAAATGTGGTCCCCCCCCCCCCCCCCCCCTTTTTTTTAAACATGCGTGCACACATTTTTATTTATTCATTCATTCGTTTCTGAGTAAACAATAAATTACTGGTGTGATAAAAACAAAACTAGCAGTATTTAACATAAATTTCAACATTGTTGATAATAAAATGCAGCACAGAGGTGATCAGAATCTCATTATCACATTAACATCTCACTTAAAAGATACAACCATTCAGGCAGAAACGTGAAACATTTAGTGAATGTCTTCAGAGATCAGAGGTTTTTATCCTGGATATGTCAGGGAATTTTATGTGTCATTTTTTTAAACTTGTATGACTTTCTTTCTTCTGTGGAACACAAAAGAAGATATTTTGAAGAATGTTTAAACGTTCATATAATAGAAGTCAATGGTATCTAAAACAACATTGGACCCCATTGACTTTTTATTATATGGGCAAAAAAAAAAACCTTACATTTTTCAAAATATCTTCTGGACCCTAAACTAAAGTGTTACTTTTTTTTGGATGAACACTTTCTTTTAAGAAAATACAATATCTTCTCAAAGGACCCCCTTGAGTTCCTTCTCCTGGATGATAACTTTTACGATTAAATTTACTTAAACAAAAAAAATTCACATTTGAAACTTAAATGCATTGCCAAACATTGTCAATGTGGAATCTTGTATTTTCTGGTGTTTATTTTTCATTTAATTTTGAGTTTTCTAGAAAGTCTGTGGAATGTAGTTTTCATGCTTTGTGGAGCTTCTGAGTGGCTTTTTAATTCCTCTCTTTTCTTACTGTTCCTCATGTCACACTCTCTCTCTCTCTCACTTTCTCACTTCCTGTCTTCCTGTGTATGTTTTGAATCTGGCACCAGCATGCCTCATCTCCCAATTAATGCCCCAGAGAGGGGACTACCCATCATCCCCTCTGCAGGGGGATGTGTCACGGCGGGGCACAAAGAGATGCAAGCAGAGCGAGGCAGATGTTTGAAGTTTAAAAGTCAAATCTCTCAAACACAAAAGCATTAGCATTTTTCCCCCATTCAGCTTGCAAACGGCGGTCAAATAACGGGCTTGAAAAGATACAGTGGCATTGTTGAAGAGATATTGTTTTAATGAAAGTCACTAGGCACAGCTGCATGCAGACACATTTCTAATACTATTTTGCCCACCCGTCTGACAGAAGCGCAGCGGCACAACAGGTCAAAGTCTGACATGAATTCGCTCTCAGTTCTCAGAAACTGTCACACACAAAACCTAGCAGGTGTCTCTGCAGTGGAGCCCCATTACTTTGTATAATCCATCAGAAAGTATTCACACACAAATAGAAACACATAAACTCACACACACACTTACAGTCTCCTCCACAAGGTATATTTAGTACACAACCTGGTGGTGTGTGCCATCCTGTGCCAGTTGAGCAAGCTGAGGCATGGTTCTTCATGACACCGTACTGTCAGGATGCTGGGCTTTCCTAACAGTGTCCCGACCAATGCAACAATTTGCAATTTGCAATGCAACAATTTTTCGGCCCACACTGAAATTGAAAATGCTGCAACACAACAAACAGCCAATCGGCATACTTTTCATGACTTTCCGTGTGGAACTTGAGGGATTTATCATAATTTCAAATGTTTCTGAACTCCCACAGTCAGTCTCTTAATTTTTTATGTTTAATATACAAACAGTATGACCAAAAACTATTTGGACACTTAAAATGTATGAATATCATTGCATTATGTAAGAAAATATATATTTATTTATAGATTATTTATTTATAAATTATTTATTTTATTTTTTAATTTTTATGATTTAATTACTTTATAGCTTTTCATTAAACTCATGAACCACTGCAGTTCTATAATGAACCCCAGTCTGGGAAACCCTAACATAATGTAATATTTAATGCACTTCATGAAAATGGAATATATTTTATTTCTCTTTCAATTTCATATCAATATGGCTATTAAAAGCTATGTGATAAATGAGTCAGAATACATGACCTAAAATGAGTAATCTAGATCACATTACTAACGACAATCTTTTTTATGTAATTTAGAATCAGTAACTGACTACAATTTGTAAGTAATCTACTCAGCACTGTCTATATATATTATAAATACACATATTGTTCAAAATTTAAAATAAAATGATTTGCATATTGCAGTGTTGTGTAGAGATGTGGTAATTTCAAATGTTTCTCAACTTCCCACAATCAGTAATCAAAATAATTTATATATTTACTTATGCAATTAATGATTGTTGCTTATTATAATTATATATTACATTATTTGTACTAAAATATAGTTATTTCAACCAAAATATTTCACAAAAGATGTCTGTTAGGTTGTAAATTATAAACAATGGTTTATAAGGTTTATGGTTATGGTTTATGTTCGTCTTTGAAATATAGTATGTGTGAGTGTCTGTGTGTGTAAGTGTGAATGTCTGTCCACCCGAGTGTTTGCGAAGGTGATTATGACCCCGGGTTGACTGGGGTTATTATGTGCGTAGGTGACAGTGGGATAGATCCCTGTTCTGAGAAACAGGATTGGCTTGTGGCGTTTGAGGTTTATTATTAGCTTGTGTGGTTGCTGTGTTTACCTCGGCCAAAGCACAGGGAAGCCCCCCAAAGCATGGCAAGGCTCACTGCCAGCAACCTGCTCCAAAATGCCACAGAGACAACAGGAATGTTTGGGGCTTTAGCCGGTGTCATCCAGCCTGAATCCATCTTCACCCCACAGCAGGGCCACTGGCTTTATCTTTATCTTTTGTATGAAGTTTGAGTTAGAGTCAGGGTTGAGTTTAAAGATTTGGGACTCCCATTCAGGGGATCTAAATCTAAATAATACTGCTACGCTCTTGAAATCATTGTTTGTTTGTCCATTTATTCAATGCTACTCCCATTGCTTCTCAAGACAAAGATGAGTGGCTTGAGTGCATTAAGAGAGTAACACTCAAATTCTCTGAGTTCTCTCTGGAACCAGGCCACTTTCCCAGAGTGCCACTTACAAACTGACAGCAATGCCTGCTTATAAATGTGGGAAACATTTTTGGAAAGGGTATGTAGATAAATTAATTCTATAAACCTGAATTATGAGTTAGAAGATCAGAAACTGAGCTATGGGAGATGATTTCTCTTCTCTAGTCTGTCTAATGTGGCTTTCCTTCTGAATGTCTATGGGAATGAGATCCACCACAATTACACAGGAATCTGCAGACTTCCAGAGCCCTGAAACACCCATCATTCATAAAGTTCAACACATCCAATGGCCCTTGAGTGTTTGTTTATTCAACATTTTGGCTAATTGATTTTGCTTATGCTACATTTAACACATTTTGCGAATTTAAAGTCCCCCATAGTCAATAATTGTATCCCTTAAAACTCATCTTTGATCACCAAAATTACATATTTAAAAGTTTTTTCCTATGAAAAAAAAATGTCTTCATGCCTTAAAATAGCTTAAATATAACTCTACACCCTTGCTTCATTTAGTATACGCGGATTCATGAATATGCAAAGTAGCCCCGCCTCCTCACACAAGCTCAGAGATCCACTCGCTCAACTTTACTCAAGTTACTGTAGTAAACGCCGCATAATGGTATCGCTCTTTACAACGTCGGACACATACAGTAATTAATATGATTAGCCTTTTGTTTGACTACATTATCAAACAGCTAATAATGCGTTGCTAATATTACACAAACCATGTTCCCATTCACCATCTCAGTCTGCCTTCTAAAAATCAACATCCTTCCAAAATCATAGAACGTCAGTGAGTGGGAGAAAGGCATATAGTTCTTCATAACATTGTAATATACATCATATACATAATTCTCCCGCTATATTGCTAAAAGCTATGCTATGATAAAGATATGCTAAAGCCCACCCGCACATTGACGTGATTGGTTACAATGTAGTTTGTGACGTAAGAAACACAGTCGATTTCAAACCACGTTTTTAAGACTGTCTTTGGTTCACTGCAGTTTTAAGCAGAAAATACTCAGCGATGGAGTTGACTTGTGCACATGGTTTGTCTTTAAGCATATTAAAAACGCCACATAGACATATACAACATTAAAAACTTGATTTTCACCACAGGGGGTCTTTAAATCCATTCTACAGATTTATTTTGCACATTTGCCCCCAAACTAGACACATAAAATGAGAGGGGAAAAAAGCCAGCAGATTTTAACTTGGCCTGGATATTATTGTAGAAACATGCTAAACAAACAAATAGGGGTGGGCGATAAGACCAAAATCTTATATCAAGTTATGAGTAATTTTATTTCACAATAAAAATTTACATCACAATTTAGTTATTGCTTTAAATAAGGTTTTTATGATATCAAAAATTTTGATTCCATTGAAATTTCACAATTCTTGTCACCAATTTCAGTATCACAAAAAACTAATACTAGCCAATGCAAAAAAAAAAAAAAAAAAGCTTACTGAAGACAAGTAAACAGTGATAAAATAATAACGTAATTACAAGCATATAGGAAAACAAACTACAATAGAACAGACACAAATGTAATAGACCAACCTAAAAACTTCAAGCACTAGAAATAAAAAATACTACATCAATTCTGTCAGGACCACTATCGTCAAGATAATTGACAGTTAGCATACAGTTTGGATTGGCGGTATGGTTCTGTTCTGGGCAAGAACTCCCTGCGCATCCATGCAGCCTAGCATTGATAAGAACAGGGAGAGCAGTGATAACCCTCCTATTGTAAACAGAACAGAACCAACATAATGTATTGCAGATATCATTAATGTCAATATTTAAATGTACAAAATAATTCGGGAATTTAGTCTGATTCAAGGGGAATCAGAATACCAAATCCTGACTGGACGAGAGGAGGAGCTGGGGATGGAGGAGGGTAAATGAGCTCTGGAGAACGCGATAGCTACTGAAAATACTGAAGGAGCTGACAGTCAGCTAATGCGAGCTTGACTAACGTGACCTGCCAGAACTGACGCTACGCTTGATTTGTATAAAGTAATCAAATGTTTAAAAAACACTGCTTAGTCATCACTGTGCAAAATTAAATTATACATTTATTCTCATTACAGTTTCAAAAGTGATTGTCAAGAGCAGTGAGAGATTTTCTCTCTTTAGTTGTTTGATTAACATTAATGATAGATGGCAGCAGGTATATTAGGCTGCTGTCACTTTAAGAGCGAATGCACGGATCAAATGTACTGATTCACATGCGTTTTCTTTATTAACTGTTTATGTTCATTTCAGACATAAACGACTGTGTTTACGAGGATACTTGCGAAGAATGGCATTTTGACACACAAGTGAGTGTACTTAACCGCTCAAGCCCAATTAGGTGGCAAAAAGAACTCAGTTCGGTACTCCCACGCTGTATGACAGGGTTGCCAACTCTCAAGCATTTGGCGTGTGACACATGCTTTCAGGCTCTGTCTCACGCTCTCACTCTGCCCAAGTAAATCTCACACCAAATTGGCAACCCTGCTTTTGATATGAAACAAAGTCTAAGCTTTTAAATTATTAAAAGTTTTAATATACGAAATTCAAACCATAAATACTGTTTTGGCGCACTTAATGTGGCATAACAGTTAAAGCCAGAGCCGTTGAAAAACAGAGTTGCGACATGCTTTCATCTCGCTGCAGCGCGGTCACGTGGTTCATGGAGCTCTCAAGAGTTCCAAACAAACCAGCGCTGTCAAAATGGCTTAAGCAGGATAGACAACAGCTTCACTATACAGGTATTTGCAGCAATTTTTGGTAAACAGTACAGCATAGTGTGCATTGATTATTACGTCGACGACATTTAAAGTATCATTTTATTATGGAGAGTGATGGAGAGGCAACATTGTTAACATTAATGTTAATGTTTTTCTTGTATTTAATTTAACACTCAGGTATTGCTTACTAATTGCTCACACTCATTGGTGGTCAAATGTGACCATACACCTTAACTATTTTTCAATTAAATAAATGTTCTGTATTTTAGTTCAATAATATTTATTGAATATTTTGGGTAATTCCTACTATTTGTCCTACCTACTAATAATTATGGTCCATTAAGGACCACTTAAAATATTTTTCTTCTAATATTTCTATTATTTATATTACAATTAGTGTAGTATTTAAGGTTAAAATAGAAAATTCCAATGCAAAGAGGCAAATTAGAGTCATTTTGTGGCTGGAAAAAATAATAATTTTCATTTGTAATGCCATGCATTTGCCTGTATGGCTCTTTAATAAATATACATGTATCTAGTCTAGTTGCTCAAAAAAGTATTGCAGATCATAACTGCTTGCTTAAGTTTAGGTTTTGCATTTGAATAAATATTTAGACATGATTGATCAAACACTAGATTTTTTTAAATGTGAAATTTTAAAATGGTAATAACTTGCATCCTAATATTTTTATTGATACTTAGCTATAAGCACGCACAAGTGAATATTAATGAATGCAAGCAAATATAATTTAATACAAGAAAAGTTTAAAATAGTGCTTTTTAGTGATACGGAATATCCGCAGAAGTGTTACTAGTAGGCCTATCTCACTTCACAGATAGTTTGTTTCTATATTGATTCTATATAAAAATGACGATAAAATGTAAAGTATTTGCTCTGGCTCTTGTTTTAAATTATTTTGTTCCGTTATTATGCTTGTTGTTGTCAGCGTCTGTTGACGTTGTACAAGCAGGATGTGGTGGTTGGTCAGTGTTGTATTTGTCCCGCTCCTCCTCCACTGTGATTGGACGGCTGGGTAAAAAGTGACAGTGATGAGCGCTGCGTTTTATTCAAAGTTGAACATTCTTCAACTCTCGGCGACCGGTAAAAAATGCTGAACGCTCAGCGCTTGAGCATGAAATACTCTCTCAGCGCCTCATTGCGCTCATGGCGTTCTAAAAACGCGGCGCTCCCATTGAAAACAATTGGATACGCCAGCCAGCCGCGTGAAAAAAAAAACGCTTTGGTGGACACACGGCCTTAGATCAAAAGATCTGAAAAAACATTTAAATTTACCCACTGGTGGGTTTACAGCATGGGTGCCTTGTGCAATAAATATCACGCGTAGCGTTAGTTCTGGCAGGTCATGTTAGTCAAGCTCGCAATCAGCTGACTGTCAGTGACTGATCACGTCTACCTATAGGAATACGATGTCTATCACAGCATACATATATAAGCTCCTTCAGTATTATCTGCAGCTATCGCGTTTCTCTGGAGCTAATTACCCTTCTCCATCCCCAGCTCCTCCTCTCGTCAGTCAGGATTTGGCATTCTGATTCCCCTTGAATCAGACTAAATTCCCGATGTTGTACATTTTAATATTGACATTAATGATATCTGCAATACATTATGTTGGTTCTGTTCTGTTTACCCTAGGGCTGGTTATCACTGCTCTGGGCTGCATGGATGCGCAGGGAGTTGCCCAGAACAGAACCATACCGCCAATCCAAACTATATGCAAATTGTCAATCATCTTTGACGATAGTGGTCCTGACAGAAAGGGTATTTCTTGAACACATCTGTCTAATTTGTAGTGATACCACTGTATTGTTTAAGCTTATCTTTGCTGTTGGATCAAAGCCTTGCAAATGAATACAAATGTTTTTTTCTTTCATATATGACCATTCAAGTTTCTTGTGCAAAGTGTTTGTTGGCTGATGCATTTATGATGAGGTCATGTAGAGTTTTGCATTTCATCTACAATCAACATTTCCTTCCCTGGAGAAACTCGGAGGAATTCCTCACCAATGAGACACTTTAGCTTGATGTCCTTTCCTGTGAAAAATGTGGGTTTTTTCTTCCATGCTGGCCTTGAGTTTGCCTCCCATGTCCAAGTAATGATCTTGGCCTTTAAAAAAAAACAGGGCAGAGTGGCACAGAGGAACCGATTTAACAAAATTATTAAAAGCTGGATCTATGAGGATTCTCATGATACTCTTTACCCTTTTTTCCCAGTCGTCTGGCATTAAGCCTGCAGAGTTTTTGGCTTGCAGCCACAAATTAAATGCAAAATAATGTTTAAAAACTTGTGTTGGAAGATGGGCTAGCATTAAAGGGATAGTTCACCCAAAAATTAAAATTCATCATTTACTCCATCATTTGTTCCAAACCTGTATGAAGTTGATGGTCCCCATTGACTTCCATATTATTTTTTTTCATAGTATGGAAGTGATTGGGGCCCAACTGTTTGGTTACCCATATTCTTAAAAATATATTATTTTGTGTTCAGCAGAAGAAAGAAATTCATACAGGTTTGGAACAAATAGTCACTGTCCACTCATATACAAATCGTGGTTTAGAAATGGTTAGCTTAGTGTGGCAGTTTTGTTGAGTACAGTGATTAAATGCTTCTGTTTTTAAAACTGTATTTGATAGAATCATGTGAAAGTGACACATAGTGGGCCAAATATATTTATAGTCCTTCACAGTGGACAAAAAGTCTAGGGATTAGTTTGTTAAATTAGCATATGGTTGTGACAGACTACGTCAGTGCTCACCCAAGATGGATGCCTCATGCCTGTGAACAATAATGTGATATGATCCCTCTCCCTTGTTATATGTCGGATTAAAATAGAGTTATGCAGAGAAATATGTTCGGTGCAGCATAACAGGTAAGATTTCAGACTGTTTAAATAAAGGACAACGGTTCAGCTTGATCTAAAACTAGAGTGAGGTTCTGAATCCATCATTTCACCATTGAGCATAGAACTTAAAGGAATAGTTTACTCAAAAATTAAAAAGTTCTGTCATCATTTTATGTCCAGAAGAGGAGATATTTTGAACAATGTGTCAGCAATGGAATTCAATGATTTTTACTGTATGGACCAGGAAATGAAAAATTTTTCAAAATATATATATATTTTTTTATTTCACAGAAGACAGAAAGTCATACAGTTTTGGAATGACATGATGAGGGTGAGCAAATGATGACAGAATATTCATTTTTGTGAACTATCCCTTTAACTTGTATTGAAACTAGAACATTCATTTAACCAGGTTGCTACTGTAAGTCATTTTTTACGAAAAGAGCTTCATAAATGACTAGGGGTGTAACAATATATCGTGTCACAATATATCGCAATACAAAAATGCATGAAAAATTCAGGGTTTACAGGGTTTTAGTGTCAGTACTACATTAAACTACTATATAATGTTGAATATAATGCAATGGGGGAATATTTGTGGGTCCTGATAATGCCAAATGTTACCAGTAAAAATTGGCCTACATTATTTTAAATATATCTAGTCAGTGACAGAGTGCAAGCATATTCGTCTTAAATAATTCTGTATTTTCAGCTTCAGAATCATGAATATTTTTATTCTAGTGTCACCATTGTCCCGTGCATTGGGTTACCAGCACCAAGCCTGAGCCTATTCATTTCCACCCCCAATGTAATACCAAATTTAGCATTTTAATCAACAGTACATTTTTTTTGTTAACCTTTTACCATATGCCTTGGAGTATCGCAATAATATTGTGAGTTCAGTATCGTGACATGAGGGTATCGTTACACCCCTATAAATGACTAGAAATGCAATGAAAACATATTTCTTTATGGAAACCTTGTGGATTTAGGTCATGACCTAAATATTTTGATTTCCTAAAAAAGTCTTTGGCCATATGGTGATAAAATCAGTGAGGTTGAGCAGCAGCAGCTTTTGGAAAGAAGTCGTCAGGGCCGAGTCGCAGCAGGAGTTTAGACGAGGCTCAAACTAGAGACGTCCAAAAGAAATATACAGACGTGGATAGTTCGCTATACTTTTTATACAGTCTGTCTATTTTCTGAGCAGACTGAACTGAACTGCTGACGGAGCTCCTAACATCTCAGTCTCTTCCAGACTAACTTTTTTAATGAGATGTCCTTTTTCACAGAGACAGTAAATGCTGTCCACCTGCCTCCAGCGTTTGAGCTGCGATTACTGGTTTAGATGTGTCTCAGTGAAATCATGACACTCCTTTTAGACATTGTAATCTTAGTTTTGCTACAACATACACAAGAAGTTTTGAAATGTGTGTCTCTTAAGGGAGAAATCCAGTTTTCCACTGCACATTAATTGAGGGGTCTGGCGTCTTATTCCTCCCCACAGCATTGCATAATGTTTTTTTTTTAACAGGCAACAGAGGGGCTGTTAATAATTGGGCAGTTTTCCCCAACTCATTGTTCAGCATGTTCCACAGTTATCAGCTTATCTTTGTGTATTAGGCCAGAGATTGTTACAACCACAGAGTCTCCCGGTGAAACTGTCTTGAGAACTCTCAAGTGCTCCTCTTCTTTATATCTCTGGGACCCTAATAGAGTCATAATGACCCACTAAATTAAACACAACCTCTCAAACATGTATTGAGATAATCAGATTTGTGAAAATACTGTGTGCTATTCAGTGTTTCCAGCCATAGTTGAGCATAAAGACTAGAATAGTACACAGTGATGCCATCTGTGTAGTTTGTTGTACCTTTTAGGAGATATTTTACATTTTAACCTTTGAAATTAACATCTTCATGACAGTTTCTATGACTCCAACCCACAAAACAGATGAGACACTGTTGTTTCTCTTTTGCGGCAATGTTATAATAGTTCTGACGTATGTCCATGTGCAAAAGATTATAAATTCATGTAATTAATTGAAAAAATATGCCATATTTTCTCATTAAACACATTGTAAAAACTAAGCTGAAACTGTTTTTCGACCTGTTCTGTCTGTCGTTGGCACCATCACTGTAGTTAGGTTTGGCAAACATAAAATGTTTGCAATTGGGACATTGTGAGTGGAAAATCTGACTGCTTTTGCCATTGTAAATGTTATTAAATTTTGACTCGTGGCACAAGCTGGCAAACACACATAAGAGTCACAACTGTACCAGCCAGTTGGACAACATACTAGAGGCAGATCTCTTCAAACATACACATACAAAGATACACGTTCTGTAATATTTGATACAGAGATAAACATCTATAATAATGCATAATGTATTATAGAGGGGTTTTACCATAGTCATAGTTCAGTTAAGGCTGCGTTGTGTTAAGTCATTTTCTGCTTCTTTTAAGGGGCTCAAATGTTGTCCGAATTTTCCTATTTTCCTTTTTCCTGCATTATGTCACTTGGTTCAGAGCTCTGCCACAGCTCCTGAGCCATGTACTTTAATTGTTAATTTATTATTAATATTTATTATTATTATTATTATTATTATTATTATTATGTATTTTATATTTATTTGTTGTTTTATATAAAAAATAGTTTATAAAATATTTTATATATAACATATTTAATTTTATAAATTAAATTATACATATTTTATATTATATTACATTTTATTATAAAAACAATAAAATATCAAATACATTTAATTATTATATGTATTAATTATTATAAATGTACTTGATATTATTTTTTAATAATAATAACAATAGTAAATGTATTTGAAATTTATTTTTGTTTTTATAATACATTAATAATAATGATAATAATAATATTATCATTATTATTATTATTAATGCATATAATGTTTATTGTTTTTAATAATAATATGTTTTTGATATTTTAGTTGTTTGTATAATAAAAATATAAATGAACTTTTATTATAAAACTTTATTATTTCGTTGTTGTTGTTGTTGTTGTTGTTGTTGTTGTTGTTGTTGTTGTTGTTGTTGTTGTTTTTTAAGAAAAATCTAACATCACTTTGTGTCAATTCCTTTTTGAATGACATCACTTCCTGGCTTCCTCACTCAAGGGATATCACTTCCCTTCTTTCAGGTGTGAGTGCTTTAGAACGTTTGTGGTAAAGTGGTAAAGGTCAAGGTCTGACCTGACGTTCGCAGGCTGTCAGGTGCCTCCTTACTGAATAAAGCGAGCTGTCCTCCCTTGCCAAAAAATAGTGGATTTTGTGGATGAAGCCTGTTGGACGGGGATGAGAGAGCGTGCTGAGAATAGATCCGTGGCCCCAGTGCGCAGCAAGCGGTCTAGAATCCCAGACTGCTCCTGTGGATCGGGCCAGGGAGATTCTGTACATGACTGGAGGATCACCCACACAGCTGCCAGAACCACACATACACACACACACCAGCACACTTCGCCACCTAGTTAGAGCCCTAAGGAGAACACCTAACACACACATGTGCAGACACACACATTGAGAGCATATGTGGCATCTCACCCGTTCTCATGTCATCTCATGTACAGTGCGTGTGTTCACATTTACTGAATGACTAAATATTGTTTAGGTCAGACCTTCAGTCAGACCATTGTTTCCTTTCAAACATGTATACAAGAGGTTAATCAGTGTCTTTATTTAATACATTATCTAAAACTCTTTCCACGTACTTCGCTGTGACCTTCCTGTCACCGGCCTAGTTCTATTTCTGTTTATCCAACGTGTAACGCTGGACTTGGCGTTTGGACGAGAGCACAGTAATACCTCTGAGATCAAAGTGGTGTGTGGTATGACGCTAACATGGAGTAATTTATAGTTCGGTCTGTGGCAGTTGCGTTGTTCCACTCTGCTAAACTCACGCACTTACTCTCATGCTCTCAGAGGGCAACGATGTCAGCACGTCCTCATAACCTCAGATTTATGTTTAAAGTCAACCAGCTTCTTCTCATATCCTGGCCCAACCTTCACACTGTTATTGTGTGATGTATGTAATTATGTTTTTTGTCATTTAAAGCTTTCTGAACATAGATGAAAACACTAAATATTTGGTGTAAATGCATTGCTTTAATTGGTGATGTGTCTGGGGAAATTAGTGGCTGAATATGATAGAGACGGAGAACAGACACTTAGTACACTGGAGCACGGCGTGCTCAGACAGCTGAAGCCGTCTCTCATCTCTGCACCTGCTCTGTTCTCCCTTGTGTCCTCCCTCAGAGAGAAAGAAAAAGAGAGAGATGGAAACTACCAGCACCTGCTGTGTGAAGAATATGACAAGAAGCCTGAGTTCATATAAAATAAAATAAAATAAAATAAACATTATATATAAAAAATTTTTTTAAATTAATTGAATAAGAAGCCTGGGTTTATTATTATTATTAAATTATTTTTAAATTAATTTAATTTAAGTAATATTTAATTACATTTAAAAGAAAAATAAATCGTCCTAGTCTCTAACCACAAGAAGCGTTAGAACTAAAAGAAAGTTAGAACTAAAGCATCCATACATGAACTTATGGAAGCTTGTTTCCACGACAGAATAAAACATAGATAGATAGATAAGATAAGATAGAAAGAAAAGATAGGAAGATAATTGCGACTTTACTCACAATTGTGAGTTTACATCTCGCAATTCTGACTTTTTTTCTCAGAACTGTGAGATATAAACTTGCAATTGCGAGATATAAAGTCTGAATTGTGAGATACACTCACCTAAAGGATTATTAGGAACACCATACTAATACTGTGTTTGACCCCCTTTTGCCTTCAGAACTGCCTTAATTCTACGTGGCATTGATTCAACAAGGTGCTGAAAGCATTCTTTAGAAATGTTGGCCCATATTGATAGGATAGCATCTTGCAGTTGATGGAGATTTGTGGGATGCACATCCAGGGCACGAAGCTCCCGTTCCACCACATCCCAAAGATGCTCTATTGGGTTGAGATCTGGTGACTGTGGGGGCCATTTTAGTACAGTGAACTCATTGTCATGTTCAAGAAACCATTTTTCCAGTCTTCAACTGTCCAATTTTGGTGAGCTCGTGCAAATTGTAGCCTCTTTTTCCTATTTGTAGTGGAGATGAGTGGTACCCGGTGGGGTCTTCTGCTGTTGTAGCCCATCCGCCTCAAGGTTGTGCATGTTGTGGCTTCACAAATGCTTTGCTGCATACCTCGGTTGTAACGAGTGGTTATTTCAGTCAAAGTTGCTCTTCTATCAGCTTGAATGAGTCGGCCCATTCTCCTCTGACCTCTAGCATCAACAAGGCATTTTCGCCCACAGGACTGCCGCATACTGGATGTTTTTCCCTTTTCACACCATTCTTTGTAAACTCTAGAAATGGTTGTGCGTGAAAATCCCAGTAACTGAGCAGATTGTGAAATACTCAGACCGGCCCGTCTGGCACCAACAACCATGCCACGCTCAAAATTGCTTAAATCACCTTTCTTTCCCATTCTGACGTTCAGTTTGGAGTTCAGGAGATTGTCTTGACCAGGACCACACCCCTAAATGCATTGAAGCAACTGCCATGTGATTGGTTGATTAGATAATTGCATTAATGAGAAATTAAACAGGTGTTCCTAATAATCCTTTAGGTGAGTGTATAAAGTCAGAACTGAGATATAAACTCACAATTCTGACTTTTTTCTTGCAATTCTGACTTTATAACTCGCAACTCTGACTACTTTTCTCAGAATTGTGAGATATAAAGTCCAATTATAAGGGAGAAAAGACAGACTTTTTTCTCAGAATTGTGAGTTTATATCTCACAATTCTGACTTTATATCTAGCAATTGCTTGTTATGAAGTCAGAATTAAGATATAAACTCACAATTGTGAGGAAAAAAGTCAGAATTGTGAAATATAAACTCGCAATTGTGAGTTTATATCTCAATTCTAACTTCATAACACGCAATGGCTAGATATAAAGTCAGAATTGTGAGATATAAACTCGCAATTCTGAGAAAAAAGTCAGTCTTTTATAGACTTTATAACTTGCAATTGCGACTTTATATCACGCAATTCTGAGACACAAAAGTCAGAATTGTGAGATAAAAAGTCACAATTACCTTTTTTATTTTTTTATTCTGTGGCGGAAACAAGCTTCCATATGAACTAGCAGTGGTCCATGTAGAGAAGACATAGTGGATGTTAACTGTTTTGACTTTTCTATCTTTCAGAGTTACTGGAGACAAAAACCATACGGCCGTTCAGTTTCTCCTTCAACACCAGTGACTACCGAATTCTGCACATGGACCAAGACCAAGGCCGGCTCTACCTGGGCAGCCGTGAATATTTGGTCTCGCTAGACATGCAAAATGTCAATAAAGAACCCCTTATCGTAAGACACTATAGAATTATTGTATTATGGAATTATTTTCTCTTATTGTAAGAAATAAATACTGAGTTGAGTTCATTTACTGTAACTGAACCATAACCCTTTCAATTGTATGGTAGTTTCATGTTACTTTTGCTACTTTTTTAGTGAAGTATTTAAAAAGGTTTGTGTGTTTTCAGATTCACTGGCCAGCAACAGCACAAAGAAAAGGGGAGTGTAAATTAACTGGCAAAGGTGGACAGGTACAGGCTGTTTTTATTTCATTATTGAATCATTTTGACAAAGAAATACAATCTTTGCTAAAACACCTTGTTTTTTTCTCATTTGTGTGTTCTCAGGGAGAGTGTGCTAACTTTGTGCGTCTGATTGAGCCGTGGAACAGGACTCACCTGTACACCTGCGGCACAGGAGCTTATAAACCCATCTGCACTTTCATCAACAGAGGCTGGAGAGCTGAGGTACACACACATACAAAGACACACCATTTACAGTACAGCAATGTTCATTTTGTGAACGAAATAATGAATAAAATGTTAACAAATGTTTTTTGTATTTCATGAGCAATGGCACTGTGTTGATCATAAATATGATCAAAACGATAACACTTTTTATAATGTTTTTTTTAATGTTTTTAATCATTTTTCAACATGTTTGAATATATGGTTAGTGTGTGGCCTTTTACAGTTGACATTTTCCACATTATCATCAACTAATGTTATTTTTGTAGACTAGAATTATTTACCAGTTCAAAGAGCCAAAGGACATTTTTGCCAAAAGATAAAACCTATGACTAAAACAAAAAAATGATGAAAATGAGCTCTGCAGTACAGTCACTCTCATTACTCATATCGTGTATGTGTGTGTGTGTGTTTGATTGAGTCTAGGAATACCTCTTCCGGCTTGTTCCTGGTTATGTGGACTCTGGAAAAGGAAAGTCTCCTTATGATCCCCGGCAGGAGAACGCAGCAGCTCTGATCAGTGAGACCTCTCTCTCTCTCTCTCTGTGTCTCTCTCTCTGTCTCTCTCTGTCTCTCTCTGTCTCTCTCTGTCTCTCTGTCTCTCAAAACAAAAGCATGTAGTCAAGCTCCAAAAAACACAAATGTGATTTAGAATTTTGATCTAATATGCACTACTGTTCAAAAGTTTGTGCTCATAAGATTTTTTTTTTTTATTAAGTTTTTGAAAGTGTCTTATGATCACCAAGGCTGCATTTATTAAATATAAATACAGTAAAAACTATAAAATTGTGAAATATTATTACAGTTTAAAATAACTGTTTTCTATTTTAATATATCTTAAAATGTAATTTATTCCTGTGATTAAAAATCTGAATTTTCAGCATCATAAGTCTTCAGTGTCACATGATCCTTCAGAAATCATTCTAATATGCTGATTTGATGCTCAATTAACATTTCTTATTATTATCAATGTTCAAAACAGTTGTGCTGCTTAATTTTTGTGGAAACAGTGATACAATTTTTTTCTTCTTTGATAAATAGAAGGTTGAAAAGTACAGCATTTTTTGAAATAGAAATATTTTCTTACAATTTGAAATTCTTACATTTACTGTGATTTGTGATCAATTTAATGCGTCCTTGCTGAATAAAAGTATTTATTTCTTTAAAAAAAAAACTTTTGAACGGTAGGGTATTTTATCGTCAAGATATTGCACTTTGTAGAGTAAAAGTTGTATAATTGTTTAAATCTATAAATACAAAAGTTTTGGTACCTGACATACAAATAGAAATTTACTCCAGAAATATTTATGAAGTTATTATTTTTAAAAGTACTTATCCAGTATTCTTGATCGACTGCAGTCATGGAAATTCATTGGTCAAAAAGTGTGGGAACTAAAAGTGTAGGACTTTGAGAGTCCTCTAGTAGTAGAAATGGGCCAGTATATACGGTAGTATAAATTGAGCCAGTCTTTATCCATCATAATCTCTCTTTCTCTCTCTCTCTCTCTCTCTCTCTCTCTCTCTCTCTCTCTCTCTCTCTCTCTCTCTCTCTCTCTCTTCACATTACTTTCATTCTACTGTCTTCAGATGGGAACCTGTATGCTGGGGTACATGTGGACTTTATGGGTACAGATCCAGCCATCTTCAGAACCTTGGGAGACCGTCCCGCTGTCAGAACCGAGCAGTACGACTCCCGATGGCTGAATGGTATGAAATGAGCAAAGGAGTGAAGTGATTAATACAGGCCGGTGACAAATGTTACCCCTTTATCTCTTTGCAAATCTTTTTATCTCTTCATCAGAGCCAGTGTTTATAAAAATCCAGAAGATTCCAGACAGTGCGGAGAAGAATGATGATAAGCTTTACTTCTTCTTTCGGGAGAAGAGTTTAGATGCTTCGGGGGGAAGCGCTCCGAGCATCCTCGCGAGAGTAGGCCGAGTTTGTCTGGTGAGAAAATCCAGATGCTAGACACAAGATTTGTCTACTTAAGCCACACTCTGACTTAATAATCAACTTTTAATCATGATGATTTTTGTAATGCAAATCGGTATGTAGATTAGTTGAAGCCAAGGTTTGTTTAAAGTCTAATCTTTCATCTGTCTGTGTGCTTTCCCTTCAGAATGATGATGGAGGTCAAAGGTCATTGGTGAATAAGTGGACGACGTTCCTCAAAGCACGACTGGTCTGTTCTGTGATTGGTGCAGACGGTGTTGAGACTTACTTTGATGAACTGAGTATGGCATATGTTTTTCCTCTCCTCCGTGATCACAACATGTCCATGATCAGCTCCCTGTCTGTCTTTGATGCCTGATATCTGTTTGTCTTAAAGGGGACGTTTTCATCCAGAGGACCCATGATGAACGGAACCCTATCGTGTATGCTGTGTTCTCCACAGCTGGGTGAGATAATCTCTCATGCAAACATATAAAATACTTACACTACTGTTCAAAGGTTTGAGGTCATTATGTTTTTTGTTTTGTTTTGTTTTTTCGGGGAAAGAAATCAATACTTTTATTCAGCATGAAATTGATCAAAAAGTGACAGTAAAAATTATTACAGTGTTACAAAAAAACCTGTTTCAGATGAATGCTGTTCTTTTGAACTATTCATCAAAAACTCATTAAAAAAATGTATCACGGTTTCCACAAAAATATTAAGCAGAACAACTGTTCTTATTATTAATAATAAGAAGAAGAAATATTTCCTGAGTAGCAAATCAGCATATTAGAATGATTTCTGAAGGATCATGCACTGAAGACTGGAGTAATGATGCTGAAAATATATTAAAATAGAAAATAGTTAAAATAATATTTCATAATATTACTGTTTTTACTGTTTTTGATCAAATATATGTAGCCTTGGTGAGCATAAGAGACTTTTTTTTCCAAAACCAAATAAAAAAATCTTCTCGACCTTTGAACTTTTGAACGTTAGTGCAAGTACACAGGAGAATTTTGTAGTCTAAACATGTTTTAATTATAGATTTAAATTGATAGTTGACCCCAAAATAAAAATTAATTTAGTCATTTACTCACACTCTATCATTCCAAACTCTTATGGAACACAAGGAACACAAAGGAGATATTTAGCTTTTTTCTTGTTTTTCTTTATTTTTTTTCTTTATTTTTTTTTACAATAAATATTTCATTTCTCCTTTTGACACAGCTATCATATGGAAACTTATAGTGCACAAAGCAAATAAAATTACTTCTCTGGTACTTTTCTATGTTTTTAGAGCATGACAGTCACCAATTTCTCTTGTTGTGTGGAAAACTTGTGTGCCTTTGACAATATGTTATTTGATTGTAAAGCAATACATATTGTAAATATCACTACAGTAAGTACAATAAATACAGTTAACCAAGTACATTGGCAAGGCATATTCAGGCTTTTATATATGAATTAGAAAGTTAAAATATTATTTGTTATATTATATTCTTTCAAATCAATGTTTATATTGATTATCTTTTGTTAAATTAGCTATGATGCCAATGCTGTTTCTCTTTGTTCCTCTCCAGCTCTGTGTTTAAAGGCTCTGCTGTGTGTGTGTACTCAATGGCTGACATCAGAAATGTCTTCAATGGTCCCTTCTCTCACAAACATGGTCACAACTATCAGTGGACACCCTACACTGGCAAAATCCCTTACCCTCGCCCGGGGACTGTGAGTATTGCTTATGAAAACCAGTTTTATATCTTATTGTTGATTCTTTGTTGTTATCTCATTCTTTTTTTTGCTCTTTCTGCTTTTGCTTTATTGTTTAGTGTCCTGGAGGAACCTTCACCCCTGATCTCCACACCACTAAAGCCTTCTCTGACGAGGCTGTAAACTTTGTACGTGCCCATCCGCTGATGTATCAACCTATATATCCGATACACAAGCGCCCCCTGGTGGTCAGGACTGGAGTTGATTACCGTTTCACCACCATTGCTGTGGACCTGGTGGATGCTGTGGATGGAAGATACGAGGTGCTCTTCTTGGGCACAGGTTAGACATTTTTGACCATTGTCAGATTCTTCCTATTTAGTTACATGCAGGACGACCATGTGAAGGTGCACTGTTGCAACACGAACCGCCTAATTTGCACAATTTATAAAAACATGGCCAGTCTCATAGCTTTACTTCTGATTCTCCTTGAACTTTAGACCGTGGAACAGTCCAGAAGGTGATTGTCTTACCAAAAGACATTAGCACAACAGAAGAGCTCATTTTGGAAGAGGTTGAGGTTTTTAAGGTACAAAAATACTGATTTTTCATGACTTTTTGCTGTTACGTAACCTGTTGAGTGGAAATGACCCTAAAATAGCATAATGCATGATTTTAAATGATGTACATTTTTCCTTCTACATTTTTTTCAGACTCCAGCAGCTGTCAAAACCCTAAAGATTTCTTCTAAACGGGTAAATATGACAGTTTTAATAATCCTACATGCATAAAACCAGTGTTGTTTTAGTATTATTGATATACTATTATAGTTTTTGTTAATATTTTGAATTAGACGTTCTATGTTTTCATTCTAATTTGTAAAAGTTTTGGTAATTTATTTGTATTTTTGTCATTTTTTTATTTTGATTTATTTTAGTACTTTAACTTAAACTAATTGAAAATGAGTGTTACAACTAGCTAAAGTAAGTTTTTTTTTTTTTGTTTTTTGTTTTTTTCTTCATATGTTTCATATTTGATGTTCGAGCTGTGACACCTAGAAATCAGTACCTGATCTCTAAAAAAACTGTGCTGTTTCTAAACCTTTTGTGTTTCTCTCTTGCGGTTTACAGCAACAGTTGTACGTGTCCTCAGAAAGGGGTCTTACCCAGGTGTCCCTGCACAGGTGTGCCGTTTATGGCAAGGCCTGTTCGGACTGCTGTCTGGCCCGAGACCCTTACTGTGCCTGGGATGGAGAACATTGCTCTGCTTTCACCCCGGCTACCAAGAGGTCAGAGCACATTCTTTTATTTACCGTGACAGGTGCTCCATGATATTAACTGTGTATGTGCAAATGGCTATCTAGACTTCATTAGGTGCCCATTTTTATACTGATCACACACTGTCAATTAACGTACAATGCAAACTTTTACATATTCGTCTTCAACAGAACTACTTAACCATTGCAAAATAAACAGAAGTTCACTTCACAGTGAAAATAGTCCATAGGCTTTTAACCATAACCATCTGTGAATGAACCCTTAGGAGAAGCAGAAGGCAAGATATCAAACACGGAGATCCTTTAAGGCAGTGCAGAGGATTCAACGCTAAAGGTTTGTAAACAGCCTTTTATATTATACTGAATAACAATGCCACAGATCTTCAGAAACTTAAATGTGGCCCTTCTCTGATGCTCTCAGTAGAGAAGCGTCTGAGGGAGACGGTGCAGTTTGGGGTTGAGGGGAGCAGCACGTTCCTGGAGTGCCAGCCGCGGTCCCCACAGGCCACCGTCAAATGGCTCTACCAGAAGGACGGCAAGCGAAAAGCAGTAAGCCGCTCATGTTACCATTATCACTTTTTAAAGAGATGGCTCACCCGAAAATGCTAATTCTGACATCATTTACTCACACTGTACAAAAATTCTGTATAATTTATGGTAAAAAACTGGCAGCTGTAAATGAACTTTACCAAAAAAAAATTGTTTTATGGATATAACTTTAATTTACAGTACAAAAAATATATTTTATTAACTGATGTAATGTTAATATACCAACCTAACAACGTACTTAAATCTGTTTTGTACCTTTATAACACTGACAACCACCAAAAAGCACTGGTTGCCATGTGTAGAATTAAAGCTCATCACAAGAGACTTTTCCAGAAGCTGAGGTAAATACTAATAAGTAGAAGGTGCACACAGTGTCATGCACACAAACACAAAACACCATCATGGTATGACACAAAATAAAAATAATTGCAATATACATTCATTTTACAACAAAAGATGTAACATAAAACTAGTTTTGGGGGTAACGCATTACAAGTAATGCAAGTTATGTAATCAGATTACTTTTTTCAAGTAACTAGTAAAGTAACACATTACTTGTATATTTACAACTAAATATCTGAGTTACTTTTTCAAACAAGTAACACAAGTTACCCGTCCCCATGTTGAGAAAAATTGAGAGTAAGTGCAGAGGCGTATTGTAGTTCTAGACTAAATGCATTTACTCCTCTCACTTGCACAAAAACAGATTTGGTATTCCTCAAAATGAATAAAAACAGTGAAATGCAAACATAAACCTGCAATAATTAAATGTTAAATATGTCTTTGCTGTTAAACCTTCGATGATCCGATTCAACCATACTAATAAGCAAAAATGACTTTAGATAAACATCACATTTGTGTTTCATTTTTTTTGCTGAAGTAAGAGTGTTGAACTTTCTTCTCCTTCCAAGAATTTCCTTCAGCCTGAGGCTTATTCATTTCACTTTTGGTGTGAAAGGGCCTTTACATTTACCATTTGTTATTATAAAACAAACAAGCAAGCCTAGCCCAGATGAGAAAAAGTAACGCAAAGGTAACCTAATGCATTACTTTCCATAAAAAGTAACGCAATTATTTACTTTTTTAGGGAATAACGTAATATTGTAATGCATTACTTTTAAAAGTAACTTTGCAGTGCATAAACCCTAATGTATATAGCTGATAAGAAAAAAAAATAAGAAACAAGGTATTTCAATGAAAAACCATCAAATGTGGAGTGTCACACAGAATTCTGGGGATGTCAATTTACGTGTTTTCCACTGTAAATTATACGATGACATTCTTTTTCACTTCCGAAAACAATGAAATTGAAATGCAATGAAACTGAATGGGCTCCAATGTTGTTTTGGACCCCATTGACTTCATTGAGAAATTCTTTAAAATATCTCCTTTGTGTTTCACCTCATTAATTTAGAGGACATAAAAGACTCCTTTTCTTTTTCAGCTCAGTCGAGACAAAGAGGTCTTGAAAACCGGGCATGGCATCCTGCTGAAATCTCTCGCCCAATCGGATGCCGGCCTTTACCACTGCCTGGCAACCGAAAACAACTTCAAACACACCGTGGCGCGCATCTCCCTACGAATCCTGGACCGGGAGATTGTGGAGGCGCTGACCGAGTCGGACGTCCCTGTAGAACCAGAGCACCGCCGCCACCATTCCCATCACCACCCTCCACCCCCACCCCCTCCCCCTCAGTCCCACCCACCTCCTCTCCAGCTCCACCCGCAGCCTGAAGTGCGTCTCATCAACCAGTACTGCCAGTCCTACAGGCAGCAGATACAAAGCCCACCACACAAAGCCAAACGCAACAACCGCAGGCACACAGGAGAACAGGAAGAGGAGGAGCTACAGGAGCAATGAATGGAACAGCATCTGGGACCCTGTTGACCATGTCCCGTCTATGTGCCCCATCATTATGTACTTCCTCCAGGCAAACTCCTATTCAGTCCCTTTAATAAAATGATTCATTAGTTTAGATTGATTCATTAGATGTATCAGACTGTGTCTGAACTAAATTGATTTTCATTTTGAGGTACAGTTTGAGGCACTTAGCTCCCTTAACTAATATAAATCTGGCTTTGATATGCTCAATTCCATAGTTAGTGTTAAACTACACTGTTTTATAAATAAATCCCTTAAAACATTCAGCCACACCAGCAAAACTACTGCCATATTATGTAAAATATAAGCTATTCCCTTTTAAGATTCAGTACACATGACTGCAGTGTAAATACTATCAGAAACATTCGAAAATATGTTTTTGCTTTGCATTATAGAGGCATTAAAAGGTGATTGGGGTTGAATTTAAAGATCGCAGATTCAGTCGGGCAACTCTAAACACCCAGAATATTAAACGCAGCATTGGAAGAAATGTTCTAGTATATTTGAAGATGCTTGGAAGTACGTATCTGCAAGACTATAATTATAGCACAATATATCTTGCCATCATTTTGACCACTGAAGTTTTTTCTTTTCTTGGTATTTGTAGAGTTTTCTATTGGAAAGTCCTTTGAAGAACAGATACATTTGAATGGAAGACTAGGAGTGACAATTAAAAATAAAATGAATATATATATATATATATATATATATAATTTATATAACAATATAATATTTCAAACATAAAAATGGAAAGTGATTAATTCCATTTTTTGTTTGAATGAATAAATTTATAACTTATTTCTGTCACTTTATCTTCAAGTGTCCTCCATACATTTGAGCTTTTGATTTTAGTCTTGATCCGTGACAGAAATTGAAAGCAGCTTCCACCAAAAGTGATATTTCTGTATCCTTTGCATGGTTAAACATGTTGTTTCAGATAAAACTTCAGATTGATTATAAATTTAAAATGATTGAAAATAACAATATTGGTCATTAGATTAAAAAATACATTTAAAAATGTTTTTACATTCAAAATATTTATCTAATACTAAAAATATATATTTTGTCTTCTTTTTGTAGTGGAACAAGCTGCTCTAATTTGTAACATGATTGGATCATTGCCCTGGAAATGTTAGTGTTTTATTAGGACAAAACTGTGGACCAAAATGAAAGTAATGGGATTTGCAAGAATAAAAATGTTTATAGGTATTATGCATTAGAATCTCTCCCTTGTAATGAATGAAATCAGATATAGCTGTAGTGTGAAAATCCTCAATACGTACTACACAATTTTTCATCTTTGAATGTGAAAGCAACCAAAATACGAGTCAGTTATCCTCTTGTTTTGTCTTGTCTTGTATTGTTCGTCCCCCAGAAAACGGAGCTTCCCTGATTTGAACTGCTGTATATAGATGCAGTTTTTCAGTCTGGTCTTTTCTATCTGTGACTCTGGACTCTGATGATAGTCGGACCACTAAAAACATTCTCATTCTCAATCCATAATCAAAACATGTTGTATTCCACGGTTTGTCAATGGTGATATGTGGTCATGTTTTTTGCTCGTGTATAAACACAGTATCTGTGCTTTGTGTTGTGTGACAATGACACGTGTACATAGAAAATGTATGTATTCGACTAGTCACTGGTCAGGATTAAAAACTAACCTCCTCTCTTTCTTCATCTCTCCCGTGACCCTCTTTCTCTCTCTTTTTCTCACCCACACCATACAACATATTTATTGTGAGAGTGTACATATTCATGTGAGTTGTGCTCTTTGGTGGTGGGACAGGGCTGGTTTTGATGGAAATTGTCATTTTGTGTATTGTTTATTAACCGGACCAGGACACATGGAGAGATGCTGAGGAGAAAGAGGTAGATGTTTTTGGAGCAATTGTAATTAGTTAATCAGTATTTTAACATTGAAACACATTTAAATTAACCTTGGGGTTCTCAAGAAAAAAATATGGGTAAAGTTGGCAGGAAATGTGAGCTGATAATTGTTCTGAATATGTTACTAATTCTTTGCGAGGCACACAACCCAATTCATATTTGCAGAGTGTTTTAAGCCAGAAATGTCTACCTCTTTGAGCACTTTCTATGGAATATCACTTAGCACCAAACTAAAGGACAAAGGCAAAGAAAATGTGTTGTATAATTTTCTTCTGGAAACATCTACTTTGTCTGACCCACTAATGTCATTATGTTTTAAAGGATAAGAGACTCTTTCTTTTCATTTGATGTTGGAGGCGTATTTATAATGACTGTGTATAAAAAGCGCTCAATGAAGCGCTCGGTGGTTTTAACCCCAGACATGTTATCTGGACTTGAAGGGTGGAGAACAAACTCTGAAGTCCAAACCACATTTCTTTCCTCTCCACAGAGATGTTATTGTGCAGAATGTCTCTGAGGAACTTTAATGCCACATAGACTTTCTTTGTCCTGTTGTGTCTTTTCTTTGGTGTTGGCTGTTGAACTAAAAAGAAACTTCCTAAATATGGTTGCTTCCTGAATATTTCCTCTTTGTATTTACAGATGTTTGTGTAGGTTCATGTTAATGTGATTGTTTGTGATAAATATTATTTTATTATCATGGTATTCTGGGGTTTGGGAGTCATAATAGGTGTTTTTTAAAGCAATAACAATAAACTGCTGTTTTCGTTTTTATCCAGTTTTTTTTCTGTCTGAACACCTGACATTTTATATTAATATAATACATTAACCCCGGTTATACAGACAAGGCTTAGGCCTAGTCCCAGACTAAAATGTGAGCCATTTTAACTGAAAGCAACTTGCGCTGACTTATCTTAAAATATGTCAGTTCCATTGTTTTGTCTCGATGTGCACAGATTGCACACCAGTAATGTTTTTTTATAAGGCACGTTTAAAAAAAACTTAAATTTAAACTAAGGCCTAATCCTAAACCCTGTATGTGAAACCAGGCCTAAATTATATTAAATATAAATTATATAATTATATACAATACTGTATATTTCAAAACTGTTTTAAAACATTACAAAGAGAACAAGAATAGTTTTATACTGTTGTTACTTGCACTTCCACATTAGTCCTATAGAGGGAGTTCCTATGCAGCCCACAAATACACAAACACGGCTTTACAAAACTTGATATATCTTACCTTGACAAGAATAACATTACTGGGTTTGTGGTTAAGCGAGAGAGATTTGGAAAAAGACAGTTGTTGAGTTAAAAGTATGCACAAACAGAAGGAAATATCCAACATAAAGCTGTGGTTAAGCTTGGCGGCCCTACTGTTCGGATGAAATCTAACACCACTCCTGGTTTGGCTCAACTGAAGTTCCTTCTTCCTGAATGAACTCATATTGAACCACTACTGCACAAAGACAGAGCAGTCTTTGAAACAAGACTGAGACAAACTGCAAAACAGGCTTGAAATCTAGTCATTATAAGAGTTAGGTTTATATTGCTTTATTGGATTTCTAGTAGATCACCAGATCATTCAGTGCGACTTTAATCTGGAATAAAAGATTTCATGCCTATTGAGAAAATGAATTCCATTGAGCCTCAGCATCTTTACAAGCTCTTTGTGCTGATTCAGATGGCAGAAGTGTGTGAACCAAGAGCAGAGAGAAGAATTAGTCGTCCCATTCGTCCTCTTCCTCTTCATCACCCCCATCATCTTCTTCATCATCTGAAGAAAGCAAAGAAATATAAAATACATCAAAAAGAACCAGTGAATCACTAGCACATTAAAATAGTGTTGGGGGTAACGCATTACAAGTAACGCGAGTTATGTAATCAGATTACTTTTTTCAAGTAACTAGTAAAGTAACACACTTATATATTTACAACTAAATATCTTAGATACTTTTTCAAATAAGTAGCCTAATGCAAGTTACTTAGTTTTCCATTTATTGACTGACACCTCTCCTGTACCTATGTTGAGAGATATCGGGAGTAGGCTACATGCAGAGGCATTGTGTGCGCTGTGTAAACATGATGCTTATTGTAGTTCTATATCTATATCTTATTGTACAGACTAAATATGAGCAGGCATTTACTCATCTCACTTGAACAAAAACAGATTCTGTATTTCTCAAAATGAATTAAAACAGTCAAATGCAAACTCAGAATATTACACAAACTGCAATAGTTAAAATTGTTAAAAAATACTAATATACTTTATGTATTTAATCTCACTTTATTAGCCAGTGTCTTTGCTGCTGACCTTCGATGATCCAATTTAGTCATACTAAGCAAAAATTACTTTAGATAAATATCACATTTGTGTTTCATTTAAAAAAAAAAAAAAAAAAAACTTTTTATTGCTTAAAGGTGCACTGTGTAAATGTTAGTGGCATCTAGCGGTGAGGTTGTGAATTGCAACCATCGACCGCTCACCCCTCCCTTTCGAAGCACATAGAGAAGCTACGGTGGCCAACACAGGACAAAGATGTTGTCGTCTGAGACAGCAGAGTAGCTAGCGCTCTGTAGAGCAGTTTGTCCGTTTAGGGCTACTGTAGAAACATGATGGCGCAAAATGGCGACTTCACTGTAAGGGGACCCGCAGTGTATGTAGATAGAAATGGCTCATTCTAAGATAATAAAAACATAACGGTTCATTATGTAAGGTCTTTATACACCACTGAAAACATAGTTATGTATATTATATTGCATTTCTGTCAATAGAGCCTCATAAATATTACACAGTGCACCTTTAAATAAGAATGTTGAACTTTCTTCTCATGTGTCCTTTTCTTCTGCAATCCAGAATGGCAGTACAGCTGAAAGGGTTGTTTGAGGTGCGCCCTCTACTGTACAGGCATGAATTTGCGTTTCCTTCAGCCTGAGGCTTATTCATTAATTGCTAACCACAAGTCATTCAACAGGTTATCTTTTATAGTTCAAATTTGTAAAAGTGTGAAAAACCCCTTAGATTTATTAAATGAGTTACCTGAGGAATGTATAACTTTACTCCTTTTCTGCATCACCATCATCAGAGCTCCTACAATTCCCTCTGAAGACTCATCTTGAGCTGGAGGATTAGAGTCCGGGGATTCAGACACCTGAGATAAACACCATATTGATTATTCACAACAAAGCAAAGTATAATGCTTATATAAACTATTATCTCATGAAAATATCTCACATACATTCTTTAGCGCACGTCCACGACGAATTTCCTCCAATAAAGTTCCGCGTCCTCCACCACCAGATGGAGGAGGAGGTGGAGCTGAGCTGGAAGGGCTACTGGGGAAGTTAGCAGTTGAAGAAAGTGGGGGTGGAGGAGGAGGTGGGGGCGGAGGTGGAGGCGGTGCACCTCCACCCATAGGTGGAGGAGGTGGTTTGTGACTGTGGCTGGGTGGTGGTGGCGGAAGAGAGGATGGCATTGGGGGTGGAGCCCCAGAGCGGCCTCCAGGTGGCGGTGGACCGCGATGCGGAGGTCCAGGACTGCGCGCAGGTGGTGCAGGGCGTCCGGGTGGGCCTGGGACTGGGGGAAGCCCACCACGGGGTGGAGGAGGTGCAGGGGCAGAATGAGGACCCCCTGGGACAAGTTTTAACATTTTGATAAAGAAATTACAAGCTTCAAAATAAATTCCAAATCAAACTTCCAAATATTCCACACAGAGTTAAATAGTAAGCAAATTTTTACATTTTAAAACGAGCTTACCCTGTTTCCTCATTTCCTCTTTTACTGCATCCAGCCCTCCAGATTGCTCGATGAAGTCATAGATTAGCTTAGATGTTTCTTTATCTGCCAGCTGGGCGTCACTGATACCAGCACTGTTGAACAGTTTCTTCAGGTCAGGGTCGAGATTGTTGGTCTGGAGGAGCCAAAGTCAGTGTTCATATAAATACTACTTTTTTAACTTTAGAAATGCTATTTGCTATATCAGAATAAGCACCGAAGATCAGTTTATGTGACTAAATTTGTTTTATACATTAAGGAAAAAAGACAATTCTTACATCAAACCCAGAGTTTGGATCCCACCCAATATGAGTGACGTGTCTATAAAGGAAGGAGTGGCACAGACAGCATCACTTCAAACAGATGGAACAAAAAACACAAGGTGAGTGTCCAACTTATGGTAAAACCTTCTTACTTGAATCCACTAGGAGCTCCAATATCTGCCTTAGTGAGCTTTGGGCCTTTCTTCTTTTTCTTTTTGTCTTTTTTGCTTATGGAGATTGAAGCTGGTGCAGGGGTCGGCACTGGGGGAGAGCGGTACCTCGATGCAACAATATCTGGGTTCTGGATGTCCACCATGGTCATTACACTTGGCTGTGAAACTGGACCTGATTAACAGACATAGTTGATTAAACACTTGTATTTATTAATGAATTCAGAGCTTGTGAACCCTGCAGGATGAATTAAAGGGATAGTTCATCCAAAAATGAAAATTCTGTCATTGTTTATTGACCCTCTTGTTGTTCCAAATCTGTTTGACTTTCTTTCTTTTGCTGAAAATATCTTGAAAAACACTGGGGTCTAAAACAACATTGGACCCCACTGAACTTCATTATACAGTCGTGTTCAAAAGTTTACATACCCCTTGCAGAATCTGCAAAAATGTTAATGATTTTAACAAAATAAAAGGGATCATACAAAGTGCATGTTATTTTTTTATTTAGTACTGTCCTGAATATGATCATTTTATATAAAAGATGTTTACATATAGTCCACAAGACAAAAAAATAGCTGAATTTATAAAAATTACCCTGTTCAAAAGTTTACATACTTTTGATTCTTAATACTGTGTCGTTCCCTGGATGATCTACGACTGTTTTTTTGTTTTATGATGGTTGTTCTTGAGTTCCTTGTTTGTCCTGAGCAGTTAAACTGCCCAGTGTTCTTCAGGTCCTGCAAATTCTTCAGTTTTCCAGCATCATTTGCATATTTGAACCCTTTCCAGCAGTGTCTGTATGATTTTGAGATCTTTTCACACTGAGGACAATTGAGGGACTCAAACACAACTATTATACAACTATTGTACTTGGTTTGTATTCCGGGATACATGTAAGTATGTTCTGTTGCTTCCGAAGGGCAGTATTAAATAATAATAATTATTTTTTTTTAATATTTAAACAAAATAAGAAAAATTTGGACATCTTCATCCTGTTCAAAAGTTTTCACCCCCCGGCATTGTGTTTCCTTCTGGAGCATCAGTGAATGTTTGAACCATTTTTAATAGTTTTGCGTCCCTCAATTATCCTCAGAGTGAAAAGATGGATCTCAAAATCATGCAGTCACTGCTGGAAAGGGTTCAAATATGCAAATGATGCTGGAAAACTGAAGAATTTGCAGGACCTGAAGAACAACTGCTCAGGAAAAACAAGGGACTCAAGAACAACCATCACAAAACAACAAACAAAAAACAGTCATGGATCAACCAGGTAACTACACAGTATTAATTCAGTATAAATTCAGCTATTTTTTTGTCTTGTGGACTATATGGTAAAATATCTTGTTCAGGACAGTACTAAATAAAAAATAACTAATTTTCATGATCCCTCTTATTTTGTTAAAAACATTTTTGCAGATTCTGCAAGGGGTGTGTAAACTTTTGAGCACAACTGTGTATATATATATAAAAACACTGTGACATTTTATCAAATATCTTCTTTGTTTTCCACAAAAAAAAGTACAGGTACAGAACAATGTGATGGTGAGTAAATGATATAATAATGACAATTTTCATTTTTGCGTGAAGTCTTTAAATCTTTTAAAAGTGACTCACCATTTGTTGGAGGGATTTGTTCTAGTGCCGGTTTTTCTGTTAATCAAAAAAATTAGTCCTAAAATTCCAATTTATAAATTAATAGCAAGTGTATGTTTAAATTTAAGACACATACCTTCAGATGGAGCATGCTGTCTTTTTTCTAAATATGCATGTATAAAAAGGCACAAGGAGATACTGATAAAATACTCTGTTCTTATTGGTAATGATCCTAGCAAAATACATACAGTATATGTAAAATATGAATGAGAATGACAATAACTGACCCTGGCGGTTGAATCTCTGATTAATCTTCTCCTTAGTGACGTTTCCAAACACTTCAGACTCTGCCTCACTGGCAAAGTTCAAACCTACTTGACAGTCCTGAGACAATTAAAGTGCATTTAAATATATATTAGCTCTCTCAGATTTTGCAGTGAAAAAAATCTGACAGTTTTAAAATCAATAAAAATCTTTTTAATGACGTCAGTTTGGCTTAACTCAAATAGTTATTTAGACAGTGTCTAAAAATGTTGAGTTTTGGCTTGAATTCAAGAATTTAAAAGGAGTCTGTACCCACATCAGCAGCAAAGCTGTGGAAGAACCTCATTGGACAGGAATATGTCATCTGATTATACATCTCCTGCTCCCAGACCATTTTACCTTCCTGACAAAAATAAATAAATGAAATGAAAACACACATACATACTTATCAAAGTCTAAATGGTGCTACCACAATGTGTCTTCATGAACTGAGTTAAGTTGAGCTGCTGTGACTCAGAACTCAAAGCAGAAGTGTATCTTTATTTAATTTCAGCCTGTTTGGTCACAGGTCATCTTTGGTTATGCTAACAGAAGTCAGCATAAATCAATTTATCATCATATAATGTCAGAAATGCATAGAGAGCATTTCTATCTGCATAGGTGCAATTCTGAACATGTTTGTTAAGGTTTTTTTTTTTTTTTTTACACTACAGATAAAAATCTGAATTTCTAACCTTTATGTCATAGAGCCGGATGTAATATGAACGTTTAGGATTGTCCTTAACGAAACACACGACTCCTGTATGTTGGAGACTCCATTGGGCCGGACTGTGAGGAAGAGCCATGTACAACTGAACAACCGCTGTGGCCAAGCTCTGCGTTTACACATAAACAAACACAATAAACTTACATAAATGTACATTAATAAAAGATTAATCAGTGAAGTATAACAATGAAAGCTCGAGCAAAGACATCAGCATCCTCTACAACAACAGGAAGTGGCCTCATACAGCATTTCCTGTCGCTCTCCAGTTAAACTTTGCAGTCGCAAACATCAATCGTCAATTCAAACAGGTTAACAATGTTGTGAAATGTACATTCAGAAGAAAAATTAATTATGCTTTTATGATATTAGAAGTTTTCCTGGGTGGAAATAATTGCAAAATCAAAACACATTGGATTAAATAGTGTAGCTGTTACAGCAAATTCTGTCATAGATATGTTTTGTATGCAGTCACTACATTTTTTTCATTTCGCACACAGGCAACAAAAGAACTTGAAAGGCTGAGTGTCACTTTGACCTTTAACTGGCATCAACAGTAGCAGCTCTAATCTCATCTGTGACCTCTGCTTCATGTCTCTCCTATCAGGACTTTCTGTTTTACACCTGATTGATTTCTATCCCCAAAATCCTTTGTGGGACAGAATGCCCATCTGTGATTGGCCTTCCTAATCAAAGTTACTTCACTCACCACACATCTCCTTCCCAGCAGCTCCAAAAGGCGTTCATTCTCCTGGCTGCTGAGGAGAGAACTGGGCATGTTCTCCTGCCCTTTGGTTTTTCCTTTACTCATCTCTCCTTGATGAAATGGACACTCAGATCCTGGGACTCCACGTCTGGGGCCCCTACTCGGCCCACAGTACCTGTCTGAGTCCTTTTTGGGACAGGCAAATGATTCGGAGGAACCGTTGCTTCCGTGTTCTAATCTGATGTAAATGCAGCACAGCAAAAGAGAACAGGAAGAACAAAACCACTGCGCAGATCTACTCTCAGAATGTCATGGACAGGCACGTGTTCCTTCGCTCATATTAAGGAGGAGGAGCAACATATATATATATATATATATATATATACACACACACACAAACAGTACCTGTGAAAAGTTTGGAAACGTTACAATTTTTTTTGTTTTTGAAAGAAGTCTCTTATGCTCACCAAGGCTGCATTATTTGATCAAAAATACAGTAAAAAACATTGTGATATTGTGAAATATTATTACAAATTAAAATAACTGTTTTCTATTTGAATATATTTTAAAATGTAATTTATTCCTGTGATGGCAAAGCTGAATTTTCAGCATCATTACTCCAGTCTTCAGTGTCACATGATCCTTCAGAAATCATTCTAGTATGCTGATTTGGTGCTCAAGAAACATTTCTTATTATATTATTGTCAATGTTGAAAACGGTTGTGCTGCTTATATAATAATCAAAATCACAATAATCCTACTCAAAAAGTCAGAATACATTACCGAAAATGAGCAATCTAAAAAAAAAACTGAATCATCAGAATCATCATGTTCTTTGTAATCGGAAACAAACTACAATTTGCAAGTAAATCTGCCCAGCACTGTATATAATTTAAAATAACAATAAAGTAACAACCTGATAGTAAATAAACAATACACTAATGTAAAACGTAACATGTTGAATATTTATAATGCATTATATTATATTTATGAATGGCCAACCACGAAATAATATGAAATCTGAATACTTTTTTTCTTTTTATAAATCCTGAATATGAAGTTATAAGTTTGATTAAAGCTGCAAGCAGCGATGAAAGGGCCCTCGCACCTGGGGCCACCGCCACCCGGTGGCCTCAGGAAAACAGCGAATAGTGGGCGACATGCATTTAAGCATGTAAATATAGGACAAAAATGGCAAAGTCATTCTGATGTGCCACATTTCCTGCTACCAGCAGGTTTGACTATAACTGAATATTGCCGTGTAAATGTCTTTAGGTCAGGACTATTATCAAATATGTGAAGTTTAGGACAGATCAGTATGCCTGAGTTACAACAACTTCCTGTTTGTGGCGTTAATCACACACATTAGCACTTAGCCAAGTGTTGCATGATTTAATGTGTTCCTAGCATGTTTGGGACTTGATGGCATATTTAAATGTGTTTCTGGGAGTGAATTACAGTGTAAAGCATGCCATTTCCTGTTTCCAGTAGGTGGCACTATGACTAACTATATATTGGCATGTAGATGTCTACAGGCCAGGTCTCTTATCAAACGTGTGACGTTTGGGGCAGAATTGGACATTGTATGCCTGACTTACAACAGCTTCGCCTTTCATGGAGAAACATCAGACTTTGTCAGGCCGCCATGGACACGCCCTTCAGTGAAAACTCAAGATCGTCACAATTTAACATTGCTAAGGCATAAAGATTAGACTGACCAAATATGATGTTGTTCTGGTTAAATCTCTATGAGGAGTTAATCACAGTGTAAAACATGCCATTTCCTGTTGCCCACAAGTGATGCTATGACTGTAACTGAATATTGGCATGTAGATGTCTTCAGGCCACACTCAAAAAATTATTCTAGCTATTTACTCAGTTTATTAAAATAAAATAAGCTGAAACAACACAAATCTTTAGTTTTTTACTTAATTGCCATTTATACTCAATTTTATTATGTTAAATTAAATTAAATTTGTAACATGTTAAGTTAACCTAAACCATTTGTGTTGGGACTACATGAATCATTTCTGTTGCTCTGAGTGAAACTGGGCAGTGTATTTCTAGTTCCCAGCATGATAAGGAGGATATGGCAGCTACTCACAACCTAAGCACAAGCTCACCTCTTGACCACAATGGCAACCAAATAACAAAAAAAAAACATTCTCTATTAGGCATGGCAAAACTTTATCTAGTTGGAATGACACAATTTTTTTAGTAGTCTTGACTAAATTAATTTAAGTTCATACAACAAGATTACAACAAATCATTTCAAACAAATTAGATTTTGTTGGAAAAATGTAATTCAATTTCGTGGAAAAGTTTTCCTTAATTGAATTAAGTTCGTTCAGCAGGTTTTTTTGAGTGCAGGACTCTAATAAAACATGTGAAGTTTGGGGCAGGTCGGACATTGTATGACCGAGTTACAACAACTTCCTGTTTTATGGCGAAACATCGAACTTTGTGAGGCCGCCACGGACACGCCCTTCAGCGAAAACTCAAGATCTTCACAATTTGACTTCACCAAGGCCTTTAGATTAGACTGCGCAAATATGATGTTGATCTGATTAAATGTCTAGGAGGAGTTTGTTGAAGTACGTCTGGAAATGGCAAGATTTTCATAAAAAATTTGCAAAGAAAATTCAAAATATCTCACTTGCTGTTGGTTTTCAGATTTTGCACCAGGAGACTTTTTTGTAGGGATTGGGCTGTTACATGTGTGTACCGAATTTCATACCTGTACGTGAAATGTAGCAGGAGGGGCACTTCGTTGAAAATTTGTAGGTGGCGCTATTGAGCCATTTTGCCACACCTAATTCTGAAACCCATATCAGACGTAAATTTTCACCACTTCTGTGCAAAGTTTCATGAGTTTTCGAGCATGTTTAGGCCCTCAAAAATGCAATTCATTTCAGAGGCGAAACATTAGACTTTGTCAGGCCGCCACAGACACGCCCTTCAGTGAAAACTCAAGATCTTCATAATTTAACATCACCAAGGCCTTAAGATTAGACTGTCCAAATATGATGTTGATCTGATTAAATCTCTATGAGTTAATCACAATGTAAAACATATAATTTCCTGTTGCCAGCAGGTGGCGTTATGACTGTAACTGAATATTGGCATGTAGATGTCTTCAGGCCAGGACTTTTATCAAACGTGAAGTTTGGGGCAGGTCGGATATTGTATGCCCGAGTTACAACAACTTCCTGTTTCATGGCGAAACATAAAACTTTGTCAGGCCGCCACGGACACACCCTCCAGCGAAAACTCAAGATCTTCGCAATTTAACGTTGCAAAGGCCTTTAGATAAGATTGACCAAATATGATGTTTATCTGATAAAATCTCTAGGAGGAGTTCGTTAAAGTACAACCTCTGGAAATGGCAAAAACTGCAAAAATTTTGCAGAGAAAATTCAAAATATCTCACTTCCTGTTGAGTGTTCAGATTTTGCTCCCAGGGACTTTTTTGTAGGTATTGGGCTGTTACATGTGTCTACTGAATTTCATACTTGTACGAGAAACGTAGCACGAACAACGCTTAATTGCAATTTTGTAAGTGGCGCTATCGAGCCATTTTGCCACACCTAATAATGAAACCCATATCAGACGTACATTTTCACCACTTCTGATGCCTGTGCTATGAGTTTTCGAGCATGTTTAAGTCCTCAAAAATGCGATTCATTTCGTAGAAGAATAATAATTGCAATTACAACAGGGTCCTCACACCATCAGTGCTCGGGCCCTAAATATATAAATGTGAATCTGAATCCTATAGTTAAATCTGAAAACATAAATGTGAATACTATAACTCTGAATATATAAATGTAAATCATGAATTGTTACAGAAGATTTACATTCATATTTTCAGAATTATAACTTTTCAGGATTTATTACATATACAGATTTTGTATAATCATTACGTGTTTGGCCCTCCACATTTATTGTGTAAGAGCCATAATTTGAAAAAAGAAATCCAAATTAAATAAATAAATCAAATACATTTTTGTTTGTTTTTCGATTGTGCAAGAACTTTCAGTAAACAATTGAAACCTGAACAAAGACCAAGAACAAAGAAGAGTCAATTCTTTGCCCGAAAGAATAACAAAGGATTATTGCTACTACATTTTATTATATTCAACTTACACTATATTGCCAAAAGTATTGGGACACCCCTCTGAATCATTGAATTCAGGTGTTCCAATTACTTCCATTGCCACAGGTGTTTAAAATCAAGCACCTAGGCATGCAGACTGCTTCTACAAACATTTGTGAAAGAATGGGTCGCTCTCAGGAGCTCAGTGAATTCAAGCGTGGTACCGTGATAGGTTGCCACCTGTGCAATAAGTCCAATCGTGAAATTTCCTCACTACTAAATATTCTACGGTCAACTGTTAGTGGTATTATAACAAAGTGGAAGCAATTGGGAACAACAGCAACTCAGCCATGAAGTGGTAGGCCACGTAGCTACAATAACTACAGACCTCCAAACTTCGTGTGGCCTTCAGATTAGCTCAAGATCAGTGCGTAGAGCTTCATGCAATGGGTTTCCATTGCCGAGCAACTGCATCCAAGCCTTATATCACCAAGTGCAATGCAAAGCGTCGGATGCAGTGGTGTAAAGCACGCCGCCACTGGACTCTAGAGCAGTGGAGACGTGTTCTCTGGAGTGATGAATCACGCTTCTCTGTCTGGCAATCCGATGGACGGGTATGGGTTTGGCGGTTGCCAGGAGAATGGTACTTGCCTGACTGCATTGTGCGAAGTGTAAAGTTTGGTGGAGGGGGATTATGGTGTGGGGTTGTTTTTCGGGGGTTGGGCTTGACCCCTTAGTTCCAGTGAAAGGAACTCTTAATGCTTCAGCATACCAAGACATTTTGGACAATTTCATGCTCCCAATTTTGTGGGAACAGTTTGGGGATGGCCCCTTCCTGTTCCAACATGACTGCGCACCAGTGCAGTCCATAAAGACATGGATGAGCGAGTTTGGTGTGGAGGAACTTGACTGCACAGAGTCCTGACCTCAACCCAATAGAACACCTTTGGGATGAATTAGAGCGGAGACTGCAAGCCAGGCCTTCTCGTCCAACATCAGTGCCTGACCTCACAAATGCGCTTCTAGAAGAATGGTCAAAAATTCCCATAAACACACTCCTAAACCTTGTGGAAAGCCTTCCCAGAAGAGTTGAAGCTGTTATAGCTGCAAAGGGTGGGCCAACTCCATATTAAACCCTATGGATTAAGAATGGGATGTCATTAAAGTTCATGTGCTTGTAAAGGCAGGTGTCCCAAAACTTTTAGCAATATAGTGTATCTACTTATGTTAAATAAGAAGTAAATACTGTTAAGAGTGATTTCATATGTAATAAGGGATTCATTAAATAGACATTATAGATGATGTACTCAAATTACACAGGGGAACACAAAAAATAAATACATACATATTGCACTTTTTAATACTGACAACACTTTTTTATTGAAAATGTTATGGCAAAGTCAAAGGCCAGTTCAGCAAACCAACAAACAAATGTAAAAGCAGTAGAAAAAGGCACTTCAACTGCCAACTCTCTTTGGTGTGTTTGTGTTTCACATTGGAACTGTCAATCTTTAACCTCATACAATTTTTGCACCTGTTTTCCAATTAACTAACAAACATGGAAACAATGTATTTATTTCTCCTAAAACAGAATAAATAGGCATTGCAGGACAGTGGGAACTTGGAGAGGAGGGGGATTGCCATCCTTTAATGGTCTGGAGTGCACACTGTGAGTAGGTCTGCCATCAAATCACTAAGTATCGCATTGACTCACAGTCTACAGGGAACCAGGAGGTAGATGTCATTTAATGACATGCAAAGTCATTGCTCTTTTTGTTGTTTAAAGTTTTAATGTTTTAGGCAATTGTTGGTGCTTTTGCATGTGTAAAATATATATTTTTTTAAATAGTAATTTGAATTTTCAGAATACAGGATTTTAAATCCCAGATTTTCTATGTGGACTTTTGGGTCCCACTACACAACATTTTAAAAAATGTGATAAATTATAAATCTTTTCTCAAATATGTGTTATTAGGGTTTATTGATTTCTTGCTGTTTTTTTCCCCAGCCCTATACAATTACTTTTCTAGGGACATTTTACTTTTCCATCAATTGCTCTGAATGAAAACTGAATGAAAGATAATTATAGATGGGTGTGACAATGTATGATACATTATACTTTTATACTTGTGACTGATCGATGGGAATATGGCATAAATCAATGAATTCACAGATTAGGTTTAGTTTGCATTAGATGCATCACAGTGATGTAAGCACCTTAATTGTAGTTATCCACCTGTTCCTCAACTGAAACAACAGATGGCATTCCACCCCACTGCACCACGAAATATTGCAACTACGTACCTTACATTTGTTTGACAAAATAAATGATATCCAACAGGGAAAAAAAACCTGAAATAGTATAAAGCTGATTGTCTTTTAACTGTAGTGCAGTTTTTAATCACACAATATTTCAGGACTTATTTTTTATCTCAACTGAAATATATTTTTTTCTGATCAATTTCATAACTTGAATTTCTCAATTTGATTCTCGGATTAAAAAAAGACTGAGATGATGTTGAATTTTCTTATCATAAGCAACATTTTTGGATGAACAAACTGAAGAAGAAAAATGTGTTTCAGTTTCCTTAGTATTGCACTCTGGGCCTATGGCTTGCATTTGATGGGAACAGATAATAGGTCTTATGGTAGGTCAGATGATATTGTCTCCATCAGACCATAAAACAAACCTCTCCAGTCATTTATTTTGGCTTCTGCTGTATCTTTTTGCGTGTTTTTTAAAGCTATTTAGTGGGCTTCCATCTCCAACACAAACATCATTTACCTTTATGAAGCCTTTTGCTGTTTGTAGAAACAGCATCAAAATGGCATGACATTTCTGAGGCCCCCAGAAATCCTCCACTATGAAACATCATAGGATTTATCCATTTTAATTTTAAAGATGGCAGGACATCAGTCCTTTCCTTACTCAGTGGGATAACAGATCTGAGGTGAGTTGGGTCCAGCCTAAGTGATGTTTTGGTTTCCCTCACATTCATGAGAGAGAAGGGGTGGTGATGTTCCTCTAAGGCTTTTTGGACCCTTACAGATTTGTGGTTTAAGATCAGTGACCTCCCCCACTTCGATTCTCTCCGTAGACCCAATCCAGTGTGATGAACGTCAAGCTCATACTCATAAAGATGAAGCCTAGAGCAGTGAAGCAGGCAGCCTGAAACACAAGAGCAGGAGAAGATACTTTTCATGACTAAGAACATCTGACTCTCAGTCAACCGTAATGTGTACATTAAATCAAATTCTCTTGTGATTTAAAATAGAGACTTGCCTGAATTTTTGGTCTTGAGTTCATTGGCTCTTGCTCGGTGGAAACGATTCGGATGTAAAAAAGACCCGGAAGGATGAAGATCAAGCTTGGAGCAGAGGTTGCACCTATGAAATGAACAAAAAATAAATGAAACTTCTACAGGAAGTTTAAGCTTAAGGTGCGGTCACATTAGCGAAACTAGTATAGCAATGTATGAAGCCCAGCTCACATAGAAGTAACTTTTAAACTATGCAGCTTTCTGTTGGTAGGCAGCAAATCTGCGTGACCAGCCTAAACCCACTGCGAAATCTGCACGGAATAATCTTTCTTCTGAAATTCCAAATCACGTGGATTCCTATTAAAAATGACTGGATTTTGCCCATGAAAATTCATCGACCAACAGTAAATGTGACTGCACCTTTAGGACAATTTCCCATTGACATACAATGATAGAATCCCCAGCATTCAAAATGCAGCAGTGATGACATCATTGTAACCCTGATGGCATCATTGCAAAATCTGAATGCTGAATTATGATGTCTTATCTAACCATATATAGCCACTAATGAGCAGAGCTCAACTTTATGCAAATGAACAGTGGGAGAAATATTATAAATAAACATTAATTTATTCAATACAGATTTTTTTTAATTACAAATGGATTATTCTACCCAGTATTTGTGAATGATATGTATTTGTATGCTTATTAGATTATCATGCAACTAAACTAAAGCTACAATAATGTTCTTTTGCTGCATTGCACTGGTATTTTTCTTCAAGTGCACATCTATAATTTTCTTTATTTACTCACCAATGATGCCGAAAATGTCACGAATGTTGGGCACAGAAATGACGAGAAGATTGACAACAAAAAGGAGACACAATGCAATAGAGATGTGACGCACCCAATGGAAGGGCTTATCAGGGAACAGAAGCTGAAGAAGGGCTCTGCGAATCTAAAAAAAAAAAAAAAAAAGAATACGACAAAAAAATCAAAATAATTCATTAAAAAAAAAATCTCAACAGGGACACTTCACCCAAAAATATTCACCCTCATGCCGTCCCAGATGTATATGACTTTCTTTCTTGTGATGAACAGAAACAAAGATTTTTAGAAAAATAATCAATCTCTGAGAGTCCATATAATGGAAGTGCATAGGACCCCAAAGTTGATGCTTCAAAAATCACACAAAGTGAAAATGACGGTAATCTACAAGACCCCAGTTTATGAATCTGTGTCTTCTCAAGAGAAACGAGTGGAACCATTGCTTACAGCCAATTGTCATATGCAGGTTCATGTTGTGAAACGTGATGTAAGTGCATTGCGAAACTCACAAGTATCGCTATGCTCACTTTTTTTTTTTTGAAGGTCCTGTACACTTCCATTATATGGACTCAGAGAGATGGATTGCTTTTCTAAAATCTGTTTCTGTTCATCTGAAGAAAGAAAATCATATACAGTATATCTGAGACAGCATGAAGGTGAATGATGAGAGAATTTTTTTTTTTTGGGTGGAGAAATATAAAAGCAGGAAAGCTAGTCAGATATCACCATATGACACTCTCAATAAAGGCTCTCATTACCGGGAAGAGCACAACGGGAACAGTCAGAGTCACGGCCACCAGCACGGCCAGTCGCACACACAGGATGAGCGTGTCCAGAGGATCCACCTTGCTGTAGGTGTGTAGAAGTTCCGCCTCTGTGTTTACTGAGAGAGAATAATACATATTGAGATTAACTACTATTTCCAGTCTGTTCTTAAATCACACACACACATGAACAGATGTAGGTTCTATTATACAAGCTAAACCACAAATTGATTATTTTGAAACAAGTATGGTAAAAAAAAAAAAATATGACAGTCTAGCCCGTAACCAGTGATGCCTTGCTTCTAAAGTCATGTTGTTACAATACAATATTTTCCAACGATTACATTTCTTTTTCTTTTAATAAAGGAAATCATTGTCTTTGTGGTAGTATTGTATAGATAGCAACTGTAAGGGGACATATGGTAAATTTTATGGCTGACATGCAGCATTGAACATCATTTTTATTTCAAAATCCAAAGTGCTTACAATAAAAGGTGAGGTAGCCAAAGATGGCAGTGAGCAGATACATGACAAACATCCCCAGGATGGACACGTTGGCAATGGCCTGCATGCGTCTCTTTGTGGGACTAAAAGTGTCAAAACAACAATAATAAAGGAGTTTACTTTTGACTCATGTTTCCCTTCTTGCAACAAAGAAATACAGACATATTATATTTCATGTATGTATGTTTATATATTCTTTGATTAATAGAATGAGCAGCATTTATTTGAAATAGAAACCTTTTGTAACATTATAATTGTCTTTACTGTCACTTTAGATCAATTTAATGCATCCCTGCTGAATAAAGTACTACTTTCTTTATTAAAAAAAAAAAAAAAAAACGTTTGAACGGTAGTGTATATTATAATAGATATATAAGTATCTCTCAAAAGAAATAAAAACTGTTTTGATTTCAATAGTAACCACCATAATTATTAGTGGTCATGAACATTTTCACAGAGAGCATGTGCATTCATAACGTACTTGCGCAGCTCAGTGTAGATCGGCAGCACCTCAGGGTGGCATACAAAAGCGAAGGCTAAGATGGGAACCGTGTAGGCTGTCTGCAAGACAACAAAGTAAATAAAGAATTACACAAAGCCATGTATGATCTCATGCAGTGAGGCAGCCTCACACCTATGTCCTCATACAGAAAGGACTAGTTGCTTGGTAACAGCAAAATTTCCATCTACATACTGAGCATTTCCTGTCTGTTAAGAGCTATAATGACAATAGCTTGTTGACCTGGGGTGCAAAAATGATACTAAGAAACAAACTTCCTGAATAAATTCTTGCAATGATGAAGACCGTTCCTAACCTGCTGGTTGATGGTGAAGTATTTAGCTTCACATTCACCATCAATAGATATGTTTTCAGCAGTGTGGTTGGTGAATCCATCGAAAGGACAAGGGATATTGAACTTTTTATAGATGACCTAGAAAACACAAACATAAACATAAAAAAGTTATAAAATAGTTTAAAAAATCTAGAGTTAAACCAGAGAGGTTTTGAGTTACTGGTAACACTTTAGTTAAGGGTGGAATTCTCACTATTAACTTGTTGCTTATTAGCATGCATATTACTAGGACATTGGCTGTTTATTAGTACTTATAAAGCACATATTAATGCCTTATTCTGCATAACCATATTCTACATCCCTTAATCCTACCCAATACCAAAACTTAAAGGGATAGTTCACCCAAAAATGAAAATTCTGTCATCATTTACTCACCCTCAGGTTGTTCCAAACCTGTATACATTTCTTTGCTCTGTTGAACACAAAGGAATATATTTTGAAGAATGTGAGAAACTGAACAGTTCTGGGGTACCATTGACTTCCATAGTATTTTTTTTCCTACTATGGAAGTCCCAAAGTGGCCTGGTTACAAATATTCTTCAAAATATCTTTTTTTGTGTGTCCAGCAGAACAAAGACATTTATATTGGTTTGGAAAAACTTGAGGGTGAGAAAATGATTAATAAGATTAATTAGGAGTTTATTGAGGCAAAAGTCGTAGTTAATAATTAGTTAATAGTGGGAATTGGACCCTAATCTAAAGTGTGACCGAGTTACCTTTTGATCTTTTCTCAAAAGACCACACACAGACCACAGCATTAAGTCATCAACACTTACTGAGATCAGGAAGAAAACCATACATGTCAGAGAGAAGCCACTGGTGTAGCCCAGGTACCCTGCAACAAACAACAGACATTATTACACAAAATGTAAATTATATTACCTGCTAAATGCTATAAAGCTTGAAGATACGAAGATATATTTAAACATTAACATCATGATTTTGAAGCAATGTGTATTGTGAAAAGTGCCATACAAATTAAAGGTGCAGTAAGCGATTTCTGAGAAACGCTGATGATATTTGAAATCGCCAAAACAAACACGCCCCTACCCAAAATGATCACACCCCTAACTTGATAGCTCCGCCCCCAAACTCACAAACAAGCTATGCAACACAGGCACCTCACCCCTAATGAGTGTATACGCCCCTTATTGCTGATTGGCTACAAGTGTGTTTTGGTGCTCGGTCCGATCCACCTTCAACAGAGAAATCGCTTACTGCACCTTTAATTTGACTTGAATTGATTCTATCAACAGTTGTTTGTTTCGATTTGTTTTAGGTTACAAATCAGTTCTCTCAACAAAAATTAGATTTGTAAATTTCAAAACTTGAAAAAAATTGACACAAAATGTTGTTTAGAACATCATAAATTCACTCTGGATTCTACTGCAGGACTAAGAACGTCTCGGTTACGTATGTAACCCTCGTTCCCTGAAGGAGGGAACGGAGACGTACGTCGGACATAACCGACGAATTGGGATCACTTCTGGGAGCCCCTGTCAGCTTCGAGTGTATAGAGAACGGGCCAATGGCCATTGGCGTGCGAGATTTGCATCTTGCCCGAGCGGGCAAGACACGCCTTGGGTCTCATACACCAAGGCGATGGCATCAACTATCCAGTGGGCCATCCCCTGCTGGGAGACAGCCTTTTCCTTCTGCTGGCCTCCGTAACAGATGAAGAGCTGTTCTGAGGTTCTGAAGCTTCACGTTCTGTCCACGTAAGCCCGCAAAGCACGGACGGGACAGAGAAAAGCCAGGGCTGGGTCTGGCTCCTCCGAGGGCAGCGCTTGCAGGTCATTCACCTGGTCCCGGAAGGGAGTGGTGGGAACCTTGGGCACATATCTAGGCCGGGGTCTCAGGATTACATGAGAGTTAGCCGGCCCGAATTCCAGGCACGATTCGTCGACCGAAAATGCCTGCAGGTCCCCTACCCTCTTGATGGAAGCCAATGCAGTCAGGAGTACTGTCTTCCAAGACAGAATTTTTAACTCAGCTGACTGCAAAGGTTCAAAGGGTGCTCTCTGCAGTGCGGTTAGCACCAGAGATAAGTCCCAAGAGGGTATAGAGTAAGAGCGAGGCAGATTTAATCTCCTCGCTCCCCTCAGGAACCTGACGACCAGATCGTGCTTTCCTAAGGACTTACCTTCAACTACATCGTGATGTGCAGCAATGGCGGCAACATACACTTTGAGGGTGGAGACAGCCTTCGCTCCAACCCATCTTGCAGGAAGGAAAGCACAGAACTGATCGAACATCTTCGGGGGTCTTCTCGTCGAACAGGTTCCACTTCAACGCATAGAGGCGCCTCGTAGAGGGAGCTCTAGCTGAAGTGATGGTGTCTACCACAGCCTGTGGTAGGTCACCTAGAACCTCCACGTCCCGTCCAGGGACCAGACATGGAGTTTCCAGAAGTCTGGACGCGGGTGCCATAGTGTGCCCCGTCTCTGAGTCAGAAGGTCCTTCCTCAGAGGAATGGGCCAAGGAGGTGCTGTCGCGAGGAGCACTAGTTCCGGGAATCAGGTCCGGTTGGGCCAGTACGGCGCAACCAACAAGACCTGCTCCTCGTCCTCCCTGACTTTGCACAGTGTCTGTGCAAGAAGGCTCACTGGGGGAAACGCATATTTGCGTAGACCCCGGGGCCAGCTGTGTGCCAGCGCATCCGAGCCGAGGGTCCCCTCGTTCAGGGAATAAAACAACTGGCAGTGGGACGTGTCCGGGGCGGCAAACAGGTCTACCTGTGCTGTCCCGAAGCGACTCCGGATCAGCTGGACCACCTGGGGATGGAGTCTCCACTCTCCCAGGAGCACTTGCTGACGTGAGAGCTCGTCGGCTGCACGATTGAGCAGGCCCAGAATGTGAGTGGCACGAAGCGACCTCAGATGCTTCTGACTCCAGAGGAGGAGATGGCGGGCGAGTTGTGACATGCGGCGGGAGCGTAGACCACCCTGTTTGTTGATGTATGCAATGGCCGCAGTATTGTCCGTACGGACCAGAACGTGCTTGCCTCGTAGCAGCCCTTTGAGGCGGCCCAGCGCAAGACGAACTGCTAACAACTTGAGGCAATTGATATGCCATTGCAGTTGAGGCCCCGTCCACAGACCCAAAACTGCAAGCCCATTGTACGTGGCCCCCCAGCCAGTGGATGAGGCATCCGTGGAGACAACAGCATGCCTGGACACGTTCTAGGGGAACTCCTGCCCGTAGAAACGAAGGGTCCGACCACGGGCTGAAGGTTTGGCGGCACTTCAGTGTTACTGAGACACGGAACGAGCCGCTCTGCCACGCCCATCTCGGGACTCGGTCGTGTACCCAGTGTTGAAGCGGCCTCATATGAAGCAATCCGAGCTGCGTTACCGCGGCTGCAGATGCCATATGCCCCAGGAGCCTCTGAAAATGTTTCAGTGGTACCGCTGTCCTGCGTTTGAACGAATTCAAGCAGTTCAACACCGACTGGACGCGCTCCTCTGTGAGTCACGCTGTCAGATTGACCGAGTCCAGCTCCATACCGAGAAAAGAGATCCTCTGCACGGGGCAGAGTTTGCTCTTTTCCCAGTTGACCCGAAGTCCCAACAGGCTGAAGTGTCTGAGCACCATGTCCCTGTGTTCGCACAACTGCGCCCACGACTGAGCTAGGATCAGCCAGTCGTCGAGGTAGTTGAGGATGCGAACACCACGCTCTCTCATGGGAGCAATGGCCACCTCCGCGACTTTCGTGAAGACACGGGGCGACAGGGACAGCCCGAAGGGTAGGACTCTGTACTGATATGCCCGTCCCTCGAATGCAAAGCCAAGGAACGGTCTGTGTCGAGGGAGAATCGAGACATGAAAGTACGCGTCCTTCAGGTCTATCACTGCAAACCAATCTTGGGGACGGATGCACCTGAAGATGCGTTTCTGCGTTAGCATTCTGAACGGCAGCCTGTGAAGGGACCGATTCAAGAACCGCAGGTCCAAGATTGGCCGTAACCCGCCGCCTTTCTTGGGTACAATGAAGTACGGGCTGTAGAAGCCTGTCTTCATATTGGCTGGAGGGACCGGCTCTATCGCGTTCTTCGCCAGTAGGACTGCGATCTCCGCCCGTAGCACGGGGGCGCTCTCCTTCGACACGGAGGTGAAGTGAACGCCCCTGAACTTGGGGGGCCGTCGGGCAAACTGAATCGCATAGCCAAGTCTGATAGTACGGATGAGCCAGCGGGACGGGCTGGGAAGCCCTAGCCAGGCTCCCAGCGACCGAACCAGTGGGACCAACGGCACCACAGACGTACCCACAGCGGGGCAGCGCAGCGGAGTGCAGTGACCCGACTCAGACGGCATAGCGGCCCGAAGTGGCATCTGAGTGTGCAATGCAGCACTTACCTGCTTCCGCTGAGGGGGCGCACGGGTGTGAGGAGACCTCTTGTGTGCGTCCTGGACACAGCCAACACCCCCTGCTGGCGATGAGAGAGGCACCGGAGGGTGACAAGGCATGGGAGCGTCGTACACCGCCAAGCGGGTTCTCTTGGCACCCAGAGATTTTGGAAACAGCTCTTTTAGTGAAGTTTTGGGTACCACTGGCACGAAGGCCAGTGGTGGAACAGAAATCAAATTTGAACAAAAGATTCTCTCCCGGCCCTCCTCTGGGAGAGGGAGCGGTGCCTCCTGAAGAGCTGTCCCCTCCATCTCTGGGTGGCCTGTCTCAGGGTCTCTTACGATGGCGCTTGCCACCTGGCCTGGCAGCGGCCTGAGCGGGCTGGACGGCCTTCCCGCGGCCGGCTCCACGCCGTTACCCTGGTGGAGGCTGCTGCTCAGTTTGGGCGGGAGTGGCGACGAGCTGGAGAAGGGGCTGTGGCCGGCGGATAACCCAACCCAACCTGGGAAATGGGGGAGTCCAGGAATATCATATCGGCCAGGTTGAGGCAGAGATGCCGCTCCTGGACCACAAGAGCGGACATCGCCTGACCAATGGAACGGGCGGTGACTTTCGTCGCCTGGAGAGCGAGGTCCGTTGCCGTCCGGAGCTCCCGGAGGAGCTCTGGGTCAGGCCTATGTGCACTCATGCATGTCCATGAGTGCCTGGGCCTGGTGCACCTGGAGCAACATCTTGGCTTTGTAAGCCTTCCCAGTCAGACTGGAGGAGAACTTACAGGCCAGGTGGAAGCGGACGCCAGACACAGTTGCATTGCGACAGCCCGTTCCACCGGCGGGATCCCCACGTACCCTTTGACTGGCCCGCCGTCGAGGGTAGTGAGGAGGGAGAAGCCACTCGGCCGGTTTCTGGCAGAAAAAGGTGCCGTCCACGACCTTGTGAGCTCCTCATGCACCTCCGGGAAGAAAGGCACCGGGGCGGGATGCTGAGAACCAGCGCGAGCCGCCCCGAGAAACCAATCGTCCAGCCTAGAATGCTCGGGACACGGTGGAGGGTTCCACACGAGCCCGACCTTTTCGGCGGCCCGGGAAAGCATAGCCGTCAGCTCGGGGTCCGTCTCGGGCAACGCTAATCTCCCAGAGGGAGGCAACGCAGCCGAGTCTTCATCCCCCGAGGACTGAAACTCCCCCTCCGATGCAGTGATCGACATCCTATCATCTGCTGGAGCTCCAAAGGTCACCGCTGGACCCCCAACCCCACCCCCCCCAGGAGGGGCCAGCGTTTTTCTCCGAAAGCTCAACCGGCTGCGGCGCTTCAGAGGGATTAGGGGCCCGCGGAGGCTGGCTCGGCGGGTGTGCCCTAAACGTGATCCTCAGGTCACCCTGGCTATTCGCCGAAGTAGGTCTATTCTGCTGGGCAGGAATAGCACTAGATCGGGGCATAGGTAAGGGGACTCCACCTTCCTGAAGGTAGGCGAGTTTCGACCTAAGCGCCGAGATAGTCATGTTCCCGCAGTGGGAACATGAACTATCCACAAACGCTGCCTCAGCGTGCTGAATGCCCAGGCATGTAAGACAACGATTGTGACCGTCAACTGGCGACAGGGAACGACCGCATGCAGAAACGCACGGGTGGAATGACATCTTGAAAAACACGCAGTGTCACACCCGTGTTGCTCTTTTAGAGGAAACGCTCTTTCAGTGCTGAAGCACACAGGGACAACCGCGGCAGGGACAGGAATGTAGTGCAGCCTGTGTCTGCTCTCACTGTGGAACGCCCTCACCAAACCAACAAACAGTGCTGTGAAAACAGCAGTTTTGCTCTTGAAGACACAGTGAGCACGCGGTCGCGCTGAATGTGCCTTCTCTCCCAGCACAAGGTGTTTCTCTTGTTCTCTCTCTCTCTGCTTTCTAGACAGGAACAGTGCTTCATCAACGCTGTTCGGCTCCGAAGTGAATGACAAATGTGCGCTGCATCCGCTTCCTATTTATACCCGCGGTGCGGGGCAGAGCGCGAGATGCAAATCTCGCACGCCAATGGCCATTGGCCCGTTCTCTACACACTCGAAGCTGATGGGGCTCCCAGAAGTGATCCCAATTCGTCTGTTACGTCCGACGTACGTCGAACGTGACCGGCTGAAAGGGAACTAACTATTCTACTAACTATTCTACTGCAGAAAAAGCCATGGATCCTTTCAAATGTGTGTGTGAATAAAGCAGATTGTGTTTTACAAGTGAGAGGAAGACAATATTATGAAAACTGGCAATGTGACAAGCAAATAGAAAGGATGAGATGAGGATGAATTCACAACCAGCACAAAGCAGAATGGCTTACCAAGCTGTCTCATCAGGGCAAGTGGCAAGATGATGCAAATGGACACAATGACGATCAGATAGTTGCCATTCAGGAACCACTCACTAAAAGCAAAAACAAAAAAAAGAGAATAAGGCAGCCTACTCATCTACTGCAAGGAACCTTGCAAGTGTTTATGTATTTCAACAACAGTTGGAGGATTTGGATTGCTCTAAGGTTGGAATGCACCAGTAGTTACCTTGGATGACCCAAATATTTGATCTAATTCTTGGCTAGATTAAATTAGACTCATTAGGAGAACACGGGGAGAAACGGATGATTGTGTTCCTCACCCACTGCTGTGGTGAAGGCCAAGGAAAGCCTGAATAACCAGAGGTAATTCAGACTTCACAATGAAGAGGTAGCTAGACATAGCTGAAAGAAAAAGAGACAGATACATCAGACACAGTTTGGTTGTACTGACACCCATCTAAATGGCAGATGTACATATTTTAATATGAGTTACGAAAACGTATGGAGTTTTGCACTGCAACATTTTATACTGTAGAAGATGTATCAGAAATAAATAAACAAGAATCTATGTTGCGTGTAGCCTAAGGTGACTCTTTCCAAGTTTAGAGAGCCATACGCATCACAGATGTATTACAATACTGCTGGCCGGACAAAATATTTGTTACTAGTCTGAGAGGGAACGTTGTGTAACATAGTGCTGCTAACATTATACGCACAACATATTATTCCTCACGAGACTCAGGGATTGCTTCTAATTCACATCACTGTATTTTTAAAAGCTTTATAATACTTTAAAAGCCTTTAAGGTTTTTATTCAATCCTACTAACAGAACAAATTATAGAGAGATACTATTTCAATCTAATGGATAATAATAACTTAAAATCAGTATAACTGGACATGTTACAGTGCTTAAGGAAAGATACAGAGGGGGGAAAAAGGAGTTTGGAAATGAGATCAGAACCAAGCCAAAACTCCAACTTACCACCGATGTTGTGTAATGTTATGACAAGAGCTGCCAGTATTTTTCCCGGGTGTCCAAACGCTCGTTTACCCAGTTGTTCATAAGCACGAATACCTGTACAGACAATATTACAGGTTAGTGATTAATGATTTAGCCTGATGAACTAACGCAAATCATACATGCAAATCTAATTACAACCTGGAATCCTCAAAAGGCTTTACATTGAAAGTTTTCATCCAATCAATTATTTATCATTGTTATTAAATTGAATTCAAAAATGGAAAAAATGAATTGGAAAAAAATCTAATTTTCACTCAAACTGATGTGCAGTTAATATGACTTATAATGAAAAATACTGTATTCAACTAGAAAGTAAAGCAATATAGAAGTATTGGTGCCAGAGCAATTGTAAAAGTCTCTTTTTTATAACAGAAGCAGTAAATTATGTTAATATGAACACAAAATCTCCTGAATTTGTCATACCCACAACCCCTGCACTCCTCAGCAGAAGATGGACAGAGTATGATGATAAGACAGCAATGCAGGTCAACAAGACCCTGTGAAAAAAAAAACAAGCAGAAAACACGAAACATAAACAAGTAAATGAACAAGATAATGTCTGTCATATCAATACATGACACAAGAACATGAAAAAAACATTTGTCTCATGTAAATTCCCTACATAGTTGAAGATGTGCATTGAAAATGAGGCAAGTAAACAAAGTATTACAGTATATGTTCATTAGATCATTACTGGTCATTCAAATGGTTAGAAATGTCATACAACTACATACTCTGTAGAACTCCAGGGCTTTTACGTCGTGGTTAATTGTGAAACTGAGGTGCATTCTGGGATACTCACAAAAAGAGGACGATACCAGTGTTGGACATGGCGTAGGACAGTCCCAGAATCCCACTGCCCATGATGGCATTGCTAAGGTTGAAGACAGACATTCCAAATGATGTCTTTCCTTCAAACTAGCAGAAAAAACAGACACAGAGACAAGTTGAATAATTGGGTGCTTTATTAATATGAGCTGGATGGAATGGGATTTTTATTTCTGCACTCACATCTGTAAACTGAGGGGGTTTTCCACCATCACTCTTGTGTGGTAAAAACTCCTCTCGTTCAGGTGACTCTCTAAAACAATCAGACAAATGTAACACTTTATAAATGCAACAATTACCAGGTCATCAGTTATGATGCTACAAAATTAACAAGTCAAATTAACTGTGTAAGTAAATTGATAGCGAAGCCTGCATGGGGTTCGGGTGCATAAAATGAATTAAAGCAAGGACCTCTGTCCAAGTTTTATGCCAAAGGTAACACTTTTGCCTTACAAGACAGCCATTAAAATGATACAAAGTGATGTGCCTGATATTTAAACAACCCAGGCCCAGTTTATCATGGTGTTTACATGTAATAATAAAATGTGTCAAGGATGATATCATTTATTATATTGTTGTTTAACTGTTAACACAGCTGATTTGTTCAACATGTATGGAATGCATTAATGTGACCATAAATCCAAGGTTATTTCTGTGTGCTAATGAGGTGAAGGCTATGCTGCGGTATGCTGCTAAATTTCTCACTCCCAGGAAAAAAATATTTCAGTGATGTTGCAATGCTCTCATTTTCCAATTAGGTTCATTTTAAGTTCACCCAAATATTCTCTTAAAATAAATGTAACTTATGACTGTGTTGTTGTTCTAGAGATGGCGAAGCAACTGACTAGTGTGTTTGCTTTGCTTTTAGCATGCGTCTGCGAGGCAGCAGGAAATAGATACACAGTGACAGATTTAGCGACATAGGAAGCGTAGAATTCTGTTTTTAAGGCAAAATCACTGTTAATAAATGACATGTACCCTTCCTCAAGATGTTGAAAGTCTTGGTGGTGGCCGTTTGTTAGTTTCTGAAGTTCCATGATGTATATTTTCTTTCTTTTTCTCTTTTGAGCAGTGAAAGTTGTGAAGTGTAGAGTGAAGCGTTTTCTCTATAAAGTAGATCTGCAAGAAAAAAAAGACAATAAACCAACATCATTAAAGCAGTTTGACTAAAATACCACAAAAGAATATTTCATATTATGAGACATCTAAAGCAGCATATATAGTATGGTATATCTCACTGTGCTTTTACACTGTTTAACGTAGCATAAATCCATTTACAAAGGAATAACAATCGCAGAAATAATGTTATAACATTAATGTTTCAAATATGAAATTATCAATATTGAAGCGCAGAATTACGAAGATGAAATTATAAATAAAATATAAAATAATGACAAAAATTATTAATACTAAATTATAAAACACACTAGTGTTTCAAATTTTTTTTAAAAGAAAGGCTTCTGCTCACCAAGGCTGCATTTATTTGATCAAAAATACAATAATATTGTGAAATATTATTACAATTTAAAATAACAATTTTCTATTTGAATACATTTTAAAATATAATTTATTCCTGTCGTGGCAACGCTGAATTTTCAGCAGCCATTACTTCAGGCTTCAGTGTCACATGATCCTTCAGAAATCATTCTAATATACTGATTTGGTGCTCAAGTAACATTTCTATTATCAATGCTGAAAACAGTTGCTTAATATTTTTGTGCAAACTATTTGACGGTCACTTTTGATTATTTTGATACATCCTTGCTCAATAAAAGTATGAATTTCTTTCTTTCTTTCTTTCAAAAAAAAAAAAAAAATTCTTACTGACTCAAAACTACTGAACAGTAGTAGTACTCTGTCAGGATAACAACAAAGAATACTGCATCATTTACACAGAACCAAAACACACAATCAAAACAGACCTCAGTCAAAATAGTCTCTTGGTTATACAGATGTCTATACTAGGCGATATTGCACAATATTTACAACAACTTTAAAGCAATCACAGAGCTACTTTAGAGCAGCCACCTGAAGACAGCTGAATGCCCTCTTTGACCCAGTCTTTATATCCTGTCTTCTGTTTAGACTCTTAATCCATAATTTTCCTGAAAGTTATCCGATTAGAAACCGTGAGAGCTGTCAAGATGTAGCCGAGTGTCCAGGAAACATGAGGTCCATGTGTCCATTTCTCACCACCTCTATTGTGACTGGCTCTAGCGGGGCTCATGTTTCAAAAAGAAAAAAAGAGCCCAAGAGAGCAAAAGAGTGCCAGGAAATCTGTAATCCTAGGTTTATTTTGGATTCTTGCCTTTTCAACTGTGTAAATGATCATTTATAAAGGAACAGCTTCTGAGAGAGAGCATTTTTTAAGAACTGATGTGATGGGCATGTCAAACACCTAACTTCTAGGCAAACTATCGTTCTGGTACAACATGCTGTTCTCTATGAGTGTAAATTCATTGATGAACGAAAAGCTTTTATGGAATTTATGTTTGACCTTGTGTGCTCTTTTTAGGGCCCGAGCACCGATGGTGTGAGGACCCTATTGGAATTGCTCCGTTTATTATTAGTCATTATAACTCTACAGCCATTGTGTACACATAATAGTGACTGAAACTCTGGAAGATTTAGTACACTTTTTGTTTATGACACTCATCCCCAAAGGGGACACACATCCAATCTTTACTGACTGACAAGAGTGGCCGAAACTGCCTCTGGAGAGATGCTACCTTTGTTATTCTGTCTTTTAGCAACTGTGAAGAAGGGGTGGGGATCAGTGTTATTTTAGTATTGTTGATTTTTTTTGTATTTCCCTATTCATTTCTTTATTAATTTTAGTTTCTAACTTATTTCAGCTATTCTATGGTTTTAGTTTTAGTTATAGTTAACTAACCCCAATGGAGGTATGGGGGTGTGTAGTGGTTCTAGAGTGCACAGTATTAACTGAAAAGTACATCTGTACTCCATTATTATGACTGACATCAGTCAACATCACTAGTATGTTATACATTAACTCAGTAGCGGCTTGCAAACTACTGATGGTTCAGATGTTGAAATCAGTGGGATATATTCCATATGGTGGGAATAATGGTCGCATACTCACAAACATAACAGTATGTGACTCAAACAGCTCTACTAAGAATGTTTCTTGCCGTGTGTGTGCGAATTATCCCACAGTGTCTCAAACACGTAAGAAAGTGTAAATGGAAAAAAAAAAGTCTCTCTCCAATGCCAGGGTGAATCTATCAGAAAAATGTAAACAAATATGAGATCAGTGTGTTTATAAGACCCTGTGAAATGCTGTGGGAAGAAGCAACAAGGCGAATTGCTGTTGGATATGAAATTCACAGTCACATTTAGCCCACAAGTTTGAATACGTGGCTCAGGCTTCGGAGGTTTGGAAGTTTTCCAGCAGCCCCTGCCAGCTGTAGTTCCTGAACTGCTTTCCGAACACAACCTTGTACACCCGAAAACTTGATAAGATTTGTTGTAATAATTACATACCGCCAGCAGATTCACGCCTTGGTCTTTCCTCAGACACAAACAGAAGTAGGATTATAAAAAGAAAAGTGCTGAAGTTTCAAAATATAATATGCTACTATGTGAAACTCTGGAGTAACTGAGATTTTTTATGGAATTCTATGAAATTAGAATATTATGAATATTACAAAAACTAAATAAGACTTTACATCATTCAAAATTAAGTACTAATAAATTATAACTCTGAAAATTATTTCACCAAGGCAATTAGCATACACAACCGAGAGAATATAAAAGTGACACAACTCTTATTAGCCTCATCTGACTAATGAATTCTCACTATATAGTTTCCACGATTTAGCATTCAGTTGCCAGCCTGAGATGTTGACCTTTTGTGCTGTGTCCTGGCAAAATTCCACACTGTATGGTAAAAGTCATTTAAGTGTCTGACCCATCAGGCTGAATGCTAATTCTGTTATAAGTATCTGAAGGCTTGAGTGGAGAATTGCACAATCTTTAATGTTGATGTAGGCCTGTAGGCAAACAATTAAACAATAATAAAACCTAAATAATTAAATAAAGAATAAATTGTACAGTACTGAATAACTTTAACATAAGTTTAAAAGCCTGCACACTTATATTTCAACAATCTATCTGTAATCCAAATCCTAATAATTTAACAGAAAAATAATGTACAATGTAAATGTATACAATTAAAGTACATAATAAACAATCAGTGTTCAGTAAAACTATTTCATTAATTGAAATAAAGCTATAAATGGAATAAGTAATTAAATGTAAATTACTTATTGTTGCATTACGTTTTAACATATAAAAATAAATTAAAGCTAAATAGAAATATGCAAATAAAAAAAAGGTCCAAAGCACACAAAAAAAATACTAAATCTTAAACTAAAAATAAAATGGAAACTGAAAATATAAAAATAAGAGCTAACTCAAAATATTAATAGTCTAATACTAAAATAACAAAATATATTCGAACACAGCATTGGTGGCTTGATCTTCTGATTCGATATAAAACAACAATTTAAGGTTCAATTAGTTAACATTATTAATACATTATGAACTAAGAATGAACAACAAGCCTATGTAGAACATTAACATTAATGAAGGTTAAAAATGTGTTATTTCATCTAAGCTATTGCATGAACTAATGTTTACATATAGAACCATACTGTAAAGTGTTGCCAGTAGCACAAACCAGTTTTACCAACGAGTTTTACATGAGCTTTAAAAGCAATATGTCATGTCACATTGCTGGTGTTCACTGGAGTCATGTGTAAACTATAGGTTGAAACCAACTGGACAACATTCCACAAGGGTTGTTTTAAGAGTACATGCTCAGCTTTACTCTTAAAACAACTAATCACTTCTCAAAGGTTGCAACAATCAACGACTTAAAAGACATGGAACCAATTCGAACTTGAATATTTCTACAGAGCAAAGTCTTAATAAATGAACACCAAAAACCTTTTCATGGAAAAATCCCCTATAAATTACATTTGTCAGCTGCAAAACGTCACACTCGTGTATTCGCCAAGAATTTCACCCTGAAGGCAGCTTGTCTACAGACAAGAGGAGAAAGACAACTTCTCTGCGACAAGACCACCTCGTCCGTACCCAGCACCACTCCCAATAACTGCCTGATCAAGTGTGAAATACTAGTGTGACCAGATTGACTGTTACCTGGGGCAGCTTTCCTCAATGCAGCACTAGATGACTGTTTGTAATCCTTCTCTGGATCTGATTTTAAATGCTAAATGTTACTTGGCCCAGACAACCTTTCCACTCAACTGTCAGGGAGTCACTGAGTTATTTGTTTAAACTTCTTAGCACTCAGTTAGAACATGCAGGGTGGGTAGTAGGGACATCGAGGGGCTGGGAGAAAGAGAAAGAAAGAGGTGGGGGAGGGTGGCAAAGAGAAGTGGGTAAAGTGTGCTGCGTGACATCTAATAACTTTTAACCCTTTACTCCCATGAATAATAAAATAAAACACTGCTTCTCAACTTTCAGACTGCAAGGAAAAACAAAGAATCAGCATCTAACCACATAATCATGCACAAGTAGGTTAGTCAGTCAAATGGCTTATCAACTTGATTCATCCAATTAGCAGTATTTTGGTGAAAATACCAAGTAAAAGTCCCCAAGTAAAAGCATACCAAATTAGGCAGATGCCTACATTGTTGGTGTACATGACAGGTTGTGTGTCATATACCCTCATCCTCAGAAACCATGGTAAAAGAACAAGGTAAAGAAAATACTATGCATACTGCATTAAAGGCATACTTAGGATTAAATATCCAAAAAACACTAGAACAATATATTTTGTTGACTTGTGTACTCATCTTATCCAGAGAAATCAGCTATTTTAACCAGTGTAACGGCCCGTGTTATTACGTCGCCTGTCAGTGACGTCATATCCGTGTCACCCTCGATTTTCGGTTTTACTTCCGTAGGGAAACACCAAAGATGCTTTAATATATTATGTTTTATTAGACAGGTGAGCAACTGTTTGGATACCTTTATCAATAGAAAACTAATCATTGTTATATCAGCCTTGTTGGCAGAGGCTATTTACACTAACTCCACCCACTTATGTCTGGTTGGGCCTGACAAAATTATGGTAGACGCTGAATCGTCAACAGTAGCAATAGTTTAGGGGTAAGGCAGAACGCTTTGACGCAAATCGACCTGAGTTCAAATCGTATCTGCCACTATTTATAAGTATAAATAACATCTATACTATACAAATTTACACTTATTTCAAAGAAAATAATGCTTTTTTTACATAGTGTAAATAGAATCTATTGCAAACTTAGCGCAAATAGCCGCTGCCTTGTTATATAGCTCAACATGGTTAGTCTTGTTTTGAATCTTGTTTTCTTGATTCACTGCGAATAACGTTTGTACACAAAAAGCAAATCAGACAACACTATTTTGTCAAGTGGCTAACACAGCATAATCAGAAAGAGCTTTATTTTCTCCACCATATAATGTTTTTTATGCCATTTAGCAACACAAGTCATTCAGCTGTCAATAATATGATATTCGAATATCGAATAAGCTTACTGCAATGTGTAACAAGTGTCTCACACCAGCCACCAGCCAGTAGTGTTATAACATAACTTTGAACTTTTTTGTATTTTTAGTATGACTGATTTGACCAAGTGAAACCTAAAGTAATTCAGCACTTACAATAATGTGAATATAAGTGATCAAATGTAACTGTAAGAAATTTCAGGTTCAGGGAAGGAGAAGGCAAATGTTAAACATAACTTTAATCATAACATTAATCGTAAAATATGCATAAACAACAAAACGAAAGGAGCGGCAGCGGCTGACTGTGGCATATTAGCATAATAAAAACAGCAAGGTAAAATGTCCCAGGCTCTCGGCCCCACCCTGCTTCATACCACAGTAACGTTAATAAAACTTTAATAAATGAGCTCATCCATGAACACGATTTTTGCCCATCGGATTGCTTTCCATCAGCTGTGGTGGTGAAGATTCAGATTGCGATTCCACGGTCATTCACGAAAGTCATCAAGCTACGCCTTTGTTATTGTTTTGAATAAACGACCTATAGCGGGTGGTGCTTTGTGAACTGAAATGTTGGTCATCGAACATTTAATTTAGAAGATATAATTGTAATAATTTTAAATATTGCTTGGCATATGCAGTTCATGATACAATGAAAGATTTCTTTGCTATCAAATAAATTGCATTTTAAAATATATTCAAACAGCTATTTTAAATTGTAATAATATTTCACAATATTACTGTTTTATTGTAAACACAATAAATACAGCCTTGGTGAGTGTATAAGAGACTTCTTAAAAAAACTCACCACAAACTTTTGAACGGTATTTTATTTGAAAATATTGTAAATAAAAATGTAAATATTACATTTTATAATATATATATATTATTTTATTTTCATTTACTTTTTTTTTTTTTTTTTTACTTTAGTATGATGTGGTACTATGTTATAACTACAATCTAGATCTGAAGCAAAATCAACTGAGAATCACTTAATTAAAACTGTGACCAAATACCTTTAAATCACATTCATAATGTTGCAATAGTTTGTGGACAAGATTTGGCAGGTTAGCATATTCCAACCTCTATATCTTCAGCCACTTACTATCAGAGCTTAACAACCACCCATTCCACTCGCATTCCTTCATGCATTTCCTTTCGTTCCACTCTCATTCTCTATAGACTCTCTCCCTATATGTCAACATCTCACACTATTGCTATCCATTTTAAGGCCTTGGCTAGAGGTGTATTACAGTGCTCAAATGCTCTTTTTATGGCAGACACATCAGTGTAGTCTACTTGCCCATACTTGAATTTCCAGAGTATTTCCCATGAGATAATATGATCCCTTCAGCTCAGAGGCCGCATACATCTGTGTGCCAAAATTAAGGCTCGAGTGAATTCGTAGTAAGTTTTACTAATAAAATAGCACTAACAGAACGTGTTTTCCACATCAGTATGAATTTACTTTCAAACCCCAAAGACTCAAACAGTGGAATTCAAAGTTAAAGACCAGGTCTGGTCATTGTTGTAGGCCACACAATGCACTCGCTGATCTCTCCGCATGCTCATTTCCAAGCCTGTGGCCATGTATACTCAATATGTCCAGGACATCCGTTTAAAAGAGCTACGGAAACCACTTGAGGTTTATCAGTTGTGTGGGTCACAACATCAGTGTGTACATTGTGCCTGTAAAACCGCTCTAAAAAATTATACACATTCCTTTTCATTTTCCACCTGATAATGATTTCCTGTACTTTTCCTTTCAGATAACAGTGGTATGTCTATTGTGGGATTATTCATCTGTGATGTGTCTTTTCACACTCTAGCCAAAGAACTTTATGTGCTTCAAAGATTAAAATACAACTGGAAGTGCTTCACCTGAAGTCAACAGCTAAAACTGCTAAACAAAATGACGTTGTTAAGTCACGATCTCAGCAGTACAAACTTCACAAAATTAAACTGTTGTTCTTTCTCTTATCTGCAGAAACTATAAAAAAGCCATTTGAAGACTGAAAAGTGTAACCACTGACATGCTATCAATACATTGCTCTGTTTGAGCATCCTGACCAACCCAACATTAGCACAACCAATGGCGCGAGTTTAGAGCAGGACTATCTGCTTGGCTGGCCAATGGCGGATAAGAAAAGTACAGTGAAACTTAAAAAAGTTGCTGTGTCTAAAATCACATACTTTTGGAGATTGTGCTGAATTTGCTGATGAATACACTTCTCAATCATTAATAAAGTACTTCTTTATAGGCAGTTGTGTAGTATAAAAACATTACCAAGCATACTACATCTAAAATGTTGCCATTGTACTTTGACTGCTACATACTAACAACAATAACCACAAAAATAATGCACTTGGGAGTTAACAAGTTTAATTTAACCAGGACAAACAACGTTTTTGGTATCTGTAGCAACTGCATTTGAAAAGAGTAGCTTACAGTTACAGTTCCCATGGCCTCATTTGGGATAGCAAAGTGTCCGCTGTATGCAAAATTCAGAGTCCCAGCAGGTGAACATCCAGGTATTGTGTAAATATACTGTTTCATGAATACTATTGGGAAAACCTAGTCATTTGACATACTGCTTTCCGCATACTATATAGTAGGAAAGCAAAGCGTATTCTGATGAATGATGCTAATGGCAAAAAAAAAAAAGAAATTAAAATTTCTGCTCTTCCATTTGACTTTGTTGCAAATATACTTCAGGCTAGTGAATAACAAAACTCACATTACGAAGTTTAATGAGGTTTAATGTCTCTTTTCCCAAATACATGACCTAGTACATGCCTTTACTAAATCAATCTCTTCTCACAATGCATTGGGGTGTACCCTTACACATTGCGCAACAATTTTTGGATGTTTGGATATTTTGAGGTCTTCATAGTCCCAATTTAGTCTGAGAAGACTTTAAACGTATCAGTGAATTGCAGTATATAATCACTTTTAGCTAGCAATATCTTGTGGAACATATCGAAGAACTGAGAGAATGTGAACAATGCATGATTTACTAACATTAACTTGTTTATCAAGATGATTTTCTTATATTGTATTCGGCTTAAAATAACCATTCCATGCATTTAATCTAATCTAAACAAAAACCTCACAAAGAAAGAGTGATCTGTTTGTTTTTTTAAAAGACATTTTATGAATATGTGGATATGCCCTATATTTCCAAGCATTTATGTCTAGTCCGTGCAAGTCCAAATCAGCTAGCGGCCTTTTATATCTGGCTCAAGTTAATTCTAGAGCTGCGATCGGATATACGATACCTGCATAACGTCATGTACAGTGTGCATAGAAAAGATTTTCCTTTGCAACTCACATACGCTATTATCTTCAGTCATATTTAGCCATATTCTTTACCACACTGTAGGGTGATTGAGGGGAACAACAAATCATAAAACTCTCTAACCCAAACATTTTTTTAATTGTTATAAAAAGCCCCTTGAAAGTGCAATTAATTCCAATCAAAGAGCAAATTGTATAACGGTAAAACAGAATGAAAGCTATAATTATGTTAACAAAACTCTCCTAAGCCATTAAGCCTTTCCTGTCAACTGCAGTCTGATTTTCTAGCACATGTGCTCATGCAATACAACAGATACTCAGAAGAAAAAAAGACTCCCTCACCCTTTTAAATGGCAGTTGATGTTTTCTCAAAGGCAGTGCTGGTGAAGCATTCTCTGAGAGCTTTTCTTGGTTGAGGTGTTGCTTTTTATCCCAGTTGTTAAAAGGTTTAAGTAGAGCCCAAGAGAGAAAGAGAGAGAGAGAGGAAAGTGTGGTTCCACTGAAGGGAGTAAGGCAGGAGGCAAAGGGTGGGAAGCACATGGAGGAAAAAACCCTGAAAGGGAGGGAGCTTCTCAATGCAGTCTCAAGTTACTTGTGATGTCACGAACAAATAAAGTCACTGTTGAACTCTGTTAATGCAGGCAACAGCATTCCATTCAGTGGCTCTTTCACACTTTTACATCTGTTTGTCTCTTATTCAGCACATTGACGGAATGTCATCTTCACAAGAAGCTCCATATTTTGAGCTGGAAAAGACAAAGCTTAAAATAAGACCGGTAAATAAAGTTAGGTTTGATAAAATTGTAAGTGAACGATTGTCTTCTCTTTACTTTATATCCTTTCCTCTTTTTCACACTCTTATATAATTTCTTCTCTCCCTTGTCTTACTAAATATACAGTTCACCCCAAAATTAACATTTCGCCACTATTTACTCAACCTTATGTAGTTCCAAATCAGTATTACTTTCTTTCTTCCTGGGAGCACAAAAGGAAAAGTTTAGCAGAATTTCTGAGGCAAAAAAGCACCATAAAAACATCATAAAAGGCAATCTGACTTTTAATGACAATACAACAAAATTTGAGATGTTATTCGCTGAAACAGTAACTCTCAAATTGCATTTGCATATGCACATTTTCAAAAATGTTATGTGAATGCATTGCGTCAAATTTGCATGGGTTGTGTTATGTCACATGACAAATCACCATACATCATGTTGAGGACTGTGACCTATAGGCAAGATTTAAAGTGAATAAAAATACTTACATTTAGATAGTGGGAAGGAATAATGTCAAACTTTCTTCATTGTCTTTTGTGTGTGTGTGTGTGTGTGTGTCTTTTCTGTTACTGATCAGTGTGACAAAAGTATTTCTTGAAGAAGTAATACAAATCAAATAGCAGCTTACTTTTTCCTCTTTAGGTCAAAAAGATGGGCCATGCTGATGAATTGAGACAATTCAGTATATGCCAAAAGGAAATGGATAAAATACTGTAATTATTTTTGATGTAGCCTAATATATATCATAGATTTTAATAACCTGTTGTATTCAAGGAAGGAAAAAAACAATAACAACAAAATGCTTAGATCTCTAAGGATTAACTGTTGGCTATAAATCATGATACTCATTTATTCTTGTCGAGTTTAAGGAATATTTAGTCTAGTATTGAAATTCAGTAGTAATAATATTGACGATAGACGCATTCATATAAATATAATCTGCTAATAATACTATGGTCATGATCATAGGATTTTCTCTCAAACCTACAAAAACATCTAAAACATTTCAATTCGCTCCTGGTGGACAGCGCACGTGCTTACGCGTCGGTCTCGTCACGAGACCTGAACGCTCTGTGAATGTCGGGAACTTGAGTTTTATATGAGTAGTTCAGTATGGATGTGTCAGATATCTAAAACGTCATGTCCCATGTTACACTGCGTCGGACACTCCTAGGTAATGACTTCCTCTCCAGAAAAAGCAGATTTTGAAGAGACTGGGTGAAAAAAGCTGTTATTTTGACACGCTGCTTTGTTGGAGGATGTGGTAAAAAGCACTTTACTGTTCATTTGAAGCTGCGTTTTGAAATGTAACCATGGCAACCGAACGGTCGTCCTGGTTAGCAGCCCTGCACAGGCTGTAGTGAAGGCGATGCTTAGGGTTAGCTGAAGCCTTATGATACTCATTTGCCTTTAATATTGTTACGGAAGACAGTCGAACAGCTATATCTGATCTCGTTCCGTGATGGAAGAAGTCGATAGGATTTTAATTCACTCTCTGAGACAAGCGGGCACGTGAGTATCCAAAATCTAACAGGTCTCTTCAGTTGTGACAAGTCATTTCCTCCCTCTTTAGAGTGATTGCATCTTGGGACAAGCCAAACTTATTTCATGTCCATGTCTGTGTGGTTGTAATCACTTCGTCATCTTACAGAGACGTTGATGAGGATGTTCAGAGTGTGAAGCAGTTCACCAGTGAGCTGATCGTGGAGGCGGTGGTGAGATGCCTGCGTGTGATCGACCCTGCACTGGGCAATGGATTGTCCCACTCGCTCCCCCCTGGCATGTCTGCCCGCTTCAGACTGGGCATGAGCCTGGCACAGGCCTGTCAGGTGAGAGACACAGTGCCTGGACGTCCTTCTGTGTGCTTAAGTTAACTTGACCCCTCACAACTGATCGAGTCAGCTGATGATAACCAGTGAAAATGCATTACTGGTGATGAATAAGCACTTTTGTTTTTTAAGTTACAGTTTGGACAATTATCATGAAAAATAAATGGGTCAGTTTACTGCAGACAATAGATACTGCAGACCTTTCTCTGCAGTTGATCTTCCAAGATTGCATTAATCTGTTGTGATGTAATTTAGATAACATTTAAAGGGTTAATTCTCCCAAAAATGAAAATTCTGTCATTAATTACTCACCCTCGTGTCGTTCCAAACCGATAAGACCTTCGTTCATCTTCGGAACACAAATTAAGATTTTTGAAGAAATCTGAGAGCTTTCTGACCCCCCTATAGACAGCAACGTTATTACCAATTTTAAGGCCCAGAAAGGTAGCAAAGACATTGTTAAAATAGTCCACGTGACCACAGTGGTTCAACCTTAATGTTATGAAGTGACAAGAATACTTTTTGTGCGCAAAAAACAACACAAAAATAACGACTTTATTCAACAATCCCTTCTCTTCCATGTCAGTCTCCTGTGCTGTTCACGTAGTAAACAGTGCAGTGCTTCCGGGTTCTATGGCAGAACGGCACCTCATTATTGGCTAGCTCCTGCGTCAACATCACACGCATGCGTCGTTGTGCTCACATAAACAGCATCGGCCAATAGTGAGCCAGCGTTCTTACGTAGAACCTGGAAGCGCTGCACTGGAGACTGACATGGAAGAGAAGAAACTGTTGAATAAAGTCGTTATTTTTGTTTTGTTTTTTGCGCACAAAGTATTCTCATCGCATCATAACATTTAAGGTTGAACCACTGTAGTCACATGGACTATTTTAACAATGTCTTTACTACCTTTCTGAGCCTTGAAAGTGGTAATAACGTTGCAGTCTATCGGGGGTCAGAAAGCTCTCAGATTTCATTAAAAATATCTTCATTTGTGTTCCGAAGATGAACGAAGGTCTTATCGGTTTGGAACGACACGAGGGTGAGTAATTGATGACAGAAGTTTCATTTTTGGGAGAATTAACCCTTTAAATGTTACACAAGAAAATATAATTTGTTATAGTAATATCATCAGTAATTAACCTTTTTTTCGCCGTTTTGTCTCACAAGTAGTTAGTACCACTCTATAACTACTAACTTTACACAGAAGAGCAATGACTCCAAGTCTCTGATGACTCCGATTTTTGCTTTGTTATATACGTTTAGGATGTGGGCTTTAAAGGGGAAATTGGCTACCAGACATTTCTCTACAGCAATGAACCAGAGATTCGCTCTCTGTTCATGTTTCTGGTTGAAAAGCTGCCCAGAGAGAGTGCAGAGGCCTCTGACCAGCCTGCAGGTACTTTTGACTACTGATTTTTACATGTATGCAATTGGCATATGCATTTTGATATTAAACTCTGCATGAAATGAAGATTCACCCTTTTTATTTTCTAAATGCATCTTATTGATCTTATTTTGAATGATTCATCCATTCATATGTTTCTTTTTTTGCGATCATAATTTTAAATCTTTTTAACTTTATCTTCCAGTGAAACAACAAACTTCTATCTGGTGACTTATGCCGGACTTCTCCGATTATTTAGTCCGCTTAAACCCTGCCCCTTTCTTAAATTCAGCCTTAAAGGTAGGGTAGGCAGTTTTCAGAACGGCTAGCAATAGCAAGCTAGCTTTGAAAGCATGAGATCCCGCCCTTCCTTCAGAGCGTCTCCAAAGCCACGCCTCCTTCAAAACACATGAACGCACACAGCAGAGTTTGCAAAGCGTCACAAGAGACGGCGTTAAACTACCTCATGTCTCAAAGCACATAACATTACAATAATAATGAACATAATGAACTTAGAGCATTGACCTGTACTACCTGACTGCTGCAGATCATTTCGACGTTGATTGTGTTGATATTGAAACGCATAAATTTGAGTATAATGTCACATGTTTCCATCTCTTCCAAATTACAGTAGTTATGGCGTGAACAGCAGACTGATGTCTGTCTATCTCTGCATAGCATGAAACACGCTGATGACGTGTGATATCTGCACGAGCAGGGTGCGGACCGAATGCAAAGACTGGATGAACATTTTATGGTCCTACTCCTTCCACAGACCATATATACATATAAATACATTTAGACCACTTAACTTAGTGATTGCTATCAGGATGTGAAGTGACTTTCAACCAGCATAACAAAAAATGTTTCTGGAACAAATCGCCGCCCTTCCTTTAAGCTTACATTCAGATCTGCCTCCATTCAACCAACAACCAACAAATAGAGCCAAGTCCCCATCCTAAATGTTTTTTTTTTTTCGATAATTGCATTTTAACCAAGTTTCACTTAGATGTACATCACAATGCGGAAGAATGATCTGTCACTACTTGAGTTTCATTGCGACTTTAACACTATGATTTACCAGTTGCAATACAGATGGTAAAACTGAAATCTAGTTCTAAAAAACTAGTTCTTTCTCTGAAAGTATGGAAGCCCGTATTCTCCACAGAATTAAAAAAAGGTAATTGTGCCTTTTTATCTCACAATTCTGACTTTCTGAAGTTAATGTTGTGCAATTTTGATTTCTGAGAAATCTATAACACACCTTCATAAATACCAACCAGAAGGAGCAAAACTTGCCTGAGTATCTTTCAGTCCGCATTCATTATCTTTCCCTCACAATAATGACTGACGTAATTTGATTTGCAATGATTCACCTCATATTAAATCTGGTATGACTCAAAGTTTCCATCGTAGATTTTTCAACACCAGAGATGAGTTTCTGGCTGTGTAAAAATAATGAAGTGGTGTGGTTGGGCTGTGTTCTTCATGCTGGGATCAAAGGGTAACCTGATTAACTAGGCTATGGTGTTAATCTAACAGCTTAAAGTGTTGATTATGCCCAGCTTTCTTCAATAAACTAGAAATATTTTTTTTCTCCCTCAGTTCTTCTACATTAATTCATTTAACACCCTTGATTGCATAAAAATTGCATTAAAATGTTTTATTATCCTGGAAAGAATCCAAAGTCAACTTCAGTTAATAGCTTGTTAATTTAATCATAAACTCAGTGGGAATCCGTGCAGACTGGCTCAGACTCACTATGGCAAACATGTTGTTGTATTTTTTTTCTCAGTTTGCTTGCCTTTGCGGCATCACGTGTTGCTCCTGATTATTGTATTGAATGATTAATGAGGCTAGTTTCTCAACATAGTCAGATTGTTGTCTACATTTATATCCTCTCTCTTAGGGAAGTCTGCCCTGTTGCAAAGAGCAATTGCTGCTCAAATTAGAGCGCAGTTGTCAGTGCCTTGGCTCCCTCCGTCCTGTAGACTCCCCATTCATCGTAAAACACAGGTACCGCAACATGCCTACACCTTGAAATCCAGGGCTAAGGCTTATGCAGCAGTCTAGATTTTAAATGCATTAAAGGCCGTTAAGGATGGACTTTTAAAAGGCCATATAACGATAACAATAATATAGTTCTAAATGTAAAAGAATAGCAGAGTCCACACCACAACTATAACGATAACGACAAAGAGAAATAAAATCGTTGGAATCGTTTCACAACAATTTTTTTCAGCCCATGTGTGATAAAAACAGAGTTGCTTTAAAGAGTTTTAGGATTTAAAGGGCCAGACAGCATAACTGCAGCGCACGCTTTTATAATAAACAGAACTATATTGTTCCTTGGTGTGGACGATAATATAGTTATCGTTATAGTTATTGTTCTTAGTGTGAACAGGCCTTTGCTCTAGTAACTCTAGAAATATATCATATATGGTTGAAGAATTTATACACTACCGTTCAAAAGTTTGGGGTCAGTATGATTTTTTTTTTTTTTTAATTGTTATTAGTCTCTTACACCGTGTCTACACCGGACGCGAGCGGTGCGATGCGACGCGACAAAAGACAATAGAACTCATTATAATCCATGATGTTGTCTACACTGCATGCGGTGCGTAGCGAGCGCCAAATCTCTGACATTAAACCGTTGTCTTGTTCTATTTATGACGTACTGACACGAAGGACAAATGCTTTGCAAAGGGCGCTTTGTCGCGTCCAGTGTAGACAGCCTTTAGCTGTTGCGACGCGAGCGGTAACGGTTGTGTCCTGTGTAGACATGGTGTTATGCTTACCAAGACTGCATTATTTGATCAAAAATACAGTTAAAAACAATACAGTTTAAAAGAACTGTTTTCTATTTTAATGTTTTAAAATGTTATTCATTCATGTAATGGCAAAGCTGAATTTTCAGCATCATTACTCCAGTTTACAGTGTCACATGATCCTTCAGAAATCATTGTAATATAATTTTCTTCTCAAGAAACATTTCATTTTATTATCAATGTTGAAAACTGTTTTATTCAGGATTCTTTGATGAATAGAAAGTTCAAAAGAACAGCATTTATTTTGAAGTAGAAATCTTTTATAACACTATAAATGTCTTTACTGTAACTTTTGGTCAATTTAATGCATCCTTGCTGAATACATTTTTTTTTCATTAAAAAAAAAGCCCACACTTTGGAACAATAGTGTATGCAATGTAAATGTATAGGCGCAACACTGATGCTTATTGTAATGGTTAAATTAGAAATATTGTCATGATACGTTATGTACAGTTGGAGAGGTGAAACTGCTTCCATGCTACCTAACTAACTGACAAATGTGTGTGAATGTAATTTCAGAGTTCCGGCCCGTGTCACAGTTTCCACGCCCAGCCGCTGAGCCTCCCATATTCAGTGAAGGTCTCTTCCAGGAAACAGCCAAAAGGCATGTTCATTTTCACTTACTTAACCCAGCAAGCCCCCTTAGGTTTTGTGTGATATGTCTTATACATTGTGGTATTGCCCTTATTGCCACTTGCCCCTGAAGTGTGACTACACCTTTGAGGAATTTGACAAAAAACGATTTTAGCTCTCATGATTCATTCAGCTAAAATTGTCTTTGATGATTCTTTGTGAATTCTCTCAGAGGTGCAAGAATACTGGAGGAATTATTTGCTGCCTGTGACCTCCCAGCCTTCCCAGCATTCCTCAGTGCCAGCGTCCCTCCTGGAGAACCACATCTCTGAACTTAGTGCTGCGCAGGAGTGGGAGAGTGAATGGAACAGCCAAGGCCTCCTGTCAAGACTTACACCTGAGGTTATTCTCTTTCCCCCTTCAAGTTTAAAGAGAAAGTTCAGCCAAAAATTTTAATTGTCATTATTATATAAGTTGTTCAGTGATGATAATTTTGACATCTGTCCTAGGTATCCATGTCGTTCTCGTTCATCAGTGTTTTTTGTTTTATTTATATATTATTATTGTATTTATGAATATTTTTAATTTGTTTTTATTTTTTGGTGTTCTTTTTAATTTTAGTTTAAGTTTTATGAATTTTATTATGAGCTGTTGTTTTTATTACTTTTTTATATTTTTAAATAGCTTTAATTTTTATTTCAGTTTTAGTGCTTTAGTCAAATTTAGTAAATTTCAATTTTTTTTTTATTAGTTTTATTTTTTTTAACAATGTTGATTTATGAATGAACGATTTGTCTACGTTTATTCAAAAAAGAATAGGTTGAATCAGTTTGAATGATTTATTCACAGCTGTTAGTTCCTCACAGAAATCTTTTATATGATTCTTTTTCCCCCCGTCATTTCAAAGCTTGACAGATCCACTCCTCATATTTGAAAAATGTGTCATGATATTCTTTAAAAACAAACAAAAAAGTCAAATAGGTTTGGATCAGTTTTCAGGCATTTCAGTTAAACTCGGCTCAGTGTACTCATACAGACAGCCTTTTTTACAGCCTCAGCATGACATCTCTCTAGCACGACGTCTAGGTTACCTGTCTTGATAATAACAATAACACTAACATGTAAATATTTTTGGTGCCGGCCTGCTTTCCTTGACGGAGTCTCTGTGGTAAAGGCATGTATCAACATGAGGATGGAACACAGAGATGTCTTTCACACAAGTGTGACATTCAGCATGTGTGTGTCCTGCGACTGTACTGCTGCCCTCTCACATCTCAGTCCCACATTCTCACTTCACCTGCCCTCCAACTTACACACTGGCCTATTGTATGACCCCGAGAAGTTCTTCAAGGGTCTGACACGTATTTATATCTAAATCACAAGGCTTTATCAGCGTTTGTAACTTATTTCTGTTTACTGTTTTATCTGCAGTGCTTTGAGAATAGTTTTAGGTCTGAAAATAAGATATAAGATATAGGGCCCTATCATACACCCGGCGCAATGTGACGGCAGGCGCGACGCAAGTGTTTTTTGCTAGTTTCGGCCCGACGCAGTTATCATTTTCACGTCCAGTGCCACGTTGTTTAAATATCAAATGCACTTGCACCCATCTGTTCGCCCATGGGCGTGTTGGTCTGAAAAAAAAGGTGTGTTCAGGCACATTGTTGGCACGTTGCTATTTTGAGGCAACTGAAAACAACTGCGCCATTGACCAACAAAAACCTGGTCTAAAGTCCATAGCGCAGTATTTTTTGTGTTATTTAAAGGGCACGTTAGTAATATGCGCGGGAGTAATATAGGCGGGTGCACAATGCGCGTACACTCTGCTTATTACACACACAGGGACGCACAGCAGCACAAACATTTTTAAATATTAAAAATAAAAGGATTCCTCTCTAGAGAAGCGTTCAGTCTTTACGCTTGCAAATTCCGCCATGTAAATAGCGAATCACCATGGTGCAAGCGCAACTGGCTTTTAAAGGGAATAGGAGATGAGACTCTGATTGGTTTGTTGCACGTTACGGCCAAAACACACCCATGATTCATTAAGAGACTAGGTACAACCCTTTTGGACCATGCGCCTGGCGCGCCAACCGTTTTTTTTCCGTCGTTAAACTAGCAAAAGTGGATTCGAACAAGCCCTAAGTGCACCTGCACCATGCGCTTCAGACCATGCGCTCAGATTGTTAAAATAGGGCCCTTAGAGTTTATTTAAACTGTCATGATTTACTAAATAAACTGTAATATTCAACCAAAGAGATATGATTATGTTAACAAGGATTTAATTTGGTGATTTAAAGTCTTGTTCTGGAGATTATGATTTATTTAATCATTTTGATTCCTTGTTCTCATTTGTTTAACTCTTGTCTCTTCAGGAGTACAGATCTAGGAAAAAAGCTCGACTGCAGAAGCGGATCGAGGAGCAGCTAAGAGCGGCAGCTCAGCCTCGACCTGACGCACACGGAGCCACACGCTCGACTTCTGACCTTACTGATCTGCTGCTGTCATTTGGTGGTGCTTCCGCTGGGGGAGATGTGCTGACCAAAGGCACACGCTTCACCCATACAGAGAAATTTACCTTTACACAGGTACCTGTCAGAATCTGTTTACTCAAACTGTGATGTGCCAGGGTTCCCACACACTGGAAAATCTTGACATTTCTAATGCTGTTTTCCAGTCATGGAAAATTTAGTACATGTCATGGAAAATAGTGACATGACTGTGTTACTAACAAGATTAAAATGTAGAAATTTTGGGACTGCAGCTTTTGCCAGACATGGAAATGTACCAGAAATATGTGCCAAAAGAAATATTTGTTTAAAATATTTTGTGTTAAGTGAGAAGTAGAGTGCTGATGATATATGATGTCGTTTTGTGTATTAACTGACTTTAGGGTCTGGTTTCAAAGACAGGGCTTAGCCAGGATCAGCCCTTAGTTTAATAAGGACATTTAAGTAGCTTTTAATAACATGCCTTAGAAAAAAACAATACTGGTGTGCATCTTGAGACAAAACAATGGCACTGACATATTTTAAGATATTGCAAGTTGCTTTTAGTTAAAACAGCTCAAACATGCATTTTAGTCCAGGACTAGGCTTAAGCCTTGTCTGTGAAACCGGGGTTAGATGTTTTGCAGTAAAAATAGTGGCCTGTCAGGCTATGTCTACATAATCCGGATACATTTGAAAACGGTGTTTTCATTTCAAAACGCTCTCCATTCACACTAGTGTTTTCAAGCGTTTTTCAAAAGTTTCTCATCCACACTGAAGCGTCGAAAAATGCTAAATTCACCTTACTGCACATGCGTAAAAGCTCTCTGAGATGATACAGACGGAACAGACATAATAAAGCTATTCTTCAGGAAGGATCATTTTATTTAGCAAAATATCTCACCATTCACTGATGCATCCAGGTCACACTCAGTTACCATTATATGTCTGGTCTAAAACACAGCTGCTCTCATGTTTTGCCGCAAGACAGCAATTGCGAGTAAATTTTCTGTTATCTTTGCAGGACTGCAGTATGAAGAGTGTACAAAGTAACATATCTTTAGCAACAGTGTGAAAGTGAATAGCACATAACAAGCACAATAACCATATAAACATACATATCTATCAGTTAAATATGCGTCACATGACAAAACATGCATCATTGTTTTCAAATACCTCCGTTTTCACAGTCCACACTACAACGTGAAAACGGCGTTTTCAAATTTATACACTTGGGAAAGCGTTTTCAAAAAGCTCAGTTTTCGCAGGACAAAAACGCTGTCTCAGTGTGGACAGAAGAGAGAAAAAGATGATGAATTGACAGAGAGAAAAAGGATGACTTGTCCACACTAATACATGTTCGGCCTCAGTAGGCTGTCATATAATTTAGGCTGAGATAAACATAGAGTATTAATAGTTTTGATAATATGCTTTCTCAGTGGGACTCTGTAATTGGTCATTACAGTTTTTCACCTTTCTTAGGTTGTATGATTATTCTAATGAACTAATGGACTATAATACAGCTTTATAAACAATAAATAAACCTTTAAGAACACAAAATTATTATTATTATAAATGTATTTATATAGTAATAAATAATATATTCATAATGTGTATTATGTTGACTAAAGGGCTATAATACAGTACACTAACCCAAAATTATTATTATATTTATCAATTATAAACAATTATATAGTAATTAATAATGTGTATTATGATTTAATTGCTGCAGTCTTATTTAGTAAACAGTTATTAAATATGCATACTGGTTATTGGACACTTTTGTACAAAAGATCAGTATTCATCAATCTCTACTTGAATAACTTCTGGTTATTTTTGTCATTTATTAAAACCATTACCAAAAGACAAGCTTAGATCTTTTATCCAGTTCATTTTGTTTACTTGGAGATACATCTTGAAATGTTTAGGTTCTTAACTAAAAAGCCAAATTAAAGTAAAAGGACAATTCTTTTTAGGAACCTGAGAAAGCAGCCCAGCAGATGGCAGCAGCAGCAAGTGCACTTCCCAGCTCTCACCAATCAGAGGAGGACCTAAAGGCCCAGCAGGAAGCAGAACTTTCTGCTCTGCAGCAACAGTTGCAGCAATTGTCAGTCCAAATGGAAGAAGCGGGCGGAGACATTAAGCAGCTCACTGTGTCCATCCAGCAGGTAATGACCAATCAGTGATGCTGACAATATATCACATTACATATATTGTATCACATAAATAATACAGGGAAATATTTCAGTTCTCAGATAATTTTTTTATAATTAATGTCACTTTTTCCTTTGCATTAATGTCTGCAGGTGTCAGATGAGCTGCAACAGAAAGAAGTGAGTAATACAGAGAAGGAGAATTCGGTCAAAATGAAGAGACAGACCATTGACCTGCTGCCTGACGCTGAAAACAACCTGCTCAAGTTACAGGTAGACAAATTACACCCCGTACACACCTGTACCACCCCCTCTGACTTCATGAAAACAAAAAAATAAAAACAGGAATAACAGTACAATGCAAACAGAATTAAACTGTATCTAACTAGCCTGTAATGACATTTCTTTTCATCTGTCCTGTGTGTTTGTGTCTGGTAGAGTCTGGTAGAGGCCAGCTCTAATCGAGTGGTTCATTTGGCCTCTCAGTGGGAGAATCACAGAGTCCCGTTGATTGACGAGCACCGCAGACTAAAAGAGCTGTGCAGCAACAGAGAGGTACCTTGTGTTACCCTGATGTGTTTTTCAGCCCTATAGCACCTGCTCTCGTCAAAGTCTTACATGCACTCCTGTCTAAACAGCCAAATATGTAGATATTAATCATTTCAGTCATTTTAATTATTATCCCTGAATAATAAACAGGCTAATTCATTGATCCTGCATATGTGTAATAATCAGTGTTGGGGAAAGTTACTTTGAAAAGTAATGCATTACAATATTGCGTTACTCCCTTAGAAAGTAACTAATTGCGTTACTTAGTTACTTTTTCTCACCAGGGCTGGGCTTGTTTGTTTTTTTTGTTTTGTTTTTTATAACCAAAAAGTTCTATTTTTGGGCAAAATTTAAATAATAAGATCAAATAATAATAAGCAAATAATAAGCTGAAGGAAATGCAAATTCAAACAAACCTTTCAGCTCTGCTGCCATACTGGATAACGGAAGAATAGGACGCAGGAGAAAAAAGTTTTACTTCACCCATAAAAACCAAAAATCTAAAGTCATTTATGCTTATGGTTTAACTGAATCATTGAAGGTCAGCAGCAAGACATTGGTCAATAAAGTGAGATTAAATGCATAAAAATATTTGTTTTATTTAACATATTTAATTATTGGAGGTTTGCATAGTATTCTGATTTTGCATTTCACTGATTTTATTCATTTTGAGGAATACTGAATCTTTTTTTGTGCAAGTGAGCTTAGTAAATGCATGCTCACATTTAGTCTAGAACTAAAAGAACCATCATGTTTACACACAACGCCTCTGCACTTATACGATTTTTCTCAACATGGGGACAAGAGAGCTGTCAGTCAATAAATGGGAAAACAAAGTAACTTGTGTTACTTATTTGAAAAAGTAACTAAGATATTTTGTTGTGAATTTTAAAGGTAATGCGTTACTTAACTAGTTACTTGAAAAAGTAATCTGATTACGTAACTCAAGTTACTTGTAATGCGTTACCCCCAACACTGGTAATAATGAGAAATTATGAGTAGGGCTGCACATTATGGGGAAAAAGTGATTTTTCTTAAATTGCAATTAGGATATAAAATGTGATTTTATTTTTATTTATTTATTTATTTTTTTTTTAAATAAAGCTCCTGAAACACACAGCACATATATTTATGGAATTAAATCACAGCCTTTTTTGATATTCGCATATCACGATTTCCATTTTGTTATGATTAATTGTGCAGCCCTAAATGTGATTTTTACTGCATTTTTTTGCATTCACAAAGTGACCGGTTATGTAAACTTTCACTTAGTCCGAGTCCTCCAGGAAGCTGTCAGAGATCAAAGACCTGCATGACAAAATCAGACAGTCTGCTGAGGAGGCCAAAAAGAAAGAAAGTCTGTACAAGCAGCTGGTAAGTTTTCTTTTTTTCAGCCCTCCCCTCTGCTTTTCAATCATCCAGGAAATGCATTTAGCGCTACACCATGTCCTGACCAGCCACCGAACAAAAAAACAAGTGTTATATGGCATTGCCATCTGTCCCATGTACATGAGGTTTTATCTGCATCAAGAATCCCACCACAGCCACCATTTGCATCTCTATATCAACTGCATATCAGCATCTTTATATTAGCTATGTAACCTCACCCCCCTTGGAATCTCTGTATATTGAACTGTATTTAAAATGTGTGTCTAAAGCTGCATTGCATTACTGCTGATTAAACATCAAATATGTACAAATGTACACATGGTTAGGACATGGTCAAAGAAAGCATTTAAATGTTAGGTTTGTTGGTTTAACATTCCGCATGTTTGTGTATTCCCCCTCCTAATGTTTTTCCATAGCTAACCGAGTATGAAACGCTGTCTAAAGATGTGTCTCGCTCAGCCTATACCATGAGGATCTTGGAGATCGTAGGCAACATAAAGAAACAGAAGGAGGAAATCACTAAGGTCTTTGATGGAGTTTATCCTTTATCTAGCCCTCAATGAAATACTTAATCTGAGTTCATGACCTGTGTCTACAGATGTTAGCTTTGTGTTTGAAGTTGGCAGGTCTTTAGAAGCCTTTTGACCTTTGACCTTATTAATCGACCCCCTGCAGATTTTGTCGGACACAAAGGACTTGCAGAAAGAGATTAACGGCCTGACGGGAAAACTGGACCGAACATTTGCCGTCACAGATGAACTGGTGTTTAAGGTCAGTTTTTACATATTGTGGGGTCCAAAAGTCCAAAAAAAGTAAACATTTATACACTACCGTTCAAAAGTTTGGGGTCTGTAAAAAAAAATGCATGTTTTTGAGAGAAGTCTTTTATGCTCACAAAGGCTGCATTTATTTGATCAAAAATACAGTAAAAAAAAAAGTAATTTAATGAAATTATTAATTTATAGTATTTCTATTTTAACATATTTTAAAATGTTTATTTCTGAGATGTTTCTAAAGAAAATGTCTTATTATAAGTTATAACCAGTATTGAAAACAGTTGTGCTGCTTAATATTTTGGTGAAAATTGTGATATTAGTTTTTTTTAGTTTTTTTTTTCCTCAGGATTCTTTTAATAGAAAGCTCAAAAGAACAGCATTTTTTTTAATAGTAATATTTTGTAACATCAGATTCAGAAATTACTTTACTGTCACTTTATGATCTGAATAAAAGTATTTATTTCTTTCAAAATAAATTCTTCATTTTATGTTGTAGTATTTTTAGGTGATCATTGTTTTGCATTTAAAACACTGAATTCAGTATTAAAACACTGAAATCTTTTCAAACTGCAGGATGCCAAGAAAGACGAATCTGTCCGCAAATCCTACAAATACTTGGCTGCCTTACATGAGGTATGTGTCTGCATATCAAAGATGATCCACAAATAAATGTGATAAAATATATTTTGATCCATGAATAAAATATACTGTAGTCCTGAAATGCAGGTACTGTGTTCGAAGCACATTTTTGTCTTATGTGACAAGGCCTACAAAAGGCAAGCTGCTTGTGAACCTTCAAAAAACACTTTAGATAACAATGGCACATAATGTTGTGGCTTGTGCTCCTTAAGCTCAGGCCATTAGCAGTGCTTTAGTCCTTCTGTTCAAACTTTGAACTACACAATTGAACTTGAGTTAATGGCCTTGGTCACTTTTTACAGGATTCTGGCTATCCTGCAAAAGAATGATCATTTTTAATCATTCTATTACTTTTGTGCTCTCAGAACTGCACTCAGCTAATTCAGACCATTGAGGACACAGGAACCATCATGAGAGAAATCCGAGATCTTGAGGAGCAGGTGTGAAACCAACTCATGTCATTTTCATTTGTGAAAACTTAAGCATCAAACATCATTTTATTGTCACTTTTCAACTGTGTTGTCAGTTTTATGCATTTCTTGATTTTGTAGATTGAGACGGAGAATGGAAAAAGGACAGTTAGCAATCTAGAGAAGATTCTTGAAGACTACAAGGCCATTCGTCAGGAAAACTCTGCCCTTGCTGCGAAGATCCGGGAAGGTTGAGCTGTTGCTCCGTCCGTGTTTGATGGTACTGCAGAGCGAAAACCCAGCCTGCTGAAATAAGCACTGCTGTGAGAGACGTCAGTTTGGCTCCCATCTGCGTCAGCCCTCCATCAGAATTAATCCTCATCACATCAGCAACTTTCAGCTTTTACTGAGGGTTTTGAACACAAGAGTTTTTTGCATCAAAATGACACAAATTTGAAGAAATGTTAGTTAAAACTAATTCTGATCATTGTGATGAGATTCTGTTTTTTAACAAGCTTGGACTGCAATAATTTGAGAAGGACCAGTACCGCCGCTTTGGCTGGATGAGACAACATCTTTGTTATACGGTGATAACCATTATGTACATGAAAGTGTCTGTTAACAGTGACCTCTGATTGTTGTTCATCATATGGGTTGAGCTGCTCATGAACATTACAAGATTCAGGTGATTTGATTGAACTTGGAGAATAGTGGACTGATAACAACTTAAAACACTCATGAACAGCTTGCCTGTTTCGTATTAAAGCATAAATTTGATATCGTATCTGTTCGTTTGGCTCTGATGGATCCATAGAACTGTTAAAATGCTCGTCATTGAAAGTTATATTGTCTTTGAACCTCTGTGATAGAAAAATACTCTGTCAGGCTGACTTTAGGAAAGCTGTGTAAACACATTTAAGTGTCTGAATGACTAACACTGATGATTGTCCCAATCAAACTGGTTTTCAAAGTTTATGCCATCTTTAGAATGTTTGATTTTAGAGATTATATGGAAAAGAATGTTTTGTAATTGACCATTACTTGTATACATCTGCTCAATCTCTGAACGTGATGTTCTGATATTTCACCATTTTGCCATCGGTTGTTATTGTTCCCTTTTTTGGCAAAACAGTTTTGAGAATGAGGTTTTGACTCTTTAAATCAGGTATTTGACCCTTTGACTTGTTATTAGGGTAAAGATTAACATTTGCTGTAATGATTACAAATAATGAGTAGGGCTGCATGGTTTGGGAAAAAAAGTCTAATTGCGAATTTCCATAGGAAAGAATGTTTTGTAATTGGCCATGACTTGTATACATCTGCTCAACCTCTGAACATGATGTTCTGATATTTCACCATTTTGCCATCAGTTGTTATTGTCCTGAGGAAATTATGGGCTGATTGAATCTGACAAAAACGTCCCAGCCAAATTTCACTCCAAATGAAGAAAATGTATATATATATAAATTTGGTTTATTTTACTTTTAATGTCATTTTCCTGATAATACTGTCAGATTAACAGGACAGAAAGAAATGAACATAATGGAAACTAAACGTTCCTAAAAAATCTATTTATTGCATTTAAATTTTGGAGTGAAATATGATGCTGACATGTTCTTACTGGGACAGTAATAAAACACGAACTGTTGTGTCTGCCACACCCTATTCCACACATTCAAATGAATGCTGTATGACTCTGAATACATGCAACAGTTATTTCCGACAAGAATGACCATCAAGTGGCAACATTTTGGCCACACTCCTTATTTTAAGTTTCTTTGCTGATTAGCCCAGTAAATACGTTTTGACAAACGAATGTGTAAAACGTGCCTTTACAGCACCTAAAATCGACTAATTGAAGACAAATGTGTGCATTCCGAATGGGCTTTTAAATAAAAATCAATTTTGCCTGTCCGCTAGGATAAGAAAGTAAGATAAGTCGGACAAATGCGATAATTACATCAGCCTTTTTGTTACTGCACAAAACCCTAGTGAAACTGCGTGCTGTTTGTTTCAGTGTTTAGCCTGCAGCGCATGTCTGTTTAGCCAAGCCTAGAACAAGACCACAAATGCTTCAAACATATCTTATGTTTTTGAGCAATAACCAGTGTCTTTGGGCACATCTTGTACGTACATACCAGCGTCTGTAGGAACAAACCCTTTTTAATCATATTAGGTCACGTAGCACATGTAGGCAGTTGCCATGTCGTTTGACCAATCATAAGGCATGAACTATTGCAAAATTTTCATGAAGAAAACGTATTGGTTGGACTGGCATGTAAACACGTTTTCCTCCTAAACCAAACCCTAGATGAGGGACGTAGCAGAATCCGCGTCTTATTGGTTCAACGAACTGTCAATCATTACAAGTCTAGCATTTGATTGGTTAATAAAACAGCTTGCTCCCGACCAGTGATGCCCTCAGCAAACCTGTATCAGTTCTCACAGAAGCGATCTTACTTAACACGCGGGGCAAGTACGAAAGAAAGAAGTAAACAACTTCGTTAGTATAGTTTAGACATGGCTTGCAAAAAAGTAGGCACTTTAAGCCACACAATGTGGCAAAAAAGCTCTAGTTGCAGAGTTGTGCTCTGCACAAGATTGAATATTTCTGCGTTTGCGTGTGGAAGCTTCGTCTCGGCTGGTTCAACAATGAACGGACAGAAGTGCTGCAAAGATGGACACAACTGTGAACCGACGAAACATTTGGCAGCTAATCATAACCCTGTTGCAGCCACAGTCACATCGCACAGACACCAAATCGTGGGCAAAAATAGAGGTGAAGAATGTCTAACCAAATCTGGAAGGGCTTTCTCGTCCACGGCCCCGCACATGAACAGTAAAACGTACTTGTGGGCGAGATACAATGAGATGAAACGGCTTGTGCACGGTATGTTGGTTTAATTTGAGTTCTCATATGTGATGTTCTGTAATCTCTGTACTCATGCCAAAACGTATTTGTCCACTTTCTCCCGTTCCAAAGAGGCGCTGGCCTCTACATCAGTAAACAACTGCCATTCACATGTCCAGTGCACGATCGACGTTTGTAGCAACTCATAATGTAATAACTACACATAATGTAAAAACTGCACATAATGTAATAAGTATTACAAAAAAATTTGATTTAAAATCTTGATTATAAACTCACCAAAAACGTAATTTTCATAATTGTAACAGCTTTTTTAAAACATAAAAATATTAATATTCCCTTACAGTACATTTAAAAAAAAAAAATCTAAAGCCAGTCTTAAACTACCTGCGAAATGCAACATTTAAATATTAATGCAATTATTACTGTTATCATTATATGTTTATTAAACAAAAAGCATTGGCATTCCTTTACAGTACATTTTAAAAATCTAAATCCAGATTAATAAATAAAATCAGAACTTTGCATCTTTAATCTACCACTACTACTACTACTAGTACTGTACTACTAGTAGTAGTAGTACAATTCTGGCGTGTAATACTTATTACATTATGTGCAGTTTTTACATTATGTGTAGTTATTACATTATGAGTTGCTACAACGCTTTCTATTCACAACTATTTTAGGTGTAAGAGACCTACTAGAGTTTTCCCTTGTGCCTTGTTTATGGACAGACGATGCAATATTTAAAACATATTTAAAAGCATGATAATAAAAGTCTCTCTTTTCCTCTTCACAGATTTGATTCCTCCTGGAGTGTGCAATCTTCTGAACCCTTCCACTATCTATGCCAACAATGAGGTGAATCTGGAAGAGGTGGACATCTACGGCTTTGACTATGATTACACGCTTGCTCTCTATTCCAGCGCGCTGGACGAGATGATCTACAACAAGGCGCGAGAGTTTCTCGTTCAGCACTACAAGGTCCGAGAAAGACACACAACTCCATCGCCATATAAACATGTTGTTTTGCATGTTTCATATTATTGAACAAAATAAATACCAAGAGTTATGTTAAACGCATACACAAAAACAAACACTTCCATTCACACAGAATGCGCTTTTGCGTTTAAAAAGCACGAGACGCATGAAACGTGTTAAACTGGCAAAAAATTAGGCAATTTAGGCCATACAATGTGGAAAAAAAGCTCTAGTTATTATGATTTATTATGAAAACGCATAAAAATAAAAAAAACGTGTTAAACTTTTTAATTTGAGCTGCAAAACGTAAGGTGCAAGCACAACTGTCAAACACGTCTGTCTAGCCTAGCGTTTGTTTACATAGAAAAACAATGGAAGCAACACATGGATGCAAAAAACGACAAACGCAGGGTAGTGTAATGGGAAAAAATACACGACTCGATTTTTAAAAGTTGAACTTTTAACTTTTAAAAATGCTGCAAAAGACGTGAAACACAAAAGTCGATCTAGTACGTTTACATAGAAAGTGTAATGCAGAAACGTGTTTTGTGTGAAACACGGAATGCGATTTTGCATTTAAAAGCGTGAGGTGCAGGGTCATGGAATAATGCTGGCGTCACATGCTATTGTAATTATCGTAATTATTACTTTCCTTGTTAAAAATTGGACATGAACGCCCTCTCAAGTCGTATTTACCATTGGGAAGTTCGGAGATAGTTTTGATGCCTAAGTTCCCGAGATGGTCGTGCCATGAACTTTAAACATGGTGGAGGGGAGAACGATTGCTGCTGTGACTGCTATTCTTTATTAGTTTTCTCCACATCAGCTACATCACCATGTGTTGTCATTAAAGTAGTGCATATTTACAAATATAAATAAACATTTGAAGCGTATTTTATACGCAGCGAAAATAGACTGTATTTGACTGAAATTCCAGAATCGTCTGCAAGCTGACTGATTTGTGAATGTTTATATGATTGTCAATTAATGGAACGCTAAATATCATTATTGCTTTAATAAGATGTTCCCAATCAATAGACAAGAATAAACCTGGTGTCCTCCATGATTCCTGTTCTTTCCGACAACAAAGCACTTGAATGCAACAAGCTCATAATCACGACTTCAGAAGTGGGAAGTAGGAAAAGTTGCAAAATATGCGAGTGCAACAGTCAAACACCGGTCTAGCGCAGGTCTAGAAACACTTTTTTTTTTTAAAACATTGAACTTATTTTAACTTTTTTTAGCCACATTTTTATGTTGTATCATGTTGTATCAATGTTGTATCATGCGCAAGACACAACAGTCAAAACACGTCCATCTAGTGCACATTTGCAAAGCAGTGCAGTTGAATGCAAAAATGCGTTCTGTGTGAACGGCCCTAAACACAACACGTATCCTGGGATTCAGCTCCTCAGATTCCTGTGCGGTTCTGTTTTGCTTAATTGTTCTAATGACGGTGATCATGTGGAGTCAAGGGGTGGGAGGTTAAAGGTTGGCATGTTTGAGATTTTAGTTTTTTTGTCCCCTTCTTTCACTAGTACCCTGAGGGAATCAGTAAGTACGACTACATTCCCAACTTTGCAACTCGGGGCCTTCACTATGACATCCAAAAGGTATGTTAAACATTCATGGTTTGAGTTTTTGCAGCGTTTTTCATGGCAGCTTGCTATTATATGAATTAAACTTTTATTATTTCAATGCCACAGGGACTTCTCATGAAAATTGATGCCTTCCATTACATCCAGTTAGGCACCGTTTATAGGTAAACTGAACCTCATTTGATCAATTCAGTCTTGGAGTTTATGTGGAGAAGTGTGTTATGTAATTCACTGTTTTTTATTTATTCTGTACGCAGGGGTCTGAAGCCTGTCCCTGATGATGAGGTCATGAAACTTTATGGAGGTTCAAATCATGTTCCCCTCAACCAAGTCAGTGGATTCTATGGCAAGGTGATAGTCCCACTAACTTTATTATGCGTTCTCATTTCATCAGTCAGTTTTACACTCGAGAGGGCAGATGTTTACATAGCAATATTTGCCTGCTTACATTTTTGTGCCTCATTACTAAGAGGTCAGTGAGGGTAATGTGGTGCCACCCCGTCAGGAGCCCAGATCTGATTTGGTGTGTCCAGCCACCATGAGTAAGTGGCAGGACGCTTTATATCTACAACAAAAACATTACAGTCCTTTTCTGAATGAGGTAGTTATCAGGCACGTTCTTCTCTGCAGGGTTTCCATGGTCATGGGAAACACAAATCTATCAGGGATTTATAAAATGCTGTTTTCCAGACCGGGAAAAGTCATCGATATTTAATGATGAATTTACATTTTTCTAGTTATTCTCTGTTGTAAATTGTTTCATTGACTAAATATTGCTCTTGGATTCAGTAAAACATGTTCACAAGTCAGACATTATTATATATTAATAATTATAGACAAATTATTCTTTTGAGTCCATTTTAACTCGTTCAAAAATCTGTATGAATGACTCATTAGAGCAGTGGCTCTGATAAGGTCGCAGAGAGTACAGAAGACATAAATAATAAAATGCAAACAATAAAACTTTGTTGTAAAAATACAGATTTATCATTATAAAAAAATATTATGAAATGTACAATCTATGATGTTTGTTAAAGCCATGCAGTTCATGGTAATAATAATTTTTTTTTTGAATGTTTGATTTTATTGTTTTCTATTTTTTTTTTTTTATGTTGTCATGTTAGATGGTCATTTGATGTCCAATTTAAAATCAGTTGAGAATCACTGCATTAAAAAAAAAATAACCGACTAATATGGTCATGCAAATTCATGGATCTGGAATTTTTGGTAAAATACTGGTTAACTTTGTTTTTTTGAGGGAGGAGGGAGGTTTTGCACTAAAATGGTCATTAAACTATATGACCTGCAGTTTTCTCGCAGTAGAATATCACTATTTCCAGCTCCTCAGAGCAGGCATATCATTTAAGTATAAAGATGAAAAAAACTTTGCTTATTCATCACTATTTTAAAGTACATGTGACTCATGCATTTTATTGTTATTTGTTCCAGGGTCCCAAAATGAAACAGTTTATGGATGTTTTCTCCATCCCTGAGATGACTCTTTTGGCAGCTGCGAACGATTACTTCATCTCAAACGACATAGAGTACGACCCTGTGCATCTCTACAAAGATGTCTCAGTAAGTGTGAAGTCAATATGCCCTCTTTGAATCCTGATCCTGATACTTTGTCTTCCTGACGACCGAAAGCGTGTTGGTGAATTTGCACAATAATGCCAGCCTGTTTTTACAGACTGTGGGAATAGTTTACATACTGCTTTTGTAATTTAAAACCGTGAGAGCTGTTTCTTGTCTGTCGTTTTGTAAACTCTGTCCTCAAGCTGAGCGGATTCTTTCTTCTGCCTGTGGTTAAGTACCGCTGACTGATTTGTTTTCATTCGTGACTTGATCACGGTGGTCCTGAATTGGGTTACAGAGCGGCTTTGTTTTTTCCTGCTTTTTTGGGTCAATTAACTTGCAGAATGTAGTCTTGTCTTTCACTTCTGCTTTTCGGCCCCACTTTCCACCCCTTCTTACTTGAGCTCTCGCTGACTAGCAGAAAGTAAAAAAATCTTGGCCAAGCAGTAAATGGCTAAAATCCTTGTTTCTTTTTTTTTTCATACCTCAATATGAATCAAATAAGTTCTTTTGCAATTAGTGGTCTTGCCTCATCAACACATTGTTGGTCAGGAAGTAGAGCGTCAGCACGCCACACTTGTTTATCTTTCAAGCGCAGCTTTTTGAATTGATTTCTGTCTACGCTGGTAGAATAGATTGTACTGTACTCGCAGAGGCGTGTGGGTACGTAAGATGTCAGAGGGAACCGGAAACCTGGCAGCGTATCAAAGTAAAGCTTGTGAAAGAGCCATTTTAATATATTTTTTTCCAACAAAGGGGAGAAATGAGAAAATAAAAAAAGAGAATAGAAAGTGTTTTGCTTCAAGCACTTGTTCATTGTTCAAAAATGTTTGTTAAAGGAATAGTTCACCCAAAAAATTTTAATTCTGTCATCATTTACTCCCCCTTAAGTTGTTCCAAACCTGTATGAATTTTTTTGTTCTGCTGAACACAAAAGAGGATATTTTGAAGAAATCTTTTGTGTTCAGATGAAAAAAGAAATTCATACAAGTTTAGAACAACTTAAGGGGGAGTAAATGATGACAGAATTTTCTTTTTGGGGTGAACTATCCCCTTAAACACAAAATCTGTCTTTGCAGGATGCAATTGGAATGGTGCATATCAAGGGTTACATGTACAAATGGATCATGCAAGATCTTGGTGAGTATTAACAAATATTACTATGTGCATTACCCAAATATTTGCATATAACATGGCACAAAAATGGCTTAAAATCTCAGTTAAAGTAAGACTTGCTTTTCTTTAGCCAATTTAAATTTCTTAAGCCAAGAAGAGATCGTGTTATTGTAAGCTGGAGCAAATGAAAACCAGACTTGAAGTTGACCCTCTCAGACCCAGTCTGTGTAGTGCGTTTGAGTGGTGTGTGTGTGTGTGTGTGTGTGTATATAGGTGGAGAGCAGTCTTTTGTTTTCAGAGCAGACCATTGCATAATTGGACCTCTCTAGAGAATGGGATTTGAAACGAGCAGTTCTGTTGGGCTATCCCAATCTAATCTTTCGTTTTTTTAATGCTTGTTGTATCCCTGCGGGCAAGCAGGGAACCTGCAAATCCCTATCACAGATGTTCCATTGCAGTATAAACCCTTTTTAGATAAACAGGAAAAACAGATCTGATAAGATTCTGGATGACATTTATCGTAGTCTGCAGAAATTACTGATTTGGTTTTAGCCAATATAGAATAGACTGGCTTTTAAAAGACCCTTTTTTCCTCCTTCACTTTCTACCTGTTGTGACCCCTTTTCCTTCCTTATTCGGTCCCCAGAGAAATACATTCTCAGAGGAGACGAGACATACGCTGTGTTGCACCGACTGGCCAGTCAAGGGAAGAAACTTTTCCTTATTACCAACAGCCCATTCAGCTTTGTGTGAGTTTCATTTTTGATGCATCATATTCAAAATATGATACATTTATAAGAGACCTCTAAGTGAAGCTCCTTACCATTTGTAAAACAAAATGACCACTTATTTTTGACCCCTAATTCTTTTGTCCCAAATCATTTTTCATCAGTTTATATATTTATCTTTTTTTTTTTTCTTTTTTTTCTTTCCAGTGATAAAGGCATGAGGTACATGGTTGGAAAGGACTGGAGGGACTTCTTTGACGTTGTCATTGTTCAAGCTGACAAGCCTCATTTTTTTAATGACTGCATAAAGTAAGTCTGCTTTGTGAATGGAAAATATCTCATTTAAAGTCAGAGATTTCTGCCCTAAAATGTTTCATTGTGGCGTTTTGGAAGAGGTGATTCATAATATGATACATTTTTTCAGGATTCTTTGATGAATAGAAAGTTCAAAAGAATTTATTTGAAATGAAGAAATATTTTGTAACATTATAAATGCCTTTACTGTCACTTTTGAACAATTTAATGTGTCCTTGCTGAAAAAAAGTAATAATTTCTTTAAAAAATATATTACTGACCTCAAACTTTTGAACTTTTTTTTTCTGCAGCATGAGTGTTTTAGTTTTGTCCTGAATCGCCCGCCACAGTGATTTTTAAATATCTCTATCTCTCTTAATTGTCCAGACCATTCAGACGTTTGGACAGCAATGGAGACTTGCAGTGGGATAGGATCATGAGTTTGGAAAAGGGACAGATATATAAGCAGGTAACGCAGATTTGTTTTGTCCTGCATCATGTCTGTTTATTCTGGTAAGATGATTGAGCAATACAGCCAGATCTCTTTTCTGGGAAGCTTTCAGTTGCTACATTTATGCTGACTCATCTGTGAGTCAGGATTAAATCAAGGATTATGAATTCATCTGGGGAAATTGTTCAGAATTACTGGAACATTTGGCCTACTTGTATGCCCTCAACTTGCAAGAGCATGTTATTTTAAATTGTACACGGTTAACTTTTCTCTAAACTTTTTACGTTTTTCCTGTCTCTGTGAGAATAACCCAAATCCTTCCAGCTCCGCATTGACTCTGTTAATTGTAGAATGATTTATCCACTTCATTTGGCGCTTTCTTTTGGAAAAAGTGGAAAATAAGGTGACAAGGTCAATGGAAAATCAATTTAACACAGTTTAGTGGTGTCAGGCATGTACAAACAGACTTGGCTGACCAGAACACAAAGGCTTAGCCTGACTATATATGTCCACTCTCAGGCAAGCATATGAAAACCATCCTAAATTGGGAAAGTTCCCTGGCAGGAACCTTAGAGCAAACTGTTCCTGCCATACAAAATCAATGAAACGCCTGTTGACACGTAGCTTCCAGAAACTGGAATGAGTATTGGGAAGAAAACCTGCAGTGTGACGTAGTTTCCTGCCGAGTCAAATCCTTTACATCAATCACAATGTTAGCAGTTGGCTAACTAAACTATCTTTGTTTTGCTTTGTTTCAGGGAAACCTTGTAGACTTTCTGAAGCTAACAGGATGGCGGGGATCCAAGGTTTTTTATTTTGGAGATCATCTCTATAGTGACTTGGCAGTGAGTCAGCATCATGCTTCTGTTTGAATACATTGTGCACATTTGTTGCTCAGATGTATTCCTTTTGTTTTTACTGCGTCAGATTGCTTGGCGTTTCCAACAAATCTCACTCTGCAGTTTTTATAATCATTATTTTCTAGGATCAAACAGTAACACTGATTTTTAAAAAGGTTCTTGAAGTGGACATCCTGAATATTAAACATCCTGTCCTGGCATTTTAGGACCTGATGCTGCGTCATGGGTGGAGGACAGGAGCAATTGTGCCTGAACTTGAGGTGGAGACAAAGGTGGTGAACACAGACCAGTATGCTCAAAGTCTCACATGGTTGCAGGCACTCACCGGACTGCTGGAGCGCATGCAGGTTAGCAGTAACACCTGAACTAAAATATTAATTGTCATAAATGTATACAAACTTATACAGTCATACAAATTTTTTGATGCAAGCAAGTTTCTACAGAACATTTTAATGAGAGCAAAATAAACAGGACTGCATTACATGTGCTTGTATTCCTTATATGGTTGCATAGCACTGACCTGATAGGTTTGGCAGAGGTCCATTTGCTTTATATTGATCTGGATTGATTGTTCCAAATGTGCATAGCCAAAGTTAGATCCACTATGTAAGAAAAGCATGGTGTGATCAGTTTCTCTGTTTACATAATCCACAATGAATTTGACCTCATATTCTGTTAAGGTTTGGGTGATAATTGTTTTAAATTGTGCTACTCAAATTAGAGCCACTGAAAATGCCGTAAAGTGTTTTGGTTGTGGATGAAAGGAAATGTAAGACACTGTTACTTTAACATCCAAGTCTATATGTCCTGAAGTAATATTCGCCTATCAGCACATTAATGAAGAGCTTTTCCTGTGCTTGTGCAGAGATCATAAGAGATTTTGATGCAATATCTAATGTAATACATGAGAAGAGTCTCAAATGTGAAAAGGGCAGAGAAGATTCTGTTACTAACAAAAATCTTCCACCTTTGTTTGTGTATAATAAAAGTCAGTTTGAGATTAATGTTAGTATTCTGTTTTCGGAAAAATCAGCATCTTCTCTGTTTGGAAGGTTTTTTTTATATATCTGTACAGTTAACTAATAAATTATATATATATTTTTTATTTTATTTTATTTTTTTAAATATTAAACCAATATTATAAATGTTGTTTGAGCCTAGATATTACTTTATTACGTCCTGGGGACAAATGACTTTAAAATATTAACACATAACATGCTAGTGTGATCAGACTTTTCTGCATAAAATTCCATAAATACGTATATGATATATATGTATTTGTTTGTGTTTTACTTACACTACTGTTTAGAAGATTGGGTTGGTAACGTTTTATAAGTGTTACTGAAAGCAGTATTTCATGCTTACCAAGGCTGCAGTTATTTAATTAAAAAATACAAGGGGAAAAAATTATTGTGAAATATTAGTTATATTATATATAATATTAGTTTTCTATTTGAAAATATTTTAAATGTAATTTATTCCTGTGATGGCAAAGCTGAATCCTTCAGAAGTCATTCTAATTGAATAGAACATTTTGAACAGTAGTGTATATTATTTATTTATTTACATAACTATATAATGAAAGTCTATGCTCTCTTTTGTATCACCTTAAAGTCTCACTTCTGAAAGTTTTTCCTGTTCATTTGGAGAGAAATTATTTTCTTTGGACAACTTACTTATTTACATCTTGTTTTTTGTGTTTTTAGATGTATCGGGATCCTGAGTCAAAGAAGGTTCTGCAGGAGTGGCTGAAAGAGAGAGAGGAGCTACGGTGAGTGAAGCAAGACAAAAAGACAGTTATGCATTTAGCAGACGATAAGACAGTAAAGTCATTAACTTATTAACTATAGCCTTTGTAACTTGTCTCCCAATTTTTTCTTTTACAGGGCAGTCACCAAGAATCTCTTCAACCCTCACTTTGGCAGCATATTCCGTACCTGCCACAACCCCACCTACTTTTCCCGCCGCCTGTGCCGTTTCTCAGACCTCTACATGGCCTCTATCAGCTGCGTACTGAACTACGACCTCTCTTACACCTTTTACCCACGCCGAACGCCCCTGCAGCACGAAGCCCCCCTCTGGATGGACCAGCTCTGCACTGGCTGCATGAAGACGCCATTCTTGGAGGAGATGGCCCATATTCGTTAAATCCACCAAAGGTCTAATGTGCAAATATGAACTGAGTGGAATGAGGGGTGTGTTTGTCTCTATGGCATTGGAGACGTGGCACTTTTTGCGCAAATGCCACATGCAACAGGGCCATCTGCTGGATGTTAGGTTACAATGCATCTTAATGTCCTCAAGCCTTTGGACAGTGGAAGACAAAGGCTTGTTGATTAATTTCTCCTTGTGTTCTTGCCTCTAACTTTTTTTTACATTTGTTGCATTACATCTTACTAAACATAGTTAAATGTTAAGTGGTTTACAGTTCTCTCTTCTTTTTTTGGTTTTGTAGATTAATCCTGTGTGTCATGAGTTTTGTAGTTGCAACAGCGTGATGTTTGTATTAACACGAATCATGATAACAGGAAGGATGAAATATATTATACTTGTGGTACCAAGACTTTTTTACTCTGGTAGGCCAAAGTATTGAGCCGCTGGCCAAAAATGCACAATATGAGTTACAAATACAGTAGATCTGATAACATGTATGATTAGGTCAAATAGCTTCATAGATTTGGTGTTGTAATGTAATGTTATTTACCTTCCCCACACTACAGTAATAATGTAGCCTAGACTCAAAGTTTAAACATGCACAAATAATAACAGCCTCCACAGCTTTTTATTGCTAGAGATATGATTTTTGTTTTTTTAAATGACAGCTGTATTTACATACATGGAAGCTCCTGGAGGGCTGAACCAAGTGCTGTTGTTATTTTTGACCTTGCAGGCCTTTACTGTTTGTGGCTTTGGACTAAACTTCTGTACAGTCAGAACATTGTTTGCTTCCATTTAAATCTGTGAATAGCTATGCTGCTAAATTCAGTTTTCCAGGAACAAGAAAGATGTCATCTTTTTGTATGTACTTGCTCTACAAGTTATAAAATCAAATAAAAGGCTTTGTATTAATGTCTAGATTGTACTGATTCTTATATCTTTCAGGGATGAAACATGTAACCCAAAAATTACAAGTCTCATAATGCCAACTAAGGCCGTGCTTATTTGATCAAAAACACAATGAAAACAGTAATATTGTGAATGGTTTTTTTTAATGTTAAAAATGTAATTTATTCTTGAAGGGGGTGGATTTACAATCCCTCTTCCTGTATTATATAATGAATTGGAAATAATAGTTTTTAAAATCAGTGTATCTATTCTGGTATTTCTGTTACAGGCAATGTCTGTAAATGTTATCTGAGAGGTGACTGAGTGTCTGACCTATGTCAGGATGTAGTAACAGTGTTTACTCGTTTAGCTCATACAGCCAAATTAACAAAGAGTCATATTTTGTAGAAAGAGAGTTGTCAGTTTGAACTTTATTCTTATGATAGCTGTATGAGACATGTAAAGACAACTGTGTCTAAGATCAATAATGTATCTACTAACAAATATGCATACTTAGCATGTGTAATTCTTTATAGGATTTATAGCACCATTGGTCACTATGCTAAAGTATGACAATGAATTATCAAGAATTCAATTAAATTCTACACATTTCATTAATTGAATTAAATGAGTCATGTGTAGTTTGTTGGTATCAGCGCTCTGTGCCCTGTGTGGATGTAGTTTTCATGTTCTCTTCCAGTGAAGTCATAACAAAACAGCCATGAAGGGAAAAGATATTGCCTATGTTTTATCAAATTGTGCTTGCCGAGGTTGTTTATTGTTATTATTATGAGATGCATGTAAGTTCTTCCTGAATTTATGACTCACATGTGACCCTGTCAAAGATAATGTCTCATTTAACAGAATACCCTGTTTGGATGCTTCTAGAATGGTCTGCGCTGTTAACCTATATCCGAACCTGTAGGAATGACGTCAATTGATTATCCATATGACTAAGTACTAGTGTTTCTATATCCCGAGCTACACTATATTGCCACAAGTATTGGGACACCACTCCAAATCATTGAATTCAGGTGTTCCAATCACTTCCATGGCCACAGGTGTATAAAATCAAGCACCTAGGCATGCAGACTGCTTCTACAAACATTTGTGAAAGAATGGGTCGCTCTCAGGAGCTCAGTGAATTCAAGCGTGGTACCGTGATAGGTTGCCACCTGTGCAATAAGTAGTGATGGGCAGACCGAGGCTTCGTGAAACACTGAAACAGTTGAAGCAAATGTGCCGTATTGTGTCGAAGCTTCGACACCCGTTTCCACGGCGACCCCTGCTGGTCAGAACAGTGTAAATGCAAAATAACATGCATAAAAACACCTTTTACAGATCTATTGCAAATGTTTTATTGAAAGTAAAGTCTTTCAAATGCAATTAACTATTTAAATTAAATATTAAGTGTCTATATGTTCTTTTATCAATTGTCAGGGTTTGATCCATGGATGGCTCAGCTAAACATGCCAATAAGAGACTATTAACTACTATTATTCATTTTAATTATACTAATGTCTAATTAAATGTTTAAAAATGTATAAAACTGATCAGAGATCAGGTAAAACCATGGGTAAAACCCACAGACACTTGTTCTCAGTGACTCATGATGGGTTCACATAGATCATCGCCCCCTAGCGGTGAACCATTGACATTTCGAAGTGTTTCGAAACGTTTCGAAACAGTGATGACGTAACAAAGCCTCGTTTATTGAAATCACGTGACTTTGGCAGTTTGATACACGCTCCGAACCAATTGATTCGAAACAAAAGATTTGTAAAGCTTCAAAGCTTCATGAAGCAGTGTTTTGAAATTGCCATCACTAGCAATAAATCCATTTGTGAAATTTCCTCACTTCTAAATATTCTACGGTCAACTGTTAGTGGTGGAAGCAATTGGGAACAACAGCAACTCAGCCACGAAGTAGTAGTCCACCTAAAATAACAGAGCGGGGTCAGCGTATGCTGAGGCGCACAGTGCACAGAAGTCACCAACTTTCTGCAGAGTCAATAGCTACAGACCTCCAAACTTCATGTGGCCTTCAGATTAGCTCAAGAACAGTGCGTAGAGAGCTTCATGCAATGTGTTTCCATTGCCGAGCAGGTGCATCCAAGCCTTACATCACCAAGTGCAATGCAAAGCGTCGGATGCAGTGGTGTAAAGCACGCTGCCACTGGACTCTAGAGCAGTGGAGACATGTTCTCTGGAGTGACAAATCATGCTTCTCTGTCTGGCAATCCGATGGACGAGTCTGGGTTTGACGGTTGCCAGGAGAACGGTACTTGCCTGACTGCATTGTGCCAACTGTAAAGTTTGGTGGAGGGGGGATTATGGTGTGGGTTGTTTTTCAGGGGTTGGGCTTTGCTCCTTAGTTCCAGTGAAAGGAACTCTTAATGTCTTCTAGAAGAACACTCTTCATAAACGCACTCCTAAACCTTGTGGAAAGCCTTCCCAGAAGAGTTGAAGCTGTTATAGTTGCAAAGGGTGGGCCAACTCCATATTAAACCCTATGGATTAAGAATGGGATTTCATTAAAGTTCATGTGCACGTAAAGGCAGACGTCCCAAAACTTTTGGCAATATAGTGTAGTTCGAGGCTGAATCCTCTCTTATTCATTTTTCTATGGCCTATGGGGTACTGTGGAGGAGAACTTTGTCTTCAGTAAACTTTCTGTCAACTAATTGAACTTCAACTTTGACTCCATGGTCTTCATTGAGCATAATGGTCTCTTTATGTGGCTTAATTCCCCTACATTCTTGTGATGGCAAAGCCGAATTTTCTGCAGTCATTACTCTTTAGAAATGTTATCATGACGATTTGGTGAGAAGCATTTCTTATTATCATCAAAGTTATTATCAAACAGATATTCTTTTTTAATATTTTTGTAGAAACCGTGACACATAGGTACTATTCAAAAGGTTTTCTTTAAATAAAAAAAAAAAGAAAGAAAAGAAAAAAAGACAGAAAGTAGATGTAAAGACATTTGTAATGTTACAAAGATTTCTATATCAAATAAACGCTGTTATTTTGAACTTTATATTTATCACGGAATCCTAAAAAAAAATTATCAATGCAGCCTTGGTGAGCATTAAAGATTTATTAAAAAAAAACGAATTAATGATTTCAAACTTGTGACCGGTAGTGTAAAATTATATGGTCTGTTCCAGATTCTAGATCATCGACGAGCTGTGGTTAGCTCTCCGTGATATATATAAATATAAACAATAACATACAGAGGCATGTATTGTCTGAATCTGCCTCTGCAGCACAGTTCCTAAGTAGCTCGCCGTGATCGTATAGTGGTTAGTACTCTGCGTTGTGGCCGCAGCAACCCCGGTTCGAATCCGGGTCACGGCATAGGTACGAGGGGAAGCGGATCTTTTGTGTGTGCTATGGATGATGAAACTTCTGAGATGACACAATATATACACAATATATTTTTTTGTGTTTGTGTAATTATATTTTCTTTTTATTGAATATATTTGACTGCTATGTTACTTGCCATATAGCTTTAAACTATTCGTCATTGTTGAATTTAGAAATTATTGGAAAACGATCGCTTTAAATATTGTCTTCTTTTAAATATCGGCAAAATGACTGCATCTGTCCACACATAAATCTCCTTTAGTTTTTTCCTTCCCTCATGAATCCAATGATGTAATGCAAATGTGGCGTCATATCCTGTTGTTTAAAAATGGCCCGATGTCACGAAGACAGCCTTGAGCCTTCGCTATGAAAGTAGCAAACGTAATATCCTCTTATGTCATGATTATTGATCTAAGTCGACGAAGCACTGATTTCCCGTTTCAATCATACAATAAAATACATTTACACTTTATTTTTTAATACACGAAAGCGTCTTGTACCGGGGCTTTTATTTTGAAACTTATCAGCAGGATACTGGTTGTTTTGCGTCTCTTGTTAACGGAATTTTCATTGAACCTGTCGAAGCTGTAAGAGAGGGTAATCGAGTACCTACATCCATTGTTATTTTACTTTCAGTTTTTATTCTGGATGACGATAACGCATCTCTGAACGGGACCCCCCAAAGCGGACTACCCACCATGTCGGCTGAGGAGGAGAGGGGGGTAGTTCGTGTCAAAGTCAAGGTAAGAAATTGTGGGGACCGAGCGAGCGGCAGGTAGAAACCCCAATCACACACACACACACACACAGCAACAGCGGGATGGAAACACAAAAACACACAGCATTCCACGTAGTCCAGCCAGGCCAGCACAGCAGACAGTGTCTGGTTGCATGTCTGCGTCTGTGTCTGTCGTAGAGCGTTTTATCAGCCCTAGTCTTCATGTCCATCGCTTTTACTTCGCTGTCATCTTAGTTGTTTACACATCGTGACCGCATCATAATTATTCATAATTATGAATCATAATTATTCGTTAACAATACATATGTGCATTCTTATAGAAAGATGTGTGATAAACATGTTTAATCCATATCAATATTTTGTTTACAAATATATTTATCATACAATTTAATGTTATAGTCATCTTTTGTTGTTCGTGTCGCATAATTGTTCAACATATACACATGAATCATATACAATTTCGTTGTCATACTGTTGTCATACTGTTGCAGTAATAATGAGTGTCACATGATCAACCTGCCATGTATTCTCTCGCTTGTTTTTCAGTCATTTCTCAGGTGTACAGTCTGTTTTTATGAATACGAAAAGCAACATGCAGATGCAGGCCTTAGAGAACCACCATAAATGATTTAATGGAACTTAACAGAGGTTTTTTGCAGGCCTGTTTCTTTAAGAAGTCTCTTTGGACATAAGAATTTAGGTCAGTGAATTTAATTTTAATCACAGTGGACTTGTAGTTAATCAAAGAGCTACACTGCCATAACTGATTCTTCAGACATGAGATTAAAAATCATCATCAATAATAATAGTAAAAATTAACATTTTTATCTTCCACTTTTATTTTTTCATTTTTTTTAAGCCAACTGTATAATTGTCAGTTGTATAATTTTCTGTCAACCCTGTCACACAATTTGTATTATATAAATATATATATAATTTTTTTTTTTTTTTTTTTTTTGATGGTTCTGTTTGTAGTTTTCAACACCATAAAAGAGGGAAAAAGCTATTGTATTTAATATGTATGACTATGAAATGCTTAACATGGTAATTATGTCAGCACTTTTCTGTGTCTGTCTGTGGTGACAGTTTAATATCAAAGCGTCAAATCAGTCTGTAGCCTTAATTCATTTGTTCATGCCATGGAAGTGAATGCTAGATTTTAGATTTATGACACATTAATTTTGCCTTTGGCAGTATTGATCCCTAATGAGTCAGTGTTGTTATTGTTAATTAAAACTATTTGTTTTCGGTAATTGAAATAAAGCTGAAATAAAATTAAAGGGAAAAGATGGAAAACTTAAATATTAAAAATGTTGTTGAAAAAACTTACTGAAATAAATGTTTATGTTGTATTGAAATTACTAAAATGGAAATTAAAGTCATTTAAAGCTAAATAGAAATTTAAAAAAGCACACAGAAAATTACTAAAACAAACTATAAGGGGAAAATAAAATATAATAATTAAAAATATATAAATCATACTATAACATTGTTAAACATTTTGGGAGAAAATGGAAGAAGAAGTTTTGTCCCAGTACTCAAGAGTCAGTTGTGTCAGATGGCAACCTAAATCACAAAGTTTTGAATAATAAATGATTTTAGGTTCAGTGTGAACCTTGACAGATGTGTTGCAGTGTGTTCTGCTTGGGACAGATGACCTTGTAGTGCTGTGCTCGAGGTGTTTTAGCACATGTTTGTAAAGTTCAAAGTAATCTGTACAGCCGGAGTCAGTTTCCCACGGTTGGCTGCAACATCAACAGAGACTCAACAGGCAGTAAATCCACCTGAATAAATAATGTGTCACCTGATCAGATGATTTGCATTTCAGAGGATAGAGTGAATAGCCTTTCATGACCTAAACATGAAGATAAATAACAAAATGGTGTTATATAAAATAGGGAATGTAACCCATTGTCTTTGACTTTCCAAAAAGCGTACTTCTACTCCACGCTTTCTGTTTGTCTGTCTGTTTGCAGAAGTGTGAAGGGGTGTTACCGGTGGAGTTCCGCTCTTTTGCTGTTGATCCTCAAATAACCTCATTAGAGGTGTTGCAACATATCCTGATACGAGCCTTTGAGCTGAATGGGTAAGTGTGAAAATATATTTATTTTTGTGATAATTCTGATTTAAAAAAAATATTGATGAGCCAATTTTTATGATTATTTAATAGCACTGATAGATAAATTAATTGCAGCAAACATAGATGGTGTCTTATTTTCTTTGGTTTCCTGTAGGAAACGCAACTTTGGGATTAGCTACCTGTCCCGTGACCGTGGAGGTGTGGAGGTCTACGTGTCTCTGCTGTCTGACTGGGATTTAGATGCCGCGTTTGTCAGTGCGGCAAAGCCTTTCCTCCAGCTAAAGATGGACATCAAACCATCAGAGGACAGTGAGTGAACTACACATTCACTTGTTTGGAGGGTATTACATGTCTGTCAATATCAGTAGATCCTGAAAATCTGTGACTGCTCTGTCTCCCTTATGATATCTCAGAATTGACCATTCATTATCCACAAAACAATAATCAATCAATAAAAAACTGACTATTTATAAATAATTTTTTTGATGATTTCTTTCAATTCAAATTATTATACTGAAGCTATATGTATTTTTGAGTGCATTTCCTTATATAAAAAGATATCAAAACAATTTTTAAGGGCGGGGAATTCAAGTGATTGTTCTGTAATTGAGTGTATTTTCCTGAGAAAATGTACATATTTCCAGTACATTATTTTGTAGAGTCTACATTGTGTCTTTATTGGACACTGGAATTATTTTACAAACATTTTGCATTGACCTTTAAAGGCACAATAAGATTTTTGGATTAAAATATCCAAAAACCACTAGAACAATGTTATATATTTTGTTGACTTGTGTACTTACATTATCCCAAATGTTTCCAAGAATGTTTAAATCCAGAGAAATAAGCAATTTTAACTAGGACACAGACCGTGTCCGCGCGTCGCCTGTCAATGACATCATACCCGCGTTACCCTCGATTTCAGTATTTTGTAGAAACCATGGAAACGCCAAAGACGCTTTAATATATTGTGTGTTTTATTAGACAGGTGAGCAACTGTTTGGATACATTCATAGACAGAAAACTAATCATTGTTATAATGCTCAACACAGTTAGTCTTATTGTTTAAATCTCTTTTTCATGATTTACCGCGAGTACCATGTTTTACCATGCCTAATATTGATTTAGCTTACTGCAGTGTGCAACGAGTGTCTCATAGTAGCCCCCAAGCGAACGCACAGAGAAGCATTATAACATAACTTTCAGGACACTCAAATAATGTATCTAATATGATAAAACAGCGCTGCGTACTCAAGACCGGAAAAAGCGAATTCCAGGCGTCATCAAGCTACGCCTTTGTTTTAAATAAGCGACCTCTAGCTGAGAAAAATTACATATTGTGGCTTTAATTAAGATTAATCCAGTTTTAAATGCTGTTTTTTATGATTTGTTTTCTCATATTCTTCCCAAGGTCCTGTTTTGGAGGATTGGGACATAATAAGCCCTAAGGATGTGATTGGCTCAGATCAGTTGCAGGGAGAGAAGAGGTCATTGGCGTCTGCTGCGCTTCCCTTCACACAGTCGCTGCTGTCCCAGGTTACTCATGATGTTCTTGACCTTGTCAGCCAGCTGTTTTACCAGCCAGTGTCTACTCCGTTCAGTCAGGTTTACGGTCTGCTGCATTTATACTGTAATTCATGGCAATTAGCCCCAAACAATTGAAGGCATTAGCTATTTCAGGAGTTACTGAAGGCAAAAGCTCTTTTGTTCTTGTAAGAAGCTTTGTGCTGCTTTTGTGCTGACAAACTGATTTAATAAATTGAGGATAGAGGGACCATTCTCTGTATTTCACTGGCCATGTACACACTGTAAAGTTTAGGAGTGACAAACACATTTAAATACGGGAGTGAATCCCCTAAATTAGAATTTTGTGTGTGTATGGAACACAACTTGAACACAACTTTCGGAACATTTACAAAATAGTGATGCTTGACACATTGGTAAGTGTAGCAATGATCTGACTTGGCTTGGCTCGGCTCATAAAGCCATCTAGCTTATGGAGTTAATAAAGGGGCAGGAGTGTGTCTCAATATAGTATAAAAATTTTGGGATTTATTCAGGTTTATTATGTGCTTGTTCTTGTTTGGTGATTTTTCTAGCAAGATCTGACAATATGAATGAGGCTCATACCTCTTTCCCTGTGATTTTCTTGCACATACTGTACAGAAGAGACACATCTCTGATATGTGTTAAAATAACAACTGGTTGCTCAGTTTGGTTCCGTACACACTGTGTAGAATTTTATAAATGTTGTTGTCACTCCTTGAATTTTTCAGGAGTTAATTCAGTTGTACAATTCGGTTGTTTTCCCGTAAATTACTGATCTCTGTGTATTAAGCACTGAAAGGGGAATTGACAATTTAGCTGCAGTGTGTACATGGCCACTGATAACTAATTTATCTTATTCCAGATATTTTATGTCTTAGGAATGTTTTTTTTCCATCTGTCTTCCGACTAATATTATAGATTTAGCTAGAAATCTATATAAACGTTGAATATTTCTTTGATCTTTTCCTCACGTTGTACCTACCTCTACGTTCAGGTGGGTCGCACTCTATCGCGTGTGCAGCAGGCCTTGAGTTGGTCCTATGGGGAGGAGGTGAAACCATTCAAGCCTCCCTTAAGTGATACTGAATTCCACAGTTACCTGAACAGCCAAGGTCAACTGACCCGGCCAGAAGAACTTAGACTTCGTATATATCATGGTGGGGTTGAGCCATCTTTACGCAAGGTAAGTGAGTGAGTGAGAATGGGATGTTTAAGTCATTGTGAGATACAGTGATATAATCCTTTACTTTGACACTCTTTTCAGCTTTGAATACAAATTGAGTTAATGAAGTCATTTTTATTAGTTTTTGTAATTTATTTATTTAAAAGCTCCATAATGTGTATTCTGAGCTAGAATTTTTTTTTTGATATATTTTACATCATACATCCATATGTATGTGTGTGTGTGTGTGTGTGTGTGTACTGTATTGTTATGACCCTGCTCTAGGGTCAGGGAGGTAACTTAAAATGTTCTGAAAATCTGTTTCAACCATTTCTTTCTTTTTAAAAAAAATTTTTTTCAGTTTCATCAAAAACAAAAATTAAGTCTTCAGGGTTGGGCAAGGACAAAACAATAAACAAAACAGGCACTGACTAAACCCAATTACAACTAAATAAACTCTGTAAAATAAATAAAGTAAAATGCAGTAGTTACCTAACTCCCTGGATATCCCAAACACAGGAGAAAAGATAAATGAAAATGGCACCCAATACCGCTTACAGTGTTACAGGAAAAATTATGTATATACGATATTTACAGAAAAAGGGCAACACAACTGCCACAAACAAACAAAATGAACACTGCAATAGATAGAAAAACACTAGGGACAAAAGTCAAAATGAGAACACTTTACAAAAGTAGCAAGCGAAAGAATATACACAATTTACAGAACACAAGCAGACTACACCACTATAACACTCTCTCAGTACAACATGCCAACAACATCATCTCTTCCACGTCAGCATCCATGGCACATTTCAAAGGACGTTCCAGTCCGCCAATCCCAGGGTACGTCTCAAATACGTCCAATTAAGGCGGAGCCACATGAGAGAGCGAGAGAAAAAGCGAAAGAGAGACGCACACACACACATACACATCCCCACACACAGGGAAAGAAAAAAAAACAGCAATACGTCTTCGGGCGTAACAGTATAAACATCTTGAGGGCAACTTCCACCCTGACAGACAACTCATGTCTATTAAGTTCCATAGCAGTCCTCTTTGCATTTTAGCTGACTTTTTCTCGTGCATCTCTGTATGTTTTGTGACAGGTTGTTTGGCGATACCTCCTTAACGTGTACCCAGATGGTCTGACAGGGCAGGAGAGAATGGATTACATGAAGAGGAAGACGAGAGAGTATGACCAGCTGAAGAGTGAATGGACGGCACGGGCCAGCTCAGAGGATCTGGAGTTCATTCGTGGAAACGTTCTGAAAGATGTTCTTCGAACAGACCGAGCACATCCTTACTATGCAGGTTCAGAGGACAGCCCACATCTCACCGCCTTGACCGATCTCCTCACCACCTTTGCTATTACACACCCACAGGTAAACATGTGTGTCAACCCTTTGGTGACACTAGGATGTGCCTTTACTTCTCTGGAATATAAACTGTCCTCATTTGCTTTCGCAGGTGTCTTATTGCCAAGGCATGAGCGACATTGCCTCGCCAATCCTTGCCGTCATGGACAACGAAGCTCATGCCTTTATCTGCTTTTGTGGCATTATGAAACGTCTTGAGGGCAATTTCCGCCCTGATGGACAACTCATGTCCATTAAGTTCCAGCATCTCAAGTTGCTTCTGCAGTATTCAGACCCCGAGTTTTATGCCTACCTAGTCTCGAAAGGTGCTGATGATCTGTTTTTCTGTTACCGCTGGCTGCTTTTGGAGCTGAAACGTGAATTCGCTTTTGATGATGCCCTGCGAATGTTGGAGGTCACTTGGAGCTCCTTGCCACCTGATCCTCCTGAGACAGAGGTGGAGCTTCTGGGGCCAGCGTTTGAGGCAGATCAGCCCAACGGTTCACAGAATGTCCATCAGAATGTGGACATGGAGGAGATGGAAGAGAAGCTGACAGAAAGGCAGAGGAGACGCCACATGCTAAGACCGTCTCGAGAGGAGGCAGATGGGGGCCGTTCCCTGGTCGTTGAGGAGAAGGGGCCACGGAAGGAAGGCGAAGGAGAGTACGGTGTAGATGACATGGTCAAGAATGATGTCACAGCTCCAGCTCCTTTGTTTGAAAAACAGGCCAGTTTTGGGGAATTCAAGTATTATAGTGGCCGTAACGAGGACAGCTTTGAGATAAATGAGAATGATTGCTCCGATCCCACGTTATCTCCTGTACAGTTTCAGTCTGCACACTCTACGTTGCAATTCTCAGTCCGCCAGTCCACAGAGGAAAGTGAGGATGACCCTGGAGAGCAGGAACCTCTTATCTGTGATCATACGCCATTATCTCCAGGACAAAGAGACTCCCCCAATGGTCAGGCTGCTTCCCCAGCATCAACTCTTCCGTCCTGTCTACCAAACTGGAAAAGTAGCTCCAATCAGTCACTGGAAGCATCTAATTCTGCAACCAGTTGGAGAACGGCATCTCCTGATGCCCTGTCAAAATGCACCTCCTCTTCCTCTAGTGGGGACAAACCTGTGTCTCCTGATAAACCTTCTGGGGGATCCACGTCCTCACAAGGTGTAATAAACGGAACTGGGTCTCAGTCCCCTTCAGTGGTCGCAGGGAAATCTTTACTGGCATCTCCTTCGCAGGGTTACAATCGTTCACTTCTCTCTTCGCCCGTTTTATCTTTCAGCAAGTCCCCGTCTTTGCCCAAAGCATTCTCCAGCAATCTCCCCTCGCCATGCAGACCCACTGGGTCTGGTTTAACCTCTCCAAACTCAAACAAACCAGAAGGAGGAGTTAAACCCTGCTCGCTTCCCCCTCCGCAAGAGTTCGGGAAAGGGAATCCCTTCATGCTTTTCCTTTGCCTTTCTATCCTGCTGGAACACCGTGACCACATTGTCAAAAACAGCCTAGATTACAATGAGCTGGCCATGCACTTTGACCGCCTGGTCCGTCGCCACAACCTCGGGCGTATTCTGCAGCGAGCTAAGGCCCTCTTCGCAGACTACCTGCAGAGTGAAGTATGGGACTCAGAGGAAGGGGATGAAGTCAGCTTGGACTCCCCAGTCACAGCGGATACATCCCCCCAAACACCCACCACTAGGCCCCCTTTCCTCAATGTACAGCCCTCTCAGGGTGCCTTCCCGAATTCAACCTATAATCTGGCCAATACCATTCCCTCTCCAACAACACCCATTGCCCTCTCTCCATCCGCTTCTTGATTCTGTGCATTAGTAGATCATCTCCAGAAACCAGCTCCGGACCACAAACGGACCCAGAAGCAAGTTTTTCTGTACCATGCCGAGTCACAGCTTACCTTTGTGCTTTACATGCACTTTATGGAGCTTGTTTTGTTTTATGTTGACAACCAAAGCTTAGTGACTTTCTCTTTTTCTTTTTTTGTTTTATCCAACCTTCCAAGTGAAGCCCCTTTCATTGTACTGTATCTTTTTTTATTGCACTTTATTGATTGTCCTTTGAAAGGGCAGGCCAGTTTGTGTCTCATTTCACTTTGTAAATAACACTTTTAAAAGGCACACTATGGGCACGTAAAACTCCTGTTATAGTATCCTTACTTACCTGAGTCAAAGCAACAAGATTTTACTGTTATTTATTTCTCTGTGTGCAATCGTAATTTTGGATGAAAAGGGTTGATTCAGCTTCTTCTAAGGTTATTGTGGCTCTGTTGTTGTAGGGAGGAGAATGTTTACCCAAGTAAAGCTTTTGAGACGCCCTTGGAAATTTATTAATGAATTTGTTTGACATTGCCAGCAGCAAACGTGTATTTGGTATGCTGATATTTGTCATTTGTGCTTTATGAGAACCTTAAGCCTTGACTTTTATTTGTACAAAACATTTGAGCAGAGATGAAGGTGCTGATGCATTATCCAGTATCCCACCAATGTGAAACCTTAAGTTGTAGAATAGGCAACATTCAGCCCCAATCTTGAATTAATCTCTGAACTACTAATAGAGCTATCCTCTTCTCTATAGTGTACAACAGCTATTTGACCTCTAAGCTGTATTTCTACATGCAGTGGATGTTTCGGTAAAGCACCACTCCTACTAAGATCAACATGGAGAATGGCTGGTAATTTGGTGTCACTTATCCTCGCCTTTGTTGGAGAAGTGCCTCATTCCACTGAATTAGCCATTTTTGTCTCTCTTTTCTGTGTAAATATAATTTCAGTGCTTTCAACCATCTTCCACCAAAGGTTTGTCTGTTCATTCGTTGCTATAACAACTTTGTCATCAAGAGGCAACAATCAAGGATCCCTGCTTTTTTTTTTTTTTAAATCACAGAGTATTACAAAAGTGTTTAATGCCTTTAGAAGAATGCTTTTCATTGGAGACCTTGTAGACTCATTCTTTATGTCTTAATACCAAGTGTTCTTTTCCTTTTTTTCGAAGTGCTAAAATAAACCTGCACATGATCTAAAAAAGGATTTTCCTGGAAAGTGGAACAGTTATGAGTCCTGTTCATCAGCGTTATGTATACAACATGTATGTATGTTTCTCTGATTTAGATTTGGTTCTATATGATAGTATTTTACTCATACCTGTGGAGAGACTTGCTAGACTGAATGCTTGCAATACTCCTATTTGTACAATAAATTTACTGAATATTGATTGATCAATGATCATTCTTTCATAAAGCAAACAATGTTTGAACCATTACACACAGAAAGAGTAAACACTATCCCAGGCTGGATATTTTATCTTGATTTTGGTACACGGTAGCTGGTTTTTGGGCCAGCAAAATTGGGCCAGCAAAATTACCTGGTAAACCAGCTAATGACTAGCTACCATGTTCCACAACACAGCAGAGGTAGATTTTTCCATCAGTGATTACTGCACAAGTAGATATGCCATAGCGTCTTTTGGTAGACACAAGGTGCCTGTTTAGGCATGAACATTAGTTTTTAGTTATTAATGAGTGAATTATTGTGTTTGTTGCTTTAGTGCCATAAGTAATTTGAGTATCTTGTTGCTGAAAGGAATGTGTAGATTTTCATAATGCTTGTTAGTGACGTTATCTATTTCAGTGCTTCTTTATCCTGTCTTGGAGACCCCCACTACTGCACATTTCGGACATCTCCCTTGTTGGACACAGCCATTTCTGGTCTTGCAGTCTCTACTAAATCAGCTGATGAGTTTAATCAGGTATGTTAGATAAGGGCAGATGGTGGTGGTGGAGGGTCTCTAGGACAGGGTTTGAAAAGCACTTATCTGTAATTAATTTGAAACTGCCAGGAAAATGGTACATCTTGGAAGCATTAGTGGTTTGATGTAATAACTGGTTGATTTCAACTGATTTAACATTGTGCAAAAGTTCAATCACAATACGGTCTATTGGCTTGAGGGATTCTAACATTCCTTTAGTAGTAGTAGAGAAATGGATTTTATGTTCTCAACCATCTCCCCATAGGGTAAAGATTGCTAAATATTCTTTTTAGGTTAGTGGAAAAGAAATTTGTTTCCGCCCGGTTTCTACTCGCGCGTGAGGCGAATGTGATCACCTCTGCTACACTACGGAAACATGTATAGGAAATATGACATATGTACATGTTAAAAATGGAAGTTAGCTCAAGTAATGTGTAATTTAAATTCTGGCAGATTCTTCTCTAGCCGTAATCCACAAATCTCCGGTGGCTCTTGACGTTGATTGGTAAATTCTTAGCTGTTACCAGAGCCGTTGAAAAACGTATTTCTATGGCTCTGGTTGTTACTAGGGAGAATCATGGTAACGTTAGCTATACGAGCGCTGATTGGCCATAGTATATGATTCTTGGTTGCAGCCGGGAACGTGATTGGCGGTCATAACCAAGAATAACCACGATTTACAGGTGGCATGGAGCGCCAGTTTCTTTTCACGTGCAATGTTCTCTCCATCCATTTTGTCCATTTTAATTGCATTTAGTTTAATTTACAAGGTACTGGTACTCTCTATCATGCAGCTGAATTCAATGCTCAAGACAGAATTTTTTCTTGTCTTTTGAAAGTACATATGGCTCGCGGCCACTAAAAGTATAGGATCAAAATGCCGAAACCCGGGATCGAACCAGGGACCTTTAGATCTTCAGTCTAACGCTCTCCCAACTGAGCTATTTCGGCAGATGATACGGTTGTTTTGTGAAGTTTTCCTGTAACTATAGCTTTTATTTTAAATACGTATATACGTATATGTGGTTGTGTACAAAACGAAATTATAACTCTCAGAGACTGACAGCTCTGGCAACCATTTTAATTAAATTACGATCTACCCAATTATTTTGAAGGGATAGTCCGCCAAAAAAAAACAACGGCTTGTCATTTACACACTTTCATGCTTTTTGAAACCTCCATAAGGACCTGATGATGACCATACCACCAATGTAAGTCGCCGTCTCATTTCGAAGGCTGCTGCGCCCTCCTGTGGTCGCATTTTCGGCCGCATATGTCATCTAGGATGTCTTATTTCAGAAAAGTAACCATTATAAAAATTTTATTTTATTCCTTATGAGCATAAATTATTGTAATTTCTTTCTTTGAAATATAATGCTTACTTTTCTGAAATGAGGCAGCCTCAATAATGTTTACGGCCGACAAATCCGTCCACAGGAGGGCGCAGCAGCCTTCGAAATGAGACAGTTTATAGTCATACTACATAGAGTCACGTGATATAACACTTTTCGTCGGGCCAGTGGCGCAATGGATAACGCGTCTGACTACGGATCAGAAGATTCTAGGTTCGACTCCTGGCTGGCTCGCATCTTTTCTTCGTTCGATTAATTAGTAGTAAAGTTTATAAGCATAACGTCCAAGCATTTTATCACATACACTACATGCTATTGCATTATTGAATACTTTATTGTGGAAGCAAAGAAGAGTTTACAGAAGTGTGCATTAATCAGCAATCAATCCAATCCATATAACAAAAGCTAACAAGCAAGTATTTTTCTGTTTCTGCATAGGCCTATATCATAAGAGAACAGCTTGGCATGTTGAGGTTCTTCTAACTGCTGGTGAGGTTAGTGTGTACAGCGCGACTGGTCCTCTTGTCTTCAACAGCTACTCTGGACTTTGCTCAATCACCCTGATAACAGTGAGAATATGTTGTTAAAATTAAAATGTATTCCCTTTAATTAGCTAAAATTAATATACATATGCTTTAAGCATAATATTACAACCTCATCCTTGCACTCAGGAACATTTTTACATGGTCTTCTCTCGTTTTCATTTTTCAAATCCTTACAATTCACATCTGGCTTCCCTGAGAACACACTGAGGTCTTTGGAACTATGGGAGTTAAAGAAAACCAAATAATATGTACACTGATTGTGAAACAATGCACAACCTACAGTATGCATGTAATGGAATTGCACCCTTATATTATTAATTATAGACAAAATTCTTTCATTTAGTAGCATGAGATGTTTTCCCCTACCGGTATTCAGAGATGTCAGAAACACACGTTCTTTCTCTTGTTTGTGCAGAGTTTGGCCCACAGTTAGGTTTGCAATAACTCCACTCGCTCCACTCTGACAAGACACCCTCCACTGAAAGAGTGTTATTTGTAAAATGTTAGACATTTTGATGCTAAACAATAAAAAAAAAAAAAGAGCATGCTTTGTATTTATGTAGCTTTCAACTGAAAAAACAAAAACAAAAAAAAAAACCATGCACTGTGTCCGAAGATGCCTACTTTCATACACAGTATTCGAAAAGCAGTACACCAAAAGTCTAGTATGTCCTAATACATAGTATTTGTAAAACAGTAGGTGAAAAAGTACCCAGATGACCTACTACTTCTGCCAAGATTCTGACGTGTGCATCCAATGGACATTTTACAATCCCATGAAGCCACAGCAGAGGAATTGTGAACGGCAGTGAAGCGTCGCAACTGACGCCGGTAGGTCACGTGACGGTGACAACATGGCGGATGTACTTAATCCGAATTTCATTCATACTACTCGTATTCATACTATACAGAACATAGTTTTTTTAATGGTCGTGAAGTAAGGTTCAAACCAAATGTAGTACCTACTAGAGAGTATGCAATTTCGGATGCAGTTATGATTTTTCTTTGCACTCACTGCTACAGCCCTCAATGTCATAGCAGCTGCCGTGTTGAACAATCTCTCCTACACAGAAGTTTCCCTCGTATTTTCTACCATCACAGTCCCTCTCTCTTCTTCGGTTTCCTTCCCTGGTTCTACATGTGATTTTTCTAGAGGAAGGTTGCCTACATTGGCCCCACTCACTCCATTCACTCCACATCCCATGTACTGACAGAGAGAGAAGAAAAAAAAAAAAAAATGTTGCTAAGTTAAAGTATCATTTATTCAGCTAAGTTAAAGGTCTAGTTCGCCCAAAAATTCTGTCATCAATTACTTACCCTTATGTCAGTCCAAAACCATAAGACTTTGGCTCATCTTCAAAACACAAATGAAGACATTTTTAATGAAATCTGAGAAATTTCTCTCGCCATTGAAAGTCTATTCACCCAAAAACTTTGACGCTTCAAAACATTCATAAAGAGATTGTAAAATAAATCCATATGAATTGATTGTTTAATCCTCAAGTTTTCTGAAGAGACATAATCGCTTTGTTTGATGAGTAGATTTCATTTAGGCTTTTATTCAAATATAAACATTGATCAGCGAATGTAAACAGAAGCTCAAACGTAACTGCTTGATGCATGAGAACAAACCTTATAATGAACCTCATTGGTTCTTGCATGTCCAAGCAACATGCTTGAGCTTCCATTTACCAAAATTGAATGCTGTAAACATCATACATACATACATACATGCATACATGCATACATACATACCACTGAAAGGTGAAGTGAATAACACTGATTATCTCTTCATCACGGCACATGTTAGTGGGTGGGATATATTAGGCAGCAAGTAAAAAATTTGTCCTCAGAGTTGATGTGTTAGAAGCAGGAAAAATGGGCAAGCGTAAGGATTTGACAACTCGCTCAAATTGTGATGGCTAGACGACTTGGTCAGAGCATCTCCAAAACTGCAGCTCTTATGTTTCTTAGTTCCCGGTCTGGAGTGGTAATTATCTATCAAAAGTGGTCCAAGAAAGGAACAGTGGTGAACCGGCAACAGGGTCAACACGGCCATTGATGCACATAGGGAGCGAAGGCTGGTCCGTGAGGTCCAATCAAACAGACGAGCTACTGTAGCTCAGATTGCCCAAAAAGTTAATGCTGGTTCTGATAGAAAGGTGTCAGAATACATAGTGCATTGCAGTTTGTTGGGTATTGGGCTCCATAGCCGTAGACCAGTCAGGGTGCCCATGCTGACCCCTGTCCACCGCTGAAAGCGCCAACAGTGGACACATGAGCATCAGAACTGGACCACGGAGCAATAGAAGAAGGTGGCCTGGTCTGATGAATCACGTTTTCTTTTACAGCACGTGGATGGCTGGGTGCGTGGATGGCCGGGTGCGGGTGCGCTTACCTGGGGAACACATGGCACCAGGATGCACTTTGGGAAGAAGGCAAGCCGGCGGAGGAAGTGTGATGCTTTGGGGAATGTTCTGCTGGGAAATGTGGATGTTACTTTGACACGTATCATCCAGCACTGTTGCAGACCATGTACACCCTTTCATGGAAACGGTATTCCCTGGTGGCTGTGGTCTCTTTCAGCAGGATAATGCACCCTGCCACAAAGCAAAAATGGTTTAGGAATGGACTTGGCCTCTAAATTCCCCAGATCTCAATCCAATCGAGCATCTGTGGGATGTGCTGAACAAACAAGTCCGATCCATGGAGGCCCCACCTCGCAACTTACAGGTCTTAAAGGATCTGCTGCTAACATCCTGGTGCCAGATACCACAGCACACCTTCAGGGGTCTAGTGGAGTCCATGCCTCGACAGGTCAGGGCTGTTTTGGCAGCCAAAAGTGGGACCAACACAATATTAGGATGTATATATACATATGGATTTATTTTACGATTTTACAATCTCTTTATGAACATTTTAATTTAAAGCGTCAGTTTTGGGTTAATAAACTTTGAATAGGGGGACAAAAATCTCTCGGATTTCATTACAAATATCTTCATTTGTGTTCCAAAGATAAACAATAGTCTTTTGGGTTTGGAACGACATGAAAGTAAGTAATAGATTACAGAATTTCAATTTTTTGGGTGAACTATCCCTTTAAGCAATCGATTTGTATGCTTGTATTATCATACATGCTTTTTTTGTTAATTGAGATAAACATTTCATTGTGTCACACCACTTACTTGGACAGGGGACAGGAATGGTGCAGAGATCATTTTTTTGCTCTTCACCTTGACACTGTTTGCCACCATGTTTGGGTTTAGGAGAATCACACAAGCGTATGCGTTTCTGATGGCCCACTCCACACGTCACAGAGCAGGCTGTGGAACCTGACCAAGCTCCCCAGTTTCCATTAACTGTGGAGTAAAGATATAAAGCTCTGGTTTCTACAATTCTTGTCTTTTTGGCAGTTTTGTAGAAGAAAACAAAGTATATTACCTGGGCAGAAAGGTAGTCCGCTGCATGGGCGGGTGTCTGTGTCAGAGCCCACGCAGTCTCTGCCACGTGGAGCCGTGGATGGAGTGGGGTTGGTGCACATCCTTTTACGAAGTTCTTTCTGAGTGTTATGTCCTTCAACAATGCAAGTTACTGGACAGGGACTCCAGCTTCCCCAACTGGACCACCCGCCATGAGCTAGATATCAAATGACATCATGTTCTTAATTTTCCGTATATTCAGCAAGTAAAAAAAGAAAACTATACTTACTCGGACAGATTACTTCAGTGGTACAAGAGGTGATTTCTTCCTCTTCACCGCTACAGGAGCCCCCACATTGTGGAACCGGGTTAGTGCAGGTTCTTTGCCTTTTTTTTAGTCCCTTCTCACATGTGACTGAACATGGCTGCCATTTCCCCCACTCTGACCAGCCACCTTCCACTGGACAACACAAATTTAATGAAATATGAGAAAACTTTATGTCTAAATGTAACAATTACTTAATGTTCTTTTTACCTTGGCAGCAGTCTTTTTTCACACATGGTTTAGTTTGAACAGTTCCTAGTTTCTTAGGGTCTGAGCAAATACCAGTTCCATAACAAAAGCGTCGCCTTTGCGTTACTCCCTCTGTACAACTCACAGAGCACTCGCCCCAGGACGACCACTCAGTCCATGCCGCGGGCCTGGAGGTCAACATACAAAACTTTTCTTAAGGATATGTGCATCATTTGATCTCATTCGTTTTGGTTCAGATAATTCAGTAGTAATGAAGAGTTAGATTAAAGTCACCATGAGATTTTATGGAATTTCACGAGTTCACTCTTACATCAAATTAAATAGAGAAAAGATTATGCGTATTTGGCGTGCTCTCCGGGTGAGGGCTCCGGGCTCGGAATTTTGGCCCGAACCCAGAGTATTCCCCCCGATGTGATAGAAATAGATTAGAACTAGATTGCGTTGATGTCCGATTAGAGATTATTAAATTGAAGCGAGGAGATGGGGAAGTGGAGGGATGCTGATAAACTGTCAACGAACAGAGGTAAGTCTGCTGTATATATACCTTTTGTCTCGTTGATTGAGTTGATTAACTAAATGAGCTCCACTTGTGTTTGATTAGGTTTAATTATCTGAACGTGCTACTCCCAAACTTTGTTAATAAAACATCATATTGCAGTATTTATTATAAATGATTTATCTCTGCATATTTTTTTTCATATGCACTTGTAATCTTTAATCACAATATCTTCCTCTCCTTCTTGCAGCGACATTTCTCTTCTCTGATGATGTGTTTACTGGCGTGAGAGCGGGACAATTTGTCACTCACCCTGAGATCACAGCAATAGCCAACCGCAGCATTCCAATGATCCAATCAATTTCCGATAGACAAAATTAAGTCCCACCCTAAATTTTTTCTTGTTTGAGAAGCCGTTTCACTTGAATGTAGGTCACAATAGTGAGAAAAATACTATCACAACTTCCGTTTCATGCTGACTTTAAGCACAAAGGTGAAATGGTAAACAGTCTCCAATATTTTTCAATAAAAAGTGCATTACGATTTAAAAAGATTTCCTCAAAAAAAAATATTAACATTGCATCATTTTAAGTTGTGATGAAACAGAAGTAGCACCAGATCTCTGCCGTGTTGTGACGTACATTCAAGTGTAACAGATTATCAAAAAAGATGTGGTTCTATGCATTGGTTGTTGATTGGATTTTAAGATAAAAGCTTACAGTTCATTGTGAATGGGCTGGGATTAAGTGAACTAAATGATACAGAACTAAATGATCAAGAGATGTCAACAGAGAGAAGTCTGTCATATTCATTGGAAGACAGTTATGACACTATGATTAAACATCCAAAAAATTGTAAAAAATTGAAAACATAAATGAAACAAACATGGATGAATCGTTAACCATAAGATCTACATGCATTTACAAAATTGATAGGGTGAATTTTCATTTTATGTCAACTTTAATATTTATTTAATGTTAAAATGTATGCAAATTAGCTATGTTAGGAAATAGTTCTCCCATCTTAAAATCGTCATCTGGAGTTTTAGTCATAATAGGATTTTGAACATGAACATTATAAGCATCAAATCACTGAAACTTACCTACAGTACCTACACACTCCATCTGCTTCTGTGTAGCCGTAGTTGGGGTTCATGCAACAGTCATTTTTTTCAACCTGACCCAACAGACCATTACATTTCCCAGAGGAAAATGCTGAATAACACTGCACTTTCTGTGAAACTTCAGAAAGACACCACATTAATAAATGAATTAAATACTTATTATATATATATTCTCTGGTATCTGTTATGGCACAATGTATTATATTCAATTAATGAGCATGATTCAGTTGTTTCAGTGATTACATTTTGATTATGATTCACAAAAATAGTAAAGGTATAACTTACCTTTAGTTTCTGACTCATAATTAAAAATGTAATCACTGAAACAACTGAGTTCGATATTCAGTACATTTGAGATGTTAGCCTATTTCTCAATATTCATTTACATATGATTAAATATTAGGCTATTTTGTCACAAAATTCTTTCAACCTGATTGCTGGACATAAATCCCGAGGAGCACAATCCCCCACAAGATCAGATTCATGGCTGAAGCAGTGTGGCAGAAATTTTTGATTCTGAATGTGGAAAGTCTTGTAAGTTAGATTCAACAAAGCATGTGAGTAAAATACACTGTAATAATATGACTAGTCAAAGAAACTGCAAACAAATGTGGGTGTGGGTATTTGATTCATAGCGTTGATCAAACAAATCATTAAAGGTTCAAATGTTAAGTTCATACATGATAAATTCACTATTTTAAGCAATTTAATTGTTAACCACTTACCTCACACTTCCCTTTCTTGTGTTAGTTCAAGAGGCTGTAATAGCGAGTGGTTTGTTTCGCCCTGCCTCAGTAGTGACTTTCAAATATCTTAGATAGCTCTTTACGAAAACAGGAATTATTAATTGTGAAACTGCTTAACCAGCTTCCCTTATTCGAATATGATGTTGCAGATTCATCAGCATTTACCTACTAGTAGGCTATGTAAAAGAATTAAAGTAGTTTCAGTTCCACCCCTTCTGCATTTCAGCCAAGCTGTTGTGTAAAGTCACATACGGTCAAAAGGGGGTGATCGGTCAAGAACTTCTCAACGAGACCTCCGCATACCTCAAAAAAAGTCAATTTGCATTTATGATTATTATAGGGTAAATAGCAAATGTCAAAGATAATTAAAAAAACGAACAAATTAAGTCATCTGTCAAAACTTACTTTTTTGGCTTATATATTAAGACATTTTGCACTCTAATAAAAGTTTTCCAAGTTTTCTACTTTAATGATTGCAATGAATCTGATTATTTTGGGAAAGGCAGACTTTTTCCTCCGTTTTCCTCTCAAAGTCCAGAAGAAAGCACACTGTTTTTTAAAGATTGAATGAATCGAGAACAATAAACCACAGCCAAAAAAAAAGGAAAAATGCTGCTACACCAAATGAAAGCTTAGAGGTTTTTCTGGGCTGCATATTGCGCAAGCATTTTTTCTATGCATTGTGCAATCACGTTTGCGTTCTGCGCCACAAATTTCTGCAGAATTGGAACGCCTGTCACTCACAACGTACACATACCATGCACCCACTGCATGACATGGCGTTAAATATTTGAGCTAATTTGTATATTTAATTATGTTTATGTATTGTTTATGTGATTATGATTTTTGTATAAGAGTAGGTAGCCTAGGGGAGAGTGGGGACGGTTGCAACCTGGGGCAGTTGCAACATTGCTTATTCCTGAGCAATGAGCTGGAGTGATGATACTCATCCTAGATATGCTCATATAGCCCCTCTACCTTTCTGGAAGAAAGAAGCCACATGTGACCATTCCTTCTGCAAAAAATACTTTTTTAAAGTAAAAAAGTTTTTGTCATACTGTCTAAACTGTTTGCGTGAAGCATTATAAAGTTATATCATTTTAATCAGTATTTTCTTAGCTTCTAAAAGACATAGCTACCATGTGTCAAGGCTATTGTGTTTTATCATGGCTGTCAGTGTAGGGACAGTTGCAACAGCATGATTAATGTAAGCACAATTAATGTAAGCTAAATAACCAGTATTGTGTAAGTTCCTCTAAAATGTAATTAATTACTAACTACTAATTACATCTTTCAATAGCCAGCAGGTATATCCCCTTTTTTAAGTAAATACTGTCAGACTAGGCCACAATGTAGGTAATAAAATAAAGAAATTGCAATATGATGTTAAAGGAATTATTTTTATTACATTTTAATGAATGTTGCAATCGTCCCCTCTTATGGGGTCAGTTGCAACATTTGACTTTGTCTATTCAAGTATAAATTGTATGTATATTATCATATGTACGCATGTTACAGCGGTGTGGGTGGGTAGCTGACAGATTTGGGTTTAATGTATTACATTTTTGGCTTTCTAATAAAAACTGTCTCTGAGAAACTGAAGAAAATGCAAAAAGTGTTGCAACCGTCCCCACTCTCTATACTTAAAGCATCCTTGGCTCCATTAAACTCGCATTGTGTAAACCCCATCCCAAAAAACAAGCAAGAACTTTGTTGGAATAGCTTCAACTGGAAGTGCAGCAGTCTCGACACCATATAAGGCAAAAATTGAACACAGAAACTTTAGTGGTCATAAAATTCTTTGTGATCCAGGTTTGAGGTGAAAACCGAAGACACAATTATATTAAACTTTGTATTTCTATTCTATCTATCTATATCACTGTTGTTTGGTTGTATGGAACGAACAGCATGGACAGACATTCAGCTACTGTAACTCTCTCCTTGATGCATAATCATGTTTAGTCCATCTATTTGGTCAAGCCCATCTGTTTTAGACTCCTGTAATGGCTCCATCTACAGGAGCACTTTGAAACTCACAAAGGTCATTAAATGTATTAAATGTAATTATTTTGTTAACCATAACTCATAAACATCGGCTAAATGTAATTAGTATTCATTAACATTTAACAATGTTTATTACAAGAGATTTTCCAGTAGTTGAGAGCACCATTTCAACCCTCGCGGGAAATAACATTTATGATTCATAGTGCGTCATTAATATTCATCTATCTCCTACTGTTTGAATCTAGCCACCCTTGTATTACGTAACATTCACGCCATGCTTTTTCGTAGCTGTCAACCACACAAACGCCTGTAATACCTAGAAAGGAAAACATATTTTGAATAAACCAAAGACCCTGAATAAACCAAAGTCCCCTGACTAAACCCCTCGAGCTGTCATTGGACAGACACATATCACGTGATTAGAGCATATGTCAAACCGCAGTGAGGAAAATTTGTTGCACTCAAGCTGAAAAAAATCGTTTATAGATGTGATTGTTTTACGCGTATTTAGTTCAGTACAGGTTTTTTTTACATTTTGAATACGGTTGTACTAAATGTCAGTGGTGAAATGAGTTCGATAATTTTATTTTCTCCTTATGGTTACGTTATTTAGTGACCTCATGGACGACTTTGGGCCGAAGAGCGACCCCTGCAGGGATATATAAATACAATACACGCATCTTTTCTAGTTCCTTTATTTCTGTCATCCCTGACAACCGAGTAATCAAAGTGAATGGAGTTACTAGACCAGATTGAGCAAAAATTGGTGTATGAATAACATCGCGATGGTCATAGCTTGATCCGTCTTCTGATTGGATTTAGAAGAATGGATATAACAGAAATCTGAAATGAAGACGCCTGTTATTTTAATCTTAAACCTAATTGAAAGCGTGTACAACAAAATTAAAAACACAAAACAAAAACATGTTAGCGTTAAGCTAGCTCGTGCTAACCTCAGACTAGCATGTGTGGAATAAGAGACAGGGGGACACCGTGATGACAAAACTGATGTAAACCGACGGACTATGGGCTCATGTGGGTCTCAAAACAACTTAACTTCACGTAAGAAGAGTATATTTATATTTGATCGACCGTTGGGAAACTTCGAAGCTGGCCCGTAAACACCAAGGTAAACCAAAACCGCTAACTTAGTTAGCCAAAACGCGTTGTTTTGCTTAAATAAAGTCTCGTGTGTACTTTATCCGATTACTAACAAACTATATATGTCCATATCAGAATAAATGTATGTTGTAGTCTGTTAACTAGTTAATGTCACCGTTTTGAAGTCATGTTTTTGTCAGCTAGCCAGATTTGTTGCGTCTGTCAGATTGTATCTGCCTAGGTTTTTGGCTATTTTTTGTTATTTGTCAACATACATTTGTTAAGGTTAATCAGCAATAGGTTTCATGTAATTCACTGTTTCTTGGTTATTTTAAATTTCACCACGTGTATTATACATGTAAGGTTTGCTGCCTCGGCCAAGCTTTTGTTCATATTAACTTTGTTAGATTTTGAACTGCTAACTATTAACAGCCCAGGAATACATTAGTCAGCACATTCTACATAGAAAAACTGTTTTTTACTTTATTTTACTAAAACTTTTTGGTTGCAAATATTAAAAAATTGGTGACCGTCAAATTAAAGCAACATATTATCTTAAATTAAATAAGAAAAAAAAATGAAACAATTGCTTGACAAGAGTAGTTTTCTGGATCAAACTGACGCCGTCACTTTTAAGAGTTTTGTTGCATTGCTAAATGTTTATTTATAAATGTTTGTTTTTTCTATTCAAAAGGCTTATTGAAGAAGTATCAAGTGTGACCTTGTGTACACAGAGCACGGACTGTATGCTTTCACTCTAATTACAAAGTTAAAGTTTTAACAATATAGGTAAATTATCTACTATCGACAAAATGAATTATGACAAGATATACTTGTACAAAACAACTGCTGACCAAGACCAGACAGGTCAGCAGTTGTTTTGTACAAGTATATCATGTCATAATTCATTTTGTCGTTCCTTTGGTCCATGTCAATATGGACCGAAATATCTGAGGAATATCTCCACTCTCTAGCACCTTACTGAAGAATTAAGCCAGTTCTGAAGGTAAAAGGGGGTCCAATGAGTGTGCGTATAGTTTTTTAAAAAAAATTTTATACTGTCCTTTAATTCTTAAGGTAAGACACCACAGGTGAATAGAGAACTAATATCACCATTCAGTTGATTAATCACAGTACACAGTTTTCTGAAATGTTATGTTTATGCAGTCATTTTCATACATTTCCAGAACAGAAATCTGAACATTGGTTAAAGCCAGGTTTAATTTAGTTAAAATATTCATGGTTTTTACAGACTGGATAACTCTCTTTACCACACACAAAATCAGAGGAATAAAAGTTTTTGGAATAAAATTATGTATAAATCAGGTGAATTATATCAACAAAAACCAGTCAATTCTGTAAAATCATTCAGAATATAGATGGAAATAAAACTTAAGGTTGGCGTTTCTTTCCACTAGTCTGAAAGAAGACGTGTTATGGAAGGAAAATAAAAAAAACTTTGTTTTGCTTGTAGTGTCTTCCCTTAAAAACAAAGCATTTGAGAGGTCCAGAGGCTGGTATGCATGTCTGTCATAACCTCCACACACTGACTCATTTAGTTCCTCTGTGTGGGTCGCGTCTTGCATGCAACCTTGGTACAATGCAGATAAGCTGAGAACCAGAACAACTGGTTGTTGACAAGACTAAACGGTGGCTCAAAGCATTTCTGATTGCTTTATTTACTGTGCATGTATATAAGTTAACATAAAGCCTGCACATATATGGTAGTGCTCTTTTTCCCATGTTACCTAGTGTTGTTCAATAACAACTGAGATATCTTGTTACATTGTATTTGTTAGGGGCTAGTCACATCGATGTGGCTACTGCGTAATCCTCTTGTCAGAATCCACGGATTACAGTCTGTTTAGTAGGGGTTTCCATCCTCCATATGACCCTCAAATCTGTTATCAGTGTCTTCCGTGCTGAGAGCTATATCACGGACGTGACTTCATTTATCCGAAGTCATTCATCCCTCATGTCGTTCCAAACCTTTATGACTGACTGTCTTTTGTGGGGAGTTTCTTTGGTCTATATACAATGAAAGTCAATGGGGTTCAATGTTGTTTGGACTCCCAAGTTTCTTTTTTTGTGTTCCCCAGAAGGTTTGTAAGGAGTAAATGATGACAGAGCTTTCATTTTTAGGTGTACTATATCTTTAAGACATTTTTTTTAATACTGTCTGGGTAAGCGCACTGTCTACCAGAAGCAACACAGTATATCTTGACCTTTGTGCTGTCATTTTTTTTTTTTCTTTTCTGTTTGCTCATGCAAATAGGTCTTTCTCTGTTGATACACCATTCTTGTTCGTTCACTTGATTATATATATTTTGTACAACCAAAATCTTTTGCGAGGTCTTTTTATATTGGTCATAACATTTTCCCACAGAAGGTTATCTTATCTTTTTAAGTAAACAACCTAGCAGTCTCATAGTGGATTTATCACCTCTCACTCTATGTAGACTAAATATACCACAGACCTGTAATTGCTGACACCACAGTTTGCGATTACGTCTGACTTCTTAAAAAAGATAAAGGTCATGTAATCGGAAGTGGTGAATGAATGAACGGCCAGTTAGTTAAGACAAAAGCTACTTTCTTATTTTCTACATTTATGGATTCACTTTTCCTGAAAAGGTTTGAGCCAGCCCTAAAAAAAAAATTAACCGTCCACTTTTTCAGTGGCCTTGGTTATGCAGTATTTTCTCATTCATTTTTTTTTTTTTTTTTTTCATAGACATTTAAAAAAATCTTCAAATAAAAAGCTTAATGCCATGAACCAAACCAACCAGCACTGAGATAACAGATTAAAAATTTAGGGCCAGATTTACTAAACAGGGCAAATTAGCATGCAAGTACAATTCCAAAAAAGCGCAGATGAGAGTGGAAAGTTCAGAGCGTGATCTACTGACGACGCGCAAATTAAAGAACACAGACGCAGCCTGATAATATCCATAATGACCAACACAGTCTACCAAGAGCAGCGCAAATTAGGATCTGGTTTGAGACATGTTTTTTTTGGGCAATAAATAATGCCACAAATACCAGTAAATTGACTTAGTAAAAACCTTAGTAAATCACCTTGTGTGATTCATTTAAATACTCTCCTCCCATAAATTTTACATATGCAATAAGGTCAGCAGCAAAAATAACTGCCCACGTCTTTTCAGCGCTCATTTTTCACTGTGTGTCTTTAGTAAATCCTGGCAGTAGTTTTTTAACGCCAAAAGAGTGTTTGCGCTGGCGCAAGCTGTTAGTAAATCTGGCCCTTAGATTTGAAGAATTACAAAAGAATTAAATTAAAGTTAATTAAAAGTCTTTTATGAGGCTATGAACTACTCATCTCAGGAAGCACTGCAAATCTTGTAGTTATAATCATATACACTACAATTCAAAAGTTTGGGGTCAGTAAGATTTTTTTAATATTGTTTTTGATTAAATGTGTCTTATGCTCAGCTCACCATGGCTGCATATTTGATCAAAAACACATTAAAAACAGCAATGTTGTGAAATTTTATTGCAATTTAAAATAGCTGTTTTCAAAAATTCATTCTATTCCTGTGATAACAAAGCTGACTTTTCAGCCTCATTACTACAGTCTTCTGTCACATGATCCTTCAGAAATCATTCTAATATTCTGATTTGATGCTTAGAAACATTTCTTAGTTTATCAATGTTAATATTTTATATTTTTGTGGAAACTGACCCCAAACTTTGGAATGGTAGTGTATGTCACCATATGACTTCACCAGCCTCTGATTGGTGAATCTCATGTATGTTTATTTGTTTTGTTTATTGTTAAAAATCAATATATCCGTGATGAAAATTAATTAGATTTGTACTTCCAGAACCCTAAATTTGCAGTTTATGTTTTGAAATATCAGACCCTGCAATCAGAATTTTAGAAAGAAATTGGGTTTCTCCTGCAGTGTGAACAAAGCCTGGCTGTGCTTTTAAAAATCTAGATGTCATTTTTCCCTTTAATTTTATTTTTGAGTCAGCTGAGAGGTGATGGGGGTTGGGTGGAGTCGGGAAATGACACTAGCAGTATTGGATCTCAGGTCAAACTCAGGTCACCTGCACAATCTCTGGAGCATGTGCACTACTCACTAGGTCACATATCCAACGGTGATGGTCTTATTCTGATACGGTGTTGTATTGAGGCACTGTTGCAATAATTGATATCCTTTTTACTGTCTTTTGTCTTCTCAGAGGCAATGTCACGTGATGGATGGTTATGAGATTTAGCAGCCAGACAGGAGAACCATGGAACAGGTTGAGCAACCTACCTCACAAATGAAATGTGATGGCCCAGTAGATGGAGTCACGAAGGGCCAGTCGTCTCCGCGGACAGTCTTGAACTCTGTCCTGATTCCTGAAGAGACAATATGGATGGCAGCCCAGGAGGGTGAGTCTGCATCCTCGGACTGTGGAGGGATGTCAGACCTACAGGAGCCAGGATCAGCTTCGGGTGAGGAGGTGGAAGGCAGCGAGATGTCAGATGCCACAGGATTAGAGGTCTCGCCCGGCAGCAAGGGATCGTGGGGGGTGAATCTACAGAATGGAGACGGAACGCCGCAGAAGAGTCCTCAGCAGAGTAGTGACACTTCTGTAACAGCTCAAACATTTCAAGGTAAAAAGTCAAAACTGCACTTCGACATCAAAGCCATGAATTGTGACATTCTGTCAGTGACATTTCCCCCCCACTTAACCTGGTAAAGCTGTATGTACACTCACCTAAAGGATTATTAGGAACACCATACTAATACTGTGTTTGACCCCCTTTCGCCTTCAGAACTGCCTTAATTCTACGTGGCATTGATTCAACAAGGTGCTGAAAGCATTCTTTAGAAATGTTGGCCCATATTGATAGGATAGCATCTTGCAGTTGATGGAGATTTGTGGGATGCACATCCAGGGCACGAAGCTCCCATTTCACCACATCCCAAAGATGCTCTATTGGGTTGAGATCTGGTGACTGTGGGGGCCATTTTAGTACAGTGAACTCATTGTCATGTTCAAGAAACCAATTTGAAATGATTCGAGCTTTGTGACATGGTGCATTATCCTGCTGGAAGTAGCCATCAGAGGATGGGTACATGGTGGTCATAAAGGGATGGACATGGTCAGAAACAATGCTCAAGTAGGCCGTGGCATTTAAACGATGCCCAATTGGCACTAAGGGGCCTAAAGTGTGCCAAGAAAACATCCCCCACACCATTACACCACCACCACCAGCCTGCACAGTGGTAACAAGGCATGATGGATCCATGTTCTCATTCTGTTTACGCCAAATTCTGACTCTACCATCTGAATGTCTCAACAGAAATCGAGACTCATCAGACCAGGCAACATTTTTCCAGTCTTCAACTGTCCAATTTTGGTGAGCTCGTGCAAATTGTAGCCTCTTTTTCCTATTTGTAGTGGAGATGAGTGGTACCCGGTGGGGTCTTCTGCTGTTGTAGCCCATCCGCCTCAAGGTTGTGCGTGTTGTGGCTTCACAAATGCTTTGCTGCATACCTCGGTTGTAACGAGTGGTTATTTCAGTCAAAGTTGCTCTTCTATCAGCTTGAATCAGTCGGCCCATTCTCCTCTGACCTCTAGCATCAACAAGGCATTTTCGCCCACAGGACTGCCGCATACTGGATGTTTTTCCCTTTTCACACCATTCTTTGTAAACTCTAGAAATGGTTGTGCGTGAAAATCCCAGTAACTGAGCAGATTGTGAAATACTCAGACCGGCCCGTCTGGCACCAACAACCATGCCACGCTCAAAATTGCTTAAATCACCTTTCTTTCCCATTCTGACATTCAGTTTGGAGTTCAGGAGATTGTCTTGACCAGGACCACACCCCTAAATGCATTGAAGCAACTGCCATGTGATTGGTTGATTAGATAATTGCATTAATGAGAAATTGAACAGGTGTTCCTAATAATCCTTTAGGTGAGTGTATATCCTTGATTGAAACTCAACAAAGAAAAATTTATAGGAAATTAAAATCAATAGAATACAATGACGAATAGTTAAAATGAATATTTAAAAAATAAATTTGTAACAAGGTATGTTGTTATGGGAAGAAGGGAGCCGGGAACCGGCGAACGTTTAAACACTTTAATTACAAATAAACAAAAAAGGAAAGTAAAAGCGACAGCCCCTCATGGACGACTGCCTCACACACATAATAAAACCTAAACAAAACAAAACATAAAGTCCTTTCTCGTCCTTCACTGTCGTCGCTCCTCCTTTTATGCTCCCGAAGCTCCTCCATGAGAAACTCGAGACCAGTGCGGCGCGCAGGTGACGCTCATTAACACAAGCGCCACCGGCCTCGCCCCGTTCTCACGGCCTTGTTCTGCTTGCCACAATATTTTATCCGTAAAACATATACTTTTGCAGTGTTCACATAAGAGATGCTTTACGTAATTTCTCTCTGTTTCTGTCTCACTTTTATAGATCCGTTACAGGCGCCCTCTCTCTCATTGTCAGACCAGTTACGGCTGGGTCGGGATGACCCCAGTAGTTTGGGCCTGAACGTTGAGTGCCGCATTTGTGGAGATAAAGCCTCAGGATTTCATTATGGAGTTCATGCTTGTGAAGGCTGCAAGGTAATTTTCCTGAGCTTACAACTACTGTAGTTTTTCATAAACCGTGGTTGCATTTATGGCCTAAAATAGACTGTCATCTATTATAAGCCAACATTAAGCAATGCTACCTGACAGATATTACTGAAATAGATGTCCTAAGAAATCACACCTGTCTCTGTGACAGCCATAGGTTCCGTAAACAGCCAAAAAAGTTTTTTTAACCAGTCAGAAAACCTGTCTGGATGATGTGAATTCACTGACATGACTTGGAGGGAGGCAGGGTGTGTGTTTGAAGGGATGAGCCGTCTAATTCTGTAATTTTAGTGAAATTATTAAAATATCTACATCTGTTTCTTTACCTTAAGTCACTGGGCTTCCTAATGCTCAAGTTGCATTTCCATGGTGAAATAATTCAGCAATCCAAGCGCATGTGTGCCTTGCTGTTTTTCAGTGAGGAAGTGTCATCTTTTTTTAAAGGGGTTTTTCAGACGCACCATTCGTATGAAGCTGGAGTATGAGCGGTGTGAGCGTGCCTGTAAAGTACAGAAAAAGAGCCGGAACAAATGCCAGTACTGTCGCTTCCAGAAGTGCCTGGCATTGGGCATGTCCCACGATGGTGAGCAGCCTACATTCAAAATTGTACTACTCATTTTACATCCAATTAAAAAGTGTGAACTATTGATAGTCATACTCAGCAATTACTGTTTCGGTTGTACATAAATTGCTCTTTGAATATATGCTGAGCTTGTTTTTGTTTCTTTGTCTCAGCAATCAGGTACGGACGTATGCCAGAGGCGGAAAAGAAGAAACTAGTAGCAGGGCTCCTCGCTGGGGAGAACCTGCAAAGCTCTAGTGGGGCTGACCTCAAAACAATGGCCAAGCACGTCAACACAGCCTACCTGAGAAACCTCAACATGACCAAGAAGAAAGCACGGAGCATCCTCACGGGCAAGACGAGCTGCACAGCGGTATGCACTCAGCTTTTAGTAAGATGCCACCAACAATCTCTTCAATATTTATTTTGATGTTATTGCTGTTTTTGAAGTGTTATTGCTATTTGTTTTTATTTTACACAAAAAGCAGTTCTTTTAGTTCTTTTTATTTGTGTTCCCATTTCATCTCCAGCCTTTTGTGATCCATGATATGGACTCACTGTGGCAGGCGGAAAACGGGCTGGTCTGGAATCAGCTTAATGGAGCACCACCCAACAAAGAGATTGGGGTCCATGTGTTCTACCGCTGCCAGTGCACCACAGTGGAAACTGTGCGAGAGCTGACCGAGTTTGCCAAAAACATCCCTGGGTTTGTGGATCTCTTCCTAAATGATCAGGTGAGAACCATCCATGCTACCATATTAACTTATAGGCCTGGTTTCACAGACAGGGCTTAGCCAGGATTAGGCCTTAGTTCAATTAGGACTTTTAAGTAGATTTTATAAACGTGCCTTAGAAACATTACTGGTGTGCATCTTGAGACAAAACAATAGCACTGACATATTGTACGATATGCGCAAGTTGCTTTCAGTTCAAACATCCATTTTAGTCTAAGACTAGGCTTAAGCCTTGTCTGTGAAACTGGGGGATAATTGGTTAAATCTCTTGTTTAAGATTTATTAGTTTTGAGTAGTGACTGGTAATGTTTGTGAAAAAAAATGAATTATTTAATTAGGGCCCGAGCACCGATGGTGTGAGGACCCTATTGGAATTGCTCCGTTTATTAATGTATTATTATTATTATTATTATTATTATTATTATTATTTGTATTATGTTGGTGGCTCCTTAGAAGTAATCACGTGTTTCCCCTCATTTGTAATTAAATTAAATTATTAGTTATTATTTATTTATTTAAAGGTGCACTGTGTAAATTTTAGCGGCATCTAGCGGTTAGGTTGTGAATTGCAACCGCCCACCACTCACCCCTCCATTTCGAAGCACATAGAGAAGCTACGGTGGCCGACACAGGACAAAGATGTCGTCATCTGAGACAGCAGAGTAGCTAGCGCTCTGTAGAGAAGTTTGTCCGTTTAGGGCTACTGTAGAAACATGACGGCACAAAATGGCGATTTCACTGTAAGGGGACCCGTGGTGTATGTAGATAGAAACGGCTCATTCTAAGGTAATAAAAACATAACGGTTCATTATGTAAGGTCTTTATACACCACTGAAAACTTAGTTATGTATATTATATTGCATTTCTGTCAATAGATCCTCATAAATACTACACACTGCACCTTTTAGAAAATCCAGTTAAATGAATAAATATAAACATTACATATTGGATATTTATTAGTGGCTGATAATATTTTTCATACAGTACATTAATTAAAGGTACTCTATGTAACTGCATGCATTTTGCAGAAGAACATTTTTGATTGTGTGTCTATGCGGATGAATGTGGTTATCCTACTCCATGTCATCCTTTCTCGTTCTTTGTGACAACTAACCTATGCCACTCCCACAGCATACACGCGTCAAAGTAGCCTAAGAAACCTTTCTCTATATATGGATATGACAAGACACGCAATTTCCCGTGAAGGTCTTCCAACTATCCCATCAGGTCTAAAATATAAACACTTATTATAGGCTTACCATAGTGAATCAGGGTAAGACAAAAACACATTTTGGAAGAAGGATTGATGTATTGATGTACAAAAAAAAAAAGTTACATAGTGTACCTTTATGTATTGATGCATACTCTTCCACTGAATTCTCCCACTTTTTCAGGTAACACTGTTTCAGGTAACTCTGGTACTCTTTCAGGTAACTCTGTTAAAATATGGAGTCCATGAGGCCATATTTGCGATGCTCCCATCTCTCATGAATAAAGACGGGCTGCTGGTGGCCAATGGGAAGGGCTTTGTGACGAGAGAGTTCCTGCGTAGTCTACGCAAACCTTTCAGTGAGATCATGGAGCCCAAGTTTGAGTTTGCGGTGAAATTTAATGCCCTGGAGCTGGATGACAGTGACCTGGCTCTGTTTGTGGCAGCCATCATACTGTGTGGAGGTAAGGCCGTGTTTTCTTATGTCCTTTGTTGTTATTTATACAATTAACATCCACATTTGAATTTGTTATGGGGTAATGTCAGTCAAATGAAAACACAACAAGGAGATCAAAAGCTTGTTTATCATAACAGGAAAACTAGCTAAAAAAGGGTCTTTCTTTGTTCTAGATCGTCCTGGGCTGATGAATGTAAAGCAGGTAGAACAGATTCAGGATGGTATCCTGCAAGCTCTGGACCAGCATCTTCAGGCGCACCATCCTGACTCTCCTCATCTCTTCCCCAAACTGCTCCAGAAGATGGCCGACCTCAGACAGCTGGTCACAGAGAACGCCCAGCTGGTTCAGATGATCAAAAAGACTGAATCTGAGACCTCTCTCCACCCGCTTTTACAGGAGATCTATAAAGACATGTACTGAGCTCAAGACTTAAGTCAAAGACTCAAGGACCTGACTAGAGAATGGTCTTCAACTTCCCTCCTGAACGGAGAGAGTGCACACATCTTTATGGCGCTGCAGTGCCATGGGTTTTTTTTAAATGAATTTTTGTATAGGACTTTTACAAATATTGACTTTGAATACTGACATTTTCTCTGATTTTGTGAAACGTTTTTTTTATTTAAACTCGAATCTGTTCTTATAAGCCTATATAGGATGCAGAACAACTAGTCACCGTTTATTACTACTACTACTACTACTACTAGCATCATGTTGTTCTTCATTTGCTTGATGAGGGCTAACACCTTCAGAAGTTGTCTTTTCTATGGTTTTGGCTTGCAAGTGCATTTAAGTGATATCTATGTTTCTTTGAGGAGATCAGAGAACAATCAAGCTCTTGAAATGCCACTTCCTGTATGTGTTTGTAGGGCTTTTATTTGTGTGGTTCTTCTTGCCCTCCTTATTCTGTTTCATTAGGCGCTTTTAAAGTAAAAGGTACTCCACACAAAACTGTACGGCAGTCAGGTATATTATTTTGGAATTATGTTACTTTTTTGAGGATGTTGTTTTCAGCGTCAGCTGCTACAAATATATATTGGTATTGAAACTGAAGACAAACCTACGTATGTTTAATTATTCACTTTAATTCTTTGGGATAAACCTACAACAGTGTGATCATTTCAGTTGTATGGAAGAAAATGTTTGTTTACTTTGTTCATCATATACATATATATAATTCTTATGTGCTGATCCTTTTGTTAAGCACTGGTACCTTGATGGTACTTATATTTTTGCATACTGTCAACTAATGGTCGTATTTGATAAGATCATATGAGACATGACTTCAGACATCTTTCATTGTCTCCTTGATACACAGTTGTATTACATTAGGTCTTCCATTAGTATGTTGATTGAAAATGTTTTATGATTACATATTGTGTGATTGAAAACAAGCAGGCTGTGGTTACATTAAAACTAGAACATTATGGTAAAATTGGTTTATAGTACTCATAAACTTAAATTCATTCTCTAAATCAGTTGCATTAATAAGTTAATGATCATGTTATGTATATTGCAAATGAATGGTTTTGTTGAGTCAGCTTGAGCAAATACTTTATTGAATTAAGTTGGATGCTTTTGAGTCTAGAACAGGTCCTTTTTCAAACAATGCTGAATAATTTGGAAGTTCAGTGTACACATGTTAAAAAAGCAGTTTTAATGTTGAATTACATTAATTGGTAGTAATATGATGTGCAACACATCTGCCATTTCACATCCAGAAGTATCTCAGAAATATCTGAGATTTTATTTTGTGGCTGAAATTTGCTTTTCTGATCTGTTTATTCAAGATAGAACTTGATGTCATATATATATATATATATACCTGTTACTGTGAAACTAGAGAGCACAATAATATTAATTTTTTCCTTTTTATTCTTAAAATACATTTTGTCACCCAATTTCACACCAGACACTGACCAATATCTTTCTACCTTTCTGGTTTGATCTATCTCAGAAATGCCTTTCTTCATTAACAAGAGCAGACGTGTGTTATGATTTGTGGAATATTGTTTTGATTTAAAGTAAAACAATTCCAGACATCACTAGGTTTCTTGTGATTTATGAAAAGCTCCTGATATACCAATATTTCACAAGCGTTTTGCAGTCATAATCAAATATTAATGTTAGTTTAATCTTGAATTTATTGTTTACCAAACTAATTGAAATGTTTGAATAATTATTAAACGTTTTAATAAGAAAAAAAAGTGTCAATGAATAATCCTTTAATTAGAAACCAAATGTCCCATTTTATTTGGCGCAATCTTATATGCTGCACGGCGTCGTAACGAATCGTTCTTTTCGGACATTTTCAATGAATCGATTCAACCGCTTCATAAACGGGTCTGAATGATTCGGACTGAATCGGTCATTGCGGTACTCGAGTAATATTGAACTGAGAACTGACTTATCAGATATGAGTTATTATATTAATTATGTTATATTATATTCAGTGTTGGGGAGTAACTAGTTACATGTGTAACAGAGTTACGTAATTTAATTACAAAATAAATGTAACTAATCAGTTACTGAGAAAAAAATGTGTAATTAAATTACAGTTACTTATGAAAATGTTAACGATCACAAAGGGGGTTACATCTGAATATTTTCTGTAAAAAGCTAGGATATGTTGAATAATATTTTCCCTTCATACACATAGTGGTAAAAAGAATAGTATGCAGATTTTTACTATTTTCTATGTCTGTAAGAAGAAAGACATGTTTTTACTACAGTATAATGATCTAGAATTTAAGTTTTTAAATATAACTTAAATACAACTATCTCTGTGTTTTTAGAGGTGATAAAAATGATAAACAGTTGAAAACATTCGTTAGTAATTTAGAAAAGTAATCAAAAAGTAATCAAATGTAATCAGTTACATTAATAAAGTAATTGAAATATATTACATTTATTACATTTATTTACTTATTACATTTTAAATAGGGTAACTTGTAATCTGTAACCTATTACATTTCCAAAGTAGGCTAACCTTCCCAACACTGATTATATTAATTAATTATATTATATTATATTATATTATATTATATTATATTATATTATATTATATTCAATAAAAAAGGTAATAGGAAAAAAATAACGCGTGTGTGATGTCGCTGAATTGACTTTCTGAACCGATGCTGTTCAGAAAGAATCGTTTACTGGAATAGATTCGGACCATCACTAGGCATCACGTTTGAGATGCATCCCTGTCCGTCACACGTCCAAATGGGAAGGCCCCGCCCAACAATTATAAAAGTGTGTATGTCATTAGCTATTCATCAGACAAAGAGGGACAGGCGCAAGATGGAAAGGGACGCACAATCAGCCAAAGGCTCAGGAGACAACAGTGCATTTTGTAGGTGGGTATGTTCATCAGCTGCTAGCATTTGCTCTAGTGTGCAGATCAGTGGTGTGGTTTGCTGCAGTACCATCAAGCAAACAATTAGGATAAAAATATATCAAGAAAAAATCTGCTAGTTTAAATGAATTGTGAGATCAAGTCTCGTTGTATAGATCTGCCGAAGTGGGGTTTTTTTATTCTACAGAAAAGACACGGTCGTCCCTGGTTGGCCAGCGCGCGTTCTGCGTGACGTAGGTCTCCTGCTCTTCACGCTCTCGCCAACTCTTCTGTCCGTTTACTCGCTCCGACAACTGCATTAAATCAAGTTTTTGGAGGCTTTAAAAATGGATCGGTACCGCATACCGTATAGACATTCGAGAAAAGGCAGCTCAAATGTGGAAAGAGAAGTTTGCAGGTAGTTTTGGGCTTTAGACTGGATGAAAAGTTCGTTTTTAGCTCCGATCATCTGTTTGAAAGAGTGACTTTTCCTGCTTTAACGTTTCTCGGCGCTGATGTTTACATCCGGTTAAGGCAGCGAGCGATTTGTTTTCGTTCTAGTAGAAAGAGTAGTGCTGTTACAACAAACTATTACAAATATACTTTTGGACAGCAACGTAGTAGGAAAAAAAAAAGTTGCAAGGTTTGTTACTGAACATGTAAAGACCAACAGTTTTCGTTTAGTGCCGTAGTCAACACGAACGATCGAGGGCTCAAAACGACTCCATTGTTTTCCTTTTTGCTCTTTAATTCAGTTGAATACTGTAGCTTTTCGAAAATGTGAAACGTGCTGCAGTTGTAAACAAACGTTTATATAGTGGGCGTGTTGTGTTTTGCAGGCAGTTCATCAATGGATCTTGTCGCTATGGTCCGAGCTGCTACTATCTGCACGAGTTTCCTGCAGTCCCGTCATTTCAGGTTCAATGTAGGTACTTCCAGAAAGGTGGATGCTGGTTTGGTGACCGATGCAGGTAAGCAGCCAGTGTTTATAAAAAATAAACATTACACTTACACACACACACACACACACACAGACAGACAGAAGGACACAAGTTTCATCTTTCAAATTGCAGGTATCTCCATGTTCCGCAAGCGGGTGAAGGCTCTTCAGGGAGCAGCAGACGTGGTTCAGCACCTGCCGTTTTCCCCTCTGCGCAGGCGGGCCGTTCTCTGGCTGACCGCCGGGGATCTGAGCCTTCTCTTCTCCCACCTCAAGGAGCCTACAGCCTGAACCGGAGGGGCTCTGAGCCCCTGGTCACAAGTATGAGCGTGCTGCAGCAGAATTTTGAACGCTTGACCACAGGAATTGCAGAGGAAGAAGAGTTCGGGGTTGTGGAGGATGTACCTCCCCAGCAGGGTATTACTGTTTATGCAGAATTTTCTTTGAAACTGCACATCGCACTTTCCTTGTATGGTTTTAATTTTGTTGTCTTCAGGTGCGTCGAGACCTCTGCAACACCATGGTCCTGCAGACTCCAGTTCTTCACATAACTACAGCTCAGCCGCCTTTGTGCCTGGTGCAGCACCTGCTGAAGTCCAAAAATTAATCGTATCTGAAGCTAAAACACAGGTCACAAAGGCGATGCATTTCCTGGAGCTCGTAGACAATGCGTTTTGGGTTTCATCAGCCTGGGTTTAATGAAGTGTTATTGGATTATAGGTGACCAGTTTGCCAGAGAGACCAGATCAGGGTGGTGCTGCAGTTTCAGTGGAGCAGCAACATTCAAGGGCCTTTGACCAAAGCAAAGATGTGGCTTGTGGCATCTGCATGGACAAGATTTCTGAGAAATCTACCGCTCAGGAACGGCGTTATGGCATCCTACCCAACTGCAATCATGCTTTCTGCATCAGCTGCATTGTTACCTGGAGAAAAACAAAGGACTTTCAGGAGGATGTCATCAAGTGAGATTTGTCTAGCTCCCCTTCTGTTTTTCTTGTATGAATGTTTATGTATATTAACTAAATGTATTGTTTTTAAACAGGGGCTGCCCGCAATGCAGAGTGAAATCCTCCTTTTACATTCCCAGCAAGCACTGGGTCTGTGATGGGGAAGACAAAGCATCATTGATAGCCTCTTTCAAAGAAAGAAGCAGGTTAGACTGGTTCACATTCGTGCTGTCAAGTCTTCTGTAACGGTTTGTTTGACCCTTTACATTGATTCTGGAATTCTGTTTATCTCTAGCAAATTAAAGTGCACTTTCTTCATGCGTCACGGATGCTGCCCCTTTAAAACGGAGTGTATCTACAGTCATGACATGCCCCCTAATCACACACATCGTCGCAGGCGCTCGACACCCAGGGTAACCTTTTTCTTTTTTTTTTTTTTTTTTTTTTTTTTTTTTTTGTGTCCCATGTTTGTGGAAAAATGTTTGCTATGCTGCCTCGCAGTGCTATGTTGAGCATCATAATTAATCTGATGTTTTCAGGACACAGCTGATATGTTGGAGGATTTGGGGATTGATGGCCTCCAAATTTGGAGCTACATTTTTGCCCTAACTCTGTTGGATGAAGACGATGATGACTTTCTGGATTTTCTTGACGACTAAGGACCTTCTAGAGTCATGTATATGTTGGCTCAGCCTTGAGTGAACTTTTGCTTATCCTCTGCACTGAAATCTAATTGTCCCTTTTTAGGGTTGGCTTCACTTTAGCTACCCCTACATGTTTGGCTAATTGTTTAGCCGTGTAGACTTAGTATGTCTGTGTTTCAGTATGAGTGTGACGTGTCTTTTGCCTTTAGTTTAAGGAGGTTGGTGAAAGTTTCAATGCTCGGATCTCAAATTGAGTCTGTATATTCAGGTTTAGTTGGGGAAGGGACTATGGCAAAAAGTTGGAAAAAAAAAAAAGTTAATTGAATGCATGGTCACTTATTTCAGCTAGCTTTTTCACTTGTTGATCATTTCATTCTTCCTCTGTGCTGCTTCCTGATTGTTGCACCCTCTTGTTTGATACCTTTTTGTATGAAATCGGATTTTAATATTGTGTACTTCCTAGTTTATATTATTGCCAGTATTCTGACAAACACTAAGCGTGCAACCTGTCAGCAGGCTTTTGATACTGTTCTCTTTAGCAGTGTTAACAGGTTATACCAGTGTCACATTTTATGACTTTTAGTACATGTTTGTATTCAAAGAAAAGTGAAAATAAAAAATTGTTCCACTGTTTGCCTCACTTGATCCTCTAGCTTTTTTTTTGTATGTGTGCTGCCATTCATGTAGCAACAAATGCTTTGAGGAAGGTGGGAAGGACATATTTAGACGGGTTTTAACCTGTATTCTAACAATTAAATTGTAAAATGATTAAGATTATGCACCGTATTGCTATCAGAATGGCGTCAGAGGGATGATTTATTGTAACTCACCTCCGAGCCTACAGGCGTCGCCAGTGTGCAATAAGCGCTTGTTTAGCGCTACATAAAGAACCCATTCGAAACATTTTACACAACAGTGACTTCATGAGCTTCCGGCAGTGTTATGATCTGTCGTTGTTTAAAACTATTTTGTACCATATGTTTCTGCTGTATCTGGGACCGCTACGACTTATTTTTTTTATTTTTTTAAAAACATGACAGTAGCAGGCTTCGTCGGTGACGTGTGATTTAAGTCCAGTGATGGATCTGAAAGCTCTATTGCAGCGTTTTGACGGACGGTCCCGGTTGCTGGTTCACGCTCTGCATTTAGGAGCAGCCGGGGCGAACAATGCGCACACAGTTTTCAATAAACAGCGCAGATGTGATCCAGATTTCACCCTTGCTCCGTTTTTAGAGACGTTGTGCCAGCAGGAAGCATGTGTGCGTGAGGACGCGCTCGTTCTGTAAGTAACTCTTACTGTCACTCATACTTGTACTGTGATAAACGCAAAATGATCTCTTAATGTCACCTGGCAAAGTCACTCACAATTTGAAATATTTTACTTTTCAATAGTTATTTATTTTAACTTTAATTTCGATTTCTCGCAGTAACCGTGCCTAATAAGGGTTGGTATAATTAAAAGGCTAAACTCGACTGTTAAGATCCGAAAATAACGTGGCTTTCCACTTTCTGTAAATAATTGCCTATCAAAACTTGTTCACTTATAATCAGTGTTGGGGAAAGTTACTTTGAAAAGTAATGCATTACAATATTGCATTACTCCCTGAAAAAGTAACTAATTGCGTTACTTAGGTACTTTCCTAAGAAAACTAATGCGTTACGTTACTTTTGCCTGGGCTGGTCTTGTTTTATTTTAATAACAAAAAAGTTCTATTTGGGGGCAAATGTAAAGGCTCTTTAATACCAAAATATGAAATAAAAAGCATCATGGCTGAAGGAAATGCAAATTCACTTGTGTACAGTAGAGGGCTCAGCTCAAACAAACCTTTCAGCTGTGCTGCCATTCTGGACTGAAGAAGAATAGGATGCAGGAGAAGAAAGTTTAACATTCACCACCAATAAAACCAAAAATCTAAAGTTATTTTGGTTTAACTGAATCATCGAAGGTTAGCAGCAAGTACATTGATCAATAAAGTGAGATTAAGTGCATAAAAACATATTTATTTGCCATATTTAATTATTGGAGGTTTGCTTAGTAATCTTTTTTTTGTTCAAGTGAGATGAGTAAATGCCTGCTCACATTTAATCTAGAAGTACAATACCCATCATGTTTACACACAACGCCTCTGCACTTAACTCAGATATTTTGTTATAAATTTAAAAGTAATGTGTTACTTTATTAGTTACTTGGAAAAAGTAACTCAAGTTACTTGTAATGCGTTACCCCCAGCACTGCTTATAATAATTTGCACATCATAGGCATATAAATATACATGCATTTGCACTTATCAACAAAAGAGTTGATTATGCAATAACATTCGCAGATCTCGTTTGATGAGCCAGCTGTCAATAAAAGCTTTTATTTGACTAAAAAGGAAGGTTTCAGTGTTTTTTTGTTTGTTTGTTTTACAGGAAACCTTTGGTGTGCTTGTTTTCTGAAGGCTTTAAGCGAAATCTGCTGTGCTTTCTGCATCTGATTCACCCTGGACTTCCCAACGACAGTGTTCTCCACCTGCTTCGATGTCTGACTCAGGATGACAGGGAAAATCAGTGGTCTTGTGCCTTAATCAAGCAGCTCCAAAGAGATATTGAGGGCACTAGGAAAGGGACCCTCCTTACCTCAAACTGTACAGAGACACTAAAGAATCTCTGTTTGAGATTCAGAAATGATAATGCAAAGGGAAGATGGGCCTCTTGTTTTGAGGGGCTTAAAACAGAGGGTAAAGAGACTGGCTTGACCGTTTTATATCAGAAAAAAAGGAAAAGTGACAACATGGATCATGATGGAGATGCTCAGGAAGATCATCTAAGTAAAAGGGTAAAGATGGATTTCTCACCAAGTAAAGAAGAAGAGAGGTTGACTGAAGAGGAGGAACATAACATGAGAACAACACAGCAGAACCAGAGTGCTGCCTCTGTATCACAGGCTCATTCTGATCTGTTGGGCTCTTCAAAAAACCTGCCAGACCACATGAAGGTAAAGTGGAATTCAGTGCAGTTAAACTGATTTATTATTAAACGTACATTAAAATACTCCATTAAAAGTTCACCTAAAGTTCCACTGATAGGTTATTATTAAAATCTCGGTAACACTTTACAATAAGGTCTCATTTGTTTACATTAGTTAATCCATCAACTAACATGAACTAACAACGAGCAATATATTGTTACAGCATTTATTAACTTTTGTTAAAAATGTTCATGTTAGTTCAAAGTGCATTAACTAATTAACGTTAACAGACACAACATTCAACCTTAAAATGTTTTAACAAATGTTGAAATTAACATTAACTAAGATTAATAAATGCTGCAGAAGTATTGTTCATTTTTAGTTCAGGTTAACTAATGTTCTTGTTTCAGAATTTATGGATGAATTTCTAACATTTTACCATTCCCCTTTTTAGGCTGCCATTCCTGTGATTAAAGAATTACTGGATACAGAGTCAGCGGTAAGAAATATTTGTTTTATTATGCAAGTGTAACTGCTATAAATCATCACATTTATATAATTTTAATATATATTTTATTCTTCACAGTGGGATGAGAGTTCTGTGTCTGCTCTGAAAGTATTTCATGAATGTGACCCCGATGAGGTTTGTGGTTTCAGTAGAAAATGAAATGCTTTTTGGATTTGTTACTCTATAAATGTTTCCATCAGTATAAATGAGTTGGATCTGATCACAGGTGGAGGTATTGTGTTCACTGCTGTGTTTGTCTGAAGCATCTGAACAGAGTTTACCTCAGTTCTGTAGCTGTCTTTTGGAACTATCTCCAGACCTCAGTCACAGCACTGCTTCTGCTGTGATCACACACCTGCTGCTCGACAAGGTCAGTATGTTCATATGTTACAGGTTACGATTTTAATCAAAATAACGAGAGTCAGATCACTTTACAATAAGGTTTCATTAGTTAACATTATTTAACATGATGTAATAATGAACTGCACTTCTACAGCGTATTTTTTGTGGGGTATTTTAGCTCAAAATACCCCACAGATCATTTTTTATAGCATGTTAAAATTGTCACTTTTTGAGGGTAAGCAAAAACGCACCATTTGTGTGTGTCCCTTTAAATGCAAATGAGCTGCTGCTCCCGGCCCCCTTTCTAAAAGGCTTCAAGAGCTTGTGTTAGCAGCTCCAATTTACACAGACACGCACTGAAAATGTCAGAAACTGTTCAGCCTTTTATGTTCAAACCGTAGTCATAAGAAGTGACAACATGTAGAATGCAACAGGATGTTTCTGTGGGAACTGTTGTAAGATGCCTTCAGAGCCAGAGAATATATGCTGCATGAAGATAGAACATGTATAGTTTAGTTTAATTACGGTTATAACTTATGTTGTCATCTTGCTTTTATGACATGCTATTACATCTGTGTTACGTACTGTATCGCAATAAATGTGAAAAGACGGATGCGACAGCTTGAGCAGACTCCCAAATGTGCTCTACTACAACAACTCTTCCTCTTCTCAACATGGCCTCATCCTCTTTGTTGCTGTTCCCGGGGGCAGGGTTTATGTAAATTTTAGGGTTAGTGATGTCACTAACCCGTGAATAAGCTCGTTGTAGTTCCTACCAGCCATTTGTTCTTAAAAAGATTTCTTTAAAAGAAAATGTCTCCCTTTGCTTTGAACTTTGAGCGTCGTAACTTTGCAGATGTTGTTTATGCTCAAACAGCAACATTACACACTAACTAAAGTTAAAAAAGTGAAATCATAATCAACCACCCCTTTAATGTCAAAGTTTACTAATTCATTATTAAAATCAAAAGTTGAATTTGTTAACATTAGTTAATGCACTGTGAACTAACATGAACAAACAATGAACAGCTATATTTTTTATTTACTAACATTAAGAGATTAAAGCAACACTATGTAACTTTTGGCGCTCTAGCGGTTAATAAACAAAACTGCATGCGTCTTGCAGAAGAACATTGTAGCCGGAGCTACTTCTCTCTGTTTATGTCTATGACGAGTCACGCAGGTACTGTCCTACTCTGCAGCGGTGCGACCCGAACCGGACTAAAATAGTCCCAATATAAACACTTATTATATGTGTACCACAGTGATTTAGGATAAGACAAAAACACGGTTTGGGAAATTGATTCATGATGTACTCACTCATTATATAAATTTTGTTAATTTTGAGCACAAAAAAGTTGCATAGTGCAGTTTTAACAGATACAGTAACAAATATATTTCTCATGGTTAGTTCATGTTAGTTAATACGTTAACTAATGTTAACAAATGAAACCTTATTGTAAAGTGTTAGCTTTTTTTTTAATGAATGAATGAAAATGAATACTTTTTAGTCAGCAAGGATGCATTAAATTGATCATAAGTTACTTTTACGTTGTTACAAAAGATTTCAATTTCAAATAAATGCTGTTCAAGAATCAAATTTTTTGTTTTCACAAAAATATTAAGCAACACAGCTGTATTATTTCACAATCTTACTGTTGTTACTGTATTTTTTTATCAAATAATTGCAGCCTTGGTGAGCATAAAAGATTTCAAAAACATTAAAAAAATTGTACCCTTTTATGGTTTGTTCAGAAATATAATAATAATAATATAATTTGTAGGTGTTATGATTTAAATAAATATATTTTTTTTATATTGATATTTTAATATTTGATAATTGCCCGAATAAAAGCTCAGTTGCACATATATTTATGTATTTCCCTGTCTCAGATTGTGTCCCTTGCAGAAGCTGCCTCTCGTTGTTTGGTAACAGCCGTAACGTCTCTTTGCACTCGTTACCCCAGGCCAACCTGCCAGGCTCTGATAGAACCAGTTTTACAGAAGGGACAAACTGGTATGAGTATGTTGTTTTTGACCTGCATATCAAAGTTAGCATGCGTTTTGTTTGTATTTTACTATATTCTCATATACTACACTAATTGTATGTTTTCTTTAGGAAGCGCCCAGGCAGAGTTACTCTGTAGACTGGTAGTGGACTGCCTTGAGCCACATCACAGGCTTCTTGTATTTCGGTCAGTCTGAATCTTACAAATCCACTGTTAGAAAGACATGAGCCTTGGTAATTGCTGGAAAATACCATGCTCGAGTTGAGTAACAGGTTGACAGAGTTTTACTAACCATAGAAATTTTGCATTCAAATGTTAGGACAGCACTTGGAGTGTCCTGGGATGAGGGTGTGTTATCAGTCATCCATGCATTGCTGGATTCAAAGGTACTTCAGAAGTCTCTTTTGAATCGTAAAGGATGTTTTAGTCCCATGTTAATGCTTTCTGTTGTTATGCTCACAGCTTGATCTGAGTGAGGAGGATTTCTCTCACTTCACTGACCAGCTTTGCAGCCAGTCTCCACATTTTAGCAAATCTATGAAGTTTGCCAAGATGTTGCTGAGTGTCTTGACCAAATATCAGTCACATGTGAGTATAACTATAATGTATGGAAATAACTCAAATTTTGAAAAACACCTGACCATAACCTTCAACCACAATATTATTAAGTATACTTTTATGGTCATCAGCATCATGAATACTAATAAACCTAATTATTCTCTGTACACAAATTACTGAGGCATATGATAGTAACGTATAAACAAATAAAATGAAAAAAAAAAACATAAATAAAATGTTTTTTAAAAAGCTAGTGTAAAACTGCAAATAATGTTTTTTTGTTTGTTTATTTTTGCATTTCAGGTGAATCCTGCATGCCACCACACACTTTCCAGTTGCCTGTCTTTCAATGAAACCTTCCTTAAGAAATCATTGCTGGCTGCATTAAAACGGATTTCTCTTTGAAACATATCATTCCCATTTTAAATGACACTTTAGTACATGAGTTTCAATTGATCTGATTGTATTATTTTGTAAATATATTTTGTAATAAAAAAATGTATAAATGTAATAAAAACGTATGCATACTGTATACATTTTGAATGGGTTAACATCAATATTTAATTATCAGAATATTTATTAAACTTCATATTTTCAATTAAATCTGAATTTGTATTATTTAAATGCTTTGTGCTGGACACATTTGAATGATTAAAGATACATTATTGTGATAGGATTAATATATATGGGTCAATGACATGACGTGTATATTTTTGTGTCCAAGTGCATTATTTCCTTTGAAAATAATTTGATAAATTCATGACATATCCCTTTATTCTGTAAAGCCTATTTAGTTTGAATACATTTTTTGTACATTTAAATAATACTTATTATTTTATGTTTTGTTATCTTAAACCCCCAAAATGTCAGGTGGTACATCTGTCCGAACAAATGAACCGACTAAGAAAACTATTTAAAATGGTGTCTTAATAAAAAATTAAAAACTAAATACTATGGCATCATTTTAGCTTTGAAACCTTAAATATAAACTTAAAATTTTATAATTATCAGTAGTTTTAAAGCTGTTGGGATAATTGAAAAAAATTTGTCCAGCAATTTGTATATTCTCAAATGTCAGGGTGGCACAACTGCAAACATGGCTCTTTTATTTTGAATTGACAAGGTAATAACAGTAAACATGATAATTCATTGTCCAGAGGACCCCAGCTGATCCTTGCGGCAGAGTGAAAAGATTTGTAGATCTCTCTGAAATACTGGTAAAAACCGCTAATTTCAGGTGGGTAGGTTGGTACACTCTCCATGTCATGTGGTACAAATAAAGTATACATACAACTATTTGGTTGTATTGCCTGACATAAAAACAGCCAAAACATGAATTTAAACACACTGAAATGTTATATAACAACTGAAACTTGTTTAAACACATTGTTAATGACTCAAAATGTGCATTACATCAGTTTTGAAAATATTTTTTAAACACCTTTTTTAAGCTTTATTTGTCAATAACCCATATATAAAATATATTTGTTTCCATCATACTAATTTTAGTAAATTTATTGTAATTGTAAATGGTGAACAAACTCATTTGACACAATACAAAATAATAGTTAGTCAAATTTAAAATTCTCCTTTGAACGTTTCTGTGGCCACAACAATCATGGCGGCTCCAGAGGTCCGTTTTACACACTCGGGCGCATATATTCAGCGCAACTTCCCTTCATCCTTCCTTTTTCAGAGCTCCGTGTGAAAGGAGACATCACGGCAAAATGAGGCACGTGAGAAATATTCATATATTTTTTATATATAACGTGTTTAATTACCGATTCATTTTTTTTTTCACTGTTTAATGTGTATAGAATCAAATATATCGTCAAGAACTGTTAGTCGGACATTGTAATGTTTCTTGACAACCTCGAACCGTTTTTGGGAGCTGCCGCGCAGTTTAGCGGGGCCATCTGCAGTGCAATCCGGTTTAATCTGAGGATTATTTAACTTCATCTGAAGTTATAATCGTTTATTCAGATATTATTCATAGATAACATCGTTAAAATGGATATATTGAAGTTTCAAATCAGCGTTTAGAGGCATGTTAATGATATAGTCACCGGTCAATCTTACGTAGTCATCGCGACATTTATGTGCTCGAGACACACGAGAGTAAACTGTTCATGCAATTAATCATTTATTTTATTTTTTTTAACAGCAAGGTCTCAAGAGACACTTTGTACGAGGCTGTTCGGGAGGTCCAGTCTGGTTCCCGTCGTAAGAGGAGAAAGTAAGACTCGAACCGTATTGTTTTTCCCAGTAACTGACTGACTTTATAAAAAAAGGTTGTATTGCAGGCCATATTAGCGTTATACCTTTAACTATTGATTTGTTAGTGTCCCTTTTTTTTCAAGAATCAATTATTTTAATAGCGAACACTGTTTCGTTGTGTTCCAATACTTCCATTGTGGAGGAATTGAGATTCGTGCTAGTGTCTTATACATCAGGACTACTGTTTAATAGACAAATACTAGTGAAGCTTGAACATGTAACTATACCAAGAGCTAGAAATACAAGTAATTATGTAGTAGTACCTAATAAGAAGCTAATACTGAACTGAATGCGTAACCAACAATTAATTGGAATTCATACATGTTAGAGTTGTGGTGTTTATCTGAACGGTAACTTGCAAATTGGGATATTTATAATAATGACTTTTATATTTAAGGTTTCTTGAGACTGTGGAACTGCAGATCAGCTTGAAGAACTACGATCCCCAGAAGGACAAGCGTTTCTCAGGCACTGTCAGGTTCGGACCTTTACTGTATCACCCAGCCTTCTCACTGCTTGCCCTTTGATTTGCCTGAATAAATCTCTGGATGTCTTGACATGAGTTAGCCACTTGATTAAATTGCATGAACGGGCAGGTTAAAGGCAGGCATTGGAGAACAGTCTCGGGTAGTCTGTCTAAACCACCTGTTCTTGGGGTTGAAGCAGACGGACCCCTACCCTGGGTCTTAAAACATGAGGGGAGGCTATAGGTGACTGTTTTCATGCTGTCATACCTAAGCCGACCATTTTGTTAAATGCCTGTGCTATCAACACCTGATGCCAGCTGAGGTGGTATGGGTAAGACTCTTCTGATCTGCCTCACATGGATCGAAATGGGTCTGATATGCTTATGTTTGTCAGTCAGTCTAATCCGTCGCTCCTCACAGGCTGAAGACCACCCCACGCCCCAAGTTCTCGGTGTGTGTCCTTGGTGACCAGCAGCATTGTGATGAAGCCAAAGCCGCCGAGTTCCCACACATGGACATTGAGGCTCTTAAAAAGCTCAACAAGAACAAGAAAATGGTCAAGAAGCTGGGTGAGTTTCCTCTGGAGATTTGTGGTCAACAGTACATTAGACATCCATGTGCTCAGTGCTATAGCTCATTCTGGATTGAGTCTACATATCGATCTTGTGGTTCTCTTTTTAGCAAAAAAGTATGATGCTTTCCTGGCCTCTGAGTCTCTGATCAAGCAGATTCCTCGTATCCTGGGACCCGGCCTTAACAAGGCTGGAAAGTTTCCCTCTCTGCTCACCCATAATGAGAACCTGGTTACCAAGGTGGATGAAGTGAAGTCCACCATCAAATTCCAGATGAAGAAGGTATATTTATATTGGTGAAATTGCATCACTTTTTCGCTCCTGCATGCACTAGCGTTCAAAAGTTTTTTTTTTTTTTTTTTTTTTTTTAATAATAATTGGCTTTTTACCAAATTTATAGTGACAGTAAAGACATTTGTTCCAAAAGATTTTGATGCTGTTGGAACTTTTCTATTCACCAAAGAATCCTGAAGAAATAAAAAATCAAGAATAATTGAGCACATCAGCATATTAAAATGATTTCTGAATGATCATGTGATACTGAAGACTGGAGTAATGATGGCTTTGCCGTCACAGGAATGCATTCCATTTTAAAATGCATTAAAATAGAAAGTAGCCATTTTAAAATAATTACTGTTGATGACCAGAAGAGACTACTTTTTTTTTTTCTTTTTTTTTCTTTTTTTTTTTTTTTTAAACATTATCTTACTGACCCCAAATTTCTGAACAGGAGTGTACATTTCAAGTCTTTTGAGCCTTTTAACTGCAAGATACGTTGTATGTGCTGATTGAGAGATTTAAATTTATAAACTTGAATGTATTTGTCCAATTGGGAAAATTTGAGCTTGATCATTTGAGAAGTTTCTAACGTCGTCTCTGTCATGTTCAGGTTCTGTGTCTGGCTGTGGGTGTTGGTCATGTCAGGATGACTGAGGAAGAGCTGGTCTACAACATCCACCTGGCTGTGAACTTCCTGGTGTCTCTGCTGAAGAAGAACTGGCAGAATGTCAGAGCTCTCTACATCAAGAGCACAATGGGAAAGCCACAGCGCCTCTATTAGAGACTTTGTTCCATAATTTTCTACAATAAATGTGGAGTTGGTCCAAATCTTGTCTGTTTCTGTCTCTTTCTTAATGTGTCATTCATGAGCTTTCAAATAAATGCAAAATTTGCTAATTTTCCCCGTTATATCTTCTCCCAGTGCTCTCATTTGCAAAACATGCCATCAAAGTATCTTGTCCAAATTAAGTTTCTCAAAAGGTTTTTAGCTTTTATGTGTGATAAGCTGTATGTAGTTCATAGAAAAAGCTTGATTTATAGACTGTTTCATACATGCATATGGGCACCTTCATTGTGTATTTTAAGCGCACCATGCTAAGTACACTTTTGCATTTGTGTTTTGTAGTGATTTTCTGTCAGTAATGGCTTTGTCATACAAGTGTATGTGGCAGCCATGACATGTCTAAAACAGCCTTATTAGCCTCATCTATCTCTTAATGAGATTATGTAGTCCCTGTTAGGAGCAAGAAGAGAGGTTGAGAGCAAGAAATCAGTAAATGTCATGGTAAGCAAGCGTTTGTCTTTATTTGCCATACTTTGTGTGGTTGTTACCTTGAGCAGAGCAGTAAATCTTGTCCAATGCATTTGTGGTCTGAAGGAATTTCTGTAAGATTTTTTTCTTAGAGGATAAGATGTAGGCAGAATTCACAGCTCTTAATTTTAAGAGTTTCTTAATAGTTTTTGCCTCCCCATGGTGCTGGAGAAAGAATATACTTTAGTTGAGCTGCTACATTCTGAATCATAGTTTTAGACTAAAATCTCAGTTCTTATTTTGTGACTTGGAATAAATATGCAGATGATTAGTTGATTGTATGATTAGATTTTCATAACTCAGTTTGTGAGGTAAAATAGTCATCTAATCCATTCATTACTACCGGTATATATTTTTATAGTATTATTTACTATTATATTATAATTTATTTTGTTTAAACGTTAATGGTCAGGCCTGTGATGACCAGCAAGTTATGACCAACAACCAAACAGAGAACAGTGAGAATGATTTTGAGGAAGGTAACGCTTCAACAAAACCATTTACTCACAATACATCCTGCTTATTAATCAGGGTATATTATTATTATTTAAGTGACTTTATTTCTCTTCTGAAGGGTCTAGACACGAGGACCAAATTTCCTTAGAAGAGCCATCTGTTATTGAGAGGCAGGGTCCTAACAGGTGATTTACTCAGAAACAAAAGCTAGCTTTATATTTATAAAGTCTCCCCAGCCATTTCTTTGAATATTCAAATATGATTCTTGCTTTGTGGACATAAATTCCTATAATGTCTTACTTTACTCCATCATAGTGTTGACATGACAGAGGAGGAACTGGAGGTCAGTCCTTTTTTATTTAAAAAAATTTTTTACATATATATATAGTGTACAATATTCTTACCCTCAACATGATGTTTTGAAGAGTGTCCGTTTTCTTTTAACTGTGGCATAACTTAATTTTTTTCCATGTAGATTCTCTTATCTAAATAAATGCATTTTTATGGCTGACCATATTCAAATGAAAGTTTTGAAATCAATTTTTTGCTCATCTTTGAAACAGAGATTCTCAAACTTTTTTGTCAGCTGAACACCTTTGACATGGTGTCAATAGAAAAAAGCTTGATTTTACAAATAAAATGTTTAATCTATTTTTGTGTTTTATTTTGATTGTATTTATTTATTTATTTTTTAATTATTCCCCTCATGAACCCCAGTTTGGGAAACCCTATTTAAATATATTTCTAAGTAAATATTGAATATACAGAATATTTCTTAAATTTATATTTTTGCTGCGATCACAGGCTGCTTTCTCTCAGCTGTCTCTGGCCTTTCGCTGTGACCAGTTCACACTGTGTCAAAGGCTGGAAACGGAGGAACACGCTCGGGACAATGTTGAGGACAACCTCAAACTGGAAGTAGAAAGAGGCATGGAAGTGATTGAGGTATGACTACAGTCTGAGAATAGCTTTTTTTAATACAGATTTTTTTGTACAGTGTAATTAATACAGTGTATTTTTGTCACTAGACTCTCAAGGGAATGTGTTTAGATATCAAACGGGCCGGGCTCCTCCAGCGTCTTGAGCTGTGTCTTAACATTATCGGGGGCACCATCGGACGAATCTCCAACACAGCAGAGGTTCTTGGGGCAGTGCATCAGGTATCGGTCCATACTTGATTTTACTTTCTGGTAGCAAAGCCAGAGAACATTACAGTGGGTCCTACTAAGTTGGAAGTTCAATAAATGGTCTTTTAATATGTTAAATCCCATTCTGTCTCTGTGAGTAGGAGGCTAAAGTGAGCCATGCAGTAGATCTGATGGTGGCTCATGTGGAGAACCTGAAGCGCCGCCACGAGAGGAACAGCGCTGAATTGGAGGAAATGAAGAAACGGATGGAGAAAAGCAGCAGAGGGCGACATTTCTGTGAACAGAGGGGTAGGAGAACATCCATTCGGTTCACTCATGATGTTAAAGTTGTGATCCTTCCACTAGCATTTAAAAAAATGTTTATGTGTGTTACTGCAGAGGAAATTGACGCTATTGAAAAGCTGGAAAAAGACCCACAGAAGGTATTGTTTGCATACTTGTTCAGTATTATCCTGAAAAATTGTCTTTTTTGTGGTTTGCTTTCTGAATTTATGTAGATATATAATTAATTTGTAGTTTAGAATCAGATGTGAATTAAATGATTTGTTTACAATATCATCTGATCTGATTGATAATACCTGTCTCTTTCTCTTCTGTCTCAATCTCAGCCACAGTTACGGCGTAGAATCAGTACAAATGTCATCGCAAAGCAAACCCAGGTTGGTGCAGTTTCATTCATTCAATTACATTTTAACCACAATAAACGTCTGATGTTATCAGTAAATTTAGTTTGACTATACTTCGTTTTTCTTTTATTTGAAGAGACAAAAAGTAAAGGAGTCAAAAGCTATATTATCTTCAGTGACCAGTGAGATCAGTGACAGAGAATCAAACACGAAACCAGACCACACAGAAGACTGCCTTCTATTGGAGAGAGGGTAATTTGGATACAGTTTACATTTAAAGTCTTTAGCATAACTGAGTTAGCATTTTAGCACTTCATATTCCATAGCCTCAGTCAATGGGTTTTTGGTTAAATGCCTGAAATAAGGTCTGTAGATAACATAAGCTCAAGAAATTTTCACGTTTTGTTCTATGACATAAAATGCATCAGTAAAACCCCACTGATGTTTTTTTTTTTTTTTTTTTTTAAATAAAGCTTTTACTTGGCAGTTGCTAACAAGTGGCTAAATGGGACTATAGAGGCTGTCAGTCATTAAAGCCTGGTTTCACAGACAGGGCTTAGATTAAGCCAGGATTAGGCTTTAGATCAATTAGTACATTTAAGTCGCTTTTATAAACATGCCTTAGAAAAAACATTACTGGTGTGCGTCTCAGGTGTCCCCAAAATATGTCTGTGAAGTTTCAGCTCAAAATACACCACAGATCATTTATTATACCATGTTGTAAACGCCCATTTTTGAGTGGAAGGAAAAACATGCTGTTTTCGTGCATGTATCTTTAAATGCAAATGAGTTGCTGCTCCCCACCCCGCTTTCCAGAAGAGGGCGGAGCCTACAGCTCGTGCCTCTGATACTCTGACGAAAACTAAACATCTGTTTGGTTTTGATTATCATCTCTATCGCGGTCACACTCACACTCACGTGACATTGCAGTTTTTCATCATCATGAAAGTTTATTATCTGTAAGCATTTTAAAGCCGTATCAGTCTAAACTTCTGCTATATGATTTTCTGAGTGCACATATTAATATATTAAGCACGCGGACAGGAATCTGTCTGTCAGACGGCGCATCTCGTGAGTATTAAACTAAGCTCTCTTTCACATCTTATTGCGTATAAACTGTCAAATAAAAACTGTCCTTAAACTGTCCGTTAGCAGTTGTGGGCAGGGCCTAAGCATATGTGATGTCACATTGCTAGAATCTGCAAATGGTTTGACACTGCTTATGATTTATGGGGATTAAAAAAAAGAGGAGTGGTGTGTGGATTTTTACCATTATAGGGTGGTTGTGAACACACACTGCCGAGACAGTTCAAACACCATGTAAAAGTGAATTTTGCATAATAGGTCCCCTTTAAGACAAAACAATGGCACTGACATATTTTAAGATATGCCAGTGCAAGTCGCTTTCAGTTAAAACAGCTCAATAATGCAATTAAATATGCAGGAAAACTCATCTTCTCGCTAGTCTGCTTTCACAGCCTTGTTGTGTTTATAATTGCGCTCTAACTCAGACTTCCAGGAAAAATGACTGAAAGAGTTGTCAGGAGCTTAATGGTGCCGATGTTGTAATCATGTGATCGTGGTGTAGTTTTTAGGCGATTGTATTTAGGCTTCAAAATTCGTAAAAGTTGAACAAAACGTGAAAAAATCATAAACTTTTGTTGGTCACAGCTTATTCTGTAAAATAATCCAAAAGCCAATGGAAAAATCCTATTGGGTTTTTGTCAAGGGAACCAAGGTGATGCTAACTTCCGTGTTGTCCTTCCAAAATCATCACTACAGCACTATTGTGAAACAAATTATTGAAAAAGAAAAAACGTAGGCTGGAGACTTGGTTTGTCTTAAAAATTAAACATACATTAATGAACAGTTCTCAATAAGTTCAATCACAAGCATTTATAAAGTAGATGGGGTGAATTTTTGCCATTTCGTCATAATGAAATTAAATTTGAACCTATTGACTTTCATTTCCGAGCTGAAGTCCTGTCCTAAAGTTTATCTTCTTACAAACGATATCTTCTTCTTACATCTTTTACTCAAAAATACATAACATTTTGGAAGTAAAATTGGTTGACTTTTATGGTCTGATACCATATCTAAAGTCTCACATTTCTTAAGGCAAGTAGTACCTCGAGAGGACAGTCCCTCACAAACTGCCATGGTGAATAATCCTGAGGAGACATCCTCTGCCCAAATTCTTCCCAGCCAGACTCTGAGACTTGAGCCGGACCCCGTCTATGTAAAAAAAAGTAGGTTACTTAAAACATGGGCACATTGCTTTTAAAAATCCTAGAGAAGAACTTTCATGAATAAATTCAATTTAATGTAGCATCACAGACATAAAGAAACCACATGCATTTGGTGCTAAGATTTTGGGCACGTTTACACGACAACGATGTACTAAAAGCGCTTTTTCTGTAAATTTTTCGTGTGTACAGGCGACAACGTTGTCAAAATGATCCCTGTTCACAGGGATCCGCGAAAACGATTAAAAACGCTGTATTATGCATGCCAGCCCAGTAGTTGGCGATGTCACTGTAAATAAAAACTACGCGCCTATAGACTAAACACGTAATACGCATGCGCATGATGTCACCGTTTTCACAAATTGGCATTTAGTTTTTTCCAAAAACTTGCATTTTGAAACCCGTTTTCAAAAGTTTGCGTTTTCAGGCCCCAAAAACGACATTGTCGTGTAAATGTACGGCCAAAACAAAAAGTTAAAAATTTTGTACGGCCCCCCTTAGACTGTTGATTTTATGCTTGCAACAGTCAAATAGTGGTTTATTAACTATTTAATAATTATTAAAATAACAGAAACACAAGTTCACTGCAAGGGTTACCTCATCAAAGGCTGAGGAGGAAGTCAGCGCTGGAGCACAGTCATCCCTGGCTCAAGAGATCTGAGAGCTACCTCAGAGACTGTGATAGATGTGTCAGCTTGAAAGTTGCGCTTAAAGGAAGGGTAGGCAATTTGTTTTATAAACACTTTGTTATACTGGTTGAAACTCTCTTCATATCCTGATAGCAATCAATAATAGAAGTGGAAGTATATATTCTGTGGAAGTCACAGGACCAAAAAATGTTTGCCCAATCATTGCATTCGGTCCAAATGCAATGATTGATGTCCTACCTACCTGTCAACATACGCCGATCAGGCATAACATTATGACAGGTGAAATGAATAACACTGATTATCTCTTCATCACGGCACCTGTTAGTGGGTGGGATATATTAGGCAGCAAGTGATCATTTTGGCCTCAAAGTTGATGTGTTAGAAGCAGGAAAAATGGATGCGTAAGGATTTGAGGGAGTTTTACAAGGGCCAAATTGTGATGGCTAGACAACTGGGTCATGCGGCCAAGGCTCATTGATGCACGCGGGGAGCGAAGGCTGGCCCGTGTGGTCCGATCAAACACACAAGCTACTGTAGCTCAAATTGCTCAAGAAGTTAATGCTGGTTCTGATAAAAAAAAGTGTCAGAATACACAGTGCATCGCAGTTTGTTGCGTATGGGGCTGCATAGCCACAGACCAGTCAGGGTGCCCAAAGCGGCACGTGAGCATCAGAACTGGACCACGGGGCAATGGAAGAAGGTGGCCTGGTCTGATGAATCACATTTTCTTTTACATCACGTGAATGGCCGGGTGCGTGTGCGTTGCTTACCTGGGGAACACATGGCACCAGGATGCACTATGGGAAGAAGGCAAGCCGGCGGAGGCAGTGTGATGCTCTGGGCAATGTTCTGCTGGGAAACCTTGTGTCCTGCCTTCCATGTGGATGTTACTTTGACACGTACCACCTACCTAAGCATTGTTGCAGACCATGTACACCCTTTCATGGAAATGGTATATCCTGGTGGCTGTGGCCTCTTTCAGCAGGATAATGTGCCCTGCCACAAAGCAAAAATGGTTCAGGAATGGTTTGAGGAGCACAACAACGAGTTTGAGGTGTTGACTTGGCCTCCAAATTCCACAGATCTCAATCCAATTGAGCATCTGTGGGATGTGCTGAACAAACAAGTCCGATCCATGAAGGCCCTACCTCGCAACTTACAGGACTTAAAGGATCTGCTGCTAACATCTTGGTGCCAGATACCACAGCACACCGTCAGGGGTCTAGTGGAGTCCATGCGTCGAAGGGTCAGGGCTGCTTTGGCAGCAAAAGGGTGACCAACACAATATTAGTCAAAACGTTATGCCTGATCAGTGTACGCTACCAGTCAAAAGTTTGAAAAAACTTTAACTGGTAGTGTATGTATTTCCATACCTCTGCGCACCCTGCTCATGCAGACATCACACGTCATCACGGGATCTTATGCTTTCAAAGCTAGCTTGCTATTGCTAGCCTGTCTGAAATTGCCTACCCTACCTTTAATACTCATTCACACTGCTTTTTCGCTTATTCTTTTATTTATTAAAATATTAATGCATTCATTTTTCTGAACTCACTTGTATTGTTTGTGACTCCACCTGCAGACAGCGTCCCCTGATGCAATCGATGTATCACTGCCGCTGGATAATCCTGGTCATCTACCTCACTGTTCTTTGCTCAATCATAATATTAGCCATATTAGTGTGGCTGCTGCAAACACCTGTCTTATGGATGTGAAAAATTATAATAAAATATCCATAGAAATTGGATATTTCTGTTGATATCTTTTGATTACTGTTTGGTAGTTGTTTTAACTTTGTTTTAGGGAAAACTGTTTCATGTTTAGTTTGAAAATTGTCTCAGAATAAAAATCTTGCACTAGCACTTATCTTATCTAACTTTTCTGTTTTATTCGATGTAAATGTGAAATATTTGAAAATGTGACAAACACAAAAATGCACAAGACACTAGTGAGGATCTGTGAGATTGTTTATTAAAGTGTATTATAAATAATATAAAATATATTTCATAATTAGTATACAAACATGAAGGAAAATATCTGCATTCGGTATTATTAAGACTCACAGATAGATTATTATTATTACAATGCATATTACAGTAGCAGAGCAACACTTCTTGAAACATTTCACTAATTTAAAAAAAAAATAAAAAGTGTTAGCAAAGGGGCAATATTAATTCACAAATAAAAAAGAATATGGAAAAATAATATATTAATTCATAATGTGTTAAATTAAATAAAAATATTGGGGAAACTAAGACATTATGTAATACTTTAATTATTAAGAATTGTGTACCAGACACAAATATATACTAAATGATGTCATTTCCATGAGGGCATTCATCAGTCATTTGCAAAAGTGAGCCACACTTTCCTGACATCAATAAAATTACCATTATATTATACATTCATCATAAATATCTGGCATGATGCCTTACAAGGAAGTCTTAGACTTGAAATGTAATCACAAACTGTAGGCATATATGGAATCGAGGCGTATACTTCACTGGCTCAGCTCCAACTTGGTCAAAAAGTCTTGGTGAGAATTAACATAATTTTCACTATCAGGCTACATCAATGAGTCCATTGGCTCAATAAATAAAACTAAAGAAGGTGTACAATGAGTTCACTTATTCTCTGTGTAATTTCCTCCAGGTTTCTTCTACCTGGTTACACCTGACTCACAATCTCAGAGTCTTCTTCTTCATACCACTGCAGCGGCGTTCCATCGGAAGCCCTTTGCAGAATCACTTTCTGAGAAACCTGGAAAGAAACAAGAATGCTCATTATTTAACTACCAAGAGCAGATTGTATTCATGATGCTCAGTTTATGTAATTGGTACTGATAAACGCACATACTGTACATGTCTTTACCTGTTTTTGAGAGGGAATCTGGTGGTAGGGTGGCGGCTCTGGGCGCTTAATTCGAATCGATCCTTGCCGTTCAAGTGAGCGGTGTTTGGACACGGCTAAATTGTTTTTCTGGTGCCAAGTTTTAAGCTCTCCTGATACCATTTCTCGAGGAAGTACCCGGCTGGGATGATTGGGGTATTCTCTTAGCGAAGTCGTGCGGACCACCTTTGTGTACGGCGGGGGAGGCTTGAGCATCCGTTTGGGTGAAGTACCCTCCACTTGTTGGGGTTTATTAGTATGCATGGTACCAGATTGTGAATTTGGTCCGAGTTGCAGCCTCCCCATGTCTGCCTGAAGTAGTGTCCTGTTGTTAATCTTCACCTGGCTGGGGCCGGGGATGAGGGGAGGTGGGTTGTTGTTGTTGTTTTTGAGAGGGTTGTTGGTGTTGAGCTGGCCTGGTGCTTTATTTGGAGCAGTGCGATGGTAGCCGTATGGAGGCGGACAGGGTTTAGGTGCCTCAGTGGTTGTCTCTCGGCTGGAGGAACTGCTATACGAGGAAATGGAAAGCTCGGAGCTGCTGTCTTCAGAGCTGCACTGATATAAACGTTGAACTGAGTAGGCTAACGCAAAGTCGGTCACTCGTCGACGCGGCAACTTGGTCCGGCCCCGTCCCAGGTCTGAGCTGGCCTTGGTCAATTCTGGTTTGCTTCTGGGAAGTCTATTTGACAAGAGATAATATCAGATCAGTAAGGTAAAAAAAATTGCTATGATGAACTCAGTGAAAAAGTCCAAGATGGCAGATAGAATAGAAATGTTGATCATTAATTAACTAAAACATATTAATTAAAAATATTTAATTTATTTGTCAGTGCCTTGTCCAATTAGTTGTACAACTGATAATTATGAGGATTTATAGCTGTCATTAAAGACGAACAACATTCAGACAATGCTGAAATGCCAGTGCTGACTGTAATTTGTATATCACTTACCGGAAGGACTGTGAGAACTGTCGGCGCAGTGGCAGCTCTGGGGTGGAGGGGGCGCTGTTTGGCTGATTGTTCCGCACTGGCAGACTTTTAAAAACAAACTGGGGTGCTGGAGGAAGTTCTGCCAGTCTCATGTCTGTTGGTGAGCCTGTTGGACTGCTGCTGACACAGAGGAAACAATTCATGAGATCATTATGAAATCATTATGAAGATTATATACTGATAAATATATCAAAATAGACACTTATAGTTCTTTGCTAGAATGTTTTAACCTCAAACCAGCTCACTGGATCAACAGTGTAACAACAAAAGTTCATCGATTAGTAAAATCAAACCTGATTTGTTCAGTAATGGTTGTGTAAAAGATATTTGACAAAACACAGACCTGTGACCTATTACACTACCATTAAAAGGACTGGGGTCTGTAATTTTTTTTAAAGAAATTAATACTTATATTCAGAAAGAATGTATTAAATTGATCAAAAGTGACAGTAAAAACATTTATAATGTTTATAAAGTTTGGTCCCGTAAGCGAGCCACGCAAACATGACAGTCACGTGGCTCTTAGATGGTAAGCTTTTCTTTGACTGTTTGCATTTTTAAGTCTTTTTGCACTCGCGATCTTCTAAAATTACACTCTGACACACCGTATTTCTAGGCACACGCGTTTTACGCGCATTTGGCACCACCTATTGTTGCAGGTGTATTATTGACATATAAAAGTCTAGACCCTGAATATAAGACAAAGCTGTTTTTTCAGATGTATTTCTAAGAAAAAAACATTGTCTTATATTCGGAACAATACGGTATATATACTCCAACTAAAACATCTATCATTTGGCTCAAAGCTAGAATATCCCATAATACCTTGAGCGGCTGCTGCAGGCAGAGTGAGACGTTTTTTGTTTCTGGTAGGGCTGGTCCAAGCTGGATTCCTTCCATGGAGAGTTCTGGATGGGTGAGGCATCATAGTCCAGACTGGAGCTGGAGCTTGATTGCTTTGGGCCATTATTGGGTAAAAGTGTCAATCGCTGGAAGCCGCTGTCTGTGGAAGACACCAGAACAGCCGGAGAAAAGGGAGCAGAGTCGGAATCTGTTGATAAAGAACAGTTTTTTTGACATTCGCAAACTCTTACAGTCTAGTAATCAAATTAGCATATAAAGTAGGGTGCTGAAGTTTGAGTTTAAGTTTATTTTAACCAGGAAATAACGGGTCGCTTGCTTACCATCATCCAAGGCAACAGCGTCAGACAGCGAGCTGTCATCAGACATACAAATATCTGAAATGGACCAACAAATAAGACTGTGTTATTTAAATGACTTGATTTGAATGAACTACCACTTTTGTAATGCTTAAATTTTGTTTATATGAGAAGCAATGGCTTCTGATTGGCTGACCTCTCTGTCTGGATGTATAGCAGGTCTGCGGAGAGACACAGCCATGGTTGATGCGGTGTTTCAGTATCACATCCTGCAGCTCTTTCAGCTTCTTCTCTTCACGTTTACACTGCTGCAGTCGGCTTTTCCTCACCGGTTTGCTGATGTGCTCCTCGAGGGAGAGCTTTCGGGCTGCCTCATAAATCTGCCGCTGTAGGGCGAGATCAGCTTCGAGCGCATGCAGCTCAGACTCCTGGAGACAAACATTTTAGGGGGTAACCACATGATTACAAGCTGAAAATGCTAAAATATGGATTAAAAGCACCTTGTAAAAAATATTTTTCCATATAAGTGGAACAGATTCCGTATAATAATAATACCACCTAAAACTAGCCAGGTAGGGTCAAATAACAGCCAGATGCAGTATAGCTATTAAAATAATCTCTGTGTAGGAACTGCGGCCTGTACCTCGCCATCTTGTGAAATAAAACCCTCATCCAGTTTAAAAGCGGCTCCGATGCGTCGCCGGACTTTCGGAGGCTTCTCCTCAGGCAGGAGAGGGTAATCGGAGGGCAGCTTTCCAGTCAGCTCCTGTTAAAGCAAAGCATTTTAACCATGAGAAAACTCAAAAAAAAAGCAATCACAAAGTAAACTAACTTTATGTTTGTTAATCAATACAAAACAAAATCATTGAGCGAGCAGATGCTCGTCTTTATACTGTCGAGGTGTCCACAAAGGGGTTTCTATGGTGTAATGATTAGGCCCTTAAATCTTCTCCCTGCTTGGCCATACAGACATGTGGGCTAACATGCAAAGAAGCATCTGTTTCTTGGCCATTGGCTTTAGTGCTTCTATTGAAGGGCTGTATTCAGAACAAGAGAAAGCGCGACTTAATCAGAGCTATCTGATTTACGCTTATGGGCCAGCTGACTTTCCTACTGAAACTTTCCTATCCTGTTAAAACTATGATACAATGCATTGGCGTAATTTTGTCTTAAAAAGTAGTGAAGACCGTGGTGCTTCATCTGCTTTAAATATCAAAACCTAAAATTATTGTAACTCTATAATATTCAAGTGCTTTTATGAGCAGCAGTGAGCAGAGAAGCTCTTCGATTACACAATAAAAGACTGCATATGGTCCAGAGTATGCAGCGCTGCTTATGCCGTATATTGTTTATAAATCCTGATATGTGTGTCATAAGGTTTAATACATCAGACCTGTCTGGTCGGTGCATTTTACATGTATTAATTTAATTATGAAGAACGACAGATTGGATGCATTTTCTTTGTGTTGTAAACCTTCCTGTGGGGGAGACAAAATTTCCTTGTCCCAACTGCAAATTATGGCTATGATACAATGTGTGTGCAAAGTTAACAATGTTGAAAACAGTTATGCTTGTTATTAAATTGTAATAATATTTCACAATATTACAGTTTTTACTGTATCAAATAAAATCAGCCTTGGTGAGATCTTTCAAAAACATTAAAATATCTTACTGAGCCCAGTCTTTTGAACGGTTGTGTAACTGTTTTTCCTGATTAGAAGTCATTATGCTTCATTAGTTAATTAGGCCCAGGTTAAACTTTTATGAACCAAGAAGCCCTTTTATGATTTCAAAATGTTGGCAGACCCTGGTTAACTTGTCTTTTCAAATGAAAATGTTGTGATTTATCTTGGAGCTGTTATTGTTTGTTGTTGTTTTTCATGGCTTAAAACTCTTAATTGAAGAAATTTCTATAGAGAAAATTAACGGGAACACATCCACAACGGGAAAACTTAGGTTTTCAAGCTGATTTTTGGTCACAATTCAAGATCCTCTGACTATTTGTGATGGTTTGAGTACTAAAAGAACAAAAAAAACTAAAAGAATATTTTATATATAAAGCGCCCATACGGAGTATGGTTCAAAAATATGGTTCATGATGTGTAAGAATTGAACAGAGATGGCAGTGCTGATGGCTCGTTTTCACTCACAGCCTCTCTAATGCAGAGTTTCTTGAGCTCCAGGACACACAGCTCCAGTCTGTCCTCAAGGGCCTGCTGCTTCAGCCTCATGGCACGTGTGTGAGTGCTCAGGTCCTTCACCGGAGACGTGGGGCTGTCTGGGCCTGGACAACACAAGAGATTTCATTACACAAGAGCACACACACACAGGGCATTTCTATGAGACATGGCCTAGCATTTGGCCTGCCTTGATACATTGAACTGTAGTGCTCATGTGGGAAACGAGTCACATCATCTGACTTTCCTCCATTTCCTGTGTTCTCTTTAGATTATCTGTTGTTAAAAATGGCAAAAAGGCCAAACAAATAAATTTACACTAAATACATTAAAACTAAAATAAAACTACATTAAGCTGTGGAGATCATATGGGAAACAAGAGTTTTAGCCGCATTATCTGACTTTCCTCCATTTCCTGTGTTCTTTAAAATTACAAATCTTAGTCTTTTTGTGACTACACCACCTAATTTAGCTATATCCCTCTATATCCCTCTAATTTAGCACTCCCCTCTAGATATTATTTATCATTAACATAGAAATGAAAGCACTCACCAGAGTTTAAAATGATCCCGCTATCAGAGTCACTGATCTCCTCCTTACAATCCATGTTTGTTTTTGTAATTCTGCAGTTTTTGTTGGAAAAAAAATAATCTCCCAGTTCAGTCTGCAGATGTGACCTGTTGATGGGAAAGAAAAAAGATTCAAATCCGTTGTTTGATTTCAAGCGCTCCCCATTTACTCTACTGCTCTCCAGTCCAGCAACCACTAAGTAAATTTGCCTTACAAATAGTGGCTTGTGGCCGTGCGATTATGTAAAACCGAACCTCCCGAAGAGAACCCTGCACAGGCACCTCAGCGTCTCCTTAACATCTGACAAAGCAACTGGTCATTTGCCATATCCAGCCCTATTTCAGTCTGCGCACACACGCACACCCCCCTCCCCAAATGTTTGAATGTCTCAAAACACAATAGCCACATGCCCGGAATTGAACGCACACATGTGGGGGTCTTATTCCTCCCATACAGCACCATAGCAACCTGGATCACTATGACCTAGCAGGCGTGTGTGAATTGTGATGGAGTGTGTTTGGGGGAAAACTAGAAGTCAACAGATGGCAGAAGGGACTCTCCCCCTGGCTGCACCTGTTCTCTCCAAGAACCCCCTCTTTTCTCTTTCAGTGCCCACTCGCCACAGCTTTGAAGTGGAACAATGTGTCCATGCTGATTCAGCCTTAGGCGGGAGATGCTGATAACTCAGATAACTGTGTCAGGGTTTCTCTTATTACCATGAAGAAAACTTACAGGCAAAGTTTTTCTAAAGGATTGTTAGGAATAACATTTAGAGATCTCAGGCTGTGACGTCTCAGATTTCACAGCCTAAGCAGGGAGAAAGTAAGATGAGGAGATGCTGCTGTGACGTTTACATAAAGTCTTGTTACTGTTATTGTAAAGGAACATGTTAATGCACTGGGAAGAGTTTGAATGACAGATCAGATCCTCTTACAGATGTAAAAGGAATCAAAGATTCAGGAAACTTGTGTCTATTTTAAATGATCTGTTTAAAGGGGAGGTTCACCCCCAAATGAGAGTGAGTAAATGATGGCAGAATTTTCATGTTGTTCCAAACCTGTATGACTTTCTTTCCTGTATGGATTTTTTGGACAAAAAATATTGAGACGTTTTTAAAATTTTTGTTTCAGAGTAGAAAGAAAATCATACGTGTTTGAAACAACATGAGGGTGAGTAATTTATATTTTCATCTTGAGAATCAGAAGGATTACAAAGGATCCATTCATATCCAGTGACAAGATTTGAGAAAATTATTAGCGTATCTTATGACATTATCTGCAACACTGCTTTTTTGGAGTCCTATTATAAGTTACAGTAACCATTATCAGAACTTGGGCCTGAAGTGTGTAGAATGATCCTAAATGTAGAAGTTTTTGAAATGTTCCTAAGCAATTTTTAAAATGTCTATATGCACATAAAATGTTTCTAAATGTATTTTAAAGGCTTAGTTCAACCAAAAATGAAAATTATCCCATAATTTACTCACCCTCATGCCATCTTAGGTGTTTATGACTTTCTTCTTTCAGCCAAACACAATCTGAGTTATAGTAAAAAAATTATATAACTCTTCCAAGCTTTATAATGGGAGTGAAGGGTACCATTTTTTTGAAGCCCAAAAAAGCACATTAAACAAATAGGGCTAGGCAACAAACTCAAGCTCCTCTAACATTTCTCTTTAAAAATTCTCATTTTAGACTTCTAATTCGTGACTGGTGGAACTTGACCCGTGTACGGCTGTTACCGGAAGCCAGTGATTATTATTTATAAAGTTATAAATATGGATAATTTTCTTACAAAAACGCACCGCTTCGCTTCAGAAGGCCTTTATTAACCCCCTGGAGCCGTATGGATTACTTTTATGATGGATGGATGCGCTTTTTTGGGCTTAATAAAAAAGTATGGAAAACCCAGAATATTTTTTAATATAACTCCGATTGTGTTTGGCTGAAAGAAGAAAGTCATATACACCTAGGATGGCTTTAGAGTGAGTAAATTAAAAAAAAAATTTGGGTGAACTATCTCAATCTCAGAGACATAATTATCACAAAGCAGTTAAAATGTTGCCCATTTGCGCAATGCACGTATAATAATAAATGCATATTGTGATTTCCTATTTATCTTTACAATTTCATAATCAATGTTGGATTATTTTAATTACTGATATATGAGTGCAAAAAGTTTGTACGGATGCTTTTTAGTTAGTGTCCACAAGAATATTTTCACATCAGTTTTCGTCTTTTAAATCTGTATTTGTTCCTCCTATTTGACAGAGGTTGAAATTCCGATTATATGTGTGTTTTATAAATGGGGCCCACAGTTCCTTGTTATATCTAATGAGTGCTGGTGTCATCCACACAAAAATCTAGGACAGACATTGTATTTATATAAATGCTATTTTGGGGGAAATCTAGTTGCCCACCCACATCACTAGGGACAACATCCCTGCTAATGAGTCAGTGTGGATCCTTATCATCCCTCTTCCTGAGCTCTGGGGAAGAAAATGTGACAGGATGTGATGGTGGCACTTCTGAAGGCTCCATCTTCATTTAGTTCTGTAACTCATGTGGATGGATGCAGCTCAGCACAATAGAAACCAGCCTGCTCCATCAGACACCCCAACGACTGAAAAAATACCAGCAAAGCTCTGTGTCAACAAGCCCGAGCAGCCAGTTGGCTGAGAGGACAGTATCTGCTGATACAACAAGACTTAGTCGGTAAGAGAGGGCAAAAGAAAGGCTGATGAAACTGCAGTGGGGATTAGGTCACGGTGACAAACTGTGCTTTACTAAACGAAAAGCAACTCTTAATTTTAGTTCACCACAAAATTATAATTTTGCTATCATTTACTCACCCTCATGTTATGAGAAAAGACTTTCTTCCATGGAACCCAAATAAAGAGATATTGAAAACTGTGCTGGTTGCTCTTTTCCATTCAAATACAATGAAATTATGCGGGTATAACATTTTACATTTTGGTCTTTTACTCACACAAAGCTATTGTATATGACTTTAGAAGACTTTCAGTATAGCACATGGGTTGTTCATGACACAATTCATGGTGCTTTTGAATTATTGTTTACAATAAGTGGAGACTGATGCTTTTAACAAATGCTGTATGTATACACCAAGATGGTTCACTTGAATTACTATGAATGGGAGAAGCTGCAATGCGCAATATGGCGGAATAAGTCCCACCTTCAAAATAAAAGAACCAATAGTCAATTGGTCAAATCATTGCACCACTGCAGCTGCTGTTAGAAGCTCCGGCTCCCATAGAAACTGTAAGTGGGTCTCAAGGTGGAATTACCGTAATTATGAGATTCCGACTTGAAAAAAAGCATTGACATGCTCATAGAACTTGTATGTAAACTCAGCATTTTCTGAAAGCTCCAACTCAAAATGGTAGTGGCTTCAGCAGTAAAATGTAGTAAAGTAGTTATCTCATAATAATTCTGTTTAATAATTGCATTACCTATTGTTAATGTCTTAATAATGCAAGAATAATCTAAAAACGGAATGAAAGACAATACAGCTCAATGTAAAATTTAAATTGTGCCTGAAGGTGTTGCAATAAATATGGCCGCTGAGTGAACTGACTTTCAGGACTTTGTTGTAACTGTAAAAAAAAAAATAGCAATCAGCACAATCTTCAGAACTTCTCCTTTTGTGTTCCACAGAAAAAAGGATGTCATACGGGTTTGGGATGAGTAAATGATGACAGATTTAAATTTTTGGATGACGTATTCCTTCAAAACCCACAGACTGCACCCTGTTCCACCCTGAAAGCACATTAGGCCAGTCTTGATTACAATGCACATTAAGCTCAGAAGAGCAGACAGGACGTAGTCTTCTTGACAGCGATCTCGACAGCAGAAGGATAACACAACAGATCCACCCATCCTCACGCGCAGTCAAGCGTAAAGATGAGACATCAGCGAATAAGGCCGTTTTCAGTAGTCTGCAATTCTCATGTGCCGTCTATTCCATCTCCGCCAGATTCTCCAACACCCTTTCCCATGAGCCTGTGGGGCTGTGATCTATTGGAATGCCTACCCGGCCAATTTCATTACCACTGCGGCCAGGTCTGGAATTCCCAGAGAGGGCCAGAGCTTGGAAAGTCTGACAGGAGACTTGAACACGACCCAGAATGTATGTGGAGCCTGTTATTATAGAGATGCTGAATCGTGTGGATGCAGATGTTATGGGAGCGACAGAATTTAGTGTGTGATTTTTTTCCACAGCTGGTGCAAAGCCAAAAACCAGTTGAATGTTAATTAAGCCATGCAAAACATGGCGGAGAGTGAGAGAGAGAGGGAGTGAAGAGACCTGAAAGACAGTCTTTGTGATTCCACTTCTCTCCTTTCATCATGCCACTCAATGAAGATGAAACGATTAATCAAAATGCATGACAAAAAGCCTCTCAGAGGTGAAAACACCTTTAGCTAATAAATTAAAGGAAGAAAAGTTCTCTGCCAGTGTAAACACAGACTCATTCTCCTTTATGAATGGGCATCCACTTTGTATCTGTATTCCAGTACAAAGTCAATTAAGATATACCATGGACCTCTGGAAATGAGATCAACCTCTTAAAGGGTTAGTTCACCCAAAAATGAAAATTACCCCATGATTTACTCACCCTCAAGTCATCCTTGGTGTATATGACATTCTTCTTTTAGACGAATACAATCGGAGTTATATTAAAAAATGTCCTGGCTCTTCCAAGCTTTACAATGGCAGTGAATGGCTGTTTCTGTTTTGAAGTCCATAAAAGTGCATCTATCCATCATAAAAGTGCTCCACACGGCTCCGGGAGGGGGGTAAATAAAGGCCTTCTGAAGCAAAGCGATGTGTTTGTGTAAGAAAAATATTCATATTTAAAACTTTACAAACTGTAATCTCTAACTTCCGCTAACTGTCCTACGCGCGTTCACGAGAGACTGGCGTTCCAGTGTATGACGTAGGACGCTCCGGTGAGAATATGCTAGTTCTTGCAAGAACCAAGTTTTGTTTTGCTCTATCCTCTGCGCTTCCGCTTTCGTCACCGGAACTTACACTACGCCTGCGTCCTACGTCATACGCTGGAACGCCAGTCTCTCGTGAACGCGCGTACGACAGTTAGCGGAAGTTAGAGGTTACAGTTTGTAAAGTTTTAAATATGGATATTTTTCTTAAACAAACGCATCGCTTCGCTTCAGAAGGCCTTTATTAGCCCCCTGTATCTGTGTGGAGTACTTTTATGATGGATGGATGCACTTTTATGGACTTCAAAACAGAACTACCCATTTAGTGCCATTATAAAGCATGAAGAGCCAGGACATTTTTTTATATAACTCCGATTGTATTCGTCTGAAAGAAGAATGTCATATACACCTATGATGACTTGAGGGAGAGTAAATCATAGGCTAATTTTCATTTTTGGGTGAACTATCCCTTTAAGCCTTTATACAAATAGCAATGACTGTGACTGCAGGTGAAATGTTCCTTCTAATTAACTTTTAACAGACCACAGAATTTATTAATTAATATCAGTTGATTTGGATCTGTTAAACAACACAGCACTGTTTTACAGATACAACATTCAACAGAAAACGTCTTGAGTCTGAATGCGTGGAGCTTGTAAAGACAAATGATAACAAATCACTCGTGTTTACATTGTAATAAGCATTCCATCTAATCAATCATAACGCAATCATGCCATCAACATCACAACCAACTCGAGGCCCATAAATATCGTGCAGAATAGATTGTTGAACCGACATTTTGTTATAATTGGCATGCTTTGAAGGGTTGGATGACCTTACTAAGCAGAAATAAATTCATGCAATGAAATCATCAGCCTTTATGTTTGTTGTAAATGTACTTTTAGGTGACAAAAACATTAATCAAGAGAAACTCAAAAGAAAACGAGTGCAATAAAAGCTTATCAAAATAATTTGCGCATGCCTTCAAATGAATGATTTCTCTGAGCTATTGTGCAAACTGCAAAATGTAATTTCCATACATAGATACACATTATCTGCACAAAAAATATTATACAAATATGTCATATAAATACAAATATTTACAATCGTAATCATACCTTTCTTTGCTGTATTGAGCCCAAAACACACCCTCCCGTTCACTCCATTCCCGCAGATGTGCGTGTGCCGGTGGACTCCACAGTGCGGCTGGATGTAGTCTGTACTCAAGCTAGCCAAAAGCCACTGGACTGTACCAAACCGTATCTTCGCAGGGGGGGTGTGCCATATAGCGGAAACATTCTCCAGTTCGTATTTATAAAGTAACATGCGTGTTCAAATTAATAGACCCCTCTTTAAAATTCTATCGAGGGAAAAAAAAATCAAATTGTGCTTGTAAACAAGTTTAGAGGAAAAAATCAGGGCGATACCATTGCGATACCATACTCCGTCAATGTTTGTCTAGATGCTTAGTAAGCGTGTGTGATCTTTCTGAAGGCAGCACACGCTTCTTTTTCTATAGGCGTGTCTAACAGAGCCAGCGGGAGAAACTGGGACAATAGAGTTAAACAAGAGGACAGCTGGCGAATAGTCCTCTGGACTATATGAATAGTGTCTGAAATGGCACGCTGCCACAACTTGATTGTTTTCCTGCGTGGCAGCATGCCTTATACTGTTCAAAGTAATTTGCTGAAAGAGTATTTGACGAAAATGTCATCAGCCTGTAAAGATATATACAGTTTGAGAACACAACATGGATCGAGTTTCTTCATACAAACGTTTCTTTGTCGCTTTGCTTCCCATTTGCCTCCTGTTGTTACTTTCCTGATAAATGCAATTCACGGCAGATGGTCAGGCTTTCTTTCCTCGTGCCTCTCGGTGAATATAAAGATCAGCTAATTAAACAGGGACATTTCCATTTGAAAGGAAGAGTCCGTGGAGATTTCTCTCCCGGCTGGCAATGTGCAGAAGTGCTACCTGTAAGTGCAAAGGCAGCAAGACACAGAATAAATTTGGGAATTCTAGTGGAAAAAAGGACAGTAAAAAAAAAAAAAAAAAAATCGGATAAAAGTCCATGCTATGATATTCTGTTGGTGAGATATGGTTGGGGATGCTAGGGTGTAACCATGCCAAATAAACTCAAACTCAACTCAAACTTCAAATAAGTTTCTGAACGTTTTTTCCGAGTATACTCACAACCGGCGCAACGTCATAGAATGTCTCTGAACAGATTCACGCCCACTTTTAGGGGAAAACAAACCGCAGCACAGATAGACAGGCTAAACATTATTGAACAATATTATCTCAATAATAATGTACTGCATGACATCTCAAGCTTGATTAGAAAGCAGGACAATAGCAACCTTAAACATACAGTTTAAGTTATGTAAGCTTCCCACAACTCCACTATTTTACAACCTATCATGATCATCGTGTTATTTTAGATAACTGCTGGGCTGTCTTAGTATATGTCCGTTATCAACTAGCCCAGGCTACCTGCCATCATCATCCATATCTTGCTGTTATGGAAATATCATGAATTACGGATGATGCTATCGAAAGCTAAGTCAGGCTAGTTGTATGGCTGGACAGAAAAGTGCACTAAGTACTCTAAATATAAAGACATAATATATATATTGAAAGATGTTTACTTTCAAAAACGAAGTAAAATCATTCACTGGCTTACCTGGTGACTCGATGAGGTACGAGTAAATGTCCGGGTAAGACACCTCTGGCCACTGGGTGGGGTTGTTACACCAATTTGACGCTAGGAGAATGAAGGGACATGTTTTTAAATTGACCAAATTAAGTTTGTGGATGTATCTTTCACGCTCTATGGCAGGCAGGCTGGACATAATTACTTGACATGTTTAATCTTAGTGATTTCTTAAGTTATTCACGCCTGCCGGCTGTGTACGGACGTTGTTTTGTGCCGCTATTTTCTATTGAAGTCTATGGGAAGTCTAGTTTATTTTCCCCTAAAAAGGGGCGGTGACGAAATTGACAGTTAAGTTCCCGGATGTGCCGGTAGTATATGACATCACAAAGGGCGGAATTCCTTGTATGGAGGGGTGGCAAGGAGTTTCTCTGACGGGAGTAAGCTACGACACACGTAATAGGTTTACGGAAAGGCGCGTTTTTCTATGGCAGCGAACGCGGCAAAATCAATAATGTCAAAATATAGGAAAAGTAATAATGCAAATGGACCAGAGACAGGTTAGTGTTGATGATACAGATGAGGAGGATGATCAAATGGAATTAGGGAGGACAGGAGAAGAAAGGAATAAAGATATGAAGGAAGATGCAGGTACAAAGAAAAGAAAGAAAAGACATCAGAAAGAGGTAAGAAGTTCAGGGGAGAGTGGAAATGAACGGGAGATGAGGAATGTAAATTTAGACGAGTTGAAGGTAATATTGAAATTTAAAGAGGATGGTGGAATAAAAAAGATAAGTCCAATTGTACTAACGAAAGAGTTGAGGAAAATAGCTGGAGAGATTAAGTTTGCAAGCGTGTTAAATAATGGAGACTTGATGATAGTGTGTGACAACGAAGAGCAAAAAAGGAAAGTGATGAAGATCAAAGTAATGTGCAAGCAGGAAGTGGTGAGTAGCAAGCTTGTGGGACAGAGGCAGTGGGTAAGTGGAGTAATATCTGGTGTGCCATTAGAAGTGTCTATGGAAGAGCTTAAAAGTAATATTAACGGAGGGAAAGTAGTTGGTGCTAGGCTACTGTTTATGAATAGAGAAGGAAATAGAATGGAGAGTCTCTCGGTTGAGCTTCGATTTGATGGAGTTGTTTTGCCGGATAAGGTTTAACTTGGGTTTTATCGGTTACACAGTGAGGCCTTTTGTGCCTCCTCCTTTAAGATGCTATAATTGTCAAAAATACGGGCATGTGGCTATGGTGTGTAAGGCTAAGAAACAATGTGCAAGATGTGGGGGGAACATGATTGTGGCAAATGTGAAGGAGCAGGACCAAAATGTTGCAACTGTGGAGGGGATCATAGTGTTGCGTTTGGGGGATGTGAGTTGAGGAAAAGAGCTATTGAAGTACAGAATGAGAGCGCTAAGAAGAATATAACATATGCAGCAGCTGTTAAAGCACTTGATACAAAGAATAAAGAGAAAGAAAAACAGAAAGATGTGCAAAAGGAGAGGAGAAATGAGGAAACTTCAGAGATGGAAGGTAGGATCACAGAAGAGACAATGATTGTGAATAAAGTAAATTTCTTGTTGTTCATAGCTGAAGTAATTAATTGTGCTGCACAAACTGAAAAGAAGACAACTAAGATTCAAATCATAGTCAAGGCAGCAGAGAGATTGTTGGGAGTAAAGGATATATCATGGGTAATGATCAGAGATGGGCTGGTTACTGAGACACAGTCAGGCCAGGAAGCTTGGTTTGGATAGGAGGATGATTTTAATTTTACAATGGAATGCGAGAAGTCTTGTGGCTAATGGATTGGAGTTTAAAAGTGTTATTAATGAGATGGAAATTAAACCTGATCTGATATGTATACAAGAGTCATGGCTTAAACCCAGATTTGATTTTGTTATAAAAGGATATGTGAGTGAGAGAAGAGATCAAGGGGAGGGTAATGGTGGAGGGTGTATTACTCTGATTAAGGAAGGTATGGAGTATAGAACATTAGGCAAAGGTGTAACACAAGAGTATGTTGTAGTGGAGGTATGGGTGAATGGAATAAGGTATGTAATAATAAACCTTTATAATCCTTGTAAGAAATTAGTGTGGAATGAGTTAGAACAAATAGAGGGTCAAAATGAAGATAGGGTGATTTGGTGTGGGGACTTTAATGCACAGAGTATGTTATGGGGAGGTATAGTGACAGATTGTAATGGAGTGGTGGTGGAAGATTTGATAGATCGGAGGAATTTGGTGTGTCTGAATGATGGGGGTAATACGAGAGTAGATGTGGCTACAGGTAAAGAATCTGTGCTAGATTTAACAATGGTGTCTGATTCAATTGCAGGGAGTGCTGAGTGGGAAATATTGCGACAAGATACTATTGGAAGTGATCATTATCCAATAATGATATCTGTTAGAGTAAATGTGAGAGGAAGTAAGGTGAGTCAAGGAAATATTGGTAGCTGGAGGTTTGATAAAGCGAGTTGGGAAGAATTTATGAATTTGAGTGAAGAGGGATTAAAGAATATTATAATAGAACCAGATAGATCTGTAGAAATGATTAGTGATAATATTGTATATGCAATTCAAGTAGCAGCGAATTAATGTATACCAAAGAGGAAAGGAGGTAGGAAGAATAAGATAGTTCCATGGTGGAATGAGGAATGTAAAAGTGCAATAAGAAGGAAAAGGAAAGCATTTGGGATAGTTAGGAGAACACATAATTTTCAAGATTTAATAGAGTATAAACAAGCACAAGCTGAGGTAAGGAGGATAATAAGGAAAGCCAAGAAAGTGTATTGGATGGCTTATTGTGATGAAATAGGGAAGAATACACCAATAGAGGAGGTATGGGGCATGATTAAGAAAATGAAAGGGATTCAAAAGGGTAATGGGTATCCAGTTTTAAGTATGGAGGGAGAAATAGCTGTGGAGGATGGAGAAAAAGTGGAAATGTTTTTAAAGGCATTTATAAAAGTAAATAGTTCAGAAAATTTGACTGAGCAGAGTAAGGAAATGAGAGAGGGTGTGCTGAAGGAATATCCTGATATAAAGAAGAAAAAAGAGACTGAAGATAATTTGTTAGATGTATCATTCTCTATGAGTGAATTAAAGAATGCAGTAAGAAGAATGAAACAATCTACTCCAGGATTGGATGGAATTAGTTACTGTATGATGAAGCATTTTAGTGAAACGTCTATGAAAGTGATTTTAACATTTTATAATAGAATATGGATGGAAGGTATAATTCCTCAAAGTTGGAAGGAAGCATTAATTATACCTATTAAAAAGCCTGGGAAAGATCCAAGTAATCCTATAAATTGTCATCCAATAGCTTTAACTTCTCATTTATGTAAGGTAATGGAGAGAATGATAACTGATAGATTGACATATCATTTGGAAAAAAAAAACTGGTTTTCTCCATATCAAAGTGGGTTTAGGTGTGGTAGAGGGACTTTGGATTCAATAGTATCTTTAGAAGATGAAATGAGAGAGGCATTTATAAATAAGGAAAGTGTCATTGCTGTTTTCTTCGATATAGAAAAGGCGTATGATATGTTGTGGAAAGAGGGATTACTAATAAAGTTAGAGAAAATGAGTATAAAAGGAAGAATGTATAATTGGATTAAAGAGTTTTTAATTGGAAGAAGTATTAGAGTAAAGGTGGGTGGATCTATATCTTTAAGTGGAATAATTGATAATGGAACACCCCAGTCCACTTTTATTTATTATCATGATTAATGATGTTTTCTCAAGGATACATAGAAGTATGGGGAAATCATTGTTTGCTAAGGATGGGGATCTCTGGTTTAAAGGAAAGAATATAGAGTATAACATAAAGAAAATGCAATGTGCGTTAAATTAAGTAGAAAAGTGGTCAGGGGAAAATGGATTTAAGTTTTCAGTTGAAAAGACAAAAATAATACTTTTTACAAAAAAGAAGAGGAATGTGGATGTTAAGTTAAAATTATACAAAAAAGAACTAGAGCGTGTATGTATAGTAAGATTTCTAGGAGTTTGGTTTGATAGTAGATTGACTTGGAGAGAGCTTATAGAAAAAATGGTGGGAAGATGCGAGTAGTGAATGTAATGTGGGGAGCAGATAGATTGGCTTTAAAAACCATATATATATATATATCCATGATAAGATCTATAATGGATTATTGTTGTATTGTATATGGTTCTGCAAATAAATCTCATTTAATTAAGCTAGAAAGAATTCAGTCTCAAGCACTTAGAATTTGCTGCGGAGCATATCTAACTTCTCCAGTTTCTGCTCTTCAGGTAGAGATGGGTGAAATGCCTTTGCAGATAAGAAGACAGCAATTAATGGCATCTTATTGGGCAAATTTAAGAGACCAGAGTGAGGATCACCCTACAAGAAAAGTAATGAGTCTTAGTTGGGAATATGAGAAGAAAGAATGTAATAGTTTTGGATGGAGTGTGGGGAAATTAGTAAGAGATATGAGATTGGAAGAAGTTGGATATGCTCCAATAATTCCTTTATCACCAGTACCATTATGGGTTATGCCCCAACCAGAAGTTGATCTAAGCCTATTAGAAAAAAGACAAAAGGAAGGTTCATATGAAACAGAAGTACATAATGTAAGGGAGTATATCGGGTCAAGATATGGGGAATATATGCACATTTTTACAGATGCTTCAAAAGATCCAAAAACTGGTCAGGTGGGTTCGGCATTCATTATTCCAAAGGTTAAAGTGTATAAGAATAAAAGGATATCAGACTGTTTATCAGTGTATACTGGAGAGATGTTTGCAATAATTATGGCAATAAGGTGGATTAGGGAAGTTAAAATATCCAAGGCTGTAATATCTGTAAGACTGTAGTTCAGCTCTAATAAGCTTGAAGGAGATGAAGTCAGAAACAAGATAAGGTATGGTAATAGAGATAATTCAAGAATTATATTCAATCAAACAAACTAGTTTAAAGGTACAGTTTTTGTGGGTCCCGGCTCATATTGGGTTGAGAGGTAATGAGGAGGCTGATGCATTAGCAAAAAAGGCTATAGAACGAGAAATAGTAGATATACAGATTTTATTTAGTAGGTCAGAAATTAAATCAATTATCAAAAAGAATATTCTGAAATTATGGCAGCAGTATAGGGACAATGAAATAAAAGGTAGACATATGTATCAAATACAGTCAACAGTGGGTAAGGGAAGAATATCAGGTGGGAGTAGGAATGAAGAGAATATGATTACAAGATTAAGATTGGGGCATACAAGATTGAATAGTACATTGCACTTAATAAGCAAGCATCCAACAGGTTTATGTGAGGTATGTGAAGTTAATGAAACAGTTAAACATGTAATAATGCACTGTAGGAAATATAATATTGAAAGGAAAGAGTTGGAGGAATTAAATAATATAGGAGTGAAGTTTACAATTCAAAATGTATTAAAATCAAATAGGAATATAATAAATTTAATGGTAGAATATCAGTGGTCCATTTTAGAGATAGGTGGCGGTAATGCACATATTTGTTTGCGATCCGCCGTAAAACAAGAAGAAGAATTCCTTGTATGGGCACCTCTCACAAATGAGTGCGTGCACATCAACCAGAGTGAAAGCAAGAGCGTGCCCATCAACGAGCTTCGATCGGGTTACGGAAGCCGTCGGCAGCACTGTCATTTTGTTTTTAGACCACGAAATTAACAGTATCACTAAAGAAGTGTGTTTTTGGTTGTGAGGGAAAGGTAACCTTGTTCAGCTTCCCAAAGAACCCAGTGTTAAGTAAACAGTGGATGCGGTTTGTTTTTCCGGAGCAGCAACAGAGCTGTGCAAGTGTGTTTGTTTGTTCCCGGTCATGAGTCAAAACCGCAGGCAGTGAGTGAAACTGCATTAAATGTCTGTTTTGTTGGTAATCGGCATGTAAGTGCATATAATGTAAATAAGAACATATAGTGAATCTAAAGTTATCCAGGGATAATGCGTGCATGTGTGTGTCCCTTTAGCTCTGCCCATAGCACACATCCACAAGCCTTGATGTTTTCGGAAAAGAATCAGTACAGCGTAGCTTTCTTTTATAAATATGATCAAACTAAAGACTCTTCGGAGAGATGAAGGATGCAGTACTAGAGGTACTCAAGATTAACATGAGATTGATGGAAACTGTGTGTTTTATGTACCCATTAAAGTCTATGGTAGGCCTACTTTTTGCCAGTTGTTACTTGCTGGTCAAACCTTGTATGTCAACATAATATTAAAGTCATAGTTGCATAACTCAGAACAGAAGTATTCAGTTATATACTTTTTGTAAAAAAAAAAATAAATAAATAAAAAGGAGGGGGGACACCAGGTAATATTACACAAGACATTAATAGCTTTAATTTGACTCATTTACAGTAAATTGTAACAACTCTTAAATACAGTGCTTCATTACTAAACTACATTATAGCTGTACACCATTTAATTTCATGACATCAGAATATTCTTATTATATGAAAACATTACAAGGCGCATTCTCCACATATCCTTCAGTTTTGTTTTGTCAGCTGTATGCGGCGCAGATTCTCCTTCACTCGTATAAATTCTGGAATATTTTTCTCATCCTCCAAGCGTCTTTGTTCCTCCATCTCATACTGTAGAGACATTTAAAACAGCAGTGAACTTTTAAAATGCTCAAATATATGAAACTTCTGTAATGGGAGGAAAACATACGAGTACAATGGTCCACTCAAAACACATTGTCACATGATTTAATTCATCCTAGACAAATCAAATACCGCCAAGCATCTGGCAAAACTCTTGACCTCCATTCCAGTGATGAGGAACATTAAGGGATAGTTCACCCAAAAATGAAAATTATCCCATAATTTACTCACCCTCAAGCCATCCTAGGTGTATATGACATGACCAAAAATTTGAAGCTCAAAAAAAAAAAAAAAAAGCATCCATCCATTATAAAAGTAATCCACACGGCTCCAGGGGGTTAATAAAGGCCTTCTGAAGTGAATCGATGGGTTTATGTAAGAATATTTAAAACTTTTATAATGTAAAATATCTAGCTCCCGCCAGACCGCCTTCAACGCAAGAAAGTGTAACGCCTCTCGCCGTTCAAAACGCTTACACTACGTCCGACGTCATACGTTGCGCGAGTTACGCTTTTTTCATAAGTTGAATACAGAAGCGGTCTGCCAGAAGCTAGATTTTACTTTAGAACGTGTTAAATATGGATATTTTTCTTACACAAACCCATCAATTCTCTTCAGAAGGCCTTTATTAACCCCCAAACCTTTTATAATGGATGGATGCACTTTTTTGGACTGCCATTATAAAGCTTGGAAGAGCCAGGATATTTTTTTAATATAACGCCGATTGTATTCGTCTGAAAGAAGAAATGTCATATACACCTAGGATGGCTTGAGGGAGAGTAAATAATGGGGTAATTTTCATTTTTGGGTGAACTATCCCTTTAAGTGGAAGTAGAATGGTCAGTACCTCCTGCAGTTTCTGCTGTCTCTTACAGAGCTCCTGTTCCAGGTCAGAAGGTGGTCGGAGGGCAAGTTCCTGCTCTCTGTGCAGGTCAAGTCTCCTCTGCTGTAACACGCGCTGTAATTCTGGTTTCTCCTCCAACAACAGCCCTCTGAGAACAATAAAACATCAGAAGCCTTAAGGTCACTTTAGTATAGCAAACCTTGTTCAGAGGAATTTGTGCAGGTTTGATGTGATTTAGATCTTGATTCTCAACTTCTGAATTTACTATCCTTGGCAAACAAAGTACACCAACATAAATCAAATACTTTACAAAAGTAAACCTCGTTTTGATGTTTCTCTTCACCTCTTATAGCCAAGCAGAAGCTCCTTATGGAGATTCTGGCGACTGGGACACTCGCCGGGTGAGCCATTCACTTTCTTGAGCTGCATGAACTCATCTCCGCTGTCTGTGCTCTGCTGGGACACAGGAGGATGACACACATAGAGCTCTAAAAGACAGAGAGGAAACATTTAGACTTGCCTATATGAATATTAACAAATCCTATGATTTTTAAACACTTTAGTTTATATGAGAAGCAAACTGTAAGATGTATAAGCCTATGCCTACACGTTTGACACTGTTTATATGATGCCATGTAAATTTGAATCAGAGCATAGTCAGTGCCTGTACCTTTTTTGTGATGTCTGAATCCTGGCCGCTAGAAAAAAAAAAAAATTAAAGAATGCATTAATAAATGTACACATTTATTAGTAAATTCAGCCAAATTAATGGGTCATTTCTTAATACATTTAGAATGCCATTTAAAATGGAGTAAAGGAGTGCTAACATGTCCATCCACCTGCTGAGGAAAGCACAGAATCAAATCCACTCAATGGACTGAGATGACACATGCTCTGCCTTTCAATGCACGTTGGCTTGATTTACTAACATAGAAGAATTAAGCAAAGAGGGCCATTTATAGCTCAACAATGAAGTGTCCTCAAGTTATTTTTGACCTCATGACTTCTGAAACGCAGACTCTTGTTTTTGACTCTTGAAATTGTATGACTAAGCCAATAGGATAGAGGATCAACCTGGGTTTCCTCTAAGTATTAAAGGTTACATGCAAACCTGGATAAATTGTGCAATAATAGTTATACATTTTGCAATTACATCTTTACACCTACATGAAAACCTACAGATGGAAGTGTTATCAGTCATTGTTTAAATCAATAATATATTTGGCTAATGAACGTTGCAGCATACTGTACTAAACTACAGGAACATTTTAGAAACCTAGAGAACGCCACCACTGAATGAGACGTTAAGCCTATGGGCATCCGGCCCAAAGCAGGGTGTTTATAACCATGACTGGGATAAACCAGATTACTCTGGTTCTACAATGCTACACTCATGGGTCATCTTTGTGTCAGACAGCCACACCAAACACACCCATGTCCCACCTCCACACGCCCGACATACACACTAACCAACCAACATGACAGACTACTATCCGAAATACACAACTCATGATCACCATTATGTAATAGCTTGTGATAGGCTCCTATAAAAACTAATTTACTGTGATTGATGCCATGAAATTGGAGCAAGTTTTACTTTTAGTGTGAAGACTAACCGCATTATTAATTCAGCACAATTAACTCCAGAAGCCTTTTGATTCATAAAAACAATTGATTTTGGTACAGCAGACAGAGAACAAAATCAAAGGGACTTCATAAAACTACTGAAACCAACAGTGTATATCAGCTTCCCACTGATTCATAGGACACTTATCTGAATTAAAGTACTATAAGTGTTGTTCCACTTTAAATTAACTATGGAAGAGTAACTGGACACCAAATACATTTAATTCCCACTCCTGCAACATACACAGATACAAAAATACAGATACACTAAATTGCTCTTTAAAGGAAACACTGAGGGTTCATCAAATAAATTTAAATTCTGTTCTACAGTTCTAGGTAATGCTCACCTCAACACACACAGCTGATTGCTTTTTTGTTGTGTTCAAGTCCAGCATTGTGTGGCTGGTGTCGGGACTGTACAGTTCATTCACTGTGTTGCTCTGTTTCTGTTCAGTGATGCTTGTTGCAGACATTGCGTTCAAGCTCATTACACCATTCCAGATTAACCTTTACCTATACGAGGCACGCAGGATGCCAGATTAACTAATTACCGTGGACAGACACCAATGTTTTAACTCTCGTCCTTCCTTGGAAACATTGACTCTTGATCTCTATTTCTTCATTAAGACAAAATGAAATTAACAGGTGTTTGTTTTTAAACCAACAATAACCAACAGGTTAATCTCGTCTAAATTGCATATTTTTAGTCTCAGTTTATTCCTGCATGTTTAATTTACAAAATGCACTTACTTAATTTATTTTTAAAAAAATGAATATTCTAATAAAATATATAATATAAAAAATATAAGGCATGCTCCTCATATTTATAAAATGTCACCGACCACAAGAGGGCACTGTGATTTGTGTTGTGTTGTGGAAAAGTTTCCCATGATTCCAAAGGGCAATTTATATTGACGTCAAACAGGACGTGAGGTCATTGAGTGAGTGGGTTCGCGTGTGTGCGGGTTGAGTGCGAGAGAGTGGTTGTTTGTGTGCATGAATGTTTATGTTTTGTGAATGTGTGTGAGAATGGGACCTTTTTAAAAAAAAAAAAACTACACCGTGATCTTATTTGATCTTATCCGAGTTGTTGCCCTGCTCGGATACAGAGATGATAGTAACCGACTCGGGAGCTTCTGTAGCGATGATCGCGAGGCTTTTTCACTCAGGGCATCCACAGTTGAAACTGTGGTAAGAAATGATGAATCGATCAGATATACTAGAGCAAGCCGGGTTCTGGATCTGGGTCCAATATGCCCTGTTTGTTCACTGAGTATAACGGCGATTCTGATCTCACCATAACTTTTAACAGTGCGTCCTTGAGGCCAGTAAGCCTCGCGGAGCTGCACGCCAAACATATCCATTTAAAGAAGAGACCACACCAGCATGTCTTAGTTTATTTTATTTTTCAAGCCTTAGTACATGTAAATGCGGAGATTCATTGTTTAACAACCAACTGGAAATACAGGTGGTCATCTTTACTTGTATAGGCTGTGTTTGTAATGCGCTACGTAGAATAAAATCCGCCATCATGCTTACGTGAGTAACCTCGGTTTGTCGAAGCGGTGTGATGAGACTCTGTAAAACAAAAAAACTGAATAAATTACATTGTTTTTTTTTTATACATATAATTCATTTCTTATGTATTGAATATTAATTCTCACCTATTGACCCTTTAATACTGTATATAGAAGCTTTCTGAGTGTCGACCCACACTTTTGTTCCTTTGTTGTCGGTCTCACGCACTGAATCTTCTGATTCTTTGTTTTTCAGTGTCCTGTGTGAAAAATCATCACAATAACTGGAACATTCAGACTCGCTAAGCCTTCAAACGAAATGATTTTTTTTTTGTTTTTAAGTACCAATAAAAGTTTCTTAAATGTGAAAGTGTCGTTTTCATTTTTTTCATACAGGAAAAACACACATAGGCCTTACGCATTATCCAATGCAACAGTATCCCTCTGCGTTACTGTTTGATTTTTGTTTTGAAATAATCCTAGATGATGGTCATAGGTCGATTTTAGATGAATGTCCAGACTGTCCTTTGGTGCCTTGTAACAAAGTTTTAGCAGTCAGTGCATTTCAAAAACACATTTTGCGTTTATTTATTTGTTACATTAAGTAATGATTAGTAAATTCGAATGGTTAAATCAACTCACTGCAGTATCATAATGAAAGACATTTCGATGAGAACTGGCCTGTGTAGTCGTGTTATGGAGTCTCCTCCAGGGTTCATCATTTTGTGCGAGATGGGTTGGCTTGTCATATGGAAATTTCTGATCAATGAGGTAAAAAGTGAGAAGTTGAGAAATGTAAATAAAAGTGTATAGGCCTACTCAAAAAGCAGGTAAGTTATACGAACTAGATCTGTAAACTGATACGGGGCCAGTTTTAAGTTCATATTTGTAATTACCTGAATTGCTTTATTCCCTGTGTACGTGTAGTCGTTCTCATATCGCGGGAATGGAAACGGATCTCGTTCTTGTGGCATATTCCCACTGTATCCAGATGAGTTTTATGGAATGTAACAGCTCGATGGTTTGGGATTTTTTTGACTTGCAACTTTGTTGTCCCTCCCACCGTTGCCTAGAAACCAACTGTGAGCGTAGTTTCTGTTGCACCACACAGCGCAAGGCGTAAATAAATGATATGCTTGTAGCGTATTTGGGTGTAAACTTCTATTTTAACAGTTGATTAACTGGTTATTGCTTACTAACATTTTACAGCAGCAGCAAAAAAAGATTTTTTTTTGGAAAAAAAGAAAAAAAAAAGAATATAAACAAATGTTTCCTGTTCAGTTTCCCCCAAATTTGCTATAAGTAAAATGATGTGGGGGAGAGCGGTGCACAAAGTAACACTTTTTGACTTTCTCAGTTTGTGTAAATCTACTTGGGGTTCAGAGTATTTATTTTTCCCACATTAATTTCACACGTCTAGTACAATTATGTGGTTTTATTTAATTAATACATACTTTTGTCTTGATTTACCCCGAAAGAATGGAAGTGAAATGTGACATAGGTGGGGCACGTTGTAACATGACCATATGACAGTTTAAAATGTTATCTCATACAATCCAAAAAAATATCCAAGACAAAATAAAATATTTTGTCAATAAAATACAATTATTAACTTTTTCATATAAAATAATGGCATTTTTTAATAATTAAAAATAAACTCAATTTTGACAACAAACACCGCAAAACACAGCTATACAGCACGGTTCAAAACATAATAATAATTAATCATTTCTGAACATTGACTCTCAGTCTTTATTCACATTTTTCTCATGGTTTCTTAATACAATTCATAAAAGTATAGAATAGCGTAGTTCTAATAGGGGCACATTGTAACGCAGTGTTCAACATGCCCCACCTGCGCAACTGGGAAAACCCGGCTAGTGTCTTCTGCTGGTTAGATCAGCATTAAAGAACTATCTCAACTGTTAAATAACAGATTGGAGATTAAAATAATATCAGATTTGTCTAATTTTAGCCGAAATAAACACAAAAAACAGAGATAAAAAATTAAGCTTTTTGAATTTTGGCGCGATTTTTTCCTCTATATAGCTACTGCTGATATGGCAACTACTAAATACAATACGTTTCGTCATGCTGGCATGTGTGGAAAGTTTTAAACCATTTGTGTTACAACTAACCCCGCCACGCTCTCCCGTTTCCCAACTGTAGATCAACAGAGACCTCATCGTATTATTTATGCCATTGACTCTTTGCTCGTTATAAAACCCAGGGACTATTGTGATTGTGCTTTCTTTTCTGAGTCTTAACGAATATTTACCTTTTTAGATACAAGACGGACACGTTTGCAATCGGGACTCCATCCCAAAGAGTCTGACCAATAGGAGAGCTGAGCGCGTTACACGCTTAGTAGCCTATGTGCAAACAGTTTCGGGATAAAAGCGCAGCAATATTAACACGTCTGTTCTGTAGCAAACCTTACCTGAAGGGAACATATCATTTGAAAACAGCTATGTTTTTAATCCATGCTGCTGGAACGCAAAGCGTTTCTGTCATTTTTTTGTTCCCCTTACTACTTTTAACGGAGACAACGGAATTACCCAGCTGCAAAGAGGTAAGATGCTACTTTATTGTGCGTTATACATATTTTTTCGACTGCAACGTTAAAATAGTCTTTTAAAGTAACGTAATTGTATGTGTTTTGTCCTATACACTTCTTATTCATTTGCTGTTTATTTGACTATACTTATACTTGCTAGTGCTACTTATTGACAGACAGGCTGTAGTTTGCTGAACTCACATCGACAGAATAGCACATTTGTGAGCTAATGCTGTTGCTGATGGAATATTGATCATTATAAACACCAAACATTATCATGCAGGACTGGATGACTAGGCCAGTACTTTCTATATAAATAAACTGTTAGGTCCATAAATAGAAATACACTCAACATAGTTTCTTCCCAGATCAGAAATTGAAAGGCACCTGTTTGCTCACGTGCCAAGACGTGTACTGTACACACATCATCACACTTTACACAATACATCTTGTGTTTCACATTACGCCACTTTACAAATAAGAAACCATACAAAATATGAAAATATTCAGAAACAAATAGGGGAAAGAAACTGACATAGCATATATCAGTTAATAAAGCAAATAAGGGACGTGGGCTGGATGTTTTCTTAGTTAATAAAAAAAACTTACATGCATCAGTATCAACTTTCAGTATGATTGTTTCCTTTCTGATCAGGATATATGTTGAATTTTAAAGACATTTTTTGTTGTCGTTCACCTTTATGTTTCCGATCTCTGTCCTCGGTTTTCTCAAGAAAATAATCACGTTTGAATAAGAGTGAGCATATTCATGGAAATGGGTCACGTCACACACTTACCTTATCAAGTCCAGATAAGCTTCCCCATTGCCTTAGAGAGCTGTGTGAAAAGGACATCTGCTGTTATGGTCAGTCGACAAATTGCTGTATTGCTGTTTGTATAATGCATTGATATACTTGTCTTTACCAAAGCTTTTTTTTGTATTGGCAGTGAAACAAAAGTGTGTGCTATAGACACTGATAAATAAATAATTAAACTGACTTGCTCAGAACATGGCCAGATGCAGATTTAACCACAACATGACAGAAATGAGGCCTTTCAAGCTCTTAATTATTTTGTTGTTTTTTAATTTGTCAACTCTCTCTCTATCCGAGCAGCTGATTGGTTAACTTAAAGCCGATCGTTTTGGCCAGTTGCTCTGTTTGTTCTATCGACGTGACCTATTTATTTCAGTCCTGAACCGGATCAACTCATTGCAGTGCAGTATGGGATTTTTCCTAGCCCTCCACCTTCCCCAGTACCACCTGCTATAGGTTCTCCCTACTTTCCTTGCAGCAGTTTGAATTCTATTCACTGTATTCATGTGCATTTTTAGCTGTATCCTCTCATGCAGCAGCAGCATAGCAAATCTAGTCCAACAAGACATTCCATGCTTATCAATAAATACTGTTTATATATATATTTATTTATGTGTGTGTGTGTACGCAAAAATAACATTAGCCGCTTTTCCACAGTCGGGCCGAACGGTTCTTAGAATGGTTAGGAACGGTTCCAGTTGTGTTTCCACTTGAGCTTGGTACGGCACGGCATGATTACAAACCGCTCTCGGCGCGGTTGTCTAACCTGAACTGAATCATGCTGGTAGAATCCGTGAAGTGACGTCGCCACTCAGATTTGGTCACTTGTCTCTTGCCTGGCTACCAGTTTCTCTGTAGCTGGCTAAGCACTCTATGTGAGCGACGTAAACACAAATTAATAATACAATTAAAATAATTATATTATCATCCTCCATAACGTGGTCGTTATTTACATCTCATATAATCAGTAAACCGTTGTGTTACCAAGGCACCGACTGACACATTTGTATTACATTCCAAAGAGCGGTCATTATCAGCCCCATAGTGGAAAATAAAACTGTAACCGCACCAGCTGGTCCGGATTGGCATGGAATGGAACGGTTACGCAATGAGAACCATTCGGCCCGACGGTGGAAAAGCGGCTATTTTTGTCTAATTTCATTATTATAATTGCAAATATAATTGAAAATAGAGCTTGCCAATGACCTTGTAAAAAAACAACACAGACAGCAAATGTTTTCTGTGGGAGTAAGAGATTCATCAGGTAATCTGACCCCTACAAGACACCATAGAAACAAATGTCACTCCGTTCTGTTGCCTTGGTTTTTTGTTTTTTATCATTTATATGGATGTGGAGATTATGATGTGGACTGCCTGTTTAAAACAACCTTTCTTTCTTTCTCCTCACTAAACACAACATAGCTGAACTAACACAAAGCACACAGGAAGTGCTACCAATTGTCATGTTGAGGTTTTGTTAACTATTAATCTTGTTTCATTCCACATGGGTTATTCTGATTTGCTATGTGAAGTATCTGCTGTTACCTCAGGTGCCATTTAGTCAGGTTAATTTAGGTTCATGATTCTTGCCAGCTGCCTGTTGTTTGGGGGAGTTAGCTGTCAACACAAACCATTTCAAGTCTAAATAATTGTTTCATTTAAACCACACCTTTAAGCATTTAAGTATCTCTTAGTAGATTATTTTAAGTCAAATTAGGATAAATATATAAACAATGTTTGGAGTTGTTAAAGCTTTATTAACTCAAGGTTTTATTTCATCTGCTTCTCCCTCTTCGCACAATGGTGACTAAATAGTACCTGTTAAAGACTGTTTGTTTAGACAAGGATACGAACACATCCTTGAAGCTGATCGCTAGTGGGTGGATCCGCCTACAGTGCAAATATTGATCTGACACAGTATTTTTAAAAGGAGATGTATAATCCAGATTAATCTCAAAATGTTAGTAACTACAACATCAGAGAGTTGGTTTCCTCAGTGACAACAAATCTGTATATGTCTATAAAGCACAAAGTGAAAAGTTTAGCATCTCAGCTAACAACTGTGCTGAAAATGACCTAAAAACAACACTAGAGACAGACTTTGGAGCACTGCAGTATTAATATTGCCTAGCTGTAATATTGTTGCAGCATTTGTTTTGTTACATTGTAATGGACTGTTTTTTTTTTCTTAGCGGAAGCATTATGATAGTATACAGGTTAAATTTTAAAATAATTCCAAATGAAATAATTTAATGTCCACGTATTTTATGTCTTTTTTTGGAGCGTACCCTCCTTTTAAACACTCAGTGTCGGCCTCTTTATCATTTTATCAGTTTTTTCCCCCCCGATAGTAACTGGATGCCTGCACAATATAATATTCTTACATAAACACCTTAACCATTACTGACTTAGGTTGATCTAGTTGACAATCTCTAAAGTTGTCTATGTGCCAACAAATGTATTAACCCTGCAAACAAAAAAACCCTGTGTCAATTTTTTCTGTGGCCCTATTTTCAAACTGAATGACACTGAAAGACATTTTAATGCAGTTGTTATTGTATGTTTCATTATTTTGCAGTCTGATTACCATTTTGAGTACACAGACTGTGACGTTTTGGGCTCTCGATGGAGAGTGGCGATACCCAACAAGCCAGAGACTTGCACTGGCCTACCTGATCCAGTCAAAGGCACCCAATGCAGTGAGTACCTACAGCACGCACACACACACACACACACACACACACACACACACACACACACACACACACACACACACACACACACACACACACACACACACACACACACACACACACACACGCGCATCTGGTTCACTATCTACTCTCCATATAGGCGTAATGGTTTTTATACTGTACAAACTGTATATTCTCCTACACTAACCCTACTTATCGCACAAAACTTTCCGCATTTTTACATTTTTTTAAAAACTCATTCTGTATGATTTATAAGCTTGTTTCCTCATGGGGACCTCAATTTATGTCCCCACAGTGACACGAGTCCCCATGAGTGTGCATTCAGGTTGAAGTCCCCACCGGGATAGAAAAACTTGTACACACACACAAAATGTTTTAATGAAACTGTCTATAGCATGCTATATTACAAGTTGAAGGGTTTTCGAATCTAGAAATCCATTAAAATACTTGTGTTTTTTTTTCTCTGTTGTCAGCATTCACCTGTAATGACGGCGAATTTCTGGACATGAGGACTCAAGAGTGTCAGAAATGCGTCGCAGGGACCTATTCTTTTGGGACGGGCGTTGCCTTCGATGAGTGGGACAGTTTGCCCATTGGCTTTATCAGCCATGGCATCAATATGAACTTTGGAGACACGTACACAAATTGCTCTAAGTAAGTGACTCATATGTATGTAAAATGAGAACTACTGCATTCAGAAAATGCAAAAGGGTGCTAGTGCTCAAAATTTAAGGTCAAGTGGATGGTTGAGCCACTCAACATTCACTTAACTGTAATTGCATGCACATAATGTTTAATAGTAAATGTAAAAATGCTTGGTGAGTCAGGACCTTGAGTTATTTGAATTTAAATTAAATTGAAGAACATACATTTGTGGAAATTTGCTTTCACGGGAACCCATTGCATGTGTCTCTTGTATTTGTGCAGCTCAACATGGATCCCGAAAGGTGACTATGTTGCCTCTAACACAGATGAATGCACTTCAACTCTTTCCTATGCTGTGAGTTTGAAGAAGCCTGGATCTGTGTCCTTCCAGTACTTCTATCCAGACAACCACATGTTTTTTGAGTTTTATGTAAGTACTGTGTGGCTTCACCAGAACATTTTTTTTTTTCAAAGAATACAGCTTTAAAGGCATTATGGTCAGTTACATTGCATTTTTTTTAAATAATACATATTTATATGGAATATAATAATAACATATAATGGACAATATAAAGGTAATAAACTGAGTTTTATAACAACCACAAATGTGTTTCTGGTGGTATATACCCTGATAATGTTGTTATGCATGATATGACAATATAAGTGTGTTAACAGGTTCAGAATGACCAGTGTCAGTCTACAGACTCTCAACGTCGCTGGATGAGGATATCCGAAAGTGATTGGGATTATCATTATGTAAGTCTTTGTGTATGTGTGTATCTTTTGAGAGCATATGTGGAAAGCGCAGGCCTCAAAACAATTCGTTTTGCTGTCTAACCTAACCAGGTAGAGCTGAGCAGCGGTAACAATGTCTTGTACTGGAGAACAACGGGTTTCACTTTGGCTGCCAACACTGCCAAACCGGTTCTACTGAAGAACATTAGCATCTCAGGTATTTATCCATCACAATTATTTGCGTACTACCTCAAATAAAGATGGCGTTTTGGGAATACCTTTTAAATGCATGAAAAAGTTAACTTTAAATAACAATTGACCTTTTTTCTTCTCAGGGGTCTCGTATACATCTGAGTGTTTTCACTGTAAGCCTGGTACCTATAGTGATAAACCAGGAGCTGCCCGCTGTATACCATGCGCTGCTAATTCATACTCTAATAAGGGAGCCACTGCGTGTCAACCCTGTGAGGCAGACAAATATTCAGGTGTGTCTCAGCATTTTTAAAGCCAAATGACCATGAATGTTAATGCAGGTCGGTCATCATCAGGGTCAGCAGCTGCTGTTGTTTGTGCTCCATGTCATTTCATCTTCATCTCTGCTCATAGTTTGTATATGTGAGGATGTTTTGTGTTAGTGGAATATTTACAGTATACTTGTAATGATCCTGAAGCTTGTTAGCCTGTATTTTATAATTAATACAATTTTAAATTAATTGTATTAATTAAATAAAAAATATTAACAGGGCTTAATTGTTAAATATTTTGTTGTTAAAGGGGCTATATGTAAGAATTTTAATGTATTAATGGCTTTTTGTATTGCAAATGTGTGAACATCTTGTAACAAAACTGAAAGAAAAAAAACCCAGAGACATTCCCCGACTTCCTATCCTGAAGACTGGTTACGCGCGCTCCCGCTCCTCTCTTCCGTTCTCAGCTATCAAAACAGTGTTATTTTAATTACCTCATCTGTCGAAAATGATGCCGGTGAGCTGGTGCAAATATCCAAATCGCTATGATCAGATGCTTTCTTAACTGCCGCTTTCTCCAACTTGTCATTTTTGTTTTGTTTATTTTGTTATTGAGAGGAAATCACGCAGCATATATTTACATATTAATCTAAACGTCGCTATCAGCAACGTTGACGGCGTCGAGATGTTCGCTGCAAAGAAAAAGAACTTCGCCGTACGTTGAATTACGTCCAGTCTCTTCTCTTTTACGTTAACTTTACGTGTGCAGTTTACGAGTGTGAAGTTGCTGTCTGCAGTTCACTTAACGGCCAGCGGTGTTGCTAATAACAAAGGTTTCTGAATTCAACTTATAGCCCCTTTATACTTTATAACCCTTTTATAACAAATATATCTTTCATATACTAGAAAAATGCATATTTCACAAAGCGTTTAACCAAATGTATTTTTAATGACTGGTGGTCCCTCAACATATGCCTCGTGAAGAGTTTTGAACGTTACCTACATTTGCATAGATGTGATGAAGCATTTAAATCTAACCACATGCAAGTAAATGTTTATGTAAATGACCTGGACGCCCCAGTGCCTGTACGCTATGGGATTTGCCTACTGTGTTTTATCACTTTATCTAAATGAGTGTGTGTTTTTCCTAACGCTACTGGCATTTTCCTCTCTCCTGTGTGTGTTACTCCAGGGATTGGTTCTGGAACCTGTCTACAGCGACCGCCCTGCAAGGCGACTGATTACTTCTATACTCACACACCATGTGACTCCAGTGGTCAGGTACCATTTTATTTTATTCATTTAAGGCTGTGTCCACACTTGTATTTCAGTTATCTTCTTGGTCCAGACCAAAAAATAATACATCCTTGTTCGCATTTTTAATCGAGCCTAAAGATACAAAAACAAAAAAATAGCTTTTGACATATATACCGAACATCCAAAACAATGCTGTGTGCTGGGCTAAATGTGCTTGTTGTATGTGTGTACATGGTATTTTTACCAGCTGAGAACTCACAAAAAGCTTATAAAATGTGTAAAAGAGTCAAAACAGCGCCAGGAATGTGAAGATCTCACTGCAAGGAGACGGCAGTTCCGACACCTGTACTGAAATGTAATTGGCAACATAGCTCCTATGATGAGAAAAAACAGATAAGATTGAGCATTCAGTTTTAGCGTCGCATCTTGTTACGCCATGGCCTGTTTTTGGTTTGTTTAGATGTATTTGGTCTGTGTTGCATTCACATTTCATTCAAACCGCACCAGAGTGTGTTTGGAAGGGTTCAGATGGCAGTGTTCACACTAACAGAGCAATCACACCAAAGTTTGTTTTAATCTAATCAAATCTGCCATAGTCCATTTATACATTAAATCATCTCCAGCTGACAACTGACTGTTTTTCCATGTGTGTGTGTATTTAGACGCAGCTGATGTATAAGTGGATCGAGCCCAAGATCTGCAGTGAGAGTGTGGAGGAGGCAGTGCAGCTCCCGGCCTCAGGGGAGATGGTGGCCTGTCCTCCATGCAATCCAGGATTCTTCTCCAGCAACACCTCCTCCTGTGAACCCTGCCCACATGGCTTCTACTCAAATGGGACAGGTAGAGAGACACAGCCAACATGACTTCTCATTCTCACCCGTGACAGCATATGCATCAGTGTTATATCTCTATAGGACAACTCTACATTTGTAGATCACATTAAATGTGTGCTTTAGTATATTATTTCAGTGCATCAATAACAAAATTCACTATTAGAAATAATCAACTGTGTCACGTGTTCAGAATGTTCGGAGTGTCCTGCTGGAACGGAACCAGTTGTGGGTTTTGAGTATAAATGGTGGAACAAGATGCCCAGCAACATGAGGAGTTCAGTCTTTAGCTCAGAATACAGCAGCACTGAGAGGAGCACAGGTACATTTTGAGTGAGCCACTGATTGGGGGATATAGTTTTTTTTAGACAGAGTTGTTTTGCCATTTATGTTGATGTTATGGGGATTTTGTTGTATCAGGCTGGGAGGTTGCGGGTGAGTACATCTACACCACACCAAGCGATCAGGACTCTGATTACATGCTGCTGACGCTCACAGTTCCTGGATACAGGTGAGCAAACACTGCTCTCATATGTTAACAAACAGCAACTGCATCTTATTAATGATCTCAATATGTTAAATGAAGCATCAGCATTACTAATACCAGAGACATAAAACCTGGGTTAATAATTTACTCTATTATGTCATTTTGGTCTTTCCTTTTTTCAGCCAGCCTCATTCCCTGAGTGAAGATAAAGAGAGAGTCGCGCTTTCCAGAATTACATTTGTGTTTGAAACGAAGTGTACAGCTGATTGTAAACTGTATTTCATGGCAGTGAGTTTGACCATATTTTATATCATAATATATATTATGCTTGAAGAGCTTGAACAACATTTGATTTTTTTGTTTCTAAAAACATTTTCATTGTAGCTTTTATATCTAATATATGTTAGCTTACTTTTGTCTATTATTGTTAAAAATACTAATTATACATGTTTGGGATCTCTTATGGTAAAAAATGATAAGTCTCTTATGATAAAAAAAATATAGTAAAAACAGTAATATTGTGAAATATTATTACAATGTATAAATTATTACAAATCCTTGTTGCTGAATAAAATTATTAATTCATTTAAAAATAAATGTATTTTCCTCAAACTTTTAAATTGTTTTGTATAATATAATCTTTATAATATTTTTGCCTTATCTTTCAAAGTTTTAATGTCTAAAATTTGTCTACATCTCTCCTCAGGGGCAGAATGAAAGGAATAATATGATTGCGGAGAGTTGGTCAGGCACTATAGGGAAGCAGTCCTACTCTTATCTTATTAAAAGCAACAACACTGTTAGCTTCACCTGGGGTTTTCAGCGCACTGGGGCCTTCAGCATGGTGAGATTAAATCTTTCACTTCCTTGATGTTTTGTTTTTACTTTTTTTTTACTAAGTAACAGAATTTTTAGACTCTAAAAGCTTTTGATAATCTATAACCGTGTGTCTGGGTTACAGGAAAATGAATACAGCTCTGACTTTGCTAAGATCTACTCTGTTCACCTCACTAATGTGATTGGGGGTGTGGCTTCAGAATGCCGACAGTGTGCTCTGGCTCTTGATGACACTGACTCCGCCTGCGTGCCCTGCTCTCCTGGACACTACATGCTGAGCGGCACTGGAGTGTGTAAAAGCTGTCCATCAAATACCATTATCAGGCCAGAGCAGCCAGTTGGAAAAGAAGCCTGCATACCTTGTGGACCCAATACTTACAGTAATGAAGTAAGTACTACTTAGTATTATCTATCTATCTATCTATCTATCTATCTATCTATCTATCTATCTATCTATCTATCCACACACACACACACACACACACACACACACACACACACACACACACACACACACACACACACACACACACACACACACATACATACATAGAAATGCAACAATTCTTGATACCAATTTCAATACCAAAAATAAACAGAAAAGCTACTGGACATCTTTTTAAGCTATTAAACAGTTTGCCTACTAAATAATGCATTTATTTATTTATTTATGTATAACTATTTATTTATTTATACAAAAGTACTTTAACTTTTAAAACTATTAAGACCCTGTGGTCTTTTCCATTTTGTGTGAGGGGCCCTTGTTCTTTCAGCTCACTTTAGTTTTAAAGCCCTCACGCTTTGTGTCAGGCATTCATAACCAGCTAATGAACAGTACCTATTCCGGCCAGTAGGCGGCACTGTTGTCAGTCAATAGGTTTCAGTAAACCGTTATTGATTCAAAAAGCTAATGAGTTAATAACAAAAACTTATGTCTAGAATCTGTGGTTATAATAAACTGTGCACAGTTTACAATGTAACCTTTTAACTTTATAGTTTTGGGGAAATTAATAAATATACTGCAATAAATTAAGGATATTTAAGGCATTGATCAATGTAGAATATAGGCAATCATTCATATCATATTTATATAAATAATTATTATTATTTAGGTGACCCTATCATGAGTGGTCTGTCAATTCAAACTCTGGTGAAGAGAAATAATAATTCTCCATTCCACTGTATCTATAAAAAGTCAAACTTGAAAGACAGTGGTTGCCAAACCTGTCAAACCATGCTCCCCTTAGTTTTAATGACTGTCATATACTCTTAACATAATTGCATTATTAACTACAAATAAAACTTGCATATGCAAAGATGTAAATATAGACACATCAAATTAATACATTGTAAATTAATTTTATACAAAATAGTTTCAACAGCGGATTGCTATAGGTCAACGGGCATTCAAAAGAACAATGCCAGTATCAACATACAATAATGGATAAATTACTTATCAAAATATTACTCCACTTTGATGCACTGTATTAGGCTAAATTCTTTTGATAACTTTATGCATGCGTAAGCAGTATGCCAATGAGATTGCAAAAATTTCTATTTTTATATATCAGTTTACTTCCCTTTGTATAAAAGCCTTAAATCACATATGATCATACAAACTATATATAGCATTGCAGCACAACCACCCAATAACCACAATATTCATCATAACCGCTTGATATATATCCATAAATATATAATTTCTGGTTCATACACTGTACTTTTTTGCTGCTTATATAAAAGTCCTAGTCATATTGAAGAATTTCTGTCATAAAATGAAAATTTCTAACTCTCATGCATACTAACTAAAGTTAAATAATTCATACAAATTCTTCAAAATTATTATAGCATAATGAAATAATTTACAATATATTATAATATTTTAAAATAAAAAGATTCTTATTGTTAATAATAATTAAATTGAATTAGTATATTTTATGTATGCATATTTTTATTAACTTTCCTTATAATGATATTTGCAGTTTGTGCACTTTCCAAATATTTTATATATCCATCCAGTTCTTGTTACATACTTCTGCTTTCTTTGTCCACAGGGCCGTTCTGCGTGCATGAGTGACTGTACATTAGCACTGCATCATAAAGGAGAGACCTTGCATTATGATTTCTCTCCGCTGGCAAACGTCACAGGCTTCCAGAGCAGCCCACGCTTCACCAGTAAAGGGCTGCAATATACACACCATTTCAATGTGGCACTGTGTGGAACAGAAGTAAGAGAATACATTAGACCAGATGAAGTTTTAAACTGTGAAGTATGTAGTGATGTCTGAGTGGTAAAAGCTCAGAATTACACAATGAAGTGTGTCTGTCTCTTATCTAGAACAGGGCTCTTGCATCCTGTGTGGAGAATGTGACTGAAAGCAAGAGGTATGTAAAAGGCTACATCTGTCAGTCCACTATAGTGCCTTCTGAGATCAGGGGGCAGAGCGTTGTGTCCTCTCAGCCCTTCAGTATTGGAGACACTTTAATTGGTGAGTGCTAGCACTGCTTTGAAATCTCTATCAAATAAACCCATTCTAGCAGGCCGTAAGGATTCATCAGATGCAAAATGTTTCGTACACAGGAGTGACCACTGACTCCAAACTTGATGACATCTCGTCATTGGGCGGCAACTTTCCTGTTGAATCAGAGCTCCCGGATGTCATATTCTACTACAGGTGAGTTCTTGCTTTCAGTGATATGTACTCTCTTTATTCTAATTCTTTTATTGTGTTCACAAACACTTTTTGTTGACCTCAACTCAGTATCTCAGTTGATTTTGTTCTTCTCATTAATGGTGTCAACAGATCTAGAGAAACTACACAAGCGTGTAAAAATGGAAGATCAACCTCTTTTAGGCTCCGATGTGATCCAACTGTAACACTGAAGGACCATGTTTCCCTACCAAGGTACAAAATGAAAATAGCGTTTACTTTTGGCTAGGGCTGCACGACTGATCAAAATAAAACCGAAATCGTGATTATGGTTTAGTGTGATTATCAAATCACAAAGGCTGCAGTGTAATTAATTTTTAGTGTCTCTGAGTGACTTGGTTCACAGTAAATGCTGCTCCACATGAACTCATCTCTGCATGTGCTCTGAGTTTGGCTCACTTATAACGTACATTTGGGAACGCAATATGCGACAACCATCTTCTAAAACTTGTAATGAGAAGCATTTTTTAAAGTACTCCCTGTGGTTTTCTGCCAAAATAAAAGCTTGATGGTGTCACATCTAGTTAATCTTTGTTCAAGTACTTATATTTTGATTTTCATTTCACACAATGGTTCCTGTATTCCTAGTTCTTGTGTTTAGTTAATGTTTTCTTGGTTGTCATGGTTTCTAATATGGTTCTCCTTTCTTTTATGTAGTTACTAATTGTGTTCTAGTTTAGTTCTTCATTATCCTTTGTATAAATACCCCTTCGATTATTTTACAAATCTGTCACTTTTTAGTTTACCTGGTAGATTATTGTCCTCTTCATCATCTTGTTTGTTTAATTATAATAAAGACTGCTGCACATAGATCCTCACCTATACTCATCTCTGCGCTAAACATTACAGATGGTTTAACGTTTGAAGATTAAGAAATGAAGACAGCCCAAAAATATTGTATTTTTACAGTTTTTAAAATTATTAAATGATTTTTCTTACATATTTTTTATTTTACTGGAAATATTACAATAGTAATATTTCTTATTTATTTGAATAATATTAGTAATAATAATGACAATCATCATAATGAAAATTTTGACCAAATTGTGCAGCCTTACATACTTACAATCCTGGAGCTTTTTTAAAATCACATTTTAGATCCGTTTATCAGAAATTTTTTTTTTTTTTGAATTTTTCCCTATATTTGGGGCTATTCCAATGAAAAAATGAAGACCAATCAAGACATTGTTTTGAAAGTGTGTGGAGAATATTGTATGAGCTGCAACACAATTTTTGCGTATGTAATTCAACTTGGAAACAACAGAGGATGGAGGAATATCACTCTTTATTGCTTTCTTTCTGTGTCTTTGGTATAGTAAGTGCTCAGAGGGCACCTGTGACGGCTGCTCCTTCCATTTCCTGTGGCGATCCCAGCATGCCTGTCCTCTCTGCTCAGAGAGGGACTATAAGGAGATCGTGAGTGCTTGTATCCAAGGAATTCAGGTAACTTACATCATGATACAGTGACTGAATAAAACCCTGAAGTGGACCATTTATTGTAAAACAGGGGTTTCCAATTCCAGTCCTTGCACCTCCCTGTTCTGCACCTTTTGTATGTCTCTCTTATCTGACACGCTCAGTTGAAGGGTGGGTTCCAATCAACCGTAAGTGCGCTGCGAAGTGGACTTAAGGATAATTCGCCATTTTAAGATCCTAATCCGAAGCAGGTGTGTTTGTATGTGGCTGTTCATGGGTGCAAATTGCATGAGGCGACAGTTACAAGTCAACTATCGTGATTACGGGATAAATAAGATAAAAAGACATATTTAATATAACCAAATTACATTTATTGACAATGTTTTGATTATATTTTTGTTTTGTAAATGTACATGCCTATTATATGGTTTTAAATTTGAAAGTAAAATAAATTACAGTATTAATTTATATTATAATCTGCGCGACCTCGTCGTTGCCTTTCTTTGATGACGTTGCAGGGCGTTCCAAATGAGCGATTATTCTCAGTGAAGTCCACTTCAAGTGATATACCGTACTCAGGGAGTAGGGAGCAGTGAACACTGCGTAGGGACCCTGTCGAATGGAACGCACCTACAGACAAAACTTAAGTCACGCATATTAGAGGCGTTTAAGGTTTGATGCCATAATAAACTTCTATAAATAAATATAATATAAATTACCATACTTTCATTTAATATACATGTGTATAATACATCCGTATAAATATTAATTAATTATAAATTTCACTTAATCTAATCTGTCAAAGTCCAGAGCCCTAAAATAATAACTATGAATATTCAAATGCATACGTAAACTCCTCCATCGCAGAGCCGTTTAGAAACTCTTCTAACGGCTCTGCTCCATCGTTAGTTCAGTCAGACTGGTGACACGCCGCGCAATGACAGTTGGGTGATTTTCACTCTCCACTTCCTGTGAAGTGATGTATCGATGTTCCCTTCTTCCCTACGCCGTTCGCAGTGCCCTTTGAGCTGAACATGTTCGCTCCCTTCGGATTGGAATCTCACTTAAGATGGCGGAATACCCTGTGAAGTCCACTTCGCAGTCCACTTACGGTCGAAGGGAACGCACCTTCTGTTTGATGAGGTTGGAGGGTGTTCTGAATGAATGTGTTTTGTTAAGTGAAGTGAACTTTAACAGATATCCCATGCTTAGGGAGTAGGGAGCAGTGAACACCGCGTAGGGACCCTGTCAGTCGGGACGCACCCGAGTTCATGGAGCTCTCTTCTATCAAGCCGATGATCTGATTCAGGTGTGTTAGATAACAGAGTCTCAATCAGCTCACAGATTCAGTACACAAATTCGGGCACTGGTAAGGACATTGGGACAATGATGGCTCTATTTCCGGTGGCATTGCAAACGTCCTCAATTTACAACGTCACTACTGGTATTTTTGAACAACAGCAGCACAGATATTTGTTATTTTAAAGTACATTATGATAAATACTTTGATCGTTACATATCCCTGCAACATTTCAGCCATAAATGTTAGCTATATCATATTCATTACTTGTCTATTAATGTATGTTTATGCCAAAATAGAATTAATGGTTTGCACGATTTATGTTTCACTCTTCAGAACTTCCGGTATAAGGAAACATAGTGAGCATCGATGCTCCCTGGTTTTCACAGTGCATTGTGGTACTTTATAGGGAGCGAACGTTTCAGGTCACTCGGGGTGCGTCTCAGTCAGCTCCCTAGTTCAGTAGTCAGGGCACTGATCAGGGAGTCGGCCATTTTAAGGGCTGTCTCAATCGCAGAATCGCAGAATCCTTCCAGTGCACTGAAATGTTCGCTCCCTAAAAAGTCCCACAATGCACCGCAAAACCCAGGGTGCATTGATGCTCACTATGCTCCCTTAACGGAAGTTCTGAAGCGCGAAACTCAAATCACGTGAGCCAACTCACTACACATAATGACCGATAACGACACGCGATGTGTTTTTAAAAACAGAAACCATTATTTTATTATATTTCAGCATAAACATACATCATTAGACAGGTAATGAACACAGTCTAGCTAACATTTATAATTTATTTACTACTGAAATGTTGCACGTATATGTAACAAGCAAAGTATTTATCATAATGTACTTTAAATAACATGTACCTTAAAATTATTTTTATTTATGATTTTACTGCCTGATCAGTGCCCTTACTACTGAACTAGGGAGCTGATTGAGATGCACTTATACAAACTGTGCAGAGCAGGGAGGCGCAAGGACTGGAATTGGGAACCCCTGTTTTACAATCCTGTTTATTTAGGAGCATTTAGACGACTTGTAGCTAAAATGTGTTTGTGTTTCTCAGAGGACTACCTATGTGTGGCAGCAACCTCTGAGGTGCACAGGCGGGGTGTTGCTGCCGTCTCAGCAGATTAGTGCCTGTGTGACACTGGATTTCTGGCTGAAGTTTGGCGTCTCCATTGGAACTGTGGCTGCTGTATTGCTCATTACAATGATCTGCTACTTCTGGAAAAGGACACGCAAGTGAGAGTCCATTACTGAAAGTGAAATGTAGTTTATCTTTCAGAAAACTGATGCATTTCATAAAGTAAAAAAAAAAAAAAACATCCAATAACAGAAAACTAAGCAGCGTACATGTGAAATGATCCAGGTTTAATTGGATCTAATGAAAATCTAAATGATTTTCATTAGATTCCCTCATAATCTTTAACCAAAATAATTTTCAACAAAATTCCCCTCTCTCTTCTGGTTTCATGGTCAAGGCTTGAGCCTAGTCTCAGACTAAAATGCATATTTGAGCTGTTTGAACTGAAAGCAACTTGCACTGACATATCTTAAAATATGTCAGTGCCATTGCTTTGTCTCAAAATGCACACCAGTAATGTTTTGTTCTAAGGCACGTTTATAAAAAGCGACTTTTTTTTATAAAAAGTTATTTGAACTAAAGCCTAATCCTGGATTAATCTAAGCCCTGTCTGTGAAACCAGGCCTATGCCTTCTCTGATGACATGTTTACTTGCCACAATGATCTAACCATCCAATCACTTCTGATGGACAAAATCAAGTCCCGCCCTGCATTTTTTCTTAAAACTTCAGTTTTATGCTGACTTTAAAATAAAATAAAGCATAGCTGTTATTCTAGTAATGCAAACTTAAGGAAGTTTAATTATAATTAAAGTATGATAAAAAATTGTGTAGTTATTCCAAGCAAAAGGTTTTTTTTTTTTTTTTAAACCCAGTCTAGAATTTTAAGTTTTGATCAAGAATTTACGATCTATCCACATTAATAGATAAGCTGTATAAGAGTATTCATGCCCTCTCTTTAGGCTGCAGTATAAGTACTCTAAGCTAATGATGACCGCAGGAGATAAGGAGTGTGAACTTCCAGCTGCAGATAGCTGTGCCATCATGGAGGGAGAAGATGCAGAGGATGACCTCATCTACCTCTCCAAAAAATCTTTCTTCACCAAGATTAAGTCGTTTTCCAGAGAGGTGAGGAGGTCACAAAACAGACTTCATTTTAGATGTACCACAAACTATATAGATATTCTTGATAGACACTATGCATGTTTTAATGTTACAATAATATTTAATAGAATTAACAGACAGATGTTTTCTCAATAAATTCTGTGCTTTTACAGAGGACGTCAGATGGCTTTGATTCTGTTCCTCTTAAATCATCAGCTGCACAGGAGATGGAGATGAGCTAGAACTTCTCAGGCGCAGGGAGAGCCAGCAGGAAATGTTTGGCCTGTCGTGTGACATCCTTGACACTCTAGTGGACATTATAACATCAATACTGCTATTTTCAAAGAGACTGGGGGAAGCAAATGACTCAAAAACAAGTCTGCCTTTAAACCTGTTTGTTTCCACTGGGTCTCATCTAGATTTAGCAAATCCAGTCTACATGCAGACCGAAGGCAAAACTGGCATACTTTTTTAATGTGAATTTTTTTTTGGCATTGTCAAGTTTTGAAAAATGTATAGGCCTACACAAATTTTATACCAAACACAAATATTTGTGAAAGATAATGGTGGAAAATCCACATTGCATTTGTTACATGCCATTATATGTACATGCCATTCTGTTATATATATATATATAAAAAATATGATCTTTTTCTTTTTTTTTAGGTCAGTAAGATGTTGTTTTCAGGAATTTGAGAGCTAAACTTGCCTTGCAAGTGCTTGCAATATATTGCATTTTTCATTTTGTAAATCACTCGAATAGTTTTGCATACTAGAATTTGTTGTGTGAACATTTTTCGTTCTTTTTTTAAACGTTATTTGTATTTTAGTAACTGTCGTCGAATTTGTGATGGCTTTCTTAAACTTGATATTGAAAAGCTGCTGTGTCCATTGTTTATTAAATCTTAAGATTAACTAATTACACCAAAACTACAAAAACAACTAATAATATCAGTAACTACAAAAATAAAAACTTAAGTGTCTAGCTTTTAAAAGCCATTAAAATTAATTTGTTCAACGCAGTGGCTCCGACGGCGACCGTTTCCATAGTTACGAATGTAAACAGAAAGAATATGAGCCAGTGCAGGTCCACAGTCATTTGATAGTGGTCTGAGGAGCCGAAAGATGCCGAAAAAGAAAGGAAGTAAGGGGAAGGGAAAAGGGTGAGAATGAACGGTGTCGTTTCATATTATTTATACAGTCAGCTTTTGACGTACTCGATTTATCTAGATTTTCTTTACACTTTCTTTACAGAAAAGGTAAGAAAGAAGGCAAGCATGAGTTCAAAGCCGACAGGGAGTCAGAAATCGAAAAGTTCAAATCAAACGCTGCTTTATGGGAGGCGAAGTTTGATATCACGGAAATTTCGCGTGTTGAGTATCGCGAAGTTACTCGCGCGCTGGCCAAAGCCAATGAGGAGCTCGCGAACCAGCAGTACAGAGCCAAAAAAGACACGGATGATATTATTGCTTTTCTGAAAAGGACAGATCTTGAAAAAACAGCAACGGTTAGTCTGCATTTATGTTACATCTCCATCATTTATAAGGCTGAGAAACAAGAGCACACGTTTATCCACCTGACCTGTGCTGTTCATTTTCCACTATGTTTTCCTATAAGATTGCTGCATTAGAAGAGCAACTGAAAAGAGAAAAAGCAAACACTTCACAAGATAAAGACCTTTTGGTAAGCATTGAGATACTGAGTTATTTTCCATACAAATTAGGAGCAGGCCTATGTCAAGCTGCCTGTAATAATTCTTGAATTTCAAAAGCAAGAAGCTGCTATCATGCAAAACTTGAATTTCACCCCTCATTGTTGCAGGTGGCTGAATACATGCAGAAGATTGATACTTTAGAAGAGAGGTTTATGCAGAGGTCAAGTGACTTCCAGAGGATGCAGGGCGAGCTCAAAACCATTAAGCATTTTCGCAAAATAAAGGCCAACCTGGAAGAAGACCTGATCACTGTACTGCACAACACACACTATGCCGTTTCATATAGAAAGCAATGCAGAAAAACTCCAGAAATATAACGTATTATGCGTTTCTTGTGCTTCTAGATGAGAGAAAAAATGTATATAGCTGACCGTGCACACCAAGAGAGTCTGGCGAGAACAGAGTACAAGTTTTTCACAGCAAGGGTAAAGATGTGAAATATATTGCATAAATTGCAACGTGCATTTACCATCAGATTTTAAATCCTTTTGTTATAGATTTTTAGGTGCTTGTGCCACTAAAATGCACGCTAGAACAGTCAGCAATGTTTTCTTCTATACAGATTCACCTTGAGAAGGAAGCAGAGCAGAAGATCACTCAGCTTGCAGAGCGAGCGCATCATGAAGCTATTGTGTGAGCCGCTATTCTTTCAATTCCATGAATGAATCAGTTGCTCATTCCCTTAATTCTGTTTGAAGACTGCATATAAAAAAAAGACCTGCATATGTGCATGGTTTGTGTTTACTGGTGTATATGAGTCAAATCTTCAGTTTTGGCTCCCAACAGGCAGCTCGGTTCAGCATCACATACTGTGTTAAAGGAGAATGTACGATTGAATGAGGCACTGAATTATCATGTGAAAGAGGCGGAGGAACTGAAGAGGACAAATTCAGCCTTGACAGAGAAGAATGCTTCCCTTGCTCTCTTGAAGGTGCTAATGCTAGCAGAAAATCAGGGATTTTAAGGCAAGACATAGGGTAAAATAGGGTAAATATATTAACTAATAGATATCACCATACTTCCTCAGCTGATTAATCACAGTGCATTAAAGGGATGGTTCACCCCAAAATGAAAAGTTGCTGTCTTTGGTAACTGATATAATGCAACTCAATGGCTAAATCAGAAAAATTTAGGAATCAATTTTAGGAATAAAATGTTCAGGTGAGTTATATATAAACAAACACTGTAATAACCTTCAGAATATCCACCTTTTTCGTAATGAACCTTCTGCGTTTTAGATTATGTGTGCCACTTCCGGTTTGGGGAAGTTCCACTCAAAAAGACTGAATCAAATCATTTAAAATCATAAGGTGCACTATAATCCTTATCCGTCAGTTTGACTGCATGAGCTGTAAAATTTCCTTCATGTTTTATTTTCAGACTTTAGGAGAATAACGTAACATGGTATCACAAGAATACCTATAGCAAGAGCTCTTTTCAGTCACTGAATTCTTTTCTCCTGATTTTTTCCCCTTTGTATTCTGCTGTAACAGTATGAAAAAGGACAACAGTACAGTATACTGTGCAGTTGTGGTCTGCTCTCCTGACTTAATTTACAATGTCCCATGAATAATTCACTGCAATGCACTAAGAATCTCTCATTTTCTCCCCAAATCCTCACATCTCTTTCCAGGTTTGTTTTTACACAGATGCTTTAAAATGTAATTTAATTTAAAACCCTTTTCACTTCTAATCCCTATTAGTGTTTGCTGGAATGTTTCTAAAGCAGGTAAATCTGTCAAAATGACGGAAATCACTTTGAAATATTATCACTCAATGTTCCAGTTAATGAACATTTTTGATTAAGATAGCGTACAATACAGACATTACAACAGTGATATTTAACATGTTCGTATTGCTGCGGAAATAATTAATCTTTTGGGGTTATTCATTCATGGTCTGTTGTAGTCATTTGTTAATGATTTTACACTTGTAAACTTCCTTTTACCATGTTTGATGGTTGAAGGGTGAGTAGAATAATGTAATCTCATTGTACCCAGTTTTTGAAAATGCTTATTATTGCCTTCATAGAGGGAACCTTTCGCTGATTGCTTACACGGAAGTTACTCCCATAATTTGCGCAAAGCATCATGGGGCATAGGGAAAGGGTAGATAGATAGGAATAAATCTGGAAGGTGTAGTGTATGTGGTACTAAAGTGGAGATTTCTGGCTCTGTGCAGGAGAAAAAATTATTCTGAGAAAACGGCCTTTAAAGATATATTGTAATTAGTGCTGTCGAATTGATTAATTGTGATTAATCGCATCCCAAATAAAATATTGTGTTTACATAATATATGTGTGTGTACTGTGTATAATTACTATGTATATATAAATACACACTCACTCATGTATATATTTAAGAAGTATTTGCATGTATATACTGTATATATATTTATATAATTTATATGATCTATAAATATAAATATTTTATTTATAAATATAACACATTTTTCTTAAATATATACATGCATGTGTACATTTATATATACATAATAATTACACAGTACACACACACATATTATGTAAACAAACTTATTTTGGATGCGATTAATCGCGATTAATCGATTTGACAGCACTAATTGTAATTAAAACCTACAGACACAAATAGTTAATGAGTAGTAAAATGAACACTTAATTGTATATTTTGGATTTTTCTTTCCTCTAGTCTGACAGAAGACAAGTATAGATGCAAAATAGCCCAAAATCTCAAAATTAACCAGTGCATGAAAAAACAATGGTTTTGCCTGTAGTGTCTTGCCTTGAGTATTTCATTAAAGCATAAGCTTAATAAAACCAAAGTACATTTTAACTAAGATGGCTTGCAGAGATGTGCTCATGTTTGCCATTGTTTTCAGCACATTGCATATGAATACTGACTCTACAACTGACTGATTCTGCAGGAGACTAATGAACTGATGAGAAAGGAAGGCAATTCCCAGCTAAAGTCCCAACAAAATGAAATCTCCGAGCTACGAGCAAAATTGGTCACACTTGAGCAAGCTCTGGGCATCATGTCTGGGGAGTTTAAGCAGGAGAGAGAAGAGGTGGAAAGGCGTGCCATGGCCAGTGCGCAGGCCAATAGCACAGACCTTGAGAGGTTGGAAATGCTTCTAGCTGTTCGAGAGAAGGAGCTGGGCCAAGTGAAACAGCTGGGGCAAAGCATTACAGAACAGCGCAAAGAACTTGAGCTCTTCTTTCACGAAGCTCTTGACCATGTGAGGAAGGAAATAAGAAAACAACAACAGCACTACAGGTTAGCATAAGTTATGAAAACTAAACGCTGCTCTGTAAAATATTCTGAATAGGATATTTTGAAGATACAGCATTCACATTTGGAAGTGCTTCATGTATTTGAAGATGATCTTGTATGTATAGACAGGAGGCTCTGAAGGCCTATCGCTGGAGAATGAATGAGGCACGGGCTGGAAGATTGGAGTACCCTCGCATACGGACCTTCTCTAATGCCCCACACAGCACCAATGATGTCCAGACTGACCTGGAAGAGGCTGACAAATGGTGTGAGAGTTTTTAGCACAGAATTTCTAACCACTCATCAGGTCAAGATGATTATGATGATGAAAATGCTCTGGTGTCATTTTAGGAGCAACTTGAAAAGCTCCAGTGTGGATATTTCTGATCTAACATGGGAGCAGAAAGAGAGACTGCTCAATCTGCTTTTTGCTAAATTGAACGGACAAAAAATAAGGTAAATAGATTTATAATTATTACAAATTCAATATATATATATATATATACACACACACACACCATTCTGTATAGAATTATGTTCCAAAGACAAAAAAAAATGATCATTCTTTATTACTCAAAATGCAACCATAAATTATAATAAATAAAACTGCTTTTACGTTGATTTTTAATCTTTTTTTTTATATGTACATATGGATTTGATATATATTATTTAAAGAAAACTTAAATTATTAAGTTAAAGAAAAATCATTGTTGATTAGGTTGTTTTTGTAATGTTAATAGACATGGAATTCAATATTTATTTTAAATGTATTGTTGTTAACTAAAATATTGTTTTTTTTATTTTTATTTTCTTATTAAATTTTAAAATTAACATTAAGAACAGAGAAAGTCATTGAATGTACACTGGGTCTGAATGAGTTAAAAGGGAATTGGATATTGCATTGTTGTTCTGTAGGCTATAGAAAACATTTTCTTGAAATGACAGTACCAAATGAAAAATGTTGTTTTATAGCTTGGTTTTTAGCATTGCCATGCTGTCACCCAGTGAAATTGCAACTTGATTTCAGATTTCATTTATCTTAGGCCTGGATTTCTTTGCATTTCAAAAGTTCCTTTTGAGGCAGTTCAGGTTCCCAAATGCTCATTTCATGATCATTTCAATAGTGTCCTGGGTTATGTAGAGACAGACAACACAGCTATGTGGCTTTCATGGTTATACAATTAAAAATTTTTCTTTAACCCCTGACAGGAAACCAGCTCATCTTCCAGCTCTATCAACATCTTCCTCAGAGAAGATCCAGGTTAGCAGTGATGCAGGGTAAGGCTCCAGCACTGTGATGGATAAATGTTTTTTTTTACGTTTTTTTGTGTGTGTGAAGAATTATTATACTGGTATTTTGTTGTCTTTTAAGATGTTCCTATTCAAAATTAAACTCAAGCAATGTTTCCTTCACAGGTTTACTGACGAGAAACATAGCCTGACCTTTATAACCCAGATGCCAATGGCAAACATAACCTCTGAACCCTGCATTCTACCAGCCCTCAAGAGCACCTGACTGTACAACTTTTCATACAGCATTCAAACATTTCCTTTAAAGGGTCCTATTATGCCTTTTTACGAAGTCTTGATTTTGTTTTTGTTTTTGGGGTGTACTAGAATATGTTTTCATGCTTGATTGTTCAAAAAACGCATTATTTTTCACATATTTTACATTATTGCAGCACCTCTCTCCCCAGTCTGGCTCGAACACGCAAATTCTGTGGGTGTGAATTATTTAAATGAGTAACATTGTGACTTCATAAGATCCGGAAAAATCGCATTGTAGTCCAAACGAGTCGTTCATTGTAGTTCTTGAAAAGGGGATTCTGTTAAATAAAATATCTCCCTTTGGAGTAGACTTTTTTATGCTCAAACAGCAACATTACACACTAACTAAAGTTAAAAAGGTGAAAAAGCATAATAGGACCCCTTTAAAAAATACAGGATATATGTTAACACTATGAAGTCTTCAATCTTCTCACTGTCCCAAGCTTCAGACTCTTTCCCATAGGTGACAGGTATTTCAGTGTAATGGTAAAATCTCCATAAAATCACATCCATCTTAAATTTCAAGGCACAATTAAATACATCTTCAGACAAAACATCTTCTCTCACTTCCTCCATCCACCGATTTATTTTGTTATTGTTCTATTAGGTTCAGTCTGCAGTGTTAATGCATGGTATTTTTTCTCTGCTCATCACTGTAGTCTGTAACTATATTGTTTGTTTTTCTTAAATGTTTATATATAAATCACGTTTCGTAGTTTTCTTACTGTTTTTTCTTTGTCCTTGTCAAGTGACCTCGAGTGAATGAAATATATAAATAAATTGTAGAATGTTTTAATGTAAAAATAAAACTATTATTATTCCATAAAAAAAATATAGTATTGTGGTCTGTATTTGGTGACATCTTACACCAGCTTCTGTAATGTTCTCTCTGTAATGTTATTGTGCATTGTAAAGTTCAAACCACCTAAAACTTTTTAGTTTGGGAAAAATATCGTATTCATATAATGGCATTAAACTTTTCCATGTCTCTTTTAGTTCATTGTGTTCTGCCGTTGTAGTATGCTAGATCTACCTTCTGTGTACGTGTGAATGTGTTGCAGGGGGCGCGCTTGGGTACTCGGTTTGCTTCTTTTTTTTTTTTTTATTACTGCGACTAGCAGCGGGGAGAGACGCAGACGGGATAGTGCTCGAAATCACCGTGACCCGGAACCGAGCAACTTCCGAACAGTCACATTCCAAGAATATTTGGAGCCGCTGGCATGAACTAAACACACCGGGGCGGTTCGTTCTTGAGTATCTGCTTGCACGGTCGACTTTATTGGTCGTTTACTTTCCATTTCGAATCGTTGCAAGAAAACTAGACCGCCTTGAATCACAGGCAGGCAAGCCAGGGAAAGCAGAAGTCTCAAGTCGCCTCGGGTGCTCGTTCTGCAGGCATGTCGCAGAAAGAAAGACCCACTTTCTATCGACAGGAGGTCAACAAGACGATATGGGAGGTCCCTGTGCGATATCAGAACTTGTCTCCCGTCGGATCTGGTGCATACGGAACAGTTTGGTAAATATTTATCTGTTGTTTCTATGGCGGATCGATGTGTCCCATTCATTCTTACGGGCCCGTACAGCATTGCTCTGCGTTAGCAAACTTGCTAATAAGACCAAAGTCCGTGGTTTGTTATGCAAGAGGGATTGCTAGTCACAAAAAGCGGGTTTAAAGTGATTGTATGGTTGCAAAGTGTTTTAACGTGTGTGATTACGCTTTATAAACATTTAAAGTCTCGTATGTTGCAAATGCCACATCGCGTGCACGCACGCGTGCCACTTCAGTTTCAAAGTGAAGCTTTGCGGTGGATGGGCAAGGTGATGCACAAGTCGAAGAGATGAACGCGATAAACGGCCAAGTTGTTTATCTTGTAAACGGTGGTCATTTTTTATGATACAGAACCACACGTTTCTTTATTCGCCCTATTTAGGGGTGTAGGGTGGTCTTAATGAGGACATCTGGTGGGGTCTGTCCTGAATGAGGTCAACCCCACAGATGATGCACCATGACTGTGTTTAACCAAGGGAGCTGCCGTTTTTGGGCAGGTAACTCGATCGGTTTTGAAACGCAACCGATGAGTCAGAGCTGCGTGTAATTTCACGGCTGTTGTCAGTGATTCATGGCACTTAATTTTCTCGTTTACTTGTAGTAACACCCAGGACGAGGTGTAGAAAACCTCACAGGGCTTGTCGTATGTTATTATCTTAATCTCGTGATTGATTCATCTATATTGCTCGTTTGGTTTCGATGAGGAAGTTTGTTGGTGGTTCTGTTCTTATGTTTCCTGACACTCACGGTTGAATTTATGATTCACTTAAAGGTGCTTTCATTAATTTGTATTAAAGCATTATAGGCAAATAAATAAATCAACCACACTTTTGAGAAAAATCACTAAAATTATATTTACACATAAATAAGGTGTTGACCTACTCCAGACTTATCCTGTCCAGTCCAGTCTGAATATGCTACGTAGAGCAAGGGCGCAGCGATGTTGGCATCACATGACTAACATATAATTGACTAAAAAACGAAAAGAAACGAAACAAAATATGCATAAACCGCTTTGGCCTCAGTATAAAGTCCAAAACTTATAAATTGTTATTATTATTGGGGTTATTGGGACGTGAGCTAAACATAAAAGAGAGTTCACACAAAAATGAAAATTCTGTCATTATTTATTCACCCTCAAGTTTCTGTCTTGTGCTGAACACAAAAGAAGATATTTAAAAAAAATTAGGTAACCATACAGTTTCCAGTCCCCATTGACTTCCATATTTTTTAGTTACTATTTCCAGCAACTGTTTGGTTACCCACATTCTTCAAAATATCTTCTTGTGTTCAACAGAAGAAAGAACTTTATGCATGTTTAGTACAACTTGAGGGAGAGTAAATAATGACAGAATTTTCATTTTTGGGTGAACTATCCCTTTAAGGCTAAACTTTGATATTTCTGCAGCACTAGTGCCACCAAATGGAATTAAACAAAATGACTGTTTTCAAACAGTTTTCCGAAACACACTGCTATTAATTGATTGGACCATTGGTAGAGACTGTTGTCGTGCCAGGTGCTCAAACAAGCACTGCAGTGTTTTGAAAAACCTACACACTGTTTTTAGGGAAATCAACCTACAAATGGTTTACTTGTGTGCATATTAATGTGGAATTAAAGAATTATTGTGATCTGTAATGTTGATTGACAGAATGTTTTTCTGAAGAAATGTGATCTTGTTTTATCCAGTCATATTTGTGCACATCAAAGGAGTTCTTTGGTTTCTTTCTTAAACTCAAAACAAGTGTTACATCACTCTTTAATGTTTGCAAATGGTTTTCAGAAAGGTCTCTGTCTCTTAAACAGACAGGTGTTTGAAGGCCAGGCTCATTTTCTAAATTACTCCTCCTCAGGGTAGACAGGTTGTTTATGCTCCAAAGTGACTGTTAGAAATTGCGATGCTAGGCAACCGTGCTATCTAGATTATGTTTCATGGGCCCCCTTATTGTGTCTGTGTAATTGAATATCTGATGAACAGATTGCATTGGGTTGAAGTGCCAGGCTCATCTCTCAGCCTGTGCAGTGTATTCAAAAAAGCAGAGCACTGAGATTTTCTTTGATAAGATCTATCAGGTCTATCGGTCAAGTACGTATAAAATATCCAATGTGTCTTGAAAGGTTATCATTATCGTCACAGTTCGGTCTACTACATTGCATATAGTGGTCAATGTCTGTCAAATTATTAAACAGTTTGTCCTTGTAAAGGTACTTTATAATTGGTTGCAATAGATATTTTTTACCCTTTAGTTCTGTCTGTAAACATTGGTGGTTACTAGCATGAGGAAGTGAGAATCTGGCCAGCTTTTGTTTCAGTCTAAAATGTATGGCAAGTTAATTCAATGCCTTCATATGCTGCTGACTCTTCCAACCGTGTTTAACTTTGGTCCTGTTGTAGCATGTTGGCATTTCAGTTGTGCAACAAAGTGTGACGGCATGCTTGAATCATGTCCTTCTGTTTTTTTTCAGCTCTGCATATGATGAAAAGACAGGATTGAAGGTCGCCGTGAAGAAGCTGTCAAGACCATTTCAGTCCATCATCCATGCCAAGCGGACATACAGGGAATTGCGGCTACTCAAGCATATGAAACATGAGAATGTGAGTTTGGATCCCTGTTATTATCAAACTGACAAGGCCAATATGCAGAGTAGCGGTTGGTAATCCTAATGGTTAAAGGCTTAGTTCACCCAAATATTAAAAATTTGTCATTATTTGCTCCTCCGAAACAGTTTTTCCGCTCTTCCACGGAGCAAAAAAGAAGATATATTGCAGACATACACTCACCTAAAGGATTATTAGGAACACCTGTTCAATTTCTCATTAATGCAATTATCTAATCAACCAATCACATGGCAGTTGCTTCAATGCATTTAGGGGTGTGGTCCTGGTCAAGACAATCTCCTGAACTCCAAACTGAATGTCAGAATGGGAAAGAAAGGTGATTTAAGCAATTTTGAGCGTGGCATGGTTGTTGGTGCCAGACGGGCCGGTCTGAGTATTTCACAATCTGCTCAGTTACTGGGATTTTCACGCACAACCATTTCTAGAGTTTACAAAGAATGGTGTGAAAAGGGAAAAACATCCAGTATGCGGCAGTCCTGTGGGCGAAAATGCCTTGTTGATGCTAGAGGTCAGAGGAGAATGGGCCGACTGATTCAAGCTGATAGAAGAGCAACTTTGACTGAAATAACCACTCGTTACAACCGAGGTATGCAGCAAAGCATTTGTGAAGCCACAACACGCACAACCTTGAGGCGGATGGGCTACAACAGCAGAAGACCCCACCGGGTACCACTCATCTCCACTACAAATAGGAAAAAGAGGCTACAATTTGCACGAGCTCACCAAAATTGGACAGTTGGTGACTGGAAAAATGTTGCCTGGTCTGATGAGTCTCGATTTCTGTTGAGACATTCAGATGGTAGAGTCAGAATTTGGCGTAAACAGAATGAGAACATGGATCCATCATGCCTTGTTACCACTGTGCAGGCTGCTGGTGGTGGTGTAATGGTGTGGGGGATGTTTTCTTGGCACACTTTAGGCCCCTTAGTGCCAATTGGGCATCGTTTAAATGCCACGGCCTACCTGAGCATTGTTTCTGACCATGTCCATCCCTTTATGACCACCATGTACCCATCCTCTGATGGCTACTTCCAGCAGGATAATGCACCATGTCACAAAGCTCGAATCATTTCAAATTGGTTTCTTGAACATGACAATGAGTTCACTGTACTAAAATGGCCCCCACAGTCACCAGATCTCAACCCAATAGAGCATCTTTGGGATGTGGTGGAACGGGAGCTTCGTGCCCTGGATGTGCATCCCACAAATCTCCATCAACTGCAAGATGCTATCCTATCAATATGGGCCAACATTTCTAAAGAATGCTTTCAGCACCTTGTTGAATCAATGCCACGTAGAATTAAGGCAGTTCTGAAGGCGAAAGGGGGTCAAACACAGTATTAGTATGGTGTTCCTAATAATCCTTTAGGTGAGTGTATATTCGATTCATAAGGAGTAGAGCTGCACGATTAATCGCTAAAAGATTGTGGTGATTGATTTAAACACTGATTTAAACACCCATGCAATATTGTTCCTGAATGAAGGCGAGTAGTCTAGATGTCTATTCGACAAGTACGATCACAGCAAACATTCAGATCTGCACTGGTGCTTCTGCTGAGCCAGAGAGGGCAGTTGTCATGTATAGGTATGAAACAGCTTCACAAACAACTACACAGTATCATTATTTCGGCGTTACAATAATTCAAATTATCACAGAAGTACTGGGATAAAAGTTTATAGTTCGGATATAAACACTGATGTCTACGGTAGCGACTAAAATACAGTAAATTACTTTTTGAAACTAACAACGCTTCAAATAAAGATCGTATCAATTGCATCGTTATACCAGTAGGTGGTGACACATGACTGTTAAAATGGATTTGTCATTGAATCAATCATTCAAGAGATTGATTAAAAAATGCTGATTCCTTCATTAATGACACAAGTGAAGTCATTGAGTGAGACAATGAATCCTTTTTTCAACCCTTTTTTAAATAATTAATTCAAATTAATCAAATATTTTTAAATAGACTGCAGCAATTAACATTTTGTCAGAACCTCTAGTACAGTGGTTCTCAAACTTTTTCAGAGTGAGGCCCCCCTTGTGTAGGATGCATCCTTTTGTGGCCCAAAATTCATGACATCAATTCTGTTGTTTGGTAGCCTTATTTCTCTGATGTTTGATTACACAATTTTTGATAAATCCTATATTTCATAAAAGGGAACAAATTGTCATCAAACTTAGAAATAGTATTGTGTTGAAACTAATACTTTCAGAAATGTGTGTTTTGGAGAAGTGCAACAAAATTAGGGCTATGACGGTGGCAATGTCAGTCTTAGAGTGACAGCAGCCTAATATACCTGCTGCCATCTATCATTAATGTTAATCAAACAACAAAAGAGAGAAAATCTCTCACTGCTCTTGACTGAATAACTCTTGTATCTTTAATAAGAATAAATGTATATTTAATTTAGACATTGAAGAGTATGCAGTGTATATACATTTTGATTACTTTATACAATTGATGTAGTATTTCTTCTTTCTAGTGCTTGAAGTTTTTCAGTTTGGTCTATTTCATTTGTGTCTTTGTTCTATTGTAGTTTCTAGTTTCTATATGCTTGTAATTACTTTGTTCTTATTTTATCACTGACTCTTTACTTGTCTTCATTTAGCTTGAGAGGTTTATTTTTACTTAGGCTAGTAGTAGTTTTTTGTGAAATGGAAGTTGGTGACAAGAATTATGAAATTTCTATGGTTTACTTTTGATATAATAACCTTATTTAAAGCAAAAATATCTATGTCGTGATGTATATCGTTATCATGAAATAAAATGGTATTGTGGTCATATCGCGCACCTACTCTGAAACATCATTATTTTCCTCACTGTATCCTTGAAAACTCCATCAGAATTTCAGCAGCCCTCCTCTGCTATAGGATTTAGCCATTATTCTGTCTGTCAGAATCAAACAGGTAGTAAAACCATGGTAATTCCTCTCACATTTATCTTATTATCTTAATTGAATTTGGGGTATTCTGTCTGACAAGAAATTCTAGAATTTCTGCTGTGGTAATTCTAGATTTCCCTGTCAGTTTATGCAATAAACTTAATGCAATACTGTACATGCAGTACTAAATGATCCTAATTTGTATTCTTTGCACTTTGTGCTTGTAGGTGATCGGCCTGCTGGATGTTTTCACACCTGCCACCTCCCTGGAGGAGTTTAATGATGTGTGAGTCAGACAATTTCTTCCTCTGAGATGTTATTCACTGGTTTGATTAAAATATTTTTTTTCTTTTGTTATGAATAAGACTGTACTTCATGTAAGTGTTAAAGGGGTCATGAATTGAGAAATCAACTTTTCATTCAGCCTTTGATATATAAAAGTTCATTGTGATATAAGAATATCCTGTAAGTTTCGGAGCTGAAAACTTCCTTGTTAGTCAAAGAAAAGCTTTTATTGACACCAGGCCCAGCAAACGCTCGATCTCAGAATGTGCCAAGCTGTGACGTCAGAGTGTGGTGAAACACCGCCTTAACCGAAGAAGACGAACGCCTGATTCTGTAGCCCCACCCACCGATTTGTGCATGGCATGTTATAGATAAATAACGTGGAGCTAAACCGGATCGAACTTCCAAGCAATAAACATGCTACATAAGCTTCATTCGGATTCTAATATTATGAATGCATGGATGAACTTTATTTTTAATGAATATCCAGCTCACGTGGGTAAGGTGTTGCGCGTTTGTTCCTTCATTTCACCACGGATTCGTTTGTAAACAAGAGACTGGATTTGCAGACAGGATGAGATTACATGAATGAATGAAGCAACACACTTATGTGAGTAAAAAATGTTTTTTATATGTGATAGTATTGCATTGTTACAGATCGTTTGATATCTATTGATTATGTGTACGTGTCTAACTGAACATAACTTAGCACGCTGTCACAGGCTGGAGAATCCTTTATTTGAGGTGTTGTTGGTTCATTGTGCTGCGATTTTGGTCATGCTGATTTATCTGACTCTGCAGTGAGGCTTGTGCGTGTGTGTGTGTGTTAGTGATGCACGGTTCGCGGTTATATCCACCGATCGGGCGGCCAAGTAATAAAAAAATAACATTCCAATTAATTGCGGGTGGATGAGAGATAAATCATTGTGTTTGTTTGATAAAGACATTTTGCGAGCCCCGTGGGCAAATCATTCCGGTTGCCGTTTTCCCACACGCTTTCAAAACAATTCCTCACATGTACTCACGAGGGAGCCGAAGCTCATTGTAATATGCAAAGCTTATCCAATCATGGCAGTGGGTGTTTACTTCCAAGTCTTCAGTGGGGCACGCCCATAAAAACCGAGCGTTCCATGAGAGAGGCTCAAAACCAGGGTAGAAAATAGCCTATTACTTATTCATTATGATGTTTTTGAATGTAAAAACCACGCGAACGTCATAAGTTGACCTTAGACAACAGTATAAATTTTAAAAAAAAAAGTCAGTTCATGACCCCTTTAATTAAACTGGAGGACATAGTCTTGTAAGCTAGCTCAGAGGATGAGGGCACCACAGACCACACACGTTTGTGGTCAGTTTATATATATATATATATATATATATATATATATATATATATATATATATATATATATATATATATATATATATATATATATATATATTTATATATATTTATTATTATTATTATTATTATTATTATTATTAATAATAATAATAATAATAATAATAATAATAATAATTTATTTAGCAAGAGCACACTGATTTAAAGTGACAGTAAAAACATTTATAATGTTACAAAATATTTATATTTCAAATTAAAGGCACAATATGTAATTTTCACAGCTAAAGGGCGCTTATTCAAAACAAAGACGCAGCTTGATGATGCCTTGATTTTGTGGAATTATGGGAGTTGTTGTCTTCACCTCTACAGCCGGTGGAAAGCAATCCGTTGGGACTCGGGCAGAAATCATATTCACGGATGAGCTAATCTATTAAAGATTTATTAACGTTACTGTAGTATAAAGCAGGGTGGGGCTGAAAGCCGTTTGAGCGGAACAAGGCCGCTGGAGCGATTGCTAATGAGAGACAAACGTGACACATGGCTCAGAACAGTGGAGCTTTTATTATGCCGCAAACCGATTTCGCTTCTTCCAGTCATGCGTATGTGGGGTAACGCAGCACCGTTTTATCATATTAGATACATTTGAGTGTGTTGAAAGTTATGTTATAATGCTACTCTGTGCTTTCGCTTGACGGCTACTATGAGACACTTGTTGCACACTGCAGTAAACTAGATCAATATTAGGCATGGTAAAACATGGTAAATCGAGGGTAACGCGGGTATGATGTCATTGATAGGCGACGCACGGACACGGTCCGTGTCCTGGTTAAAATTGTATTTCTCTTGATTTAAACAATCTTGAAAGCATTTGGGATAATGTAAGTACACAAGTCAACAAAATATATAACATTGTTCTAGTGTTTTTTGGATATTTTAACAAAAATGTTAAGTGGCACAGCTGTTTTCAACATTAATAATAGTGAGAAATATTACTTGAGCACCAATTCAGCATATTAGAATGTTTTCTGAAGGATCATGAGACACTGAAGACTGGAATAATGATGCTGAAAATTGTGCTTTGCCATCACAGGAATAAATTACATTTTAAAATATATTAAAAAAGACAACAGTTTAAACAAATTTACTGATGGCAAACTTTTGAACGGTAGAGTAAATTCATTCAAAAAAACTTATTGCAGACAGATGGTCAAACTGTTTTAAAGGAATAGTCTGTGTTATTTTTAGCTTGATATCTGTGGACAGCATATTTTCCATGCTGTCGATTACCACAGAAAATAATTGACTCATTCCTACTTTAGTAATAATGAATGAATTTTTTTTTTTTTTTTGCAATTACAAGCCTGGCAGGAACTTGTGCAGTTACATTGGTAATCTGAAGTTTATTTGCTTAGAAAAGTAGTCCGTATCGAAAAGATTTTGACTTTGTCACAAAGTACACAAAGTGTAAAAAATAGAACGACGTGTCCACCAGCTGAAGGTGCAAAATGGCACACTGCATCAAATGCTTCCTGTTGATTATAATTTAAAGTGATATTTATTATAATCACTCCTGTGTTTTGTCCTAATATCTCATATACTAAACAGAATAATGCATTATTTATCTTGTGCCCTTTGTTAGGTGATTATAAGCATGCTTTCAGGCTTTCATGGTTTTATGGCGCTTCGTGTTTCCACAGAGACCGAGCTTTTTGTAATGCCTCGCTCTAGCCTAGCAGCCGTAGGTTAGTGGGGAATGCTAAGGATACAGCCAGGTTGTAAAAGCAGATGCTGCTGTGACTTAACATCAATTCTGCTGCCAAAAATAGACCTGACGCACACTGATAGATGTGGGGCATCCGCACTCCTTCCACTACCGAAACTAGCAGAAATGTTTGTGTGGCGACTTAACTCCAGAGCTCCAGGCTCTTCCAATAAATATACATATTCTCAGTTGACTGTATGTAAATGCATGTGTTTTTGGTGTCTGAATTTGTTTGCTTCAGTTTTTCATTGCTTGTGTGTGTCGAAGTGATGTATATTTGTTTATTGTCTCTAATCTGTGTTTTTTCCCCCTAAATCTTTGTGGGGATGGGATGTATTTGTTGATTTCTCTCTAATGCAGAGTGTGTCTTTTGGGTGGAGAGTGTTTCTGGGATTAAGTATGGCTTATTTTAAGCTCTGTTGTGTGTTGTATCGCAGTGGTTCTGTTTGACCTGTAGCTCCACCCTCTTGCTAAGAGACCGTGCTTAGTAAGACTGTGCTGTGGGTTATCGTGAGTTGTTTGTGTGATAGGTTAAAGACTGTAATAAAATCTGATGTCAGTGTGCCTGAATATACTGTGAGAGGCCAGTCAGGTTCAGTGTTCAATACAATTCAGTTTAACATCAGCAAAATCAAAGGATTGACTTATTTAAATTAACCCTCATTCTTTCAGTTCTACCTTTGTGACCACTTGAGTATGACAGTCCTTAAGTAAAAAAATGTATTTATAATTTTATATATACTACTGTTTAAAGGGTTGGTAAGATTAAAAAAAAAGTCCATTATGCTCGCCAAGGCTGCATTTATTTAATCATAAATAAAGTAAAAACAATAATATTGAAATATAGAAAACAGTTGTGCTGCTTAATAGGTTTGTGGAAAAATTTTTTTCGATGACTAAAAAAAATAGAATAATAGAAATTAATTTTATTTAATTATTTAAATTGTCTATTTAATTAATAGAAATTAAATTTATATTATTTGACTAATAGAAAGTTAAAAAATAACAGCATTTATTTAAATCAAAGAAGAATAAATATAGTGCAAAATATGTGAAACTCTGCCTAGTGGTTGTTGTATTATTGACCTGTAGAACATTGTATGAATGCCCAAAAGACAAATACAGGTCAAAAAGTATTTATTCACTATCGTATGGAAAAAAATATTGTGAAATATTAATTATATATGATTGTTAGGCACAACCCTAGTTTATATCTCCCTGTAATTTCCTGTTTCTTCTCTCACAGTCCCAACAGTAAACATTAAAATATGTGCAAGGAGCTTCGCCAGTATATTTTTACAGGAAAACTGATTCAGTGGTACATCTTGATGTTGACACTAGTTCGTTTTTCAGCTCCATGGCCAAAATTTGTGTTAAGTTGTTGCTTCATTTTGGAAGCAGTCTTCCATTCAAGTGAAACGAGATTAGCGCATTTTGTCAAAAGAGAACTAAATGTTCCCTACATTTCACGTTGTGCAGTCCTAACACCAGGTTAAACAGTTTGCAGGAGAATAACATTCTTCTTGTGTTCTGATTGGCAGGTACCTGGTGACTCATCTTATGGGCGCTGACCTAAATAATATTGTGAAGTGTCAGAAGCTGACCGATGATCATGTTCAGTTCCTTATTTACCAGATCCTGCGAGGGCTTAAGGTGAAACTGCACTTTTCAGTTCCGTAACGAATACAAACAGGAATCTCAGCTCTTAAAGCTGATGTAAATGAAATAAAAATAACAATGACCTGTAAAAAGTATTATGTGCAGGACAATTTTGAAATAGTATCCAGAAAATATCCAGATATTTATTTAACCTATTTTAGTGTGTATTTTAGTGTAAACCTTACATAACTCCTTTTCTCTATTTTTCTTTTAATTCTACCAGTACATCCATTCGGCCGACATAATTCACAGGGTAAGTGCTCACTCGGGTATATGAGAAATGTTTCCCTCAAAAAAATTCAGCGTGTGTTGCCCCATGGAGCCAATTCTCCCTGGCATCACCATTTTACATGCTCAGGCCTGCTTCTGTGTAAAGACTAAAACTAAAAATTGCTAGAAATTAGTTCAGTCATTTTCAGCTTGATATCTGTGGACGGTTACAGCATATTTTCCATGCTGTCTATTACCACAGAGAATAATTATGACTCATTCCTACTTTAGTAATAATGAATGAAAAAAGTGTTTGCAATTACATGCCTGGCAGGAAATTAAGTTACGTTGGTAAAGTTTATTTACTTAGAAAAGTAGCCCGTATTGAAAAGATTTTGACTTCTTTACAGCTCAAATAACTGTTGTTTTAAAAAGTATTCAATTTTATGAAATCATATTGCTTTAATAAAAATAGCCATTTTTTGTTTGTTTAAACTTAGCTACAAGTTGAAATTTGTCTGTAGTAATTGAAATGCAAAAAGATGTCACATTTGTATATTTAATTCATAAATGGCTGCAAATATTCCTTTAAAATGGTTGATGAATGTTATAAAGAGAAAGTAAAATAATATTCGCTAATTGTTTGCCAGGACTTGAAACCCAGTAATCTGGCAGTAAATGAGGACTGTGAACTTAAGGTGAGTGTCATATTTTTCAGTTATTATGCATTTGCTTGTGATGTGGTTACTCATACTTTAATTGTTATTAACAGAATGTATTGTTTCTCCCATCTCTCTCTCGCTCTTTCTTTTTTTTATATCTCAGATCCTTGACTTTGGTTTGGCTCGACACACAGATGATGAGATGACAGGTTATGTTGCCACAAGGTGGTACCGCGCCCCAGAGATCATGCTCAACTGGATGCACTACAACATGACAGGTAACACAACTACACCCACATCCGATACAATACAAATCAACTCATTTTGGAGTTCATCATGCCATCAATGGAGAAAAAGGCTTTTTAGAACCAGATGGTGTACCTTACCGTTCAAAAGTTGGAAATTATTTTTAGTTTTTAAAAGAAGGCTCACCAAGGCTGCATTCATTTGATCAAAATACAGTAAAACTGTAATATTTTGAAATATTATTACAATTTAAAATAGTGGTTTTCTATTTTAATATATTTTAAAATGTAATTTATTCCTGTGATGGCAAGCTGAATTACTCCAGTCTTCAGTGTCACATGATCCTACAGAAATCATTCTAATATGCCCATTTGCTACTCAAGAAACATTTATTATTATTATCAATGTTGAATACAGTTGTGCTGCTTAGTATTTTTTTGGAAGCCGTGATTAATTTTTTCAGGATTCTTTGATGAATAGACAGTTCAAAACAATAGCATTTATTTGAAATAGAAATCTTTTGTAAAAAAATTTTTAAAATGTCTTTACTGCCACTTTTAATCAGTTTAATGCATCCTTCATTATTAAAAATAAAGGTTCTTTATTGGCATCGACATTTGGCATTAACATCCATAAAACCTTTCCATTGCACTAAAGGTTCTTTATAGTGGGAAAAGGTTCTTTATATTTTAAAAATATTCTTTATACTAAGAACCCCCCCCTACTTTTGAATAGAAGTATTAATTTCTACAAAAAAAAAACAAAACATAATGACCCCAAACTTTTGAAGAGTAATGTAGTTACGACTACTTCCAAAAAAATTTTTTCAGCCCTCTGTGATAAGATAGCTGGGTCAGGAAACAAGAATGGGAACATGTGCTTGCTGCCTCTCCACTAATGTTGTTTCTTGATTTCTTTTCAGTGGACATTTGGTCAGTGGGCTGCATCATGGCTGAGTTGTTGACGGGCAGGACTCTGTTCCCTGGCACAGATCGTATCCTTTTCCTCTCGTTTCCCCCTCGGTGACCTGCAGAACACACTCTGTAAATTGCACCACAGCTCCAAGCCAGAAATGTCCATGATTTAGTGTGTATTTTTTTTTTTTTTTTAAGAGCGTATTTTGCTCTCATGCTGATTTTAATGTATACAAATTTTGGATACATGTTTTTTTTTAACACCACATTACAATCTATTTTCTCTTTCTCTCTCTTGTTCTTGATTTTCCTGTCCTTGCAGTGTGTGTGTGCTACGGCAGAAGCTGGCAGATCTGTCTGCCTCTCCTGTCTTACACTGACCTTTTGTCCCTTTCGCTTAAGCTCTGTTTTCAAGCTGTGCCCCAAGACGCAACAGTGATTTGAAGGATATATGATCCATCATTATGAGAACGCAATAAACTCCCTGCAGGAAATTACATGCCTCTCTTTCTCGCTCTCTTTTCTCTTTTTTTTTTATTTATTCTATTTTTTTTTCCAATGACAAATGTTGTTCACATTTCAGCACTTCCAGCATGTTTTTCCCCCTGGCTTGCATATTTGACACTCTGTATCTTGAACGGCTGCCACTCTTAATGCTTCTGGCTCCACACGCCATGGAACAGAAATACTTGCCAAATATTTCCCCCCCTCTTACAGGCAGAACACACCTGTGCGGCTACTTCTGACATGCTTTTGCTGGGCAAGCTGAAAATATTCAACCTGTGCTATTTTTACTAGCTTGCTCGTCTTTCCACAGATGTGACCAAAGCTTCTTTGCTTTCCTGTTCTTTAAGTACACATGAAACCAAAATGAGCGTTTCCTGCTTTGTGGCGTGTTCCTTGTTGAGCCACACTAGTTTTCCTTCATCTTGTTTTACTAGACATCGATCAGTTGAAGCTTATTATGCTTCTGGTTGGAACTCCAGGACCTGAGCTGTTAATGAAAATATCATCGGAGTCTGTGAGTTTGATATATTTAGGGAGAGTGCACTTGCTAAAAATGCCTGTTGATTTTCAAAGTGGAAAATCCATTTTAAGCTATATATATATATATATATATATATATATATATATATATAATACATTTTATATTTTAGGATTCTTTGAACAGGAACACTTTTTTTGTAGTATTATTAATATCTTTACTGTCACTTGTGGTCAATTTAATGCATCCTTGCTTAACAAATGTAATACTGTCTTTCAAAAAAAGAAAGAAAAAGACCAAACCTGACCAAAAATTTTAAAAACAGTTGTGTAAGCTGGTCTTTAACTGGTGCAAGCTGGGAGACCATCTTGGACCAGCTATAAAACTAGTTACCAGATGGTCATACTATCTTAAAGTGATCAAGCTAGTTTTTGGAACATGGTGGCTGTTTGACTAGCTAATGATCTGTTTGGACCGGTCTAAGCTGGATTTTCTAACAGGGAATGTGTGTTGAGGTGAGGTGGTTGAGTCTGACATTGCTAATAAAAAAGTATTTTTCCAGTGCTCTTCAGCTACAAATTGACTTTAAATGAAAGACTGAGGGTCTGATTGAGGGTCTGTTTGGGACTAAATCTTGACATCTAAACTGAAATTAACAAGCCTGATTTTTGTCTTCCAGATCTGCTGATGGCATCTGTATTTCTGAGCAGATTCTAATACATTTATCAAGCTCTCTTGCTATCTAATGCATGCCATTCTTCTCTGCGGTATATGAATGCAATTTGCATGCCAAACTTTTCCTCTCTCTGTCTCTTTCTTTTTATCCTGTCTTTCTCCCTAGAGTAGTGGAGAACCACAATATAATGTCCAGATCATTTTTGATAGATATGCATTACACTAAATTTGTGGACTGTGATCTCCTTGACCTGGCCTTCAAAGATATAAACCAGCTTCAACAGATAATGCGACTTACAGGAACTCCACCTGCCTCTCTAATAAGCAGGATGCCTAGCCATGAGGTGAGCTCACTGTGGCCCAGCCCCTTGTTTGCAGAATACCCATCATGCCCTTAATTAGCAGACCTAATGTCTCGCTTTGGAAGTATGGGCTCCATTTAGAAGAATTAAACAGGTTTATTAGCATATAATTATGCGATACTGCACGCTTAAGAGTGATGTTGTACGGCTCAGGTAAACACAGTCGTGTGTTATGTAATCACTCCACTCCATTTCTACTCTGGCTTGTCCATTTTCTTTCTCCCTACTCACTGGTGAGAGAAACCCTGGTCCGAGCGTTCCTGAAGAAAATACTGTTACTCTGACTCTCCCACAGTGCACATACTATGTTCCTAAACATCGGAATCACAGACAAGCAGAGTGATACAAACAGCAAAACGTCCCAGTGCTGCTGGACTAAATATTCATTCGTCCAATCAAATTCGGGGACCAGAACAAAGTTTTGCAATATTCATTAGAACATTTTCAGGTCACGTTAAAATGTTATTTTATATGGCGAATATAAGGAAAAGTAATAGTGAAGTAAACTAATGGACTACACCCAACAGAGTTCCTTCGTCTTCTCCACTTTCTCTTTGGGTGACTGCTTGCCGCTGAACCATCATGCAGTTATTCACTGATCTATGCTGTTAATCACCAGCACAGACCTCTCTGCCTTCTGAAGCTGTTTGTTTGCTGCATTATTCAAATGGCACTGCATACTAACACCACAATGTTATGATTCACATGGTTAGCAATGTATGTGCAAAACAAGCAGTTGTCAAGGGGACCAAGTCAAGAATTACTAACATTATTATAATAAACATTATTTTATCACCTCTGACTGCTCACGGTTCACCCGTTTCTTTCCACAGGCTCGTACTTACATCAACTCACTTCCTCAGATGCCCAAGAGGAATTTTGCTGATGTGTTTATTGGGGCTAATCCACTAGGTAAATGAGGCATGTTTAGACACTCAAATGATTTTGTGCGTACCCTATTGTTCAAAAGTTTGGGGTTGGTCATTGTGTTTTTTTTTTTTTTTTTTTTTTTTTTTTTTTTTTTTTTTTTTTTTCTCCTTTCCTTTTCCTTTAATCTTTTTTTTATGCTTACCAAGGATGCATTTATTTGATCAATATAGTAAAAACAGTAATATTACCTATTTTAATATAACTATTTAATTTTTTTTTTTAAATGTAATTTTTTCCTGTGATGACAGCTGAATATTAAGCATCATTACTGCAGTCCTTAACGTCACATGATCCTTCAGAAATTATTTTAATGTGATGATTTGGTGCTCAAGAAACATTTCTTATTATGTTAAAAAAAACAGATGTTTCATATTTTTTTGTGGAAACCATGATGTATTTTTTTAAGCAATTCTTTGAATAGAAAGTTGAACAAATGAATAGAATTTATTTGAAATGGAAATCTTTTCTAAATGAAGGTGAAATAAAAATGTCACTAATCACCCAGCTTTTGTAAATTGTGTAACATTTTAAAAGTCTTTACTGTCACTTTAGATCAGTTTAATGCATCCTTGTTTAATAAAAGTATACATTTCTTTAAAAAAAAAAAAGAAAACCTATTGACCTCAAACAGTTAAATGGTAGTGCATGTGAAATTGCAGATTATTTAGTATATTTTATTATAAAGTACACATTGTTTAGAAAACAAACAATGCAATAAAATATTTTCTTGTTCTTTTGTTGATCTTTTTTGATGAACAAATTTAGAGAAAATATGCTGCCAATATTTAATTTTAATTAAATATTTAAATCTTTGTGCTTTTAGCTGTGGACCTTCTGGAGAAGATGCTAGTTTTGGACACAGATAAGCGCATCACAGCAGCGGAGGCTCTGGCGCATTCGTACTTTGCCCAGTACCATGACCCAGATGATGAACCTGAGGCCGAGCCTTTCGACCAGAGTTTTGAGAGCCAAGAGCTTGATATTGAAGAGTGGAAACGTGAGTCAAGTGAAGAGTTTTTGGTGTGTTTATGTGGAAAATGCTAGTTAGTACAAGTTAAAAGTGCTTTAAGCAATTTTGGCATTTTGGCATGGCTCACTTGCGCCACTGAGTTAGACTGGCCTAAGACATTTAGGCGACCCTGAACTAGTCTTATTTTAGTATTATTATTATTTATATACTATTATATTATTACACTATATTTATATTTATGTACTATTACTTTTTGAATTGGCTTTTTTTTTTTTTGTCAGTTTTCATTTTTAGTAATTTTTGTTCTGTGCTTTTGTAATTTTATTTTTTTATTAGTTTTCGTTTTAAAATATTAAAACTGCAGTCCGTAACTTTTTGCACTCTAGCGGTTAATAAACAGAACTGCATGCATCTTGCAGAATAACATTGCAGCCGGAGCTACTTCTCTCTGTTTATGTCTATGACGAGTCATGCAGGGACTGTGCTCCTCCGCAGCGTTTCCTACCAGACCGGTCTGAAATAGTCCCAATATAAACACTTATTATAAGTGTACCATAATGATTCAGGGTAAGACAAAAACACGGATTGGGAAATGGATTCATGTTGTACATTTCTCATTATATAATTTTTGTAAATCTTGAACACAAAAAAAGTTACGGACAGCAGCTTTAATATTTTGGTTCATTTTTATTTTTGTTGTAGTTCCAGTTCAGTTTTAGTTTTTATTAATTTCCAGTTTGTAATTTTAATGCTTTAACTTTTCATCCATCCATCCAGAAAAATGTTTTAGTTTTAGTTATCGAAAATAACCCTGTCCTTAATTGTCTTCTGTTCCTGCACAGGTCAAACATATGAGGAGGTGATCAGTTTTGAGCCACCAGTCTTTGATGGAGATGAAATGGAATCTTGACATTTTCTTCTGGATGGAAATCAAACCAACTGTACTACTTATACAGTAATGCTGTAATTTTGCAGTATTGTGATTAGCCAGTCAGTAAGATGTTTGACTTTTCTTTTTCTTTCTTTTAAAAACAAAAATGTCTACTGGGCCAAACAGAAGGAATAGATGCCATAGAAAATCAGTGAATCTCTCCAAAAGAATTGGATCTGATAAGATTATCAACCACTTATTTTTTTAACCGTTTGCTCTGGTCAGTTTTATGATGTTCATGTATGACATTCATGCAAGGCCATTTGTAAATGTAGTATCTCCCTGAAATTTCTTAGTATTTAGTTGCATTTAGTATTGCTGTTATAATGTTCTTTCTGTGTACAATGTATCACATTTGCAGTATATTAATTTTTTTTAAATGTTCAAAAAACATTGTTCATTTAGTTTCTGTTAATATGTATTTTCCCCCAATCAAATAATGAGCATTGTATTTAATGATTACAGTACGATCTTTATTAATCAGTTTGAAAAAGATGGGATTTGTTGGAGTCTCTTTGGGTAGAGCTAGGAAGAAAAATGTAAATTGTGGTATTGGGTATTAGTGATATGTTCAGGCTATTTGTAAATATACATTTCATAAAGCTTTTGGATTCTGTAGCCGTTTTATTTTTGATCTTTTTCACATCTTTTGTGTATGTTTCCTAGGGAGTAAAAGTGTGAGGTTGTGTGTGTGTGTGTGTGTGTGTGTGTGTCCGTCTGATGTTGCTACTGTGAATTGTATGCGATCTGAAAATGATTTTGTCTCCAGTAGCTGTTTTTAAAATGCTGTTAATTGAATGTTCAAATATGAAAGTAGACTAAGATATTTATATACTGTTGGTGGTATTTATGAACCTGAAAGGCTGCAACTGTCTTCTTTAGTACCTGACATAAAAACATGGAATCAAACACACCATTGTTTACTTAAAATAAAGGCCAATATTTTTCAGAAACTTCTGCTTCCTTGTTTTGATTTGTGGTTCTATGTTGAACAAAAGAGTGTGAAATCATTATTGACCCTTTCATTTTAAAAGCACCATTTTTAAATGCATTTTATGACCATATCACCTTCAAAAATGACCATAGAAACCATAAATTAACATAGTAACATTACTATGACACTTTATGGTTACCATGCATGGTCATTTTACTATGGCTACCATGATACTTTGTCCCATGGATTTACCTGTGCTTTGGTTTGTGTGTTCAGTCATCGTTTGGTTAAAATGCGCGCCTTTGGCTGCTTATGTCGCATGTTTTCATTCTGTGTTTAATTGCGCAAGCACACATTTTAAAAAATGTACTCAGACAAATAATAAATAATACATATGACAGTACGGACCGTGAACGCGCAGAAGTCAAGACGCGCGTGTCCGGAGGCGCGCGCATGCGCAGGGCCACCCAAGCCGCCAACTAAGGGGCCAACATGGAGAGAAAAGGTAATCTCTTCCTTGACTTTCTCTGAATAATATTTGCCTCATTTGGAGCGATAACGTTTATGCATGAGGCAAGGCGAGTAATTTACATTCTGACGCAAATTAGTAGTGCAATATTAAAGCATAAATGCGGTTTTTGCTTGTTCTTTGGACGCATGGGTTGGTGTCTTTAGCGTTAGCATTTAGCCACTCAGTCTGCAGCTGAAGTGAGCTAAATTTATTTTCATCACGCCTCAGAGGTATGTTTTATTGTCGGATTGTATCGCCTTCATTTAAGCGATTTTACTTTTCTTTTGTTTTAGATAGTCGTTAAGCGTATGAGTAGGCGCGTGCACGTATCAGCTGGATGAGAGTTGAAAGCCGTTTTTTGCTGTCGTGGAAACTTCAGGAATTTATTTCCTTCAGCCTTCAGTTTTTCCATCCTTGTTCCTGTCTTTATTAAAACGGATAAAAACATTCACGTTATTAAACATCCACGTCTGCGACTATTTAAAGTTCAGTTCCTGTCACAATGTAAACACCCAGCTGTGTATTGTTTATGTGCATTACATAAGATTACATAAGATCAACATTACCGGTCTGTGTGTCTCCTGTATTATTGTCAGGCTATGTTTGGCTGTCTTGAGCCAACTTGAGTTTAAGTGATTTTTATTTTATTTTATATATAGTCCGTCATATATAATAGTTTCATTGTCATCTAATGTTGCACTCATTTGTCACACCAGTTCTGGCACTTCAGGCGAGGAAGAAAAGGGCCAAAGCCAAGAAGTCGACCAAGAAGTGAGTTTTGTGCTTTTTCTCCTGACATTATTTTATTTATTTATTTGGGTAAATTTTTATTTTTAAACTGGGAATATTGGACTAGACCGTGTGTGTACTTAGAAGGACTGGCTGTGTGTACACTGGGTCATGCATAAGGAAACTTTTTATGACATTAAGATATTAGAAACCATAAAATAGACCACAATTCTTTATTATGTCCTAGAATTTGCTCTTAAACCACTGTTTTGATGTGTGATTACGTAAACTACTGTTGTACAGAATCAGTCATCCTGAGTTTGCTGACTTGCTCTGATATTCAGTCTTAGTTGTTGAACCATGTTCAACTGACAATAATGCTTAACATTTTGACAGAATGAAGTCATCTTTTTGGCATGTGCAGTATCTTTCACTTTAGTTTTTGTGATGATGCAAGACACAGGTGTTATTCTTGCATGGGTTAAACCAAGCATGGATCCATGCAGTCAGTGAAATGCATCCTAACACTGGCAGACTTTTTACTTTATATTGTATCAACATTGTAACAAGAGCTTATTCATTAGAAAACAAAACACTGGCTGTGTTTTAGATTTAGATTCAGATGTGTGTGTGTGTGTATGTGTATATATAATATAATAAATACACATATATATATATATATATATATATATGTGTAAATAATATACACACACACAAACCCGATTCCAAAAAAGTTGGGACACTGTACAAATTGTGAATAAAAACAGAATGCAATGATGTGGAAGTTTCAAATTTCAATATTTTATTCAGAATACAACATAGAGGACATATCAAATGTTTAAACAGAGAAAATGTATCATTTTAAGGGAAATAAGTTGATTTTAAATTTCATGGCATCAACACATCTCAAAAAAGTTGGGACAAGGCCATGTTTACCACTGTGTGGCATCCCCTCTTCTTTTTATAACAGTCTGCAAACGTCTGGGGACTGAGGAGACAAGTTGCTCAAGTTTAGGAATAGGAATGTTGTCCCATTCTTGTCTAATACAGGCTTCTAGTTGCTCAACTGTCTTAGGTCTTCTTTGTCGCATCTTCCTCTTTATGATGCGCCAAATGTTTTCTATGGGTGAAAGATCTGGACTGCAGGCTGGCCATTTCAGTACCCAGATCCTTCTTCTACGCAGCCATGATGTTGTAATTGATGCAGTATGTGGTCTGGCATTGTCATGTTGGAAAATGCAAGGTCTTCCCTGAAAGAGACGACGTCTGGATGGGAGCATATGTTGTTCTAGAACTTGGATATACCTTTCAGCATTGATGGTGCCTTTCCAGATGTGTAAGCTGTCCATGCCACACGCACTCATGCAACCCCATACCATCAGAGATGCAGGCTTCTGAACTGAGCGCTGATAACAACTTGGGTTGTCCTTGTCCTCTTTAGTCCGGATGACATGGCGTCCCAGTTTTCCAAAAAGAACTTCAAATTTTGATTCGTCTGACCACAGAACAGTTTTCCACTTTGCCACAGTCCATTTTAAATGAGCCTTGGCCCAGAGAAAATGCCTGCGCTTCTGGATCATGTTTAGATATGGCTTCTTTTTTGACCTATAGAGTTTTAGCCGGCAACGGCGAATGGCACGGTGGATTTTGTTCACCGACAATGTTTTCTGGAAGTATTCCTGAGCCCATGTTGTGATTTCTATTACAGTAGCATTCCTGTATGTGATGCAGTGCCGTCTAAGGGCCCGAAGATCACGGGCATCCAGTATGGTTTTCCGGCCTTGACCCTTACGCACAGAGATTGTTCCAGATTCTCTGAATCTTTGGATGATATTATGCACTGTAGATGATGATAACTTCAAACTCTTTGCAATTTTTCTCTGAGAAACTCCTTTCTGATATTGCTCCACTATTTTTCGCCGCAGCATCGGGGGAATTGGTGATCCTCTGCCCATCTTGACTTCCGAGAGACACTGCCACTCTGAGAGGCTCTTTTTATACCCAATCATGTTGCCAATTGACCTAATAAGTTGCAAATTGGTCCTCCAGCTGTTCCTTATATGTACATTTTAACTTTTCCAGCCTCTTATTGCTACCTAGTTTATGAGATTTGTAAATTATTGCATTCCTTTTTTATTCACAATTTGTACAGTGTCCCAACTTTTTTGGAATCGGGTTTGTGTGTGTATTTTATTTTTATATATATATATATATATATAATATGTATATGTGTTTTTAGGTAGTAAAATGTAGCTTTTATGCTGGTCCTTTTGATTGTAATGTATCAGAAATGTAAATCACATTGTCTGAACATTTATACCATGTAAAATCAGCATCAACATCAAAGAGTCTATGATGTAAGAAGACAGCCCTATATAGACATGTCCATTGGCCTAAATGAAATGTACTATCATCCCTCAGGCCAGTACATCCTCCACGCGGGGCATCACAACAGCAGCCCCCTACGGAGACCCAGATACAAGCTGAGCCCGATGAGGAAATCCTAGGCTCTGATGATGAAGAGCAAGAAGATCCCAATGACTATTGCAAAGGTGGGAGACACGGATTTATACGTCCTTTTTGACAGCAGAAGTTACTGCTTGATTGTTATAGATGAGACTTGGTGAAATGACAGCTCAGTCTTAGAAAGCTAAAAAGACAAGCAGCAGTTCCTTGTTTCACAGGTTTTTTTTTCTGTTGTATCTGTGGGCCAAACTATTTCTTCCTCGAAGTGCAACACATAACTACTGTAAACTGCCAAAGAAATCTACTGTAAATACAGGAATGTCATTATTCCTGTATATCTGTGTTTATACCCTTATGGCTGGATGTTTCTGATATCTATATGATTTTTGTTGTTGTTGTATTTAATTCAAAACCGAAGTTATTTTTCACTTTATTTTATAATTTTTTGCTTTATTAATTATTTACTTATTTTACAGTGTCAATACTTTGGTCAGGTTCTAGTTTTTGGTCTAAGCGTGCTGTAATTTGGATTGCTCAAAATCAATCCCTAACAAAATGACAATCAAACTCTGCTCTGAAGCTGCATTCACACTGCCAGTAACTTTGTCGCTGAATATCGCCTGTGGGCATTCCCACTACTAGTTGCCTAGTAATATTTATAAATTACATTCACAGATGCTATTCCATGTTGTAGACACTGAATCAGTTTTCTTTCAGCTAAAAACAACATTTTAAGACTAAATATAAATGGAATATTTAACATATAAATTGTATCCATTATAAAAGTAATCCATACGGCTCCAGGGGGTTAATAAAGGGCTTAATAATTGGGTTAAGAATGTGCATGTAAATGCACTCACTTATTCCCTGAAAGTGAAAGCAAAAACTGACCCGAGTTTTTGGCATCTGTCGCTGCATTAATGGCGAGATGAATCTACCTCAACGTAAGCTGATAACGCTAGCCTATATCAACTATCTTAATTTACTGGCTTAATATTTCTCTTGTGGACCATACATTCATGACAGAAAAATGAGAAGAATCAATATTTCTTGTTAAACAAGTTGTTTGTTTTAAGTCTGTGTTTGAAGTTGCTTTTGATTTTCACTGATGATTGATTTGTGCTGTGTTCGCACCTAAAGACTGTGAAGATAATGTTAGTGATATTATTGTTGTTATTATTATTATTATTATTATTATTAGGCTATTAATAATTTGTAATTGTATAGTTTTTAGTGTTATTAGTGTCATTAAATGTTTTGTTAATGTGCTATGGAAACAAAACAAAATGCTGACGAACAACGATGCCGTTTTCATCTTGGCTTAAACAACAACTTTATAAGAATGATGCGTCTCTTTTAACAAGCACTCTTGAAAATTTGTGAATATAATCACCTTATAGTTTTGTAGTCGTTTTAAAAACGCCCCCCCCCCCATACGCACGTCGCAAGTGTGGTTATGTGATGTTATGAAATTAGGAAAGCAAATAAATTGTAGGCCCTAATATTAATTTGATAATTATACTAGCCTAATAATAATAATAATAATGATAATTTAATACATTATTGGGAAAACGAGCCAATTATTGTCTGGATATAGTCAAAGGCATCAGCGATACACAATACTATCGTCTGGACACGCCTACATCCTGTAGCCAGTGGTCACTGACGCTCATGTTGTGGGAAATCTCCAGTTCTCCATTAAAACAAATGGGATCATGTCGTTTTGCTGTGTGTTGCTGGCAGTGTGAACGCAGCTTAAAGGACTATCGATGAGCTTTCTGAATACCAGCTGAATGATTACTTTTCTTCTTCTTTGGTTAGGAGGCTATCACCATGTGAAAATAGGGGACCTATTCAATGGTAAATACCATGTGATCCGGAAGCTGGGATGGGGACATTTCTCCACTGTGTGGCTGGCCTGGGATATCCAGTAAGAGCGTTGTCATTTTGAAGACACATTTCTAATGTGAATGCTGAAATTGCATATGCATGATACTTTTTTTCTTTTCCTTCTTTTCAGAGGAAAGCGGTTTGTTGCAATGAAGGTGGTAAAGAGTGCAGAGCATTACACTGAAACAGCTCTGGATGAAATAAAGCTACTCAGATCTGTAAGTATCCCGATAAACCACTGAAATGCTTTAAATAATCATTTAAGAAAATAGAAGAAGAAAGAAAAAATGAAGATGAAAATAGAGATTAAAAAAATTATAGCTTGAAAAAATGTTTTTGCTTTTATTTTTATTTATATATATATATATATATATTATATATATATATTGTTTTAGGTCAGAAATACAGACCCTGATGATCCAAACAGAGAGATGGTTGTGCAGCTGCTGGATGACTTCAAGATCTCAGGGGTCAATGGGACTCGTATCCTTGAATATGAAGAATGTTGTGTGTGTAAGAGAGAGAGAAATGGGTCAAGAAGTCTTCAAGCAGGTGTCTCATGCTATTTTAAGATACCCCAAATTCTTTTACAAGGGCACTTGTGAATGCTGACTTTGAAACTGTTAGCAATTACACTAAGAGAAGCTGTTCTGAGATCCTTTCATTTCAGTTAGAACACATTTATTCCTACCAACAAGGTTCTGTTTCAAAAGTGTTGGACCTTCACTTGACTTTTCAGATGTTTGCATGGTGTTCGAAGTTCTAGGGCACCACTTGCTTAAATGGATTATCAAGTCCAACTATCAAGGCTTACCTCTGCCTTGTGTCAAGAGCATCATTCGACAGGTAACACAGCACACCATCGCACAATCAGATCATTGTTCACATAATTATGGTCTGACTCATTAGCTGCTGTCCTGGATTTAGTGGATCAGTTACAGACAAGGTTTGAAATTAACTTTTTCACTCACCAGCCACACCACGCACACCGGTCGCGTCATTCTGTACTCACGTTGAAGTTCAAGGTGGCAGTCCAAAACATTGTATCTAATCACAATACAGGCAAAAGTTCACTTCAAGAATGAGCAAAGTGGTGTCAATGAGCTTGAATTAAGGTATTTGAAAAAACAGTGCAAGGGAAGAAAAAGTGTGATCTATAGCCTATTATTTCTCTATAGAAAGCATATTTATTCAAACCACAGATCTGTTCATGAAAAATGCACAATACACAATCTTCTAGGGCAGAGCTTCCCAAACTTCAGAGGGGTAAGGCCCCCCAAAAACATAGCACGGGGGAAACTGTGCGCGATAGTTCCCGGTTTCCCCCGCAGCGTTGATCAACTTGATTCTATTGAACCCTGGTGCATTTGCATGCATCTTACATAATCACAAACATGCACAGGGCATGATAGAAAACAGAACGCAGGTCAATATATTGTTTTTTTATTATTATCATGAATGTGGTGCTATTATGCGCAGCTGAGTAAATGACATTTGGGTTTACTGTATGTGTGTCGGATGAAGGCGGCTTTCTGCTGCATGCTTGCAAAGGGACTCTTGAGGAGACAGTGGATTGCCATTCATTTGTTGCCCTGATTGCACTTGCAATGCGCGAATACAGGCTCGCTCTCACTCATATCCAAGGTAAATCATCAACACTATCATCCCTTACATGTGTTTTATTTAACTAAATACATTATAATCGTCTAAAACGAAAACTTTACTGAACAAGAGCGCACCCGAGTCTGTGTTTCACACAATGTTCACCTCCAGGTAGTCTCGGGTTCGGTACCCTGGTGCGCTCCCAGCTTTCACATTAGCAATTTTTCATGCGAACCGTGCCCCGTTCTGAACTAAACTGCCAGTGTAAAAACGCCCTTTATTTCTATTTTTAAAATGAGAAATCACAGCTTATTCTGAATTTTTACAGAATGCAGTTTGACTTTTTTTCTGTCTGCAGCACAAAATGAATAGCCTTAACTTGCAATGTTAACTTATGAATTAATACAAAAGAAACATCAAAAAGATTGTTTGATAAAATTACAAGAATAATGTTTGACAGGGAACGCATCTCCTCAGCATAATCGCCTGCGCCAGTTGCAAATATTAAACATGTTTAATAAAATCTTTGTGAGGACGACTGGCAACAGCTGGTTCTTAAATTCTAAGACTAGAATCTTTAGATACAGCACACTGCATGATTTTTCATACAGACTGAACGCAACTGTCCCTGATTCGGCGCGTTTGAGCATGATCAGTCCTAACAACCAAATTCCATTCATAATCGACCTAACAGGTGTGTCCCCGGCTTAATGGAAATTTTTTTTATATGTTTTATATTTTTGTAATAAGGAGGAAAAAAAAAATCACATTTTAGAACAATTAGCATATTTTAATTATTTTAATTTAGCCTAGCCACGGCCCCCCCTGCAATACCGCTACGGCCCACCGGGGGGCCGCGGCCCACAGTTTGGGAAGCACTGTTCTAGGGTAAAGTCAGTACATACATATATGTCCTAAATCATTGTATGTTAATGGAAAACTATATGAGTGACGCTGTGGTGTGGCATGATTTTGAACAGGTGGAGTCGTAGTTGGATGCTGCCGGTGTGCATACAGTCATAGAAAGTAATTGTTCTCTCTTTGTGTGACTCTTTACACGTTTTTTTGCTAATGTTTGAGGCTCCTTTTAGGGGAAGGGCTTGGATAGCAATGCCATGCAAATTAATAGAACATCATTTATTAATCATAACCCGCCAAATTGGCTAGTGTGTTGATATGCATTACCTGCCACAGTGGATTTTCACCTGCATTTGCTGGGTTGACGGGTGTTAATTTCAAACTCTGGTTACAGATGAATTATTACTATTTACGCAGCTTTACGGTTTTAATGAAAATGTTGAGTTTCTGCATCACATCTTTTTTTGGATGAAGTAAAGAATAATGTACAGTACTCTTCAAAAGTTTGTGGTCAGTAAGATTTTTTTAAAAGAAATGAATACTTTTATTCAGCAAGGATGCATTAAATTGATCAGAGTGCCGTTAAAAACATTTATAATATTACGAAAAATTCAAATTTCGAATAAATGTTGTTCTTTTGAACTTGCTTTCCATCAAAAATCCTGAAAAAATGGATCAAAGTTTCCACAAAAATATTAAGCAGCAAAGCTGTTTTCAACATTGATAATAATAATAATAATAATAATAATGTTTCGTGAGCACCAAACCAGCATATTACAATGATTTCTGAAGGATCATGTGACACTGAAGACTGGAGTAATGGCTGTTGAAAATTCAGCTTTGCCATCACAGGAATAAAATACATTTTATAATATATTGAACATAGAAAAGTTATTTTAAATAGTAATAACATTTCAGTGTTATTGTTTTTACTGTATTTTCAAATAAATAAATGCAGCCTTGATGAGCATAAGAGGCTGCTTTCAAAAACTTTAAAAAGTCTTACGACCCCAAACTTTTAAATTGTAGTGTTTCTCGATAAAAATCAGAAGCAACCAGAATCATCTGTTGTAGAGAGCAGTGAATAACCAATAATAATAATAAAAAATGTAATATTTGTATTTATTCAGTGCTAGATTAAAGTTGTGTTGCTCAAGTATGTTTAGAAATGCTAATATATATTTTTATGGTTGTTTGAAAGAGTCTGTATTTTTGAAATCTCTCAGGTTCTTCAAGGTCTGGATTACCTGCACACCAAGTGTCAAATCATCCACACAGACATTAAACCAGAGAACATTCTCATGAGTGTGGATGAGCTATATATCAGGCGGTTGGCTGCAGAGGCCACTGAGTGGCAGAAAGCAGGCGCTCCCCCTCCATCTGGATCAGCAGGTATGACACCTTTGCTGTCTCACTCACACACACACACACACACACACACACACACACACACACACACACACACACACACACACACACAGACACAGACACAGACACAGACACAGACACAGACAGACACAGACAGTGAAGCACACTTATTACACAGCTACAGTCCCTTTCAAATGATTGTCAACTTTTCCCCGCTTGGTTTTAGGTATTACTCTCTTTAACAGCTTAAAATGCTGTTCTTAAAATGACAATTGGTTTGCTTTGTAAGCTGTCAGTGTTACAATGTCTTGTGTTGATCTTTGTCTTCCAGTGAGCACGGCCCCAGCACCTAAACAGGTATGGTATCCTCCTTTTGCATTTTCACACTATACATTTCATTTCAAAGAGTAATTTTAATATGTCCCAAAGAGAAACCTATTCAGTCAGTCTCACTTTTTCTGTAGTTCCCTGAAGTTGATTTGCAAAGGCACATCATTGTAAAAATATTGAGCTGCTATTCCCAATTCCAGGAATGTTCTGTGCTATTTACAACTTAATGTCTTGCCACCGTGACAATAAAGACATTTATAATGTTACAAAAGATTTCTATTTCAAATAAATGCTGTTCTTTTGAAAATTCTATTCATCAAAAGAAAAAGAAAAAATGTATCACATTTTCCACAAAAAATATTAAACCACTCAACTGTTTGCAACATTGGTGATAATAAAAAGAAATGTTTCTTTAGCACCAAGTCATCATAATAGACTTGATTTTTCTGAAGGATCATATGACTCTGGAGCCTAGAGTAATGACTGCTAAGCATTCAACTTTGCCATCACAGGATTAACTCCCCCTGTATCTCTTGCTCCATATTAAAGCAGTTTATAATAATTAAGTAACTTTTCAAGATATTTTAAACAGTTTGCTGCATGGTTTAAAAATATGAGCAAAATTGAGTTTTTTAGAGAATAAAAGCAGGTAAGTTGCATTATATTATTACATTCAGAAATAAACCGAAATGTTTACAAACAGTTTAAACACTATAAACACAGCTATAGGCTATTTTAGTTCCCCTCACTCCACAACAAATCCTTTAAATTTAACTGTATTCGGAGCAAAATAAAGTAACTATATAAACGTCAAGCCAAAACTAATTCATTTAAAGCAAAACTGAAACAGAAACTGGTATTGGGCTCACGTAGACTACCTCTCTTATTCGGCACAAATCCAAATGTTTCCATTTTCGCGATGTATTTGGACGCTAATCTATTATTTACGTCGATGTATTTTATTTTGATAATGAACAGGCTGCGATGTCCAGTAATGCTAGAATTGATATGTTGTGTGTGCGTGAGGCGTCTGTGCGATCACTTGAATTGTTTCCTTATAACAGTGGAAACATCTCCGTCATTTTGGAGCACGTCACAAAAATGAACCGAAACTCGGCATATACTACTTGTCGCACAGTTTTTTCTTTCATTTTGTTAATCTGTTAATTAAGTGAAATATATTTTTTACTTATTTATCCCTTGTATATCTGTTTTTCTCCATTCACAAGCGCTGCAGGTGCGTGATGTGATGATGAATCCTCATATTCTGTTGTTTATTTTTTTTTTGAGCATGTAAAACAAATTTTTACTAATTTCTTATTTTTAATGGACTCTTATCCATTCTAATTTAACATAATCTTGTCGGTTAGCGGTTAATGAACGGTTAACAAACTTCAGGTGTCGGTGATTACCCACCTTTTCCTCAGGCACCGAAAATGTCGAAAAACAAGAAAAAGAAGCTAAAGAAGAAGCAGAAGCGTCAAGCGGAGCTCCTGGAGAAGTGCATTATGGACTTGGAGGAGATGGAGATTGGGCCTGAATGCAGAGAGGAGGAAGGAGAGGAGGATGACCCAGAATCCCCCAAATCCCCCTCCTACGCCCCACTCAGACAGGCATCACTGCAGGACATTGCTACTGAGAACACAATAAGTTAGTTTCTGTTTGTATGAATAGTTTTGTTATAGTACCTAATATTAACAATAATAAATAAATTATAATAGCCTTTTTTGTGACTTTTGATTAAAAGTACAAATCAGCTGCCATTAGCACATCTCAATTATGTTTCTATTTCTCTGCATCTCTCATAATAGTGGAGACAAGAGAGAGACTAACATCAGATGTGTCACTTGAGCTCAATTGTAACGGCTGCATGCACTCCAGTCAAACACAACCTGAGGAGGACGATCAAGGAGACCAGCGGCATGGCCAACTGCTACAGGAGGACCACCATAATGCAAACACAGGCCCAGAGGACACAGTTCAAAGCATGTATGAGTACTGTAATGGGGCAGAGTCCCCAGAACTGGACCAGGCCAGCTACAGTAACGGCACCTCAGGCCGAGAGCTGCTGGAGGAGGGAGAGTTTCCACCCGGGGAGCAAGATCAGCAAAAGACTAGAACCAGAGCCAGGGAACAGAACAAGGATAAGCTAAAGAATGGTCAGTAGGTTTTCTATGGATCTTCTAGTATATTAGTGAGGATTTTCAATATATTATTGTTGTTGTTTTTTTTTTTTGTTTTAGATGTCCCTCCTTAACTTTTTGTATTAAAAGGGATAGTTCACTCAGAATATGAAAATTGTCATTATTTACTTGCCCTCATGTTGTTCCAAACCCTCAATGCTATTATTGTCAGGTAAACACAAAGTGAGAATTTTTAATGAGTCACAATGACCACAAATGGCTGTTTTTTGATTGGCTCTATCTTCTCTTCCAGATAAGTTGTCAGCTGGAAGCCTATTGGTCAATCCACTGGATCCACTCAACGCTGACCAGATCAAGGTCAAGATTGCTGACCTTGGCAACGCCTGCTGGGTGGTAAGGCTCTAAATAATTAGATGAAATCATTTATGTGTAAAAACGCAGATATACACAGTGCAATTTATGTACAATATATAAATTATAAAATCTCAAATTATGAAATATATGCTATCATTTGGTATTAGTATGGGGTTGTTTTTTTTTAAAGAAATTAATACTTTTATTCAGTAAGGATGCGTTAAATTGATCATAAATGACAGTAAAGATATTTATGATTTCTATTTTAAGCAGCACAACTGTTTTCAACATTGATAATAATAAGAAATGTCTTGAGCACCAAATCATCATATTAGAATAATTTCTGAAGGATGATGTGACACTGAAGACTGGAGTAATGGCTGCTAAAAATTCAGCTTCAATGATTATAGTTTTTACTGTATTTTTTCATCAAATAAATGCAGCCTTGGTGAATATAAGAGACTTCTTTCGAAGACATCTTACCAGCCCCCACATTTTGGACGGTAGTTTAAGTTTAGTTGGGTTTTGGTCTCGAGACCATTTTTTGGAAGGTCTTAGTCTTGTCTCCGTCCTGGTCAGATGCTAATTAATTAGGGTATGTTTACACAACACCACTTTCAAATGAAAACGGCAAACTTTTAATACGTTTTGGGCCGTTCATTTACACAACAACAGTGTTTTTGGGACCTGAAAATTCAAGCTTTTGAAAACGGGTTTCAAAGTGCAAGGTTTTGAAAACAATGCCTTTACCGTCTCCATGTAAACAACAAAAATATGAATTTGTGAAATTTTTTTGTGAATTTGTGATGTCATGCGCATGCATATTACGTGTTCGCGGGGTGTTTCTTGACAAAGTGACTACTGGCCTGGCATGCATAATACAGCCTTTTTAGTCATTTTCGCAGATCCGTGTGAACGGGGATCGTTTTGACAATGTTGTCATCTGTTTTTAGTACATCGTTGTCATGTAAATATACCCTAAGATGACTCTGGATTTTATCGTAAGACCTAGTCTAAACCACAGGGATAGCCACTAAATAGCTGGTGCATTGTCTGATTTATTTAACATCATTAATGTGATTGGATGTAAAACTTACTGCTTCAAATGCAATCAATAACTAATTTCTAATTTGATTTATTTTATTACTGTTGTGCCGGGTCAGAAATCAACAAGGAATTGTGTCAAAAATGTCACTAAAATTAATAAAAATGCCCACAAAATTCAAGATATGATTGCCAAAATAAAACAAAGAACTTTTCTGTCCTTCAGCACAAGCACTTTACTGAAGACATTCAGACCCGACAGTACCGCTCCCTGGAGGTCCTGCTAGGATCCGGGTACAGCACACCTGCTGACGTATGGAGCACGGCCTGCATGGTGAGAAACTGCACATGGTCTTTCATCAGTTTGTTCAGTGATAATCAGCGTTATTTACATACATGCACAGATGGCCTGGTGAGCAAAGGTAAACCAATTTGACAACAATTCAGGTTTGCATGTTGGATTATTTTTTTTTCTCTCTTTTCAGGCATTTGAATTGGCCACTGGTGATTATTTGTTTGAGCCTCACTCTGGTGAAGATTACTCCAGAGATGAAGGTAATGCACTGCTTCTTTATTTTCATGATTTTCTATCTGACATATCAAAAATTATAAATTAAATGACTTGCATTTATTGAGGAAAGCTGTACAGTAATAATTGATCTGGATTAAATACATGTACATGCCTACAATAAGAGACATGCCTAATGATTTCAGTTTTAATATGACTGGCAATATACTGAAAGTCATATCAATTTCTCACAATACCTAATAATTTATTTTCTGTTGTTTTCTTCTTTACTGAGATGTATTGACATTACAGAGCTTTACGGGCTGTAATCCTGTGTTTATTTCCCTGCCAACAATCAGAGCCTGCTGTTAAAATGCATGAAAACGACCTCCTCTTTAAACTTCCTCTTTATATTCACTTCTTCCTCCTCCACCTTTCGCCCACTACTTCTGTCTCTTTTATTGACCCATGTTTCTTTGCTCCTCCTGATCTTCTATTCTTAGTTGATACTGTTACTAAACTAAGACAAAAAGATGCATATTTTGCATGCCATAGAAATGGTTTGAGTGGGAATAATTTGTGCACTTAACCTAATTTATTACCATTATCAGTCAAGCTTAGTTAGCCGTTTCTAGGGCATTTTGTCATCCGTCATTTAATTGTGTTTGCACTAAACACACCTTGGCAGTTATGTTAGTCATGATCAGAATTTGCATGTATTGTGCCACAATATGTTCTGCTTCAAGTATAATACATATAAGTAACAAGATACTCTACTTCTTTCATTCTGATCAAGTGACATTTCAGGTTGATTGCAAAAGTGAGTCATTTAATGAGACTTGGCAAGTATAAGGGCAACAGCATTTGGTTGTTAATTGTGTATTGGGGTTTACTTACTGTATTTGTATATCTGCAAGGTATTTCGCAGAATCTGGTCAGACAAGAAGTCAAACTGGAGAGACAGCCAGATACCAGAAAACATGCTTTGTTTTCTTATCTTCTTACTCTTGTGGTAGCACGTTGCACTCGAATCAGCTGATGTCATTTTCCTAAATATCAAGTGTGCAGAATTAAGATCACACTTTGAACTACTTCCTGTTTAAATCGCATCTCTATTTCTGATTGGCTTAGAGAACATAGTCTAATAGTTATGTGTGTCATGTTTTTTTTTTTCAGTAACCGTTTCATCACTTGCTCATTCTAGTTCTGTTTATGTACACTAGAGGAGAGACACTTAATCAT